>CM066037.1:383934027-384534027 GCA_033557465.1 Ichthyophis bannanicus | reverse complement strand
AAGTCCAGGTTTCAATGACATCACTTTTATGCCTCTATTTGCCTCAGCCACCAGAGGTTCCTTCAGTATTTCTTTGTCTTTCAGCATATGGTGGATGAATTTTCTCTTCTCTGAGGATTGAGAGGAAAAGAGATTGATTAAATGTTCAAGAAAGACCACCTTGAATACAGAAAGGTGACTCTCACTTGAGCGCGATGTGGGAGGTTCTATTAGACTGCGGTCTTTTTCGTAGTCACAGGAGGAGGGAAAATTGGTTCACTTCCATGCCCTTATCATTATAAGGGCATGTTGAGCAGCCACAAATTGGATGGATTTGGAGGGATCTGGAAGAGTGCAGCAACCTCACACAATCTCAGCATCCCCTCCCTCCTCCTCTGTCCCCCTTGCTCTCTTCGAAAGATTAAAGAAGACTCTCAGAGATCTGCCTGCCAGCCACCTCACACACTGTGCTGCACAGACAGCCAGTGAAACAGCTTTCAGAGAAGTAGAGCTGAACCCGGCACGGATCTTCTGCCTGGGCCTCTCAGGGAGTGAGTACCAAGGATTGACCTCGTAATTGTTGTTGGGGGCTCCCGGTTCTGTCTATGAAAGACGCAATTCGAGGTGGACTGCTAGCACCGTTGGCGCTGTATGAGGGTTTCCTACCGTTTCCTGATGTGTTAGTAATGTTTTTTGCCTATTGTGCACTGGGTGGTTGCACAATCCTAATGTGCATTCCGCCCAAGCTGCTCCAATGCATGCTCCTTCCCTAATGCCTTTAATGAGCAAAACAAAAAAGTAGTAAATGCATATTTGCAGGCCAACTCGACCTTAGCGTATGCTAAGAACATAAGAACATAAGATATGCCATACTGGGTCAGACCAAGGTCCATCAAGCCCAGTATCCTGTTTCCAACAGTGGCCAATCTAGGTCATACGTATCTAGCAGTTTCCCCAAAAGACACAGGTTTCAATGCTCTTGTGATACTTATCCTAACTCTTTCTGTCTTTTTCCAGGAAACGTTTGACCTGTGGCAAGCAAGAAGACTCATCCTTGGATTCTGGACTGCCCTTCCTGCATGGCAGTTTCTGAGTTGCCCCTGGAGAGTCTGCTTTCCCTCTCTCAGCTGGGGGATGTGGTTAGTCCGCCCTTAACTGCCTCAGGGCAGGAGATAACAGGTGGCATTATAGGTAAGGATATTCAGCTGGCCTGGGGCTCCAGCGACCATGCTGTGAACCACTTTTCATTCTCTAGGGTACCTGTGGCAGCTTTTCCCCCTGGTGTTGGGAAGCCTTTTCCGAGAAGAGCTTCCGGATTCTGGATTGTCCTCCCCAGAATTCTTTTCCCTTTTGCAACAGGTCTGATCCTTCTGGTGTGGTAATTCATACTCTGCGGCCTCTGGTTACCTTCAGACACAGTCTCGTGCCATGCAGGCTGAAAGTAGAAGCCCTGTTTGATTACCTTTGGCTAAGTGTCCCCGGCGAGAGGCATTTCCTGGAGATGAGGATCAACTGGGAGCTATCCGAGATGTTGACTATGCCTCAGATTCAGATAGCTCAGTACTGAGGTCTGATGTGGATGATGAAGTGCGCTCACCTTCAGAAGATTATGCAGAGGTCAGCTTGATCTGCCTATTTTAGAAGGAGGGTCTGGAGGCATTGACTACTAGAGTCTTCTCAGCCTTGAACTTGATGGATGTTGCCAGAACAGAGCAGGAGCTTAAGGCACACCCACTCCATTAAGAGGTGTGGAAATCCATTGCTGTCTTCCTGTTCGTAGAGTTGATTAAGGATATGATCTGGTTGGAGTGGGCCTCGCCCGACTCCTAGATTTCAGTAAAGCATTTGACACTGTTTCGCACAGGCGACTTGTAAACAAACTAAGCACATATGGGATGGACCCAAAAGTTACTGCTTGGGTTAGAAACTGGTTGAGTGGGAGGCGACAAAGGGTACAGATAAATGGAATTCACTCTGAGGAAAAGGAGGTTGCCAGTGGAGTGCCACAGGGATCTGTTCTTGGTCCGATTCTTTTTAACATCTTTGTTAGTGATATTGTGGAAGGGCTGTCGGGTAAGGTTTGCTTCTTTGCAGATGATACCAAAATCTGCAGCGGAGTAGACACCCAGAAAAGTGTAGATAACATAAGGAGGGATCTAGCTAAGCTTGAAGAATGATCTAGAATTTGGCAGCTAAAAAATGTAGGGTCATACATTTGGGCTGCAACAATTCAAGGGAGTGGTACAGTATAAGGCGTGATGCACTTCTGTCCACAATAGAAGAACGGGACCTAGGCCATGATTGTGTCTGACAATCTCAAAGTAGCTAAACAGGTAGAAAAGGCGATGGCAAAAGCTAGAAGCATGCTTGGGTGCATAGGGTGAGGAATGGCCAGGAGAAGAAAGGAGGTGATAGTGCCTCTGTATAAGTCTTTGGTGCGACTTCATTTAAAGTATTGTGTGCAATTCTGGAGACCACACCTTCAAAAGGATATAAACAGTTTGGAGTCATTGCAGAGGGTGGCTATTAAATTGTTCATGGTCTTCACTATCATCCGCAAAGAGGCAAACCTTACCCGACAGCCCTTCCGTTATCTCACTAACAAAGATGTTAAAAAGAATCGGACCAAGGAGAGATTCCTGGGGCACACCACTGGTAACCTCCTTCTCCTCAGAGTGAGCTCCATTTACCTGTACCCTTTTTCGCCTCCCATTCAACCACTGGTTCAGATCTTTTCTCTCCTCCCGCTCCTTTTCTGTTTGTGTAGTTTCCTCCACTTCCCCACCCACCCCCTTCCCTGTGGGGCCCCTCAAGGTTCTGTTTTCAATCTCTTTCTTGCCATTCTCACTTTGGTTGTCCAGCAGTCCGGTGTATCAGAATATTTCTATGCTGATGACATAGTCCTTCTCTTTCACATCAGCCCTCTCTTTCCTGATCTTTCTCCACTTAACTCCTGTCTTCTCCTGCTATCCACTAACTATCTACATCTGAATCCATCCCAGTCAGCAGCCATCTGGCTCACATTCGGTGCCCCCACCCCTGATCTCTCTCTCACCCTGACTGGAACATGCATACCACTCGCCTCATCCTTGCGGTATCTTGGGGTCATTCTTGACTCTGCCCTTACATTTCATCACCATGTGACCTCACTCATCTGCTGCTCGTTCTCTACACTTCATCAACTTTGTGCAGTCTGCTCTTTTCTCCCCTCTCCCTCACTGACCATGCTTACGGTGTCTCTCCTCTTATCACAACTTGATTATTGCAGCGTTGTTTTCATAGGCATTCCCAAATACCAGCTCCGCCGACAGCAGCTTATCCAAAATACGGCAGCCCAACTCCTTACCCATTCCTCACATATGGACCATGTTACTCCCCATCTCATCCGTCTGCATTGGCTCCCACTTAAGTTCCGTTACCATTATAAGATACTCACTATTGTGCACAGAACTATCCGTACCGGTATTCCTCAGTATCTCGCTGATCTCATTCACATGCACTCCCCCCCCCCACCGCTCCCCCACTCCCCCTCCCCCCTTCCCCCCCACTCCCCCCCCCCCCCCGTGCTCTCCATGCAATTCACAATGACCACCTGGCTCTCCCTTCTCCTGCTCACGCCCGTCTTGAGAAAACCCATCACTCTGCTTTTTTCTTCTTTGGTCCAGCACTCTGGAACTCCCTCCCAGCACAGCATCGTGCCGAACACTCATTCACAAGATTTATATCCATGCTAAAAACTCATCTGTTCTGCCATGTATTTGATCTACCCCTCACTACCTCCCCCAAATGTCCTCCCTAACCATCAGAGTTTCCTTATATGCTTGACCTCTGCTTTTTCTGTGTGCTCTATCATCTTGGCTTTCCTGTTATGTATTGACATTCTTTTTATACTTTTGGTTGCAGTCATTTATTGTAAACCGCCCTGATGCTGTTTTGCATGGGCGGTCAATCAAGCAACAGAATAAAGGTAAAGATAAAGGTCATGGTGGTTACCAGACAGCTACCATTCCTGTAGAAGGTGGATTGGCCTTAAAGGATGCTCTGGCCACAATGTGGATTCCTTGCTAAGGAGCCAGTTTGCCATGGCGGTGGCTATTCTACAGCTGGTGGGATGTACCAGCCTGATGTTTCCAGCCCTGTTCCAGTGGATTCAGCCTCTTTCACATGATGATACTACCCCTCTTTTAGAGTCATCTGTGATCTTCCTTTCTGATGCCATGTATGATCTGGTACATTTGGTGGCCAGGGATGGTGCCCTGAAGACCATGTCATGGCGTTGGATTTGACTCCGACACTGGGCAGTGGACACAACCTCCAAAGCTTGGTGAACTCAACTGGCCTTTAAGGCGAAGCTTCTGTTTGGCATTGATTTGGGGAAGCTGGTGAAGGATCTAGGCATGAGAAAATCTTACCATCTCCTGGAAGACAGGTCCATGAAGTGGGCTCGTGTCCCTTTCTCGTCAGCCTCTGCCTGATCACCAAGGGTCCACTGGCTAGATTCCTGGGGGTCTCAGGATTATCATCATTACCAACCTGGAAAACCTTTCTTCCCTTCTGCTTCAAGGCCTCAGGCTTGTTCTCAGTCCTTTCGTGGAGCTCATGGACCAGGGACCTGGTCCCTTCCAGAGGAGGACCCTGCCAATGAAGGCCCATTCTCTGGTTCCTTTGGCTTGAGGCAGGCTTGCCTTTTCTTTCAGGAATGGGCCTGGATTATCAAGGATTGCTGGGTGCTAGATAATATTCAGTTCGCCTATGTCCTGGAATGCAAAGAGCTGATTCCCAATGCCTTTGTCATTTCCCCTTGTGGGTCTATGATCAAAGGTGCTGCTGTGTGGACCACATGGACAAGTTGCTATGTCTGAAGGTGGTGGTGCCCATCACCCAGACAAGCAGGCAAGGGCAGATACTCCATCTATTCTGTAGTGCCAAAGAAGGATGGTTTCTTCTGGCCCATTCTGGACCTCAAGGAGGTGAACAAGCACTTGCACGTCCTTGCACTTCTGGATGAAAATTTTGTGCTCCATGATTCAAGCAGTGTGCCAAAGGGAATTCTTGGCTTCTCTGGATTTGGCCAAGGTGTATTTTCACATCCCAATCCGGGTGGATCAGCAGTAGTATCTGCATTTTGCTGTGCTTTGCTCTCACTATCAGCTCACCAACCTCCCTTTCAGACTATTCATTGCCCAAGGTTGTTCTCGAAAGTCATGGTGTTGGTGGTTGCGGTGTCAAGGAATCTGTGTCCATCTTTATCTGGACAACTGGCTCATCTGAGCCCATTCCCTGTGAGAAGCATGGCGGGTGGTGTCCCAAGTGGTGTCCTTTTTGTAAAGCCTCAGCTGGGTATTCAATCAGGAAAGAGCCAGCTTTTGCTTTCCCAGTCCTTGAAGTTGCTGGGGAGCATGTTTTGACACTCGAGTGGGCAGAGTTTTCCTGCCAGAGGAAAAGATCCGAAGCCTGTTAGATTGCCTGGTGCTGTTCTGTGCACAGCAGACCCCCAGAGAGCGTAGTTCATTGCATTCAGTCAATCAGAGAGAAACAGGCCTAGAATTAGGCAAAAGCAACATAAGCAATTGTCTAAGGTGCCAAGTTTTGAAGGCCTCAAATATCCAGGCCAAAGAGGAGCCTGCTTCCACTTACTCTAGGGCTGTATTCTTGTGCTGCTTCAAAGAAACCCACTGTGGCACTATGGCCTTTCTCTGCTTCTTTTCTGGCTTTCCAATCATCTGACAGCTTCCTTCTCCCTCCCCCCTGCAGATTTCAGAGAACAGGAGATAGGGGGAGGGCATGGCCATGCCGAAACTGCAGTGATTTCATATCATCTTCCCTATGGGCACAAAAATCTTAAATCTGGCCCTGTAGAGAGAGCAAACGTTCTGGTAATAGCTTACAGTAGATGGACAAGGGTCAAGGAAAGGAGATCCTGACAGCACAAGCTTTGTGAGGTGAGCAGGAAGAATATACCATGTTACTCTTGGCAACTGGAAACTCTGCTGCGCTGTCTACCTCCCACTATTCCAATACAGAATTAAATTTTTACTCATGGTCTGAACCACTAATATAAACTTAACAAGTTGCAGCTTCTACTTAGCTTTCTCACAAACAAAAATTATTAATTAACATATTTGGACACGTACCAGAAGAGCATTTGTAATACATTCTTATCTCCTGAGACTATAGCATGCTAAACAGTTCCAGACAGAATCCTAACGGTTCTGTAAAACAAAATCACTCAGTAAGCAAATTTATTTTACATATTTTCTTAAATGGCATACACAGATGACTTGAAATCACTGCAGTTTCAGCAGGGTCACGCCCCGGTTTCTCTATAATCTCTATTACAGATTAGAATCAATTTCTGTATTTTAAAAGCTAAAAGGAATTATTTAATTTGGAACTGAAATTGATTTTGTTCCAAAAATGTCACTGCAAACCACTGATGGATGCTTGTCTCAGAATATTTAGATTTATTTTCCAATTAACATCTGCATTCCATATAAATACAGAAGCCAATATTCAAAATATTTGTCCTGGGAACTTCAGGACATACAACCACAAATCTTAAAGAACTGATACTTTCTAGCTCATTTGCCACTTAAAAATAACCAGACGATTTAGCGCCTTTTAAGCAGATTTTCTGTAATAGTAAGTGATCAGGTTTTAACCTTTACTTAACTGGATAATTTATTTGATTAAGGACTGTAGTCGCTGATGTGCATTAAAGGTATAATGTATGATTTTTGCCAAATAACATACATTCAATGGCAAAATCGTGCATTATTTTTTCTTAACACATTGAGGAGGATTCAGCGACTGCGGTTAGCAATTCTAACGTGGTTAGTTGCTACCGCTGAAACTTAAATTTGGATATTTAATGGTGGGGTCACATCTGGTCCCACCACTGAATATCTGGGTTCACTGGACTGGCCAGTAGCTAACCAGACAATGGCGATATTCAGCCACTGCCCAGTTAACTTCCATGGTGGACGTTAGGCCAGCCTTTGCTGCGCCTTTCTTTCTCTGCTTTGCTATAAGCGGGCAGCGGCTGTTAGCCAGGTGCCATCCCTGGAATACGCCGATGCTAACCAGTTAGCTTTGGGTCATGCAGTGACGGCACCCGGGAATATGCAGTGACACTAACTATGTCAGTGACGCTGAATATCCCAGATAGAGGAATTAGTACGGTTAGCAGATCTGCTAATCAGGTTAATACTTTTGAATATTGAGCCCATCATTTTTTAATATAGTGCGGGTTAAGAAATAATGAGGCAAAGTATGCAAATATAGGCAAAGCAGCTCATGATTATGCAAAAATGAATAGCACCGTTTGCATTTGAGCTGACAAGCTCTAATATTTAGAGAAAAGATAATGTTGGCTTTGAGCTGGTGTTATCTGTCCTCCTTGGGAGGATTGGGCTGCTAACACGTGGCTTGATACTTCTAGAAGCCTTCTTAAAGAGGCTGGTGGTGTAGGAAAGAACCCTCACATCCTTTGATCCCCCTACAATAGGAATTGCATCTAGATCCAGCTCAACAGTCATCACTCTGATCCCCCCCCCCAAAAGATCCCCCAAGAAGAAGCCTCCCACCCCTGATCCCTCCCAACAGGAATCACTCCCTAAATCCCCAACAAGACTCCCCCTGCATGAACCCTTGCACCCCTCAATTCACTCTGGCACCTGCTAGAGGTTTCCAAGGTGGCCAGTGGAGAGGGGAAGGAATGATTCCTCATTGCTTCTGCCCCGTCAGCACCTGAGTTGAAAGTGCCAATGCTTGATCACTAATGATAGTATCGTGAAACTATCAAGCGGTGCCACTTTCAACCCAGGTGCTAACAGGGTAGGAGAGGTCCCCAGCTTTCACTTCTTCCCACATTAAGAATTAGGGAAATCCCCAGTAAGGTCCTGGGGAGGAATGGGGGCAGAAGGGTTCATGATGCAACAGGCCTTGTTAGTGGGATCAGTGCGTGATTCCTGTTGGGGAGAATTGGGGAAAGAGGGTTCTCTTTTTGGTGGAGGGAGGGGGGTAAGGGTCTTGTTGAGAGAAAATGGGATTATTCCTGTTGGGAGGAATGGGAAATTATTCCTATTAGAGGGAGATTGGAGGTGGGAAGGTTCTTTCTTACACCATTGGCCCTTTTAACAGTATGGGCATGCTATCTTTGCATTGCTGGGGCCAGGAGTGCACAATGTTCTCAGCTGAATATAACTCGCCTTGAAATACTACTGGAAAGGCATGAGCTGTATACAAATAAACACATTTATAGTATGAGTAACTAATCAGTTATACTAAGATGCAACTGCTAAGAGTGAGGAGTGGCCTTGTGGTTGAGGCAGTAGTCTCTGCTTAGAGGGACCTGGGTTCAAGTCCCACTTGGGGACAGCAGTCTAGGGTTGCCAACTGGCCGGTTTTTCCATGGCCAGGCTGGCTGCCAGCACAGAGGCAAAACCGGCCCTTGAAAGGCCAGTTTTTTTGCTCTGGCCGCAAGATCAGGAGCGGCCAGAGCAAAAAAACTGGCTTTTCTCCCCCGGAGGGCTTCAGAGGGAGCCAGGGAAGCCCGCGCGAGGCCCCGGCTCACTCTGAACAGCCGCCAGCGTGAAGAGCCTTTACCTTCACGCTGGCAGCTGTTCCTGTGAAGCCGCGATTGGTGGGAAAGGTTAAAGGCAATGCCCTTTAACCTTTCCCAGCATTCGCGGCTTCACAGGAACAGCCGCCAGCGTGAAGGAAAAGGCTCTTCACGCTGGCAGCTGTTCAGAGGGAGCCGGGGCCTCGCGCGGGCTTCCCCGGCTCCCTCTAAAGCCTCAGACAGCCGCGATTTTGGGGGGGGAGGCCAAGGACTGCCTGGTCTGTGATGGGGGGAGGGGGCCTGGACTG
Organism: Ichthyophis bannanicus; assembly: GCA_033557465.1. NCBI lineage: Eukaryota > Metazoa > Chordata > Amphibia > Gymnophiona > Ichthyophiidae > Ichthyophis > Ichthyophis bannanicus. The sequence continues at coordinate 384,525,177 of CM066037.1, read as the reverse complement.
GAAAAGGGCTAGGAGGGCGGAATTTGACTGGAAATGGGTTGTGATGGGGGGGGGGGACCTGGACCGGAAAAGGACTATGGGGGGGGGGGGGACTTGGACTGGAAAGAAACGGGCTGTGATGGGAGGGGACCTGGACTGTAAAAGGGCTATGTGTGGGGGGGACATGGACTGGAAATGGGTTTTGATGGGGAGGGGGACCTGGACTGGAAATGGGCTGGGGAGGGGGGGGGACATGGACTGGAAATGGGTTGTGATGGGGAGGGGGACCTGGACTGGAAAAGGGCTATGGGGGGGGAACTTTGGACTGGAAAAGGGCTATGGTGGAGGGAGGGGGAACTTGGACTGGAAATAGGCTGTGATTAGGGGGGCTAGGACTGCAAATGGACTGTGATGGTGGGGGGGTAGGACTGCAAATGGGCTGTGATGGTGCGGGGGGACTCGGACTGCAAATGGGATGTGATGGGGGGGGCTAGGACTGGAAATAGGCTGTGATGGGGGACTTGGACTGGAAATGGGCTGTGATGGGGGGGGCTAGGACTGGAAATGGTCTGTGATGTGAGGGCTAGCACTGGAAATGGGCTGATGAAGAGCTGGAATAGGACTGGAAATGGGCTGATGTGGGGCATGGGAGAATGGGATTAGAAGGGAGTGGATGCTGGGTGGGTCTAGAACTATAAGGGAACTGATTTTGGGGGAGGACTAGAATAGATGGGGAATGAGAATGGAGAGGGGAAAAAATATTTTGTGTGGAAGAAAAGTCTATGATGGGCTGGGTATTGGGAGAGTGAGGGGCTTGAGAATGGAAGGGTGAAATTTAAATGGATGATAAAGGAATAAGGAAAGAATTGGGGGAAAGAGCCAAAGGGAAACAATCAGTATGTTAAAGCAGAAATAGAGAGAGAATGGAAAACATATAAAAGAGAAGAAAGGACAAATGGATAGCTCGCAGAAGACACGAAGAAACCAGAAGATAGTGACTGAAGCAATTGCAACTGAAAAATAAAACTCCCAAACAGAAGGTAGAAAAATACTTTTTATTTTGAATTTATTAGCTGGAATATGTTTGGTCTGGGAAGTGTGTGTTGATAACATCTTTGCGTTTTTGTTTAGTGCAAGAGGAAATTACTTTATAGTTTTATTTCTCCAGTGTTGTACATTTCATGTTTGGATTTTGGGGTTCCCAGTTATTATCTGACCAAGGAAGTTAGCCTACACGTATCCTCGGTAATTTTTGTGGGTGGGGCTGGGGGCGTGGCAGGGGTGGGACTAGGGGCGGAGAATGGGTGGAGCATGGCGAGCCACAGGTGTCGGGTTTTTCTCGGTGAAAAAGTTGGTAACCCTACAGCAGTCTCATGCTGGAGGGGCTGGGGTTTTAGGCCTTGGGCAAGCTACTTAACTCTCCATTGCCTCAGGTATGACCTTAGGCTATGAGCCCTTTTGGGACAGGGAATTACATACAAGACCTAAATGGAACTTCCTTAACCATCTAGCAAATATCCACTTTAGGCAGCATATCAAGTGGAAAGTAAGCTATAAATCACAGATTAATGGCTTGTGTGGTAAAATCAGCATTTTACTACAGTTTAGTAATTCCCACTTTGAGTTAGGAAAGTCTTTTATGCAGTCTGAAATGACTGTAAAAGTTGGACAGATACTGCTGAATATCAGCCCACTTTTTTTAAAATATTATTTTAGGAAATGCTCAAAGCAAGTATTGTGAACAACAAACAGAATGTAATTTCTTATCATTGCAAAATCATAAGAAATTAAGTCAGACCCACTCAGATAGCAATATAATCACTACAAAAATTTTATAGTCTTCCTACATCAGAACTAAAATCAGCATCTTCTGATGAACGTTTGGCCCATCCCCTAGAATGCCTCCCAGAATGCTTCCTCCTAATGCATAAATTTTGGCCAGACATCAAGATGTCCAGCCAAAGGTTATGAGTTTGCTGGCCCCAAGTTAAAAGAGAATGATTTATGTGTTTAACTACAAAGTTAGCTGCATAAACCAGCAGTTCCAAAACTGTGGGTTGCGACCCCAAATGGGAGCACAAAATCTTAATTTGGGATCACGAGCACATCTGCACAGCAAAAAAAAATTAGACACATATACAGCCTGCTCTCTGTTTAAGTTTGCCCTCTTCTTGTGCATGTTCCAAGTAATTGCAGCTCACTCTCAACCTCCAGTGCAAACCTGTTCTTCCCCTCACCACCGCTACTGCCAGCACAGACCTGCTTTCCTTCATCCTTCCACCGATCGATGTCTTTTGCTGGCACAGGCCTGATCTTCCTCACTTTACCACCAGATTTCCATTGCCAGCCCGGGCCTGCTTTCCCTCACTTTTCCCTCTCCTGCAGTCACTACAGCTATCGTCTTTCTGGGAGCAGAGTGGATCATTTTGAAAAGGGGACAAGACAACTGGCAGGGCAGCAGCAAAGGGTAGTGGTAAATAGAGTTCAGTCTGAGGATCTAGGCATTACCAGTGGCGCGCCATGGAGACTGGTCCTTGGTTGGGTTCTTTATCATTTGTTTTCCCTGAACTCTTTATTTATAGTATAATGTAATTTATTACAAGAAAACATTGTGCTAAAGTATTATCATGTGAACAAAATGCAGTGCAATGTGTGCCATCGAGTCAGTGCTGACTCCTGATGACCCAGCCCATGAAATATTAATTAAATACAAAAAGCATGGATTTAGTTTGGGGGGAGGGGTTGAAGGGGGTCATTACCCCCCTCCACCAACAAACTGCCTCTACTGTGTTCCACTAAGGCAAGCTAACTTACAAATTCTTCCTTCATTTCTACTTGCTCGAGTTCCGTGTCTCCTGATGCGGTTGATTGCTTCCCGCTGGGGGGAATGCAATGGCAGACAAGCATAGTCTACGCACAGTGCTGCATTTTCATTCTGATGCGCTCCCTGCAGCAGACCCCTGCTGCGCAAAATCAGCTGTCTCTGCAGCATGATACTTTGCAGAGAAAGTGCTGCAGAGAAAGCCTCATGTTTCAGCTGCCCCTTGTGGTTTAAAGCGGATTGGGATTAGACATGTAAGGGCTCAGGAGGCTATAGAAGAAGAAGAAGCAGCAGAGAAAGCTCTGCAGCAGACGTGGTGGCCTATAGAGGAGAAGAATAACCCAGTGGAGAATCCAGGTGATAGGTAAGAAGACTGGAGCTGAATGAGGCTCGGCTGGGGACACACTGGTATAAAGTGGGGGAGGGTGGAGTAGTGAAAGGGGTGCTAGATCAGAGCTCTTTTGGCTCAAAAGCTTTTTTTTCCATTCCCAGTCAACTTGGGCCACTATATGCTGCTGCCCTCTTGCCCACTTAGGCTCAGCAGGCAGCAGCATATGATAGCCGAGAGGGGAGTGGGGAATGGATGAAAGCTTTTGGAAAAGAGCAAGGTCAGTAGAAGCATATGGGGCCCGATATTCAAAAGACATTTACATGGTTTATAGACCTGTAAACCATATAAATGCCGCTGAATGGGATATTCAATGGAAGAAAGATGGTTAGTGCCACTGAATATCCTCGATTATCTCCACTACACTCCTGATGCTAACTGCTTAGCATCAGGGCGTGTGGTGGGCTTTCCGGGGTGTGTCATGGGCAGTGACAGCCACTAACCGGGTAGCGGTGATATTGCACCGTAACCCAGTTAGCGACTTGCCGGTAAAACTAGGCGCTTCAAAAGCTGCAATATCACCGCTACCCAGTGAGTTTCTGCGGCATTGCAGGATGTGCGGTGACCCTGGATATTCAATGTCAGGGTCGCATATAACCCCAGCATTGAATATCTGGGGTTAGAGGTCAGTGGCACATGGCTGTCTCAGCACAATAGCGGCCCATAGTTTCTAAGGTGGAGGGGGCTGGAAAAGGATCTAAAGCAAGGTGTTATACTGGAGTTGCTGAGCCCCCAGTATTACCATGTGTGTGAGAGAGGTCCTGTTGTCCTCATATCTGTGGGCCACCAAGCTACCCGTGTGCTTTTTTTCTGTGCGTGGGAGGAGGGGAAGGAATGTAATGTTTGAGCCTCCAAGCCCCTTTTGTGGTTTTTCTATTTATGGGGCATGTGAGGAGAGATACTGTAGAATGTTTGGGCCGCTGAACTTCAGTTGTCATTTTTGTGGGATGCAGGTGTTATGTTAGCAACCAAAATGTTCAGAAAACCTAAGTAAGAAAAGCATTTTATTTTTGCTTTAGTGAATACAAAATATCAGCTAGGAGAATGTAGTATCATGGTAAGCAATACTCTACAGGAGGAAATACATTTCTGTTTCTTTGGTGTTGCACCGTTTTTTGCAGTTTCCAGTTTTTGTCTATGCATTTCTATGTATACAACTTTGTACCTTTTTTTATGGAAAAGGCATGCCATATATCAATGAAAAGACCCTATTACTAAGTGTGCTAAGATTTTGCATTCAATCTGCGTTTAATGTGAAATTTAATGTGTGTTTAGTGCAAAGCCTCTGCAGTAAGAGTCACGATCATGACCAGCATGTTCCTGATAGTTAATGCATGGATGTGTACTGACAGCCCATGATATATAACCCCACACAGCAATACTGAGAGCACACGATATATATCCCTACGCCAACTGCACTACCTACAGCACATGATATATACCCCCACATTAACTGCAATACCGACAGCACATGATATATACCCCCATGCTAACTGCAATACTGACAGTACATGATATATACCCCCATGCTAAATGCAATACTGACAGCACATGATATATAACCCCACGCTAACTGCAGTATCGACAGCACATGATATATACCCCCACGCTAACTGCAATACCAGTAGCACATGATATATAACCCCATGCTAACTGCAGTACCGACAGCACATGATATATAACCCCACGCTAACTGCAATACCAGTAGCACATGATATATACCCCCACGCTAACTGCAATACCAGTAGCACATGATATATAACCCCATGCTAACTGCAGTACCGACAGCACATGATATATACCCCCACGCTAACTGCAATACCAGTAGCACATGATATATACCCCCACGCTAACTGCACTACCTACAGCACATGATATATACCCCCACGCTAACTGCAATACCAGTAGCACATGATATATACCCCCACGCTAACTGCAGTACTGACAGCACATGATATATAACCCCACGCTAACTGCAGTACTGACAGCACATGATATATAACCCCACGCTAACTGCAATACTGACAGCACATGATATATAACCCCACGCTAACTGCAATACCAGTAGCACATGATATATACCCCCACGCTAACTGCAGTACTGACAGCACATGATATATAACCCCACATTAACTGCAATACCGACAGCACATGATATATACCCCCACGCTAACTGCACTACCTACAGCACATGATATATACCCCCACGCTAACTGCACTACCTACAGCACATGATATATACCCCCACGCTAACTGCAATACTGACAGCACATGATCTATATGCCCACGCTAACTACAATACCAGTAGCACATGATATATACCCCCACGCTAACTGCACTACCTACAGCATATGATATATACCCCCATGCTAACTGCACAACCTACAGCACATGACATATACCCCCTTGCTAACTGCACTACCTACAGCACATGATATATACCCCCACGCTAACTGCACTACCTACAGCACATGATATATAACCCCACGCTAACTGCACTACCTGTAGCACATGATATATACCCCCACGCTAACTGCAATACTGGTAGCACATGATATATAACCCTATGCTAACTGCAGTACTGACAGCACATGATATATACCCCCACGCTAACTGCAATACCAGTAGCACATGATATATACCCTCATGCTAACTGCAGTACCTACAGCCCATGATTTGTACCCCCACGCTGCAATACTGAGAGCACATGATATATACCCCCATGCTAACTGCACTACCTACAGCACATGATATATACCCCCACGCTAACTGCACTACCTACAGCACATGATATATACCCCCACACTAACTGCACTACCTACAGCCCATGATTTATACCCCCATGCTGCAATACTGAGAGCACATGATATATACCCCTACGCTAACTGTTAATACTGACAGCACATGATGTATACCCCCCATGCTAACTGCACTACCTACAGCACATGATATATACCCCCACACTAACTGCAATACTGACAGCACATGATGTATACCCCCACGCTAACTGCACTACCTACAGCACATGATATATACCCCCACGCTAACTGCAATACCAGTAGCACATGATATATACCCCCACGCTAACTGCACTACCTACAGCACATGATATATACCCCCACGCTAACTGCAATACTGGTAGCACATGATATATAACCCTATGCTAACTGCAGTACTGACAGCACATGATATATACCCCCACGCTAACTGCAATACCAGTAGCACATGATATATACCCTCATGCTAACTGCAGTACCTACAGCCCATGATTTGTACCCCCACGCTGCAATACTGAGAGCACATGATATATACCCCCATGCTAACTGCACTACCTACAGCACATGATATATACCCCCACGCTAACTGCACTACCTACAGCACATGATATATACCCCCACACTAACTGCACTACCTACAGCCCATGATTTATACCCCCATGCTGCAATACTGAGAGCACATGATATATACCCCTACGCTAACTGTAATACTGACAGCACATGATGTATACCCCCATGCTAACTGCACTACCTACAGCACATGATATATACCCCCACACTAACTGCAATACTGACAGCACATGATGTATACCCCCACGCTAACTGCACTACCTACAGCACATGATATATACCCCCACGCTAACTGCAATACCAGTAGCACATGATATATACCCCCACGCTAACTGCACTACCTACAGCACATGATATATACCCCCACGCTAACTGCAATACCAGTAGCACATGATATATACCCCCACACTAACTGCAGTACTGACAGCACATGATGTATATGCCCACGCTAACTACAATGTGCTTTCCATGCCTTCCCTCTGCCCTTAACCCACTCATTCTCCACCCCAATGCAAGAGTGGCAGCTAATGTGCGAATCAGCATGCAGTGTCTGTCATGCCTAATGCTAATAGTTAATGTGAGCTCAAGCACATGGTTACTGTGTGACAAAACCTGCGTTAACTGCTTAGCGCACTTTAGTAAAGGGGTTCCTATGTTAAATTAAATTAAACAGAATCTCTTATTCTGTGTTTGGTAAGGGTCTATGAGTTCTGCAAGTACTATTTTCTTTGTAGGGATCTGCACTGTAACAGTCAAGCTTGTTCTGTTTTCCCAGTAGGAAGCATATTAGAATTCTAGGGAAATGTTTCCCAAACAGTGTTCCATGGCATATTGGTTTGCCTTCAGATCTGATCGGTTGTGCAATGGAAAAAAATCACCACTGCCTTATGCTCAAGTGGCTCTTATTCATTCAAAACTGCTTTTTGAGTGTATGTTTAGCTATACATGCCTTTCTTCTTCCTATATACAATATGAACTCCGGAGTGTGGGACAGTATGTAGAACACAGCTGGGCTCTACATTAAGCAGCATAGGCATTACACATGGCGCCTCCTCCTCTTCGCCTTGCTACCCTCCTTCTTAGGATTCTTCGAGGCTCTGGTGGGGCTTTCAGTGTTTTTCTAGTGGCCATAGGAGTGCTCTCCTTGTACACACTGCCTGCTCTGTGGAGGATGGTATGTCGCATTGTATTTTTAAGTTATAGGCGAGTCTTGGGCTTGAAAAGGTTGGAAATGGTTGCTGTAGGACCCAGTGTAATATTCGCAGCTGCTGCCTTTTTTATAAGTTGGGATTTGTTCAAATCCTGAGGGTTAGTGTTATGGTTTGGCAGGTTTGCCTATATAGATATTCTTTGTGATGTCTTTTCTAGATTTTGTTTTACATCCCAAATTGGATGGAGTTTGCATTGCTGTTATTAAGATGATTTGAAGACCTAAAAAGTACAGAAGTATGAAAGCAAATAGCCACAGGTAGTTTTTATCCTGACGCGTAAAAGGAATGAGTGAAGATCCTCATGGAGGGAAAGAAGCAATATAATTTAAAATGCAAAAAAAAATTTCTTTAAAGCACCAGACCAGCAAATATGGAGAAATGGGCTAAACTACATGTACAGTGGAAAATACCACAATGACAGGTACAGTTATCATTTTTATAGACTAACCAATTTATTGAGGCATGAGTTTTGAGGACATCTGACAAAATGTATTCTAGTCCCTGAAAGCTCATGCCTCGTTAAGTTGAGTAGTCTATATGCTGCTACCTACCTCTGTCATTTTTGTAACTTCAGACTATGGCTACCCCTCTGAAAGTGGAAAATGCAGAGAGATTCTTCAGAAACAACAACTAAATCAAATCTGACACATGAATGGGTAACGAGCTGTAAACTTACATCTAAAGATGAGAGACTGATAATTGCAACACAAGATAGTGAACTATGGGCAAGATGTCTCATAGCTAGCATAGCAAAAACTGGTAAAACTGACAAATACAGATTCTGTAGTACAGAAGTGGAAATGGTTATATATCTCATTGCTGGGTATAATGTACTGATGTCAGAAGGTCTGTTTGCAGAAAGGCAAATGATGGTAGCATGTTTCATCTACTGAAAATTTATAAACACTACAAAGTAGTGATATCAGTAAAAGAATGGGCTCATAGCCCTGACAGAATTGTGGAGAATTAAGAAACTATGTACACCTGGGTTATTCCCATTCCCATCAAAGAGCTTTGTGCAAGAAAACTAAACACTTTGGTAAAGGAGAAAAGCACATGAATAGCATTATAAATAGAACTGCTGGTTCCAAGTGACTATTATGTGCCATGTATGGAGAAATAGAAGACCCTCAAGTACCAAGAAATGCAATCAGAAAGCAAGAAAAGTGGCAAAAGATACTCAAATATCCTCCATTCTTTTGTTGCCCCGATTACAGCTTCTGCCTCTGTGCAGACAGAGATGCCAATACCAGTTGAAGGACTGGTTCCATGTGCAGGACACCAGCATGCTGAGGCTCTCAGAAAAGAAGCGGAAGAGCTCAGGGAAGATGTGGTAAGGCTGAGAAGCATTTGAGACAGTGAGACGTACATTGATGAGATGCTTCTTGAAACATCTAAGCTCTCTGACAAAGATGAAGATGGGAGGATACAGAAGGAAGAAGGTTGGACATGAGTCACCAGAGTCTGCAGTATCAATATTCCAACTCCTCCAGCCCTTGAATTGAAGAACCAGTATGTAGCCCTGGAAGTGGAGGAGGTGCAAGCATCAGAGGAAAGGGAAGAACCAAAGCTCGAGTACCCCAAAGTTGCAAAATCAGTCTCCATAAGGAAGCAAAGGGCAGTCATAGTTGGCGACTCTCTTCTGAGAGGTACTGAGGCATCCATTTGCTGACCAGATTTGATGTCCAGAGAGATATGCTGAGATTTTGCCGAGACTTATCAAGCCTATTGACTATTATCCGATGTTGCTCATAAATGTCAGCACAAATGATACTGCTAGATATCCCTTTGAGCATAGCAAAAGTGACTTCATGGCTCTGGAACAGAAGGTGAAGCAGATAGGTGTGCAGGTGGTTCTCTCTTCAATCCTTCCTGTTGAGGGTAAAGGCCGAGACAGAGTAGCTTGCATCCTGGAGATGAATGCATGGCTGCATGGATGGTGTCATCAAGAGCATTTTGGTTTCCTGGACCATGGGATGATGTTCCAAAAGCTGCAGAGCAGAGATGGTGTCCATCTGTCCATGAAGGGTTGAAGTGTCTTCAGCAGCAGACTGGCTAATCTACTGAAGAAGGCTTTAAACTAGATTCATTGGGGATGGGTTAAAAGAGTCCCCAGGTAAGTGAAACATTAAATACCTCTGTAGAAATAGGTAATAGGGGCAACATATGGAAAGCGGTGTGTATAAATGCCCATAGTATAAGTAGGAGCAGCATAGTATTAGTAGGAGCAGCAAGGAGCAGCATAGTATTAGTAGGAGCAGCAAGATGCGACCATATAACGCCTATCCTAATACAACTTCATTGGCTCCCCGTTCAAGGAAGGCTTACATTCAAATCTTTGTTACTCACCTTCAAATCTATCCATGGCATCACCTCCCCCTCATTAACCAACATCATCCAGCCAGCTCCTCCCAACAGAACAAGGAGAACCCCATCTACAAATGTGCTAGTAATTCCAAAGGCTTCAACAAAGTACACAACCGCAACATCTAACAGGGCATTCAGTATCTATGCCCCAAAATGTTGGAACGCATTACCACCAGGCATCCGTGCAATTACTGACCTATCACAATTCAGAAAGGCTCTCAAATCCCATTTATTTACTCAATACTACCAGATTAACCCTACCCCTACATAAGTGCCTCTCCCTCACCCCCTCAAGTTAATATATCAACTCCATTGTACACATGTTCACACTGAATTCCCAATACTCGATCTCATTGTACATATGTAAGTAGTTTAGTTTGCATTCCCCGTTTATCCAAGTTATTACTCCTGTTCTATGTAAAGCATAAGCATGTTATCCAAGTTATTACTCCTGTTCTATGTAAAGCATAAGCATGTTATCCAAGTTGTTTTCTCCTGTTCTATGTGAAGCCAAACAGTTTGTTATGGTCATTTTGTTGTATGTAAACCGCGCTGACAATAGTGCGGTATATAAGAAATTGTAATAAATAAATAAATAATAAATAAATAAATAATAAAATAAGATCTCAGATGTTGAGGCTTTAATAGAAGAGGCTGACTTGGATTTAGTGGCAGTTATAGAGACATGGTTCACAGAAAACCATGACTGGGATGTAATTATATTGGGCTATGCTTTATTCAGGAAGGACAGGATAGAAAGAAGGGCACTATATGTAAAAAATAATATTAAAGCTATAAAACTGCAGAGCTTCAAAGGGAGCGAGGAGGCACTGTGGGTTAAACTAGAAAGAAGGAAAGGGAAATCCATTTGCATTGGAGTTATATACAGATCCCCCTTAAAAGGTGTAGAACTGGATGAAGATTTAATAGTAGACATACACAGTATTGCCATGAAAGGAGAAGCGCTACTGATAAGTGTTTTCAATATGCAGGATGTGGATTGGTATATCCCTGCTGTGGTGTCATTTAGAAGTAAGGAGATCCTAGATTCTCTACAGGGAGAACTATTCAGGCAACTGCTATCAGGACAAATACATAATGGGGCCATACTGGGATAAGTGCTTACCAATGGGGAAAGTGTTTCTGATGATACAGTGGGAGATCATCTTGCATCCAGTGATCACCAGATGGTATGGTTCAGTATTAGGACTAGGGCTGATAAAATCCATTCAAAAGTGAGGGTCTTAGACTTTAGGAAATCTAACTTTTCCAAGATGGGACAATACCTCAAAGAGTCGTTAGAGGGATGGGAACAGCTGGGGGATGTAGAAAAACAGTGGGCAAAATGGAAAGAGGATATTTTAAGGACAACAAGCCTTTTTGTTAGAAAGATAAATAAATGTAAAAGGAAAATGAGGCCACTATAGTTCTCAAAAGAATAGCTGAAAAGGTGAAGAAAAAGGAGGAGGCCTTCAGGAAATTTAAGAGGTCACAGAGAGAGGAAGACAGGCATCTATATTTGGAAAAACTTAGAGAAGTTAGCAAAGTAGTCAGGAAAGCAAAGGTACAAAAAGAAGAAATAGCCAATGCAATAAAATTCAGGGATAAGACCTTTTTCAGATATATTACTGAGAGAAGGAAGGGCAAAGTGGTATTGTCAGACTCAAGGGTGCAGGGAAGGAATTTGCAGAAACTGATGAGGATAAAGCAGAATTGCTTAACAAATATTTCTGTTCTCTGTTCACAGATGAAGGGCCAGGAGCAGGACCTCAGAACCCCCCCACAACTAGGAACAGAAGCAACAGGTATCTCGAATGATACTCAGAAGACTGTGATCATGAGGAACTAGCTAAACTAAAAGTAGACAAAACTATGGGTCTGGATGGGATACATTCAAGATTACTGAGGGAACTTGGGGACGTTCCAGCAGCTCCACTGTCTGACCTTTTCAATGCCACCTTGGAGTTGGGAGTAGTGTCAGAGGACTGCAGAAAGGCACATGTGGTCCCTTTACGCAAAAGCGGACGTAAGGATGACATTGAGAACTACAGGCTGGTTAGTCTAAGCTCTGTGGTTATTAAATTATTGGAAAGGCTACTAAAAGAGAGAATAGTGAAGTTTTTTGGAGTCCATTGGATTGCAGGATCTTCAGCATGGAGCACACACCCAGAGCCATCAATTTTTCTTGGGTGCGGTCAGACATCCTACCTGGGATTTTTATACTCTATATTTTTGCACATTTTTCTACCATAGGCCGAATTTCTTGGGTACTTGTCCTCAAGGGAACTTGTTCTATTATGAAGGTCTTAGCAGGTTCTACCTCCTCCCCTCTGCACCAATTGAGCATAATTTGCCTCTCCATGTTTCACAATTATATCGCAATAGAATAAGGTCAAAAGTATACAAACCACAATTTTTCTTGCATTTTCAAGTCCCTATTCAGGTGCCATATTACCTTCCTAGCCCAGATGCAGTCCTTACAATGGTCCTAATGCTGCTTGGCAGGCTGGGATACACGATTCCAAGGATTTTTTAATGTCTTTCAATCTTTATCCTTGGAATTAAATTTCAGGGTTCTTTAAATGGGAACAGCGTACACTGGGAGGCCCTTGGCATTCAGACTTCTCTCTCACCTCTTCCCTTCTCAAAATAACTGAGTCCAATCCAGAGTCTATGTTCTAATATAAGGGTTTACTTAAATTTCAGGGTCACTGGTATAATATTTATAACAATTGGCAAAAAGGCAACAACAAGAACTATATTACAGTCAGTTTACTCCTTCTCTTTCCTCAAGTCACTTCTTTTTTCATTTCACTCTAGAGTATTACAACACTCTACCCTGAATACGCTGTATCTGTTGCTGGAAGTTAAATTCTTGAAGGATTACCCAGAGGGACTACTACAACTGGAAACAGATCTGCATTTGTAAGTATTTATCTTATGGAATATATTCTAAATCTTGGGGAAAACAGGTTAATCTTTAGGTTAAAGCATATAAATCTGTGTATTACAGAAATCTGTGTGTTTGCTGAGTCAGTCAGATCTTAGTACCACCAGAGAGCTTTTCATTTAAATCAAATAGGAGTATAGCGTAGCATACAAATAGAATAAATAGTCTCAGAGTACAAAGAACTAAACTTGTTTCTGGTGAGCTTTACAAAGAGGTCTTCCAATTAGGAAGCAAAAAATCTGTGAAGTTTATTAAGGACTTGAGATTAATTATCCTTGAGGTGCACAAAGTCCATTTTACATATAAGGTGTAGATGTATTAATATGAGAATCCCCTGCAAACCTAAGTAAACAACTTTAATATCTGAACAAAACCTTAAAATTAAGATGCAGGCAGCAGTCCAATAGTGCGATGGGGGTTTTCCAGTCTTTTGCATTGAGTGTCACATGTATGATTTTCTCCCAGTTGGTGCACTAGGTGCAAGGAACTCTTTGTGCTCAGGGAATCAGTCCAATCTCTGGAGGCTAGAGTAGCAGACTTGGAGGACATAAGGAAAACAGAGAAGTATATAGACGAGACCTACAGGGACGTAGTTCTGAAGTCCCACCTCTAGTCTGGCAACCTCCCTGTTGCCATGGAGGAGAGAGGTCATGTGACAGGAGAGTATCACCCTCGTGTGGCAGGAAGTGATCCTGTAGCTAAGACCTGTCCTCCAGGTGATGTAAAACCCTCTCGCACCAAGAAAGTTTCTCCAGGGCAATATGTCCATGAGGGGAGGGTTAGGACAGCCATTATAGTTGGTGATTTGATTATTAGACTTGTAGACAGCTGGGAGGCTGGTGGATGTGAGGATCACTTGGTAAAATGCCTGCCTGGTGCGAAGGTAGCAGATATCACACACCACCTAGACAAGGTGTTAGATAGCGCTGGGGAGGAGTCTGATGTCTTGATACATGTTGGTACCAATGACATAGGAAAGTGTGATAGGGAGGTTCTGGAGGCCAAATTTAGGCTTTTAGGTAGGAAATTGAAATCCAGAACTTCCAGGGTAGCATTCTCCGAAATGCTTCCCATTCCACGCACAGGACCCAAAAGGCAAGCAGAGCTCTGGAGTCTCAATGCGTGGATGAGACAATGGTGCAAAGATGAGAGTTTGGGATTTTTTAGGAACTGAGGAACATTCCGGGGAAAGAAGGGGTATTTCCAAAAGGATGGGCTTTACCTTAACCGGGATGGAACCAGGCTGCTGTCATTAACCTTTAAAAAGGAGATAGAGCAGCTTTTAAACTAGATAATAGGGGATAATTGTGGAGTGGAGGAGTAGCCTAGTGGTTAGAACACTGGCTTGGTAACCAAGCAACCAGGGTTCAATTCCCACTTGCACTCCTTGTGGCCTTGGGCAAGTCACTTATCCCTCCATTGCCTTGGAAGAAAGGCCTGACAATCTATTTTTAGTGACACTGCCAAGAAAACCCTGGAGCTTCTGGGTCGCCAGGAGTCAGGACTGACTCAAAGGTACACATTGCATTGGCATTGCAATAGGGGAAAGCTGACAGTTGCCCAAGAGCACATGGTTCAGAAGGATATGGCCATGAAGGATAGTAGCAAAAGATTGAAGGTAGGGCATATCAACAGAGAGGTTCCAATAAAGACTAAAATAACCCAAATGCTCTTAAGAACAGAGCTTAAAGATTCCAAATTGTCCCTACCTACTGATAACTAGATAAATATGACCTCTAAAATGCTTGTATGCAAAGTCTAAAATATAAGATGGGAGAATTAGACTGCCTAGCACTAACTATATGATTATATCCCACATAACTTGTATATGTATTTAATAATATAATGTTAATGTACATAATGTATATAGTGTTGCACTGTTCAGTGCTATCTGTTCAACATTTCTGTTTACTGTACATTGGTTATAGTTATATGACGTTATATGTAAAACAAATCCATGATTTGTTGCCTGTTGTTATTTGTGAACCGCAGCTGATCTTAGGAAGCTGCGGTATATAAGAGATTGTTAAATAAATAAATGAGAGGTTAGATATGATTGGTATCTCAGAAATCTGGTGGTAGGAGGACAACCAATGGGCTACTGTAATATCTGGGTACAAATTATATTGCAATAATAGAGTAGATCAAATTGGTGGAGAGGTTGTGCTTTATGTTAGAGAGGGCATTGAGTCACACAGGAGTAAAGTGTTGCAGGAAACAAAATACACGCTAGAATCTCTATGGATTGAAATTCCATATGGGAAGGGGAAGGCGATGGCAGTGGGGGGTGTACTACCAACTACCTGGCCAAAATGAACAAATGGATGAGGAAATGCTCAAAGAAATCAGGGAAGCTAACAAAAGTTACAATACAGTATTAATCATGGGTGATTTAAATTATCTTGGTATCGAATGGGTCAGTGTCATTGCTAGGACATGATAGGGAGATAAAGTTTCTAGATTAAATAAATTACTGCTTCTTGGAGCAGCTGGTTCATGAATCAAGAAGAGGGGACGCCATTTTGGATCTTGTCCTTAGTGGTACACAAGATCTGGTGCAAGAAATAAGTGTGTTGGGGCCACTCGGCAATAGTGATCATAGCAATATTGTGTTTAATTTCATAAATGGAGGAAGGATGGCAAGGAAATCCACAGTACTGCCTTTTAACTTTCAAAAAGGAGATGTCGATAAAATGAGGAAAATAGTTAAGAAAAAACTACAAGGAGCAGCTGCAAAGGTTAAAGATTTACAGCAAGCATGGACGTTGTTTAAAAATACAAGCTTGGAAGCCAGCTTTATTCCATGCTTTAAGAAAGGTGGAAGGAAGTCCAAAAACCTGCCAACATGGTTTAAAGGTGAGGTCAGAGAGGGTGTTGTAGCCAAAAAAGCATCTTTCAGGAAAAGGAAAAAGGAGCCAAATGACAAAAACTAGAAAAAGAAAATAAGAACTGCCAAGTTAGATGCAAGGCATTGGTAAGGCAGGCAAAGAGAGAATTTGAGAAGAAGCTTGCTGTGGAAGCAAAAACGCATAATAAAGACTTCTTCAAGTACATTCATAGCAAAAAACTTGTGAGAGAGTCAGTTGGACCATTAGATGATAGAGGAGTAAAAGGGGCACTAAGAGGGGACAAGGCCATAGCGGAGAGACTGATTGAATTCTTTGCTTCAGTCTTTACTGAAGAAAATGTAGGAAAGTTGCCCATGATTGAAATGGTATTTAAAGGTGATACATCAGAAGAATTGAAAGAAATATTGATAAATCGGGAAGATATATTACAACTATTTGATAAAGTAAACAGTAGCAAATCAGCCAGACCGGATGGTATGCACCCAAGGGTGTTGAAAGAACTGAAATATGAGATTGCAGACCTACTATTAATAATCTGTGAACTATCTTTAAAACCATCTGTAGTTCCTGAAGATTGGCGAATGGCCAATGTACATGCCAATTTTTAAAAAGGGTTCCAGGGGTGATCTGGGAAACTACAGCCCGGTGAACCTGACATCATTACCGGGCAAAATGAAAGAAAGTGTGAATAAACAGGTAGACAAAGGTGAGCCAGTTGATATAGTGTATCTGGGTTTTCAGAAAGCCTTTGACAAGGTCCCTCATGAGAGACTCATGGCGAAGTTAAAAAGTCATGGGATAGGAGGCAGTGTACTATTGTGTATCAGGAACTGGTTAAATGATAGAAAGCAGAGGGTAGGGCTGAATGGTCATTTTATTTCCCAATGGAGAAAGGTGAATATTGAAGTACCCCAGGGATCTGTGCTGGGTCCGCTGCTTTTTAAAATATTCGTTAATGACCTGGAAATGGGAATAACAAGTGTGGTAGTCAATTTGCAGATGACACAATATTATTCAAAGTAGTCAAAACCCAAGAGGATTGTGAAAAATTACAAGAGGACCTTGATAAATTGGAAGACTGGACGTTCAAATGACAGATGAAATTTAATGTGGACAAGTGCAAAGTTATGCATCTTGGAAAGAAAACCCAAACTATGAAACAAACCTCTTCCAAACACGGGAAAGCTGTAAAACTAGAGGGCATAACATGAAGCTGCAAGGTGGTAAATTGAAAGGCAATGTCAGGAAATATTTCTTCACTGAAAAGGTGGTGGATGCTTGGAATGCCCTCCCGATGGAAATGGTGGGGGCAAACACGGTGACGGAATTCAAAACGGCATGGGACAAACACAGTGGATCCCTTTACAGCAACAGGATAAAACCAAAATAAACGGTACCATCTAACTTCTGTACCATCTATCTTCTGAACCATCTAACGTCTCAAATAGGGGTGTCCTACATGTAGTGGTGGGTTCATCCCTAAACAAAGACATGGGGAGGGGTGGCCTGCACAGAGCGACAGGTGCACCTACTCTTGCCATCTTGATGGGCAGACTAGATGGGCCATTCTGGTCTTTATCTGCCATCATTTACTATGTTACTATGTTACTATGATTACATAATGCAAGATTCCACATTAGGAACCACCACCCAGGAAAAAGATTCAGGTGTCATCATGGATAACACATTGAAACCCTCTGCCCAGTGTGCAGCAGCGGCCAAGAAGGCAAATAAAATGCTAGGAATCATAAGAAAAGGAATGGAGAATAAAACAAAGGATTTTATAATGCCTCTGTATCATCCCATGGTGCAACTTCACCTTGAATATTTTGTGCAATTCTGGTCACCATATCTTAAAAAGGATATAGCGGAATTAGAAAAGATACAGAGGAGAGCCTCCAAAATGGTAAAGGGGATGGAAGGATACCCCTATGAAGAGATGCTTATAAGATTAGGGGGTATGTTTACTAAAGCCCTGCTAATGTGCGGGCCCCGGTAGTGTGCGGGTGCCATATAAGGAGTGGGCGTTCCCTGCTAAAGAAGAAACGCCGGAATTTACATATGCGCTAAGGTACACGGCGCCCTTGTGCGCCCCGCACCTTAGCGCATCAGACAGCTGCGCGGGAGGCATATGTGTCACGCTGATGGGCAAGCAGAACAGAGCCACAGCACAATGGTCAAGGCACATACCAATGGTGCAAGAAGCAGGGGTTCCATCCCCCACGGAGCCCAATAAAGACAGCTGACTAAGGCATTAATTTATGAGGCAGTGAAATAATGGGCAGCATAAGGCGGCGCGCTAATGTTTTTGGAGGCATATTAATAATGGGCGGCATAAGGCGGCGCGCTGATGGGCATAAGGTGGCGTGCTAATTTTCTAGGAGGCATCTCAATATGGGGCGGCATAAGGCGGCGCGCTGACAAGCAAACAGCAGAGCAGAGCCACAGCACAATGGTTAAGGCACACACCAATGGTGTAGGAATCAGGGGTTTTGATCCCCCACAGTGCCCAATGAACAAGGCTGGCTGAGACAGACTTTAAGAGCCAGTCTACTATGGGGCAGCATAGGGCGATGCACTGATGGGCATTAGGCAGCGTGCTATTGATTTAGGAGTCTGCTAATATTGGGAGGCATAAGGTGGCGCGCAGATGTGCAATTAAAGGAACAGAGCCACAGCACAATGGTTAAGACACTGACCAATTGTACAGGGATCAGGGGTTCAATCCCCACAATCCTGCATGAACAAGGCTGGCTGGGGTAATGCCTATTATGGGGATGATTGCTTTTGGAGTCATTTTATGTTTATTTTAATTATCAGTACTAGCAAACACACTCTCAAAGCGTGTTAACATAAGGCGCCCTATAAGGCACATTTTCAAGTGCACTGTCTGCCAAGGCTCCCTAGAATGTTGCTTATAGGGCGCTTTAGAGGGTGCCGTATGAGGTATCGCAAGGTCAGAGTACTGTTTTTTAGGGCAGCATTGTGCAGTTTAAGGAATGAAAAGCATAAGTAGGTGCACTGACAAGCAAGGAGGAGCAGCAGTCCAGCACAATGGTTAAGGCACTGACTGCTGATACAGGGGTCATGAGTTGGCTCCCCAGGTGCCTAATACGTAAGGCTGGCTGTGGCATCAGCTTTGCAATGTACATATTTTTTCCTGCAGCACCTTATTTGTATTTTATTAATTGCTGCCAGCAAACACGCCCTCACGTGCCGTAAGTGAAGGTGCCGTATAAGGCACCCTATAAGGCACTCCATAGGGCACATTATAAAGTGCACTGTCCGCCACGGCACCCTAAAATGTCCCCTATAGGGCACCCTATAAGTTGCGTCACAGGATAGTGTATAGTGCACCTTATAGGGATGGAAACCATAAGGTGCCCTATAAGGCACCCTATAAAGCGCCCTCAGAGGCACCTTATGGGTACAGTACACTGGGGGTGGTTTTGCTGGCATCAAAATATGTACATTAAATAAAGATTAATGCATTGGACAACCCTATCAAATAACCCCATTTCAGGTTTGAACCCATGACCTCTGGCATCACAGGCAGTGAAGTAACCATTGGACTACAGCTCTACAGCTGCTAGCAAGCCCCTGGCTGGCTGCAGAGAGCCTGCATGTTACCACACAGACAGTCTGCTGTGGTCACCAGGATAGGGTTAGCCCACCCATACCCATGATGCACTGCACATGCAAATCAGCTGTCCACAGATGAACACAAGATGGGGAATGCACCCCCACAGCACCGCGGCCTGGTAGGGGGAAGTGACCATGTGCACCCACACAGAACCCGGCCTGATAGGGGGTACTGATCGTGTGTTTTACTAGCACAGAGTAGGTACACACCGTCACATTGTACGGGTACTGTGCTCACCCTGAGTGTGCGATGAGGCGGCCAGGGCCAGGTCCACAACACCTTCCATGGCTGAAAAGGCCATGCCAGGGGTCCAAAGCAGTGTTAAATGTGTCAGCTATGTAGTTTCTGCAGGAACACCTTGGATATCTCTGTCTGTTTCAGTGAGGTGTAGCTCCCATGGACCCCCCCCCCAGGGCGGCAAACAGGGTCTGCTATCAACAGATCCACATTATACCTCCCTGCAAAGGTGGCAGTAGAGGGGAACATCAACCCCAGTCCTGTTGAGGCACAGACACCCCACACAGCAGTCAATGTAGCTCTATACCAGGGGTGGGCAAACCTGGTCTTGGAGGGCCACAGACCAGTCAGGTTGGCAGGATATCTCTAATGCATATATATCTCATGCATGTTCATTAGGGATATCCCAAAAACCTGATTGGTCTGCAGCCCTCCAGGACCAGAGGTGCCCACCCCTGCTCTATACACATCCATAACACAATACCAGACAGACATTAGACCTGGATATGTTAAGCTGCACCCCACCACTATCTGATATTCTCCTGCAGCAAGCCACTCCCACAAGACACATACCAGCTGCAAACAGCCTGTTAGTTGGACCATAGTGAATGCTCCCAGTGAAGATGCATACACAGCAAGCAGATAAATCAGTGACTGGACCCCAAAAGGAAACCCATATCTATCACATGAGCAAAATACTATATAGCACTATGGGGGTGCCTAGCCATGCTGTGGTCACTGCACAGTCAGGGTGAGAGTGATCTCTCAGCAGGACATACTGAGGTCACCCTGTCTGTGTAGGTGGTGGCCGGGCACTAAAATGTCCCAGTCAGTGCCCTATGCCCTGTGCAGATGCACCCTGGCCAGGCCACCCTGTCTGGCCTATACCCATGGTACCTTGCTCCTCATTATGCACATTGGCAGCACAATACTGCCAATAGTGCTGGCAGTGTGGGCTGTGGAAGGTGTTTGCAGCCACCACACACTGGATAGATAGACAGCCACCCCACACCTATGCCAGCATTGTGCCACTATAGAGGGGTTCAGCAGCCAGACCCACCACACCAGTCCTGGGCACAGTACAGGCATAGATATGGTAAGCAATACTGTTGGAGATCACTCCCCAGGGGGGTAAGCACTGTTGGAGACCAGACCTGCAGCACACACCGCAGACATCAGAATGATTGTTATGGTGGAGCTCAATGAGCAAAATGTGCTTAACGTAGTAGGACTTGCTATCTGCCAGTTATCAAAGGAAACGTTTGATAGCTGTGTACCGTATACCCAGGTGTAGGGTGGCATTGCAAAGGTATTCAAGTGCTAGTATTGGGAGATACAGGCAGGGCCCAATGTCCTGCCTCTCCAGGAGGCATTGGCCAATGGGGCCTGTGGGTGTGTGTGTGGGTGTGTCTGGCCCTGTTGGCTGCTGCTTTACGGCAGAGTTTCCCAAATCCAGTCCTGGTGTTCCAAACACTGTTCGGGTTTTCATGCTGTCCCTCATAAATATGCATGAGCTACATCTGCATATCATGGGGGTGGTGCATAGATATGCAGCACAGGCATCTTTAGTAGAGGCAGCATGGAACCTGAATGGTGTGGGGCCCTCCAGGACTGCATTTGGGAGACTCTGCTCTAGGTAATGCGCCTCTGTATGGTGTCTGTGTTTGGTGTGGTAAAATATAGGCGTATTAACCATGCGTATGTTCTCAGCATTAAAGGTTTGTCCTTACTATCACGGTTTAGTTGTGGGAAAAATATGTGGACAGTATTGGCAGTAGCCCCAGCTGGCCTTTGAACCTGTGACCCTCTGTTTTTGCACACACTGTCTGTGTGCACTGCACCACCTTGTTGCCACAGATATGCTGCACTCCCTAGGGAGTCCATGACTGTACATCCAACAGAGCCTGTCTGTTGCGGTGGACGGTGCCAGCCTGCACAGGCCTAGGCCACTGTCTGCTGTGGCTTGCAGCCACTGCCCCCTCCACCACCTGTACCCTTCCGCCAACATGCAGACATGTCCTCATCTGGGAAAAAGCATATGACCTGATTGAGTTGTGGCTCTCCAGGACTGAATTTGGGGTACTCGGCTGTAGGTAATGCACATTGTTATGGTTTGTGTGTGGTGTAGGGTAAAATATGGTTGCTTGACCATGCTTATGTTCTCTGCAATAAAGGAGTGTCTTTACTATCACTGTTTAATGGTGGGTAAGGGTATGGGGACTGGGTTGGCAGGAGCCCCAGCTGGGATTTGAACCTGTGACCCTTTGGTCCTACAGGTGGTGGCTGTGTCTGCTGCACCACACTGTGGCCATAGAGTGAGTGCAGTCCCTGGAGATAGGAAACCTGGCTGGACGAGTCAGAAACCCTGCTCTGCACAATTTTACTGTGGGCGCATTTACCTTGTATGGGGACAAACGGGCAAATAAACCTCATAAAACACCTAGAAAAAAGGGGCAAACACCCATAACCAAGCTGGGCAATAGTGATAGCAATGGGCAACAATAAAAAACACTCCAAGGAAAGCTCCAATACAATGACATGATTTTTGAAAGGGTCTACGGAGCGTAGACCCTTCCAAAAATCATTTCTTTTTTTTGGAGCTTTCCTGGGAGTGCTTTTTATTGTTGCCCATTGCTATCACTATTGCCCAGCTGAATTGTAATTTTTAACATTTTTGTTGTGCTCATTTTAGATTTTTATTTGCGATTTTGTTCTGTGCACATGTATCACACTGCTCACGTTTTGTAGGTTTCCCCGGTTTTGTTGTACATTGCTGACGGAAATGGTTTCTCTTCCCTTTAAATCGGCTCTAACGCAAGGGTTTCACTCGCGGTATTTTTGGGTCTATTTTCGGCCCCGCTCCTGTGCGGGGAGTCTCTCCCCTCCCACTTTCCACCCATTGACCCCGTCTCTCCGCCCCTCGGGGGCCTTCCTCTGCCCTCCGTACGCCTTTCCCCGCCTCTATCGCACATCAGCGCACCGCACACGTGCACGGACCCGTTAATGTGACGCACAGTAAACCATTATTGAAGAGGACCCGGGAAAGCCACTGCTTACCCCAAGATGAGCATTGTGAAAGCTGTGGACTTTGGGTACTTGCCAGGTACTTGTGACCTGGATTGGCCACTGTTGGAAACAGGATACTGGGCTGGATGGACTTTGGTCTGACCCACTATGGCATATCTAATGTTCTTATGTTAAGTCTCTTTATTCTTATATCTCTAATTAATTAATTCATGTGTTTTTTTCCCTGAGTGAGAATCCATCTCCTACATTTTTACTCTTTACCAGTGTACCTGGAGATGGTGGTGATGCAGGGAGAGGTCCCCAAAACTCTCCTGGTTTCACTTCTTGCTCCGGTGTCACAGTTCACTGAAGAGCTCCTGGATTCCTTTCTTCTTTAGAACTGGTAGTTTCTACAGATTCCAGTCCCCAGAATTGCTCTACAGTGGCTCCTGACTTAGATGTTCCTTGATCATTGAAATGTTTCCTTTTCTTGGAGCTTCACCTGTGTCTCTTTGTGAGTGGATAGCTCCTAGATCAGTTATATAGGCAGGACTTCACTCCAGTTGAGCCAGGGGGATGCTGGCAGATTTTGCACAGTCAGACATTTTTCCCTTGCTTTCTACTCCTCTGCTTCTATGTCTGTGACTCCCCCTAAAGAGAATGAGGAACTAGTGGTAGGCTACCTTTAGCTGCCCCCACAAGGAGCAGATGCATTATTCCAGCATGGTGCAGTGGTTGTGGACTGAGGAAATCTACTGCTTTCCCCTGGAATAAGTAGCATAGAACCTAAGTACCTGTGACTTGTATTGACCACTGTTGAAAAAAGGATACTATACTTAGTGGCATGTTTACTAAACATTCTTATCGTGCGGGGCCGCGATAGTGTACCTGTGCCATATAAGGAGTGGGCGGATCAGGCTGCCAAAAGAAAAAAAACGGGAGTAAGCAACCGGACGTGTGCGTGTCGCACTAATGTGCGGGGCCCACATTGGCGCGTGGGAAGGCTAAGTGGGCCGCTGCTGCGTAAACACACAGCAGAGCCGTAGTACAATGGTGAGGACACTGACCCATGGTGCAGGGACCATGGGTTCAACACCCCATTGTGTTCAATGAAAGAGGCCAGCTGAGGTATCAAATGTAGTGGGAAAAAGTGGTGTGGGAGGCATAGTAATTTTTGGCGGCAGAAGGCGGCACACGGTTTATTTGCAACGGCATGAGTTGGCGCACTGTTTATTTTTAACGGCATGAGTCGGCGCACCGTTCATTGGGGGCGGCAGAGGGCGGCGCACTGTTAAGTTTGGGGGGCAGAGGGCGGCGCGCTGATGTATGAGGGGGGGCGGTCCGATAGTGGGCGGCATAAGTGGCACACTGATGTGCACAGCAAACAGGAACAGAGCCATAGCACAATGGTTAGGATACTGACCAATGGTGCAGATGTCAGGGGTTCAACCCCTCACAGTGCCCAGTGAGCAAGGTTGGCTGGGGCAGTAAGCATTATGGTGAGGTGTGCTGTAGGAGGCCTTATAGTTTTATTTTATTACCCACTACCAGTAAACCCACTCTAACAGCGTGTGAATATATGGAGGCCCGTAAGGCACATGTTACAGTGCACAGTCTGCAAAGGCACCCTAGCAAGTCCCCTATAAGGCACCATGTATGCTGCGCCACAGGATAATGTATAGTGCACGCAATATGGATGGCAACCATAAGGTGGCCTATAGGGCGCCCTATAATGCACCCTCAGAGGCACCCTTATGGGTACAGTATGGCAAGGGTGTGTTTGATGCCATAAACATATGTCCAGTAAAAAAGTACAATGCTCTGGACAACCCTATCACAGAACCCCTCTGTGGACTTGAACCCATGACCTCCTGCTATAAAGGCAGTGACGGAAACATTGGGCTACGGCACTTTAGCTCTGAGTAAGCGCCTGTGTGGCTGCAGAGAGCCTGCACGTCACCCCACAGACAGTCTGCTGCTGTAGACAGGACGGGGTAGGCCACCCGTACCCATGATGCAATGCACATGCAAATCAGCTGCCCACAGATGCACACAAGATGGGGACTGCACCCCAAAAGCTACACGGCATGGTAGGGGGAACTGTCCGTGTCCACCCACACAGAACCTCGGCCTGGTGGGGGGCCTGAGCGTGAGGACTGCCGGCGAGGGGTAGCTACACACCGTCACATTGTGCAGGTAATGTGCTCACCCTGAGGGTGGGAGGTGGCGCCCAGGACCAGGTCCACATCAACGGCCATGGCTGAGCTCAAAATCAGTATTAACCTGTGTGATAAGAAGGTGTTGCAAACTCATCATGGATACCCCTTCTGTCTTAGTTGGTGGTTCTTCTCCCCCCCCCCCCATGACAAACAGGGTCTCCCATCAACACATCCCCATCCTTCCCTTCCCCCCCTGCACTAATGGCAGTAGAGTGGGCCTTCAACCCCTGTCCTGCTGGGGGATAGACACCCTACAGAGCAGTCCAAGCAGCTCCACCCACATCCATCACACACTATCAGACAGACAGTAGGCCTGGATATTCAGGGGTGCACCCCAGCACTATCTGATATTCTCCTGCAGCAAGCCATCAGCTGCTGCACCCTGCAAGGAGCTCCATCAGGACACATACCAGCTGTGCAGAGTCTGCTGGATAGTCCTGATGGGATTGCATGCACCCCAAACTGGGGTGGCAGCACACACAGGCAGATCAGTCCATGGAGGCCCCAACAGGACACCCATATACATTACAGGAGAGAAATGCTATACAGCACTATGGGGGTGCCTAGCCATGCTGTCATCACTGCACGCTCAGGGTGAGAGTGATCCACTAGCAGCACATACAGAGGTCACCCTGTCTGTGTAGGTGGTGGCTGGGAAGTACGATGTCCCAGCCAGTGCCCCATGCCCTGTGCAGATGCATCCTGGCCAGCACACCCTGTCTGAGCTATACCCATGGTACCTTGCTGCTCATTATGCACATTGTCAGGCCAATACTGGCAACAGTGCTGGCAGTGTGGCCTGTGGAGGGTGTTTGTAGCCAACACACACTGTATAGACAGACACACCCCCCACACCTATGCCAGCATTGTGCTACTATTGGGGGAGTCATTCGACGTGCCCACCACACCAGTCCTGGGAAGGGTACAGGCATGGATATGGTACACAGTACTGCTGCGGGTCACTCCCCAGGGTGGTAAATACTGTCAGGGGCCAGACCTGGGGCACGCACCACAGACAGCCGACAGCTTGTTCTGCTGGAGCACAAGGAGCAAACAGTGCTGAGCGTAGGGCTGTCTACCTGCCAGTACCCACATCAAACGTTTGTGGTCTGTGTACCGTGTACCCAGGTATAGGGTGGCATTGCTAGGGTACGCAGGAGCTAGATCTGGGAGATGCCCCCCCAGGGGGCTTTTCCAATGTGGCCTGTGGGTGTGGGTGCGTCTGGACCTGTTGCCTCTTGATTTACGGCAGAGTGTCCCTACTCCAGTCCTGGTGTTCCAGACACTGTTCAGGCCTTCATGCTGTCCCCTATGAATATGCATGGGCTACAGTTGCATAGCATGGGGGTGGTGCAGACATCTGCAGCACAGGCATCTGTCTTAGGGGAAGCATGGAACCTGAATGGTGTTTGGCCCTCCAGGACTGCATTTGGGAGACTCTGCTGTAGATAATGTGCCTGTTTATGGTGTCTGTGTTTGGTGTGGTAAAAGATAGGCGTATTGACCATGCCTATGTTCTCAGCAATAAAGGTTTGTCCTTACTACCACGGTGTAGCTGTGGGGTGAATATGTGGACAGGGTTGGCGGTAGCCGCAGCTGGGCTCTGAACCTGTGACCCTCTGTTTTTGCACACACTGTCTGTGTGCACTGCACCACCGTGTAGCCACTGATTGGCTGCAATCCCTGGGTGGTCCATGACTGTACATCCGACAGGGCCTGTCTGTTGCAGTGGACGGTGCCAGCCTGCACATGGCCTGGCCACTGTCCTCTGTGGCTAGCAGCCACTGCCCCCTCCACCATCTGAACCCTTCCGCCGACATGCTGGCATGTCCTTATCCTTACAAAGGCATATGACCTGATTGCGTAGTGGAACCCCAGGACTGTATTTGGCTCACATGGTATAGCGGTCTAGCTGTTGTTCTTTAGCAAGGTTTTTGTGGAACGTGGGCCACCCATTATGTGGTCATGACCAGGGACACAATTGGCCCTTGGCACGTGGGGTGAGGGCATGTACAGGCACATCTGTCGTACATAACCTCTACCTACTTAACCTCTACCTACGTGTCCTTAGCCCCTACAGTTGTGGCACTACAGGACTGCATTTGGGGGACGCGGCTGTTGGTGATGCACATTGTGCTGGTGTGTGTGGTGTAGGGTAAAATATGGGTGTTTGCAACATGCTTTTGTTCTGTGCAATAAAGGGGTGTCTCTGCTATCTGTGTTTAGTGGTGGGTTAAATATTGGGATTGTGCTGGCATGTGCCACAGCTGGGATTTGAACGTGTGACCCTCTGATCCTAGAGGTACTGGCTCTGTCCACTGCACCACACTGTGGCTACAGAGACAGTGCAGTCCCTGGAGATAGTAGACCTGGCAGGGTGGGGTTCCAAAACCTGCTCTGCACATTATTACTGTGAGCTCCTTCACCCTGTCTGGTGACAAACGTGCAAATATAACACGGGTATGACGTCCGAACAGAGGGGGATAGCATATTCCCAAGCTGGGCAACAGTGCTATTGATGGACAACCATAGGGAACACTCCCAGGAAGGGTCCAATACACGGAGACGTTTTTGGAGGTGTCTCCGCTCCGTGCCCCTTTCCAAACAAATGTTATTTTATTTTTTTGGAGCTCTGCTGGGTGTGTTTTTAACTTTTGCGCATTACTATACCTGTTCCCCAGCTGATTTACTATTTTAATGCTTTTGTTGTGGTCATTTCCTATTTTTCATTGCAGTTTTGTGCTGTGCACATGTATCACACTGCTGACGTTTTGCAGGTTTCCCCGGTTTTGCTGTACATTGCTGACGGAAATGGTTTCTCTTCCCTTTATATGCCCTCTACCGCGAGTGTTTCACTCGCGCTATTTTTTACATTTAAATTCGGGCCCGATACTGTGCGGGGATCCTCTCCCCTCCCACTCTCCACCCATTGACCCCGTCCCTCCGCCCCTCCGGAGCCTTCCTCCGCCCTCCTTTAGCCGTTCCACGCCTCTATCAGACATTTGCGGGCCCGCACTTGTACGGGGCCCGTTACTGAACCGCGTACCTGTGCGGGGGTGACAAGCACGTGTGCGGGGCGTTTAAACGCGTTTCTGCGCGTTTCAATGCCGCGTTGCCGTGCGCTATTTTGCGCCGCGCAGATTTGCGGACTTTAGTAAACATGCCCCTTAATGAACCTTTGATCTGACCCAGTGTGGCGTATCTTATATTTGCCAAAGTCAGAGTTCTGCCTTTGGGAGTGGTTTAAATAGGCCTTAAATTTTTCCTCCCAGAGGAGTCTCTCCTTCCATAATGATGAACTGGGTATAAAGAAACCTTCCCTGTTTGGGAAAATGCTAGTCCTCCCCCAGTTTAGATTGTAGTACACAAGTAGGGACACTGGATAGTATTGGCTGCACAAAGTAATAACATCCAAGTAGTCTCTAAAAAATGCTTTTCTCACTTCTTTTTTTTTTGAGCATTTTGAGCACTAACATAACACCCATATCCCACAATAATGGTGACTTTTATTCAGTGGCCCAGACATTCTATCTTTCCTCCTCTCTGGGCCTACACTCAGAAAAACCTCAAAGTGAGTTTGGCAAACCAAACATTATATCTCTTCGCCCATCACTATCGCACAGAAAAAGCACAAGGGAAACTTAGCATCCCACAGATATAATGACAACAGGGACTTTATGGACCAACATAATACCTTTGTCTCTCCCACATACATGGCAATGCTAGGGGCTCAGCAACCCCAGTATAGCACCTTTCCCTAGAGCCTTTTCCAACCTCCTCCACCATAGAAACTAAATGCTTTTACTGATCTTGATCTCATCCAAAGCTTTGATCTATTCCCCACTCCTCCCTTGGCTACCCTATGCTGCTGCACACTCAGCCAAAAGTGGGTGAGGGGGCAGTAGCATATGGTGACCAAAACAGAGTGGGAATAGAGAAAAGTGTTTGAGCCAAAATAGCCATGATGCAGCCCCCTCCTCCCCACTCTACCTTACCCTATCTTATACCAGTGTGCCAAGCCTTATCCAACTCCAGCCTTCTTGCCTGCTGTCACCTGGCTTCTCTGTGGGTTATCCTTTCCTTCTATAGGCCAGTAGTTGTGCTACAGAGCTCTTTCTGTTTCTTCTACAGCCTCCTGAATGCCTGCTGTCCAACTAACTTATAGATGCAGTCTCCAGCCATTCCTACTCCCAACCCAATTGAATTAGTAAAGAGCAGTTGAAGCATGAGGCTCTCTCTATAGCACAGGTCTGTGCAGTATCATTGCAAAAATAGCTGGTTTCGTGCAGCATTTCTCTACTTTTGTTTTGCATGGGTCTACTACAGGGAATTCACCAAAATGAAAGTGTAGCACTGTACCTATACTGTGCTTGTCTTCCACTGCATCTGAGAGATGCATTGAGGACATCATCGCGACCATCAACACTACTACTGCCCCAAATGACCCTTGCCCAGCATTCTGGATAAGATCGCTGCACACAGAATTCAGCCCAATCCTAGCCAGGATCATGGACCTAGCCTTCTCTACGGGAACCTTCCCTTCAGCCCTCAAAAAGACGTCCATACGGCCCCCTTCTAAAGAACAACAAACTGAACCCCCAGAAGGCCGAAACCTACCATCCAATCTTAGCTAGCTAAGATAATTGAGAAGGTCGTCCAACATCAAATCCAGCATCACATCAATACCACTGCCCCTCTAGACACATGCCAGCATGGTTTCAGAGAATCGCATGGCGTTGAGACGCTACTCACCACGCTAGTCAATACCTTAAGCAGATGGATAGACAACATCAGAAGAGGGTATGCGCTTATCTTTCTGGACATCACCTCAGCGTCTGACACAATCAACCATGAGCAGCTCCTGATGCGTCTACATGAGAGGGGAATCCAGGGTTCAGCCTGGAGCTGGTGCAAGTCATACCTAACAGACAGATGGCAGCACGTACGAATGGGAACTATGACCTCCGAGCCTTTTCAACAGACAGGGGGTTCCACAGGGCCCCTCACTCTCTGCCCTCCTGTTCAATATATACATGCAGCCCATATGTGAGATCATTCGCTCCTTCAATATCTCTTGCCTGATTTATGCAGACGATGTACTGCTGTTCACCCCGTTTGCCATCGACCATCCCGACTTCTCGACATGAGTTAAATGCTTTGATGCTATCATTGACTGGTTCCACTCACAGAATCTCCGGATCAACTTTAGCAAAACAGATGTACTATTCATCACAAGGAATAAAGACTTTTCCCCTCCCGCTACACTAAAAGTGAAAGACGCGGAGCTCCCAAGTAGACCCACCATACGCTACCTGGGCGTCACGCTAGACCAGTACCTTGAAATGAAAACGCACATAAACAACACCATCAGGGCTATCTACCACAAGATGCGAACACGTCGGCATCTCCAACCCATGCTGCAGCCAACTGACTTCCGAACAATTTTCCAAGCGCTTGTAACTCCCCATTTCGACTATGCCAACACCATTCTGCATGGAATCCCCAAGGGCACACTAAACCCACTACAGCTCACAATGAACGCTGCTGCCCACTTCCTTCACAGGACATCCAGAAGAGATCACATAACCCCAATCTTGAAGGACCTACACTGGCTGCCGATCAACTGCCAGCTCACTTACAAAGTAGTACTGCTGACCTTCAAAGCCATCAACAAGATATCCTCCTCCTCCCTAACAGATCTCCTCCACCCCACTCCTCTCAACAGATCCAGAAGGACCTTTGCTACCAACGCACTTGTAATCCCCAAGGAAATAACAAAATGCTCTCAGACAACAAAGAGCAGAGCCTTTATGTTCTATGCACCTACTTGTTGGAATAGCCTTCCAACAACCATCAGAGCGATCACTGACCTCACCCAATTCAGGAAGGCATTAAAGCACCATCTTTGTTTCTACATTACTCACAGCCCAATGATACAACCCCAACCACCACACCCCAACCCACCCTGACAGCCACGATCTCCAGCCCAGCGGCATCCCCAGCACACCCTAAGAAGATCAAGGCAACTACAGTCATTAACCCAACTATCTGAGATGGTAAAGAATTGTAAACAAATGTAATTGTAAATAAATAGATTGTAAATAATGGTAAAAAAGGACAATTTCTGTATATAGTTATGAGAGCCCGCCATGTCGTTAAACAGCTTAGTGATAGAGAGGTCAGCCTGTATATAGTTACCCCAATTATAAATCCAAGTTACTTTACCTGTTCAATGTTAATTGTAAACAGCACTGATTTCAAAAAGTGCGGTATAGAAAATCTTTTAAATAAATAAATAAATTCCCCTAGCAGGAAGCAAATTGCAGCATCAGAAGATGTGGCACTCAACTGAGTAGGAAGGAGGGAAGAACTTGTAAGTTTGCTTGCCGCTGTTCCATATACTAAGGGGCAGCTCCCCCCTCCCTCATTCCCCTTAACTATGCTCATTTTTCTTTTTATTGTTTTGTGCTGTGCTGGTTTCCTTGCCATTTCACTCTTTCAGAGGCAGTTTCTCCAAAATAGGTTAGTTTTGCACATACCATAACAGTTATGAATCTTGCTCCTAAGCCAGATCCTCTTTAACTGCATGGTTTCACATAATTGTAGTTAATCCTCTTACCTTTTTCATTAACTTCTGTGGTTTATTTTCTGCTACAGTGGTACCATGAACAAGTTCATCAAGCAGCAAGGATGTTAACGCCATCTGCAGTGTCTGCACTGTCGCTAGTTCCATAACTCTAGAGCATAAGCTATGGGTGGGCACCTTTTTATCCTGGATGATGTGCCATCAGTATGTATTATCGTTTTTCTTTCCTACCATACTTCAATTGCAGTATTGCCTTGCTGAGATTTGGGGGTATGTTTATAAAGCAACAGTGGCCGGTATCGCCGCTTTGTAAACATACCCTTTGATATAGATTATACACAATGGGATCACCATGTGAAGTACTCAGCAGGACTTTATGAGGAAGTTTTGCCCTCTCCACCTAAGAGATTCATAGCAATTCACCAATCACTACTAGTGAATTTTACTCCTCTCAAAGTGCCTTGGTGTGTCCTCCCCTATCTGAGGTGTTCACTGTGCTCTTTGTACTGCTTGGCCCTTCTGAAGGCAGTATCTGGTATTCATCCTACCACTAACAATACTCTTTGCCTCTCTTCTGGTGCCTCTGAGGAGTTTGTGACACTCTTGATGGCTTGTGGTGCTGTTACAGAAGACTGCCAAAACAGGTTTAATTTAAAATAGATGGCAAATGTGACTATTTCATTGCAAAATAGTTTCCTTCATAGACTTTAATGGGAATGAATGGAATGAAGGAATGAATGATTCAGTTCCTGAAGACTAACCGAATGGGTATATTTGGACAAATGAAAATGAGCCCAAAAATCATTGGTGTGCATGTCTAATCGGCATTTTACTGTTCCAGCATTCTCTGGCACCATACCTAGCATAATTCATTCTCTACTTCCCTAGTATTTGCTCCATACCTCTTACATCCCCTTTCCAGCATCTGCCCTTGCCTCTTGACCCTCTTTGTCAGCATTTGCATTCTTGTTCTGCCTCTTGCTTCCTTTCCCAGCATCCATTTCCCTTGCATTTCCCACAATGCTTCACTGCCCTTCCCAAGAACTAATCTCCTCCTCAGCCCCTTCTTTGCATGCCTGCCTCTAGTAGGCTTATTTAAGTGGCAGAAACTCATCTAGGCGCTGACTGCTGTGCTCTGCTGGGCTGGCACTGCAACCATATTCAGAACTAATGGGTCAACCCTTCCTGCCTTCTGATCTTGGAACGTCTATGATCAGCAAGCAGAAAGTACTAGCTCACGAGTCTTAAACATATTCCCAGTGCATGATTCAAAGTCTGCAGCAATAAGATGGGCTGCTTTTGCCTATTTCTTGTGTGATAGTGTTTTTCAGATTAAACTGATAAGCCCAGTTTTCACATCAGGGTTGTTTTATCAGGTTCTTTCTATCAACTTAAACCAAAAATAAGAAATCATAATTAGAGTACCAGCTTTTGATTAAGAATTTGATCACTTCGTTGGGAAAGTCAGTGATCCTAACAGCTGGTATTTCACAATTTTCCTTTTCCTATTGAAATATCTGAAAGTTTGGGCTGCTACATGATTTTATAACTACTGGTTGCATTTCCAAAGCATTATGAATCAGTGATTCTGAGATTATGCAATGCAGCTGCTATTTTGATGACAAGTGGAACTGGTCTTTGACAGAGCACATCTGTTGACTCTTACCCATACCTGATTGCAAAAGTCAAAACTGAGCCTGAAAAACAATTTAATAATGTATGGCAGTGTGTGGAGGTAAGCATATATTGTGCTACATTCTCAAGAGGTATGCCAGTTGTGCATTGATGTTCAAAGCCAAGTATCTAAAAATAGCTGTATAAAAAAGAGAAGTTTTCAAAAATATCTTCACAATTAGTGTCAATGCTTAAAATCTCTCAATTTAGACATGTGGAGGATGATTTTCAAAGTTATTTCTGCAGCTAAAGTGGTGCTTAACTACAGAAATGTCCTTTTATAAAGTTGCCAATGCTGATATGTGGGAAATCTGACAGCCCTGCAGCTTGTATACACAGAGGTTTACCTGGCAGAATTTGCAGTTATGTACATACTTTTTGAAAATTCAAGCATTTGCATGTAATGTTGTCATAAGCAAGTGGACAAAGCATCGCAGAACATGGCTTATGAAATTCTTTCCAATCCGCACATGCGTGTGTGTGCGTGTATGTACGCACAAGCATGTATGAATATATGTCCACACACATTCACATACTGATCTGTTAGTATCTATATTGTCTATGCATGTCTGTTTGTGTGTGTATCTCTGTCGAGTTCTCAGCGTGTGTGGTGCATGTTTTGTGTCTGTGATGGCGTAGCTGGGGTGGTGGGGCAGTTCCAGCAGATGTAGCTTTAGGGGTAGGGAGTAATTTTCAGAATGATAGGGCAGTTGCAATAGGGAGATTTTGGGGGTGGGGAAGTTGCATGGTGGGAATTTGAGGGTGGGGCATTTGCGGGGGAATGCGTTTGGGAGGTGGAGCAGTTTGCAGGGTGGTGGGAGAGTTGTGGGGGTAGATTTTGGGGATGAGGCAGTTGGCAGGGTGATGGGGCACTTGTGGAGTTGTAGTTTTGGGGGTGGAGCAGTTTGTGGGATGGTAAGGCATTTGTACAGATATTTTTTATGTGTGGGGCATTTTGGGGTATGATAGGGCAGTTGCGAAGGTGTATTTTTTTATAGGTAGAAGCAATGTGTGGAGTGATGGGGCAGTTGGATGGGTTAGGTTTCAGGGGCTTGGATAGTTTTCAGGGTTGTGAGGAAGTTTTGGGGGAAATAGTTTGAGGTGGTGCATTTGGTGGGATGGTGGAGCACTTGCAAGCATTCGTTTTTGGAGCTGGGACAGTTTGCAGCATGATTGGGCAGTTTCAGAGGTAGTTTGCAAGATAAGGGAGTAGCTGCAGGAGCTGTACTTTGTGAAGTTTGCTTCAGTTTACATATTGGTTGGTCATTTGCAGGATGTAAGATTTTAGGGGTGAGGCAGTTCATGCTGTTGTAGGGGGACATATTTAGGAGTGAGGATTTTTTTTTTTGGGGGGGGGGTTGAGGACTATTGCAGTAGGTATGGTAGCAGTATGGAGTTTGGGGAGGGTTGAGAATAGGAAAGAAACAGTTTGATAGGAGGAATTCCCTAACTGTTATGTTTCACTCTATGTAACTTTCTATACTGCAGAAGCTGGAACCCCTTCTCCTATAGAAATACATTGGAGGGACCTGTTTGTTTATTTATTTATTCATTCATATGTATTTCTTAGACACATTATCGACTAATCAAAGCAGAGTATAAATCACATACAGTATACAATCTCGTCACTGAAAATTCTTTTTTTTTTTTTTTACTTTATTGCATTTCCAAAAGTTACCCAAGAGCAAGCTTGTTAAAGAGCAGAAATAAAAGAACCAAACGAGATAAAGATATTACATCATGCCCCAAAAAGGAAACAGAAAAACAGCCCATTAGCCCACCATAAGGGAAGGAATGCCCAAATCAAAAGCAATACAAAACAAGCAACTTTAGTACTATAGGGTTGGACATCTAAATCAAAAGTGATAGCAGCTCTAGAAAAAAAAAACTAGGAATCTTCCTCGATGGCATCACCTGCAGCAGACAGAGATACTGGGAGCCTAGAAGTTACAAATGCAGAAAGTTGTTGCGGTTCAAGAAATACATAACTGTTCCCATCCAATTTAACTAAACATTTAAATGAGAATCACAAAAAGAAAAGTCCCTCTAACTTAGTAATGGCAGGCTTCAACAATAAGAACTGCTTTCTTCTTATCTGCATTACATGGGAAACATCTTCACTCTACAGTCCAAAAACTGAGGGGTTTTACAACAAAAAAAACATCTTCAATGAGGGATCACGTGATGAGTTGAAGAGAGCAGACGTATCTAGATCTCTCTCTAGCGCTTCCTCCCTCCTTGACCCATGTAAAGTGCCGTAATCTGGAACAATTCCCATCTACCGGAGGATGGAATCAATGTTGATAGCCACTTGGGGTCCGTGAGTGGAGTGGAACTCGCCCCGATGATGAAATCAGTGCAGAAGGACAGAGAAGTCACACCCTGCCACTGCCAAAATGGCAAAGTCCCCTGCCTCTTCCGGCTCCTTGGAGCAGGCTGCTCTGGTGGAAGAAGTAATGGCTACTCTGGCCTCCAAATTCGATCAGGTCACCGGTAAGCAACAGGCTTTTGGGACTTTTGGCAGCCGGCTAACAGAAGTGGAACAGCATCTGTCCCATATGGAGGATGGCGCTGGAGTGGCTGAACATGATATGTGGCGGTTGCAAGCTCTTATTGCCAAGCACTTTGATAAACTGGATGATCTGGAGAATCACAGCAGGAGGAATAATCTCAGATTCATGGCTATCCCAGAATTGGTAAAAGAGCTGAAGCTTCAGGGGTACTTAGAAACTCTCCTGCCACTATCATTGCTCCTCAAGAAGGACTGCAGACCTTTCCAGACTGAGTGCTCACACCTTGTAGGGCCTGTGCGAACCTCAACAAAAGACCTCGCTTAGTGCTGGCCTGATTCCTGAATTATGCCCAAAAGGACAGAGTTTTATGGGCCACTAGGGACAACAGGCCTAACAATCATAAAGGGTAGAAAATTGCAGTGTTCCAGGACTACACAGTGGCTTTAAGTCAAAAACCTACGCTGTAGTCTGTCAAAAATTGGCAAGCTTGGGAATACAATTTTCTGTTCGCTAACCAGCACGACTCCAGGTGATCTACAATGGAGTCCCTCGGACATTTGAGAGTGCAGAACAGGTGCACCTGACTTTCAAAGGCCTAAAGTCTGTCTGGTCCGAAGAGAGCCCTTCAATGGACTCTGAGCAGACAAGCAGTTAATTGTTTAGCCCTCCACTCCCCAGGAACATTTTGCTGGGTTGGTGGATTCTTGCTGACCTTCAAAAGTGTTGGGACACCTTTTATACTGGGCGGACATGAGTGCACTATGTTGGGGAGTTTTGTTAACAAACCTTGCCAGACCACCTGGCGATTGTTGAGCCCAGGGGGAACCAGGTCAACGTTGGATTTGCAACCCTCAGTTCTGTTCATTAAATGTGCCTTGTTTACTAGTTGTTATGTTAGCCTGTTAAACCTGTTTGTCTCTTTTATGTATAAGAGAGGGGTTCTCTGGGGCTTGCTATGGTTGTGTGTTGCGGAAGGTGCGCATGTAGGTATGTCTGGATAATGAAAGTATCGAAAGAGGTGCGGGAGGAGGAGGGTTATGCATTGGCCAGCGAGTGTATCTGTGTGAGGGATGTGGAGCACGCGGTCATCTGTGAGCTAACCTGCTGTGGCTTTGAGGCAGGGGTTGGAGCCCCGTTCAGACTTGGGTTCCCTAGATGGCAGTAGAGATACATCTACCAGGGGTTTGGTTTTTTTTTTTTTTTCAACACTTTATTTATACTTTCAATAAACAGGATACAAACAAAACCAGAGGATTACACGCACATAGTCTGTAGTGGTTTCGCTATGTTACAGCATTGGCATGCATTCCTATTATACAACAATCATTCCAACAGTTGCTAGTATCAGATATGAGTATGAAGTGATGCATTCCACAGAAAATAAGTTAACATTAAACAATCTATCCTGCAGTGACGAATACCATCCCCAACATGCCAGCCAACTAATTTCATCAGGATACTTATAGGCCGAAGGTATCCCATTTTTTCAACATGGAGAGGAAAGTGGGTTTCTGCATTGCGTAGGCTCTCTCACATGTACTATGATAGCAGACAAGGTTCCACCAGTACACAACTGACAGACTCTCTGAGTTTTTCCAATGGTTCAGTATGGCTTTTAGGGCGAGACTTAGGAGCAAGTCAAAGATTATTGTCTTGTGTGCGTGCAGTGTTGGTACTCCAGTAAGCGATTTGTATATAACTATGCGATATGTTAGTTCCGTGTTCAGTCCCAGTAGCAGGGATATGTGGTCCCAGACTGCTCGCCAGTAGTCTCGTAGTATGGGACAGTAATATAGCATGTGAGCCAGGGTACCAGCATCCAATCCGCAGTTCCAACAACGTGTGTCCGGTGGTACGCTCCATTTGGCTACACGTACTGGCGTGAGATAAGCACGGTGGGCCAGGAAATAGAGCATTTGTGTAAGCGAGGCCGATCTTGTTAGACTTCTTTGCCGTTGCCATATCTCTGCCCATATTGTAGAATCCTCCATCTGTCCTGTTTCCGCTTGCCATACCATTTGCAGTCCGGAGCAGCGCTTCTTCCCTCCTTCTCTGAGAATACCAACAAATGTAGAAATAAGCTTTGATCCTGCCTTAATTTCTTGTACTTCTTGGTGAAAGGGGCGGTCTGTACCCAATGCTATTGGTAAGACTCCCGCCTTGCTCAAGCAGTGTCTCAACTGGCACCACTGGTAAAGACATCGAGTGGGCAGATTATACTCTTGTTGCAGAGTTTGGAAGGGCTTGTAGGCCTTGTTAGCGATCAAGTGTTCGAGCCGATAGATCCCAGTCCGCAACCAGGGCAGCCATAGAAAGCTGCGGCCCGCTAGCTTGAACTTCTCATTGTGCCATATCACTGTGGATCCTGAAAATTCCAGATCTACATCTAGATGCTGTTTTAGCATTTGATAGGCCATTTGGGTATCTCGCATGATCTCACTGTCCGCTCCAACCTTCTGATATTCCATTCCCAGGCGCAGCCACAGTGGGACTGGGTGGCTCAGAGTATCTTCTATCTTCACCCAAACGGGGGCCGTTGTACTGATAGCTTCTTCGCTCCACTGGGCTCCCTGTTTTAAGAGGGATGCTATGTGGTACCAGTAGAAATCGGGAAAGTGTATTCCTCCTCTGGTCTTTGGGGCTTTAAGCTTCCATGTCGCAATACGTGACGGTTTGTTACGCCAAAGGAAAGATATTAATTTTTTCTCGATGCTAATGTAGAATTTCCTATCAAACAGGGTCGGAACCATATTGAGGATGTAGCAGACTTTAGGAACTATTATCATTTTAATGGTTTCTCCCCTGCCCCACCAAGTTAGGTTCAACGGGGACCATTTGGTTATATTCTTCAACTATGTTCTCACACTGAACCATAGATCTACGGACGGTGTCCAGAAGAGTGGTCCCATACGTAACCCCGAGATATTTAAAGGATGTGTCCTCAACTTTAAACGGGTAACTATGTAGCAAGGTCTTAGAGACATGTTCATTCAGCGGTATGATTGTGGTTTTGGACAAGTTCAGCTTGTAGCCAGATATGTTGGAATATTCAGAGATAATTGACAGGGTCGCTTCCAGGGATCCTGAGTGCAGGAGAAGCAGTAGGTCGTCCGCATATGCCGACAATTTAATCTGGGACGTTCCAAAGCGTATCCCCTCAATATTTGAAGATTGCCGGATTTTCAGTAGTAGCGGCTCCATCGCCAGGTTAAAGAGCAAGGGGGATAGGGGGCAGCCTTGTCGTGTGCCCCTCGACAGTTGAAATTCAGAAGAGAGCCCGTTGTTAGCTGCTATTCTCGCCGTGGGCCGAGAGTAAAGCACCTGGACACTAGTCAGAAATTCTTCCGGTATTCCGAACCATTGCATGATTCGAAACAGATAGGGGAGCTCTACCCGGTCGAAGGCTTTCTCGGCATCTAGTGCAAGCCCCACCACTGGCTCTTCTAGCTGGGAAGCTTTCTCTAGTATGTGCGCTAGCAGACGGCCGTTATCAGTGGTAGATCTGCCCGGCATGAAACCACATTGGTCAGGTTGAACTAAAGTGTCCATTACTGTACTGAGGCGGTTAGTCAGGACTTTGGCATAAATCTTGTAGTCTGCATTGAGAAGTGATATAGGCTGATAGTTTTCTATCTGCTGGTCATCGCGTCCTGGTTTAGGATGGATCACTATGGTGGCGGCCGCTATCGATCCAACCATGGGACATTCTTCTGTTAACTCCGTATAGTATGTGTGCAGCTCAGGAAGCAGTTCTCTTGAGAAGGCACTATAAAACTCAACCGGCAAACCATCCGGTCCGCTCGCCTTCCCTTTGGCTAGCTGCCGCATAGCCAGTTGTATTTCGGCGCAGGTGACCTTCTCCGATAGTCGACGCTGCTGCATCGCTGTTAATTTGGGGCCAACTAGATTCGTTGTGAAGCTGTCAAACCCGGCTGGTGTGAAAATTTCATCGGTCTGGTAGAGTTTCAAATAAAATTCCTTACATATTTTCAATATGTCCGCATCTCGTCTCTGCAACTGTCCACTGGTGTCTTTCAGACCAATAATGTGGGACCGCACCTTGTTAGCTCTTAATGATCGAGGCAGTAGTGCACTTGCCTGATTGCTCTCGTGGTAGTACACCCCTCGCTGTGCCTGGATCTGCTGGCATGCTT
The DNA here is from genome assembly GCA_033557465.1 of Ichthyophis bannanicus. Lineage (NCBI taxonomy): Eukaryota > Metazoa > Chordata > Amphibia > Gymnophiona > Ichthyophiidae > Ichthyophis > Ichthyophis bannanicus. Next base: position 384,485,233 of record CM066037.1, on the reverse strand, counting down.
CTGCATTGAGGATGAAGTTGTACTGGTATCTCAGTTTCTGCAGTCGGAGTAACACGAGCGCATCGGTGCGCTTGGACAATATACGTTCTCCCGCGCGTATCTCCCGTTCCAGGTCAGACAGCTGTGTTGCGTTAAGTTTCTTCTTGCGGATACTATAGGATGTTATACTACCTCGTACCGTGGCTTTGAAGGCCTCCCACCATGCCCAGGTAGGGGTGTCATGTAGCGCATTATGCTCAAAGTAATCTGCCATCAGTGGACGCAGGTAGTCACAAAATACCTTATCATTGAGCCATGCTCGGTCAAATTGCCATCTTGGTGTGGACTTCTTGTCTTGCCCAGTGCAAATTTCTATAGTGATTGCAGCATGATCCGAAACGGTCTTAGCGGCAATGTTTGCCGTCTGCAGCTGGGTTACTAGAGTCTTGGAGACTAAGAAGTAATCAATGCGTGTCTGTGTATTGTGCGGCATTGAGTAAAAGGTGTAGTCCCTCTCTACAGGATTTATTAGCCTCCAGGGGTCTATTAAACCTAGTGATTCCATCATGCTCATCAGCTGTTTACTAGAGCGCGGCTTGTGCTGTTGCTTGTATGGAGCCCGGTCTATCAGTGGGTCTTGTATAAGATTAAAGTCTCCCCCGAGTATTACATTGGGCTACTGTTTCAAAGAAGGTGGGATCATCATGACTTGGTCCATAGACCGTCATGAGGGTATAGTCTGTGCCCATTAGCCACACTCTAGCTCTGGCCCATCGCCCCCCTGGGTCAGTTACCATGTCTGCTACTGCGGGCTGTAGTGCTGCTCGAGCTAATATCAAGACACCCCCTTTTCTCTTGAGTGCTGGAGCCGATAGTATATTCTGGTATCCGTCCCCAGTTACCTTATGAGAGTCCGACAATGTCAAGTGAGTCTCCTGGAGATAAACCACGTCGGCTTTTAATTTCTTGCAGTAGTTTAGTATTTTCTTTCGCTTAGCGGGATTACTAATTCCTTGCACATTAAGGGATACCACTCGCAACTTCTCTTTACCTGCCATGATGGCTGGTCTTACCGTTGAGGATGTCTCTCGTCACTTGCATCCAACAGAACAATATACTGGTAATAAAACTGAAGAAACTAGGACTGATCTCCATACGGTCAGCCCTCAACTGTGTTACAATAAATGGTGGAACCCGACCCGCCCTCCTTCTCTTTGCTGCCCGCGGGACCTACCCCCACCCACCCTTCCATTCTTGCACACGAACACATTCACTCCCCTAGTTCTATCTAAACAATTACAATTACAAGTGATACAGAAAACCGGTTACACTCTTCCATTGTTTGAGAGCCGCCTCTATTGTCTTCCCTTTAGTTACCAGGCTGAAGTATTAATTGCCACAGATATCTTAGTGTGTCCTCAGGTGTTGCAGGATTCGGTCTCCATTTGGGCCCAGTCCTGGAGGTAAGCCCTCAGATTCTCGCCAGAGTCAAAGGTCTTGGTCGTGTTTCCCAATGTCACTCGCATTCGTGCTGGGTAATAGAGGCCATATCGCGCTTGGAGCTTTTGCAGTAGCGGCCTGCAGCTCAACAGATCTTTCTGCCTTTCCGTCGTTCTTTTGCAGAGATCAGGGAAGAAACTTAATCTGTGCCCGTCATAGCGCAGGTCAGATAGCTGTTTAGCGGCCTGCAGTATTTGAAGGACCTGTGGATACCGCAGCACCTTAACAATAAAAGGGCGCGGGTGTTGTTTTTTTCCATCCATGTGCGTGGGGACACGGTGGGCCCGTTCTATCTCAAAAGGCTCCACAAAGACCAGGTGGAGTAACTCAGGAATCAGCTTCTGCAGGAATTTAATTGAGTCTGTGCCTTCCCGGCCCTCTGGTATGCCTGTGAGCCGTATATTGTTTCTGCGGGCTCGGTTATTTTGGTCTTCAAATTGATTTTCTAGGGCTGTGACTCGTCTCTGTAGTGGGCCAATCTGGGCTGCTAATGTCTCATGCCGCTCGATTGCGGTTTCGGTCTTATGCAGGCGCTCCCTGACTTCTGCCAACCGTTCTTTCACATCGCGCATATCACCCTGCAATTGCGTTAGGGCTTCTTTACTATCGGCGACCATGCTTTTGACTGACCGCAATTCTTGCAGCACTTCTCTGATGCCTTCTGCAGTTTCTTTCTCTGACGCCATTTTATGCGAAGAGGCCGCGTCTTGTTTTGTCCGTTTTACCGCGTGTCCGGCGGTCGGAGAGAAGTCTAACTTTGCTGGCTTCAGGGAAGACATCACACCCGGCTTTCTGTACCAGAATCAGCAGTGCTGCTGGGTTCTATCGGGGAGTAAAGTCAGGATTCTTGAGTTCTGGGTGGGAGCAGCTCTATTAGGCAGCCATCTCTGTTTGCGGCAAGCTCCGCCCCCCCTCTACCAGGGGTTTGAACTGACAGGGGCAGAAGCTGGAACAGATTCCCCTTGTGAATCCCTGGGTGAAAATCAGGATAACCTCCTGGGAGAGGTAAACCCAGAATACGAGAAGATGATTAGTTGTGCCGCTTGGTGGAGGACAGAAAGGGGATAGATCTATCTGAGATAAGAGGGATAACTGGTTGAGTGTGTGATGAAAGGGTGAGTGTGTTATTTGGAGGATGGGGCAGTGAATGGTTTTAGGGGGGGATGGGACATCACACATTAGGGAGTGATCATATGCAGTGTGGAACATGGAGGATACCTATGGGAAGCAATAGGGGAGGGAATGGAGAAGATTGGGTGAGAGGGAGAGAGGGAAGTGCTTAAATGGTTGTGGAAGATCGCTCGTTGTAAGGAGGGGGTGTTGGGGATGGGAGGAGGTTTAACTGATGATACACACAAGGGATTCAGTCACAGCCATAGTTGGATAGATGGGTTGACCAGTTCAGTGCAGTAGAGGAAGCTGAAGGGGTGGAGGGGGCCCTAAGCTGGGTGTCTTCCTTAGTTTTACAGTAGAATCTACCAATGGAACCAGGATAATGTCTGGGGAATAAGGTGAGGGTAATTTCTTGGAATGTTTGTGAGCTTAATACCCCCATTAAATGGTATAAAATCTTGTGTGCCCTGGCAAGACATCTTTGTGATATTGTCTTTCTCCAAGAAATGCACCAGTTGGCAGCAGAGCATACAAAGTTAGGTAGAGACTGGATGGATCAAGTGTTTGGAGCTCCAGCACAAGGGAAAAAAGGGGGAATGGCCATTTTAATCCACAAGAGGGTTCACTTCACCTGTGTTACTGAGAATCTAGATGCTTTAGGCCATTATATTATTTTAAGAGGGGAATTGGTGGGAAGGCCGATAGTTCTCTCTAATGTGTATGGCCCAAATAATGCCTGATGCGTCGTTGTATGCCTGAATGGCCTCCAACATAGAGCAACTGCAGAGGACCCTCTCATAGTGGGAGGGGCTCTTAATGGGGTCTTCAACCTGAGCCTCGATACATCATAGTCAGAGGGAGCAGAGGCATAAGGAGGTATCACCAAGCTTCTACTAAATTTTAGGAGACTTTGTGCTTGGTCAACCCTTGGCAGCTTCTGCATCCCCTTGACCATGGTTATACGTACCAGTCTCAAGCCCATGAGACAATTGCCCGCCTGGACTATCTGCTCCTTTCTGAACAGCTATTCTCACAGGTTGAGGAGGCCCAGATTGGTTCAGGGGAGCTTTCAGATCATGCCTTGTGTGGGTTGGTTTAACATGGTAGTTGTCTGAGCTACACTCTCGACTCTGGCGGTTCTCATTAGACCTTTATAGAGACAATTTCAAGTCTATATTCGAGAGCGATGGTGAATGTTTGCTTTTCACAAGCAGCAACATAAGGGGCACGGATGTCCTCCACTGGGTACCTATCAAGAGCAATGTGCATTTCTTGCCTGGGACAGAGATCTGGACGTCTCAGGAGTGAGCAATAAAATGGATAAGTAGCTTAGGGCACATGGTGGACACCTCTGGGTGCTGTAAATCATTTCAGGCCCTATGGACCGAGTATGACCTGAGGGAGATGCAGGTCTTTGCCTACTTGCAATTACATAATTATATTGGGTCTTTTCCTCGGGACTCTAACGGCAGAGACGACTGTGAGAATTCTGCAATTTTTTGAATTAGGAGACAGTTCCTGCCCATCTATTTCCAACTATTCACATAAATTGCCATATTGGTCTACACCCTTGGATTACTCTGAGCTGGAAAGGTGGTGGGCAGCCAAGTTGGGCTTCCAGATCGCCCCAAATACAGTGTTGGGAGTGCTGCGGCGTATTCCAGGCCTGGTTCATTCAGTGTGGCTGCAGGAGCTACAATTTAAGGCGGTAAGCCATACCCACTTCTCTCTGCATCGAGGATTGCGGTGTCGATTGATGCAAGAAGGGTGGTGTCCATGGTGCCTGGTGCCAATGGCAGATTTTGGTCATATGTGGTGGGGCTGTGGGGAGATACAGTGGTACTGGTGTAGAATTCAGACATATCTAATTTCCTTGATTGGGCAGCGGGTGGCGTGGATGGCGACCCTAGTGATTTTTGATCAATTGACCACCCCAATCCCCAAGGGGCGATAGACCCGGTTGTTAATACATAAGACCTGTCTGATGGGAAAGGTGCCGCTGCTCCATCGATGGAGGGACTCGGCAGCTTGCTCATTTTGGGAGTCGTGGAGTAGCTGTCACCAACTGATGTTTTTGGAGCAACTGGATACCAGGGGGAGTGCTGGGAGGAAGGAGGCATTTTTTGGCACTTTGAGAGCAGTATATACTTATGTTGACATTCTGGGCACGCAATGAACTATTGACACTGTAGAGAACACATGGTTGAGGGATTAGTTGGTTGTGAAATAGAGGGGTACATCTTTATAGCTAGAAGGGGGGTCTGTACCCTGAGGGTGTGTTCTGGACTGTTGTAGTATGAATGTGGGTGAGATAGAGAAGGTGAACTATGGCTGGAGCCTGAATGGTCAGGGAAGGAAGGGAGGAGGTAGGGGGAGAGGGGGGACTTTATATATAAAAATTTCTAAAATGATGATTGTTATGTTTTCTGTTTGTCATGGGGGTCATGTAAGAGTTCACATAACCCCCTGAGTGTTGTATCTTTTTGGTTTAATAAACAGCATTATTAAAAAAAGACAAGCCAGTTTTTTTTATCTGGGAACAGTGCTAATATAACCAATAAAGTGGCAGCTGTTGAAGGCTCAGAATCTGACCTCTCAAGAAAGGCCATAAGATTCCAGCTGTCCAAAGACATCAAAAGAGACTGATCTTGCCCTTTATTGGGTTTCATTCTCGCCATAAGCCAATAAAAAGCTCTAGCCAAAGGGCGAATAGAATCAGGAGAGATGTTTTAGAATCTCAGTCAAAGATCTCTTAAACAACTCAAGTGCTATCACAAAATATTATAAAATGAAACACATATAAAACAAACATAAACATCACATAAGTAGTGCTAGTAGTTGGAGTGGAAAAGTAGACTAGTGGTTGGGTAAACAGCCTGAAACTAAAAAGAGAGATGGCTCAAGTCCCAGTGATACTCTTTATCCCTCAGGTACAAACTTAGATAAGCTCTCTAGGAACAGGGAAATGCTTGCAATACTTGAATTGAACTTGCTTTAAACTACTACTGGAAAGGCTTGAGCTAAATAAACATAAGACCTTATAAACTGTTTCATTACAAATGCAGAATTATCAGCAGAGCTGAGTAAACTGCATTATATTTCTGACCTGAAAGGTGCAAGCTGGAGAATACCCATCTAAATAAAAAAGGCTTGAACTTCCACTGAATACAGTAAGTCACATCAATGTGCCTCAGTTCTAACAGTGAAGGGTTCCAAAGAAGAGGTCCCACCACTGAGAAAGCGTGGAACCTAGTCTCACCTAACCATGCATGCCAAAAAGTGGGAATGTCAAGCACACATAATCTTTCAGATTTCCACATCCATCCCAGATGATAAAGCCTCAGTGCTGCACAAAAATAGAGGTGCATCATTAGTGCCTTATGTGCAAGTATAAGAAATGCAAATTTGGTTCTCAATAAAAATGGATGCCAAATGAGGCAAATAAGATAGGCATGATGTGCACAAAGCAATTCACCCCTGCCACAATCCATGCAGCACTGTGTTTTGTACTAATTGAAGTGCATGAATGGTCATATATATAACGCATTGCAATAATCTAGGTACCATTGAATATCCCTGTCTAAGTCCCTTATATGTCACAGTGTTATCCGGTTAGCATCAGGGCATGTTGGGGGCATTCTGAGGTGCAGCAGAGGCGGGGAATGTCTTTAACTAGGCAGCAGCAATATTGGCTGCTGCCCAGTTAGCGGTCGACGCCTTAAAGATAGGCAAGGAAAACCCACACCTATCTATAGTACCGATCGTTAACTGGGCAGCAGCCAATATCGCTGCTGCCTGGTTAGCCTCAGCAGCTTCCTGTCCCTGTGGTGATCACCGGATATTCATTGGATATCCAGTTTAGAGGTCAGCGGGGAGGTCTATGTGCCAACGAGGCACGTAGCTCTTCCACACTGCGGGCAGTTGAAAATCAGGCCCTATGTTTCTATATACCATGATTTTTTTTTAGCAAGTACCAGGAATCAGTGAATGCTGTCAAGGAACCTTTTAATGGAAACATCCAGTTAGTATGAGTGCTTTATATGGGATCATTAAGGAACTGATTAAATTTGACTGGTCTGTTTCAGAGGAGCTTCTATAGAACTTCAAGTATATGCAGATATTTAGAAAAGGTTACCAATACAGTTAGTGGCCTTCCTTTGGAGAAGTCCCTGGCAGCACAGAGGAACCTCTTACGTAAATGAAATGGTACTCCAAATCTGTCAGAGAGAAGCAGGTTTCAGGAGTTATTCTTACCTTAAATGACTCTTCAGGTGTGTTGAACGTTTGTGCAACCTCTGCGTTGAAGGCTATGAATGATGATTGTGAATCAGTGATGATTATTGTGAATAAGTCTTTACTGGAAGGTTGTTTGCCTTGGGTGTTGAAGCAAGCCAGTATTCAGCAGATCTTAAAAAATCCATTGTTAGATAAATCAGATTAAAAGAATTACCATCCTATTTCATCATTGACTTTCCTTGTAAAGATTATTGAGAACTTAGTGCTTGCCCAGTTATTGAGCTTTATTAATTCATAGAAACAAAAACATAGAAACATGATGGCAGAAAATGACCATATGCCCTTCCATTTCAACTACTATAGTCCCTTTAATTCAAATATTTTTAGATATATTTCAGTTTTGATTTTGTACAAAGCATAGCACTAAGACTTTATAGAAACATAGATACAATGAAAAATGATGGCAGATAAAGAACATACAGCCTGTGAGGGGTTCAATCAGGATAGGTCTTATTTTTTAAATTTTATTAGACATGGTTGACCATGAGATTTTTATTAATCATTTCAAATCTATTGGTATCCCTGGTTTGTTTTTGGAATAGTTTCACTCATATCTTTCTGATCAAATGCAACAGGTGTGTATTGGAGAAAAATTTCTTCATGGTTTACCTTACCTTCAGGCATACCACAGGGTTTACCCTGCCTGCTATTTTTAAAACATACTGGGTCAACAAAAGGTCCTTCAGGCCCAATGTCCTGTTGCCAACAATGGCCAATCCAAGTCACAAATACCTGACTGGTCCCAAAACTAGCCAGTTCCATGCTAGTGTTTTTTAACATTTAATGTATATCTTGCATGTTTCCAAATTGTTTATTTGTTGGGCTATCGATTGTATGCTGATGATATACAATTTTTGATTCTTATACATAATTCTATCTCAGAAGTTAAGAACTATAGCAGATTGTGATGAGCTATACCAGATTGTGAAATCTTGGGTGACAGCAAATAAACTTTCTTTGAATATAGACTTTATAGGCATTATGATGCTCAGTTGCAAATCAGTTTCTGCTTTTCCTACTCATATTCACTTAGATAATTGTTATATCCCAATCATTACGCATGTGAAGAACTTAGGAATAATGATTGATTTTTCTTTGTCAATGAGTGTGCACTTAAAAGAGGTGGTAAAGAAATTATTGTTTTAATTGCAGTCAGTGCAGTGATTGAAACCTTTTGTGAGCGATGACAACTTTTATCCTGCAGTGCAAGCTTTGGTAATCTTACACTTAGGGGCATGTTTACTAAGGTGTGTTAGCTGTCATTGCGACAGTAATCAGGAAAGTTACTGCCACGGTGACAGCTAATGCAGTGAAAATGCAGATATCACAGGCATTTTTCTGTGATATCTGCATTTCACATGCTAGAATTGCAGGGAGGTGGGATTGGGGTGGGGAGAAGGCCGATTAGGCAGCTACCGCACACACCATTGTCATGCGATGCCCAAATCAGTCCACTCGAAGCTGCAGATAGCGCCTCCTCAAGAGGTGACATTATCTGCAGATGGGCCACAGGTGCTGCCAGTATTAACACTAGGGGTCAGCACTGCGAGACCGGTGCCATTTTGTTAGCAGCTGGAGAATGGGGCAGGAGCAGAAGGAGACTGCTCCCGCTTCATTGCTGCTAGACCGCCAGGACTTTGGGGGAAGAGGGACTGGGGGGCCTTTGTAAAGGCTATCTTGACTGACTTGCTTTGTTGATGGGGAGAAGGGGGTTGGTAATCACCTAACTGGCTAGCTGGGCAGTTCATTCAAAGGGGGAATATGCAGCTCCCCACCCTGGGACAGTCATAGTTACCCAATGGGTTTGGGAGCATCCAGGGTGCTGCATGAGGGGGGTGGGCCAGTCTTTCATTATTTTTAATGTTGCGGATTAACCAATCTGTGGCACCAGAGAGCTTTAGATGGAGTGGGGGACTAATGGGACCCAAGAGGGATTAGAATCTTCCAATCCTGGATTTCTGACATTCTCATTCTGATGCATTATGTAACCTGCAGGAGTGATTCCAATGGATACATTTAGGGATTGCAAATATCACACTGCATTGCAGTGCACATTTAAAACCAGAACAGGCAAAAAATCTCACTCCTGGAACTAGGTAACTTGGCAACTTTGAATCTAGGACTTCCAAGCCATAACGTCTGAAAAAAAGCAGGCATATGCAAGTTCAGGCTCAATTTCACAAACATGGACATGCCCAATAGTATAGCATTTCAGAAGAGGGACTCTAAGCTAATCAAGCCTGTTGGTCACCATCTTTAAACAGCGCCGGAAGGCGCACCCGCACCTAGAGAGCCTGCGCCTGAGGGCCTCACTAGAGGGCCCTTTGGCGTGGCCGTAGGCGTGGTCTGAAAAAATGGCACAACAGGACATTGTTGCAACAGGATCCCTCACAGATGGACATCAGAACTGTTAATCCCAAGGACATTAAAATCAAAAGTAAGTCTCTTGCTATATCCAGTCTGGCAAATTATAAACACACTAGTTACTTACTAACTAACACGCAACTATTAAACTCTTCTAAAAGGATATCAAGGACTGTCATAGCCCCACACACACTCACCATATCCACCTACGAAAAGTAGACAAACATCTGTTACAAATGACTGAGACTTCATTACACACCATTAATGGTAAGAGAAGTGAAAGACAAGCTATACTAAGCTGCACAACCATTGCATCTCTCAAGATACAACATACCAAACAACACATCAGGAGACAGTAATTAGTCCCAACCATAAGCACGCAATTAACTAGCTACTAAAGTCATTTCATCATAAAAGCAGAAATGAAGTGGATTCAGATGACTTTGCTCCTCATCCTCCTAACAACGTTAATAAGACCATCCAGAGCAACACACATATAGAAAGGCTCAATTCCAATCCTGTACAGAGTCAGACAACAACTAGCAATGATACCACTACAACCCTACCCACAGAGGAGACCACATCGCCTTGTGCACATAACAGTGGAACAGCAAACACAAACAATCAAATGCTCCCTGATAAACGCCCGCTCCATTTGTAACAAAATTCATACCATAGCAGATTACTTGCAGGATCAGAAAGTTGAAATTATGTGAATAATTACATCATGGCTGACTGAGGCAGACAAAGTCCTAATAAACAACTCACCCCCTCAACCATGGACTCTCACCATTGCCCCAGAATACAATGCAGGGGTGGAGGAACCCTCATCCTAATGAATAAGCAACTAAGGGGTCTGTTTACTAAACATTCCTAATGTGCGGGGCCGCGGTAGTGTGCCTGTGCCATATAAGGAGTGGGCGGTTCAGGCAGAGAAAAGAAAAAAAACGGGAGTAAGCGATCGCACATTTGCGCGGGGCACAATAGTGCGTGGGAAGGCTAAGTGGCGCCTGATGTGCACACACAAAGGAGCAGAGCCATAGTACAATGGTTAAGACACTGACTGTGGGTGCAGCTGCCATGGGTTCAATTCCCCATTGTGCACAACAAAAAGGGCTGGCTGAGGCATTAACTGTAATGGGTAAAAGTGCTTTAGGAGGCATATTAATTTTGGGCGGCATAAGGCGGTGCACTATTTTTTTTTTTTTGAAACTTTTATTTTCATTTTACAACAAGCAAACGAAACAACAAACCAAAGGAGACAAATACAAATATACACATAAGGAAAGCAACCCCAATTACCCCCCACCCCTAAGCTTCTTCTCTGGAACTGAGGAGTATCATCAAAGAGGCGTATACATATAGCAGTGATTGTACATCCAAACAAACAAAAGAGTATCAGCAATATAGACTGATCATGTGAAATAGATTTAAACAGTCAGATGGGAGCAGTTAGCATTTCAGCATTTTAAACATAATCGTGGAGTATCCTCCATTCAGACAAATGGTAGAGGGTCTGAACGGAGAAGCCAACAGATGAGGTATTTGTTCATGTTTACTGTATAGACTGACAGGATGCCACCATTCATTGAAAATAAGAGGGGACCTATTTTTCCCCCAGTATTTTCCAGTAATATTGTAGTACCGGGCATTCAAACATAATATAAGTTAGTATGTGAATGGCCGTGTGACATATCCAAAATCTGTTGCTCTGGGTAGCGGTCATTTGACTAACCTATCAGGAGTATAGAAACTTCGGTGGATTAAAAGAAAAAAAAGTGTCTGAGTAAGTGAGGGAGAGCGAGAGATCCATGTCAACCTGCTCCAGGCTAGGCTCCCATGCTCCGGGGTCAAAGCTACATGCAACTCCCGCTCCCAGAATTTCTGTGCTGTCTGAGCGCATTGGTGGATAATGGGAGTGAGGGGAGAAGCAGCCTCCATATATCTTCTAGCGCAAAAGCTGTTATCAAAGCAGTAAAAGAATCAAGACTCTTGGGTGGACCACTCGTTCTGGGCGGCAGCCAAGCTGTCAAGGGCTCAAGTACTGGGTTGAAATCGCCGCCGAGCATTAATGGAGGGCTGGTAAATGCCTGTGCTAACTGCATAATACTTGCATAATAAACAGGATTAACCACATTCGGAGCATAAATACCAATACACGTAAATTACAGTCTCAACCTGAAGGTGTGCACGGGCCCAGCTACCCTCCTCATCAAAGCTAACATCCATTACAGTAGCTTGCAGAGACTTCTTAACCAAAATGGCTACCCCACACCGCTTGGAAACAGCGGAAGAGAAGGCAGTCGCCATATTAGGCGTGGTATTAAGTTTCAATGCCGCAGCGGAATGTAAATGCATTTCCTGAAGAAACATTAAATTAACATGCTCATGAGTAAGATAGCTAAGGATTTTCTTTCTTTTGATTGAACTATTAAGGCCTTTTACGTTTTATGAGAAGATATGACACAAGGCCATCAAGAAAGATTATAAATTCTGAGAAAGAACACAATAATGCACACAGTTTCCCAATGTCCCTCATCGTAACTATGTATGACTGTGCACATAACATAATAATCAATGAGTTAATGAAAATCATGGAAACGCCCCATATAAAAAATAAGCACCGAGGTGCACTAGAGAAGAAGCAAAACCCCAGAAATTACTGGCGACCTAATGTCTGCGGGGAGAAACTCCAGAGAGGGCCCAAACTAAAACATATAACCTGTAAAACTATGCATGTTTCGAATCCCACCGAGGTGCACATCATGGAGGGATAGAAGGCCAAGTAAATGATAGATAGAAAGAAAAGTCCAGGCAGTCTCTATTCCAGGCTGGGATCACCGCGTCGGGCCGTTCAAGATGGCGGGCAAATCCGGCGAATTACAGACAAAATTGTTGAATCATAGTTGTTGGATTAGCGCATCTGATCTGCGTTATTTGGAGTCCAAAAACATTGCTAGTAGATCGGGATCTGCGAATGTTATGGCTGGGTTATGGAGAGTCACTCTGAGCTTCACTGGATATATTAGGCCAAAGTGAGCCTGTAGTTATTGAAGTCCAGGGCGAAAAGCAAGGAGTCTCCTCCGTCGGTCAACTGTGGACTTTGCCACGTCAGGGGAAAAGAAACTTTATGACTTTCAAATTCAAGATGATAGTTCGCCCGGGCAGCAGTGCGAATTTGCTCTACTTACTGGTATCGCAATAATCGAAAAATGAGAGCCCGAGGGGTCGTCCGATTGAGCGCCATATTAGCAGGAACACGATGCGCTCGGTCAGTCTCCAGATCTCTGTTAATAATAATCTTTAGCAAGGGGGGGAGAGTTTTGACCAAGAATTCTCGCATGTCTCCTGCTCTCACATCCTCCGGTACTCCAATGAGCCCCATATGGTTGCAACCAGCTCGATCATTGCTATCCTCCATCTCATTTTGAAAATTCTGTATCATACGCTCAGCCTTGCCCAGTTTCACCAAGCGCACCGCGTGCGAGTCAAGGACCTCCGCCATGTTGTCCTGTCGTAGTGGGAGACTTTCAAGCCGGTTCTGAAGTGTGCCAAAGTCTTCACGCATGGTTCGGAGCGCCGCTCCGTTGGATTGTACCAGCTCCTTCACACCGCGTATCTCCTCCAAGATCTCCTGTGGCGTTGCGGGGTTTTCCCAAAGTGGGGCCATCTTTTGTGGGGAAGAACTCTGTTTTGGAGCGTTTTCCGTGTGAAGAAGAGGGAGACCCGAGGTCCAGTCGCACTAGTTTGTGGCCCGCCGTTCCCCCCGAGGCACCCCGGTAAGTTCAGAGCAAAAAAATGAAATTTATGCAGGTATTAATTCAGGATTCTGAGTAGGCCTCTCGGGAGCTTCAACGCAAAGCATCTATCCCGCTGGACATCAGGCTCCGCCCCCCCAAGGCGGTGCACTATTAATTTTGGGCGGCATAAGGCGGTGCACTGTTAATCTCAGGCGGCATAAGGCGGTGCACTGTTAGGTTTGGGCGGCATAAGGCGGTGCGCAGATGCCCAAGCATAGGAACAGAGCCACAGCGCAATGGTTAAGACACTGACCAATGGTGCAGAGATCAGGGGTTCAATCCCCCACAGTGCCCAATGAAGAAGGCTCACTGAGGCAGTGTGTATTATGGGGATGAGTGCTGTAGGGGGCAATCTATTTTTATTTCAGTTATCACTACTAGCAAACGCACTCACAAAGCGTGTTAACATAAGGCGGCCCATAAGGCACATGTTAAAGTTCACTGTCCGCCAAGGCACCCTTGAATGTCCCCTATAGGGCACCATATATGTTGCGTCACAGGATAATGTATAGTGCACCTTATATGGACGGCAACCATAAGGTGCCCTATAGGGTGCCCTATAAAGCACCCTCAGAGGCACCTTATGGGTACAGTACACTGAGGGTGTGTTTGATGGCAGCAACATATGTACATTAAATCTAAAAAAGCTTTGGACAACCCTATCAAATAACCCCACTGTGGGCTCGAACCCATTACCGCTGGCTCCACAGGCAGTGAAGTAACCATTGGGCTACAGCTATATAGTTGCCAGCAAACCCCTGGCTGGCTGCAGAGAGCCTGCATGTCACCACACAGACAGTCTGCTGTGGGAACCAGGATAGGGTTAGGCCACCCATACCCATGATGCACTGCACATGCAAATCAGCTGTCCACAGATGAACACAAGATGGGGAATGCACCCCAACAGCTCCCCGGCCTGGTAGGGGGACGTGTCCGTGTGCACCCACACAGCACCTTGGCCTGGTAGGAGGTACTGACCGGGTGTTTAATTTGCACAGAGTAGCTACACACAGTCACACTGTGCGGGAACTGTGCTCACCCTGAGTGTGCGATGAGGCGCCCTGGACCAGGTCCACAGCTGAGAGAGGCCATGGCAGAGCTCCAAAACAGTCGTAATCTGTGAGATAGGTAGTTTCTGCAGGAACACCTTGGATATCTCTGTCTGTCTCAGTCAGGGGAAACCCCACAGACCCCTAGGTGGGCCATGTACCACCAACCACCAACCCCCCCCAGCTGAGGGTGGCAAACAGGCAGGGTCTCCTATCAACAGATCCCCATTATACACACCCACACCCCCCCCCCCCCCACAATGATGGCAGTAGAGTGGACCATCAACCCCAGTCCTGTTGGGGAACAGACACCCTACAGGGCAGTCCAAGCAGCCCCACACACACCCAGACCACAATATCAGACAGACAGTAGGCCTGGATATGCTAAGATGCACCCCACCACTATCTGATATTCCCCTGCATCAAGCCATCAGCCACTGCAAGGCACTCCAGCAGGGCACATACCAGCTGTGAACAGTCTGCTGGTTAGTCCCACTGGAAATGAATGCACCCACAACTGGAGAGCAGCACACACAAGCAGATACATCAGTGACTAGGCCCCAACAGGTGACCCATATATATCACATGAGGGAAGTGCTATGAAGCACTATGGGGGTGCCTAGCCATGCTGCCATCACTGCACAGTCAGGGTGGAGTGAAAGCCCAGCAGCACATACAGAGGTCACCCTGTCTGTGGAGGTGGTGGACGGCCACTACAATGTCCCTGCCAGTGCCCTATGCCCTGTGCAGATGCATCCTGGCCAGCCCACCCTGTCTGAGCTATACCCATGGTACCGTGCTGCTCATTATGCACATCATCAGGCCAAAACTGTGGACAGTGTTTGCAGCCAACACACACTGTATAGACAGACACACACTCCCACACGTATGCCAGCATTGTGCTACTATAGAGGGGTTCAGAATCCTTGCCCACCACACCAGTCCTGGGCACAGTACAGGCATGGGTATGGTATGCAATACCGTTGGGGGTCCCTCCCTAGGGTGGTAAACACTGTCAGGGGCCAGACCTGACGCACACACCGCAGACATCAGATAGATTATTATGATGGAGCTCATAGAGCAGACTGTGCGTAACGTAGGGATATCTATCTGCCAGTACTCATAGCAAACGTTTGAGAGCTGTGTACCATATACCCTGGTGTAGGGTGACATTGCTAAGGTATGCAAGTGCTAGTATTGGGAGATGCACGCAGGGCCCAATGTCCTGCCTCACCAGGAGGCATTGGCCAATGGGGCCTGTGGGTGTGGGTGTGGGTGTGTCTGTCCCTGTTGGCTGCTGCTGTACGGCAGAGGTTCCCAAATCCAGTCCAGGTTTGCAATACACTGGTTGGGGTTTCCTGCTGTCCCTCATGAATATGCATGAGCTACATCTACATGCCATGGGGGTGGTGCATAGATATACAGCACGGTTATTTGTATGAGTGGCAGCATGGAACCTGAATGGTGTGTGGTCCTCCAGGACTGCATTTGTGAGACTCTGCTCTAGGTAATGCCCCTGGTCATGGTGTCTGTGCTTGGTGGTGTAAAAGATAGGCGTATGACCAATGCGTATATCCCCAGCAATAAAGGATTGCCCTTACTAACATGGTTTAGTTGTGGGGAAAATATGTGGACAGGATTGGCAGTAGCCCCAGCTGGGCTTTGAACCTGTGACCTTTTGCTCCTGCACACACTGTCTGTGTGCACTGCACCACTGTGTTGCCACAGATGTGCTGAATTCACTGGGAAGTCCATGACTGTACATCTGACAGGGCCTATGTTGCAGTGGACGTGCCAGCCTGCACATGGCTCGGCCACTGTCTTCTGTGGCTAGCAGCCACTGCCCCCTCCACCACCTGTACCCTACCGCCAACATGCTGGCATGTCCGTATCTTGGAAAAGCATATGACCTGATTGAGTTGTGGCACTCCAGGACTGCATTTGGGGGACTCGGCTGTCAGTAATGCCCATTGTTATGGTGTGTGCGGTGTTGGGTACAAAATGGGTGTGTGAACCATGCTTATGTTCTCTGCAATAAAGGAGTGTCTTTACTATCTCTGTTTAGTGGTGGGTAAAATATGGGGACTGGGTTGGCAGGAGCCCCAGCTTGGATTTGAACCTGTGACCCTCTGGTCCTAGAGGTACTGCCTCTGTCTGCTGCACCACACTGTGGCCACAGTGATGGTGCAGTCCCTGGGGGTGGCAAACCTGACCAAAGGAGTCACAAACCCTGCTCTGCACATTTGTACTGTGGGCTCAGTCACCTTGTCTGGTGACAAACGTGCAAATAAACCCCTCAACCGACCATGACGAACTGGGGATAAATATATCCAAGCTGGGCAACAGTGATATGAATGGGCAACCATAGCAAACACTCCCAGGAAGGCTCAGAATAAAGGAAATGGTTTTTGGAAGGGTCTCCGCTCCGTAGCCCCTTCCATACTTCATTTCATTTTTTTGGAGCTTTCCTGGGTGTGTTTCTTATGTTTTCCCATTAATATCAGGGTTCCCCAGCTGACTTCCTATTTTTAATATGTTTGTTTGGGTCTTTTTCTATCTTTATTTGCACTTTTGTTCTGTGCACATGTATCACACTGCTCACGTTTTGCAGGTTTCCCCGGTTTCCCTGTACATTGCTGACGGAAATGGTTTCTCTTCCCTTTAAATGCCCTCTACCGTGAGTGTTTCACTCGCGCTATTTTTAACCTGCAAATTCGTCCCCGATACTGTGCGGGGAGCCTCTCCCCTCCCCTTCCCCGCCCATTGACCCCGTCTCTCCGCCCCTCGGGAGCCTTCCTCCGCCCTCAGAATGCCTTTCCACGCCTCTATCGGACATTTGCGGGCCGGGTACTTTTGCGGGGCACGTTAGTGCGGCGCGCAATTGTGCGGGGCCCACGCGCACTTGTGCGGGGCGTTTAAGAGCGTTTCTGAGCGTTTGAGTGCCGCGTTTCCGTGCGCTATTGTGCGGCACGCAATTGTACGGCTTTTAGTAAACATGCCCCTAAATCTTATGTTCATTAGTAGCCTATCAGTTCTAACACTAAACACCAAAACACTGGAAAACAAAAAAATGTCATTATGTCTGATAATCAGAACCCCAACCTCTGATTCAGATGACCTCTTAACCATAATAGAACTAGTTTGCAACTACTCCAACAAAGGTAAACCACTAATAATTCTAGGTGACTTCAACTTAAACTCATCATCATCATTTGATGTAAATTGTTCTATGCAATCTATTCTATGTAAACCAGTTTATTGTTATATGTAAACCGCACTGATCTAAAAAAGTGTGGTATAAAAAAAACAAACAAATAAATAAATAAATAATTCAAAATCAAAAGAAACAATATCATACAAACATCAACATGAAATCTCTAAATCGCCCAAGAGAGTATTCACAATAGTAAAATATCTCACTAGATCTCCACAAAACCAGGTCACTGATTCAATAACACCAGAAGCAATTCATCTCCAGAACAAAATCACCTGCACAAACCATGCACCAAACCAAACCCTTGCGCCAAAGATAAAACATGACTACCCAAAGAACTGGACATCGTTCTACTCAATCACTGATGAACATTGCATCAATCTTCTGAAATCTCTGAACACAATCACATCACCACTCAACCCCCTGCTCAACTTACTGGATAAAGATGACATCACAAGAGCTAGAACTGACGATCTGCAGAATAGTAAATTTATCCCTAACACAAAGATTTATGCCACCATTACTAAAGATCTAATCTATAAGACCGCTCTTAAAGAGCAACACAACAGACCCAAACTCTCCATCCTCATATCGGCCCATATCCAGCATACCTCTACTAGCAAAAATAATTGAAAAGACAGTCCAATGTCAGCTACAGGTTCACATCGTCTCAACCACCCTGCTTTATCCTCAACATCATGGATTCCAAGAACACCACGGGGTAGAAACCTTATTAACCTCACTAACGAACACAGTTCTTAAAGGGATCAAAAACATCAAGCAATGTTTCATACTCATATTTACAGACATAACATCTGCATTTGATTCAATAATCCATCACATACTTCTGGACAGACTGATGGAGATAGGAATCAGAGGCATCCCGTTGACATGGTTTCTCTCATACCCATCCAAGAGACAGACACAAATCAAGATCAAAAACAGAACATCCAGACCTTTCCCACTCCATCAAGGAATACCTTGGGCTCTGCACTATCTTCTCTTCTATTCAACATATACATACAACCAGTCTGCAAAATTATACAGGAACACAACATACAATACCACCTATATGCAGATGACTTGATGATATATTCCCCATTCCACACCAGAAAACCTGATTACTCCACCATTACCTCTTGCATGACATCAGTCACAGAATGGCTAGCACAACAAAACCTCATAATTAACTACAACAAATCTAAAGCTCTCATAATCACAGGAGACACCGCATTTAACCCTCCAGATAATCTTCTAATAGGAAACTGACCAATCCCTGTGAAGAGTGAAGTGAAATACCTAGGGATCCATATGGACCAAAGGCTCAATTTCCAATCACACATTAAAAAAAAAAAACACTCTCCAAAGCCTACTACAAAATGAAGATCCTTCAGAACCTATGACCCATACTTAACCATAACCACTTCCTCACCATATGTCAGGCAATAATCACTCCAGCTTGATTATTGCAATCTGATTCTTCAAGGGCTACCCAAATGTGCAACCCAAACTCTACAAATGACCCAAAACACAGCAGCCCGACTAATCACTGCAACAAAAAGACATGAACACATCACACCATTCTTAAAATCCCTTCACTGGCTCCCCATTCGATCTAGAATAAAATACAAATCAATAATGATGGCTTTCAAGATCCTGCACAACCAGTCCGCCGGATGTCTAAAAGAGCTTGTTAAGAGGATTCCAGACACTCAATCAAGGAGGAAGCAACACCAAAACTCCTTCTCAACAGTTTCTATCATGACAGGCACCTCCCAAACAGCACTTCATAGAGAGTTTGAATACTACAGCCCATCGCTATGGAACTCACTCCCACACCATCTAAGACCAATTACAGATAACGCTGACTTACGAAAAAATCTAAAAACTCTCCTTTTCATAGAATACTTCAGCAACATAGCAAACACACAGCCTTAACACTCAAGATCTCCTACCAGTCACCCCACCCACAATGTGTACACTGCACCAAGCAAAGTGCAAAAGCTACTCTGTAAATAGTGATAGAAATGTTGCATAGTTAATTGGTGATAGATACAAGAGAATTGTCAATTGTTACATGTAAATAGTTGCTGATTGTACCTTTCCATATAAAACCATTGTTATGTTCATTGTAAACCACCTTGATAAAACTGAAAGACGGTATATAAAAAATAGCAAATAAATAAATAGAATAGTGGATTAAAAACCAAATAAACGGTACCATCTAACTTCTGAACCATATAACGTCTAAACAAATATATAACGTCTCAACAAATAGGGGTGTCCTACCTGGAGTGGTGGGTTTACCCCTAAACAAAGACATGGGGAGGGGTGGCCTTCACAGAGCGACAGGTGCACCTACTCTTGCCATCTTGCTGGGTAGACTAGATGGACCATGCTGGTCTTTATCTGCCATCATTTACTATGTTACTATGTTACTATGGATTAGAACAGGGGTGGGCAAACATTTTGACTTGAGGGCCGCAATGGGTTCATATATTGGACCTAGGGGCCGGACCAAGAGTAGATGGACGGTGTGTATGTGTGAATTAATATAAATTAAATTTAAATTTGTAACATTTAATGTTTAGATTAATTTAAGGTAGAAAAGCATAAAAAGAGTTATTTTACAAAACTTTTATGCAATGTATTTCTTTCATAAAATAGTACCTTCAATTTTAGTGGCCGTAGTTTGCCCATCCCTGCACTAGACCATGCCTCCCTACTTCCTTCTGTGGGTGGGTCTTTTGGTTTCTGAAGCGTGGTAGCCAAAATGGGGGCTGTCCCACCCGCTTCATCCGAAAAGATGGGATGGGCAAGATATGAACGTGATTTAAGATTCTGAATCACCTCACATGAATCTGCAGTTATTGCGTGCCGAAGCGTCAGGAAGTGGGATATCCAGATCCTCCCAAGTGACCAGCCCATTTCCTGTCCTAGCCCCCCCATAGCCCATTATCAGTCCTAACCCCCCCCATAGCCCATTACCAGTCCTAACCCCCCATCACCCCATTTCCAGACAGCCCCCATCAGCCCATAGCCCATTGCCAGTCTTAACCCCCCCATAGCCCATTACCAGTCCTAACCCCCATCACCCCATTTCCAGACAGCCCCCATCAGCCCACAGCCCATTGCCAGTCTTAACCCCCCCCCCATAGCCCATTACCCGTCCTAACCCCCCCATCAGCCCACAGCCCATTGCCAGTCCTAACCCCCCCCCCCCCATCGGCTCACAGCCCACTGCCAGTCCTAACCCCCCCCCCCCCCATCGGCTCATGGAAATTAAAATAAAAAAAAAAGCTGGCTGCTGCCGCCGCGGCAGCATAGAGTGTCCCGCGGGGCCCCCTCTGCCCGGCTGAACTCTCCCGGCGCGGCTGAAGCCCTCTGCTCCGGCTTGCAGATACGCGAAGGGAGAGTGTCTCCCTCGTGTCTCTGTTAAGCCCGCAGGGGCAGATGGGAAATTTCCCATCAGCCCCTGCTTCCCATCAGCCCCTGCGGGCTTAACAGAGATGTGAGGGAGACACTCTCCCTTCGCGTATCTGCAAGCCGGAGCAGAGGGCTTCAGCCGTGCCGGGAGAGTTCAGCCGGGCAGAGGGGGCCGGATTAAAAGGTCCGCCGGGCCGTATACAGCCCGCGGGCCGTAGTTTGCCCATCCCTGGATTAGAAGCAGGGTGACTAAGCATTCAGATCTCAGTGTGGGCTTTTGTGATCTTAGGCTAGTCACTTAACTCTACACTTTCTGACTGTTTTAAAACCAAAACAAACACTTTCCTGATGCCTATTCCTGCCTGGAGCAGGTCTAAACATGGACTACCTGCAGACATTCCCAACATTTCCAAAATTAAAGGGGGATGTCTATGTCAATTGCACTTCCTCCAGACACGCCTCCATCACACCTCTTGTCTACTTGGATGTCCCTGCATTGGAGATGTCTTTAAAAGCTATTTAATTTTTTATTTATCAATTATCAAATTAACATTCAGATATCATACCATGAATGACATAGAAATAAATGGAATTCTTCCAATACAATTATCCAGGAAATAAGTCACATAGCAAATCATATCTCCATCTTATTTAGATCCCAAAAAAAACATAGGAAATAGGGGAGTACTAGGTAATTCATATACTGCCAAGAAATCCTAGCTTTAACACAAAATATACATTAAGGGCGGAAGGGAGACTTACACGTCAGCTGTATGAGAAGAAAGAATAACCTCAATATTACTCCCCTCCCTAGTCTCCAGAAAAGCCAGCAGCTGCTTGGGGTCAAAAAACAAATACATCTTTTGCTTATAATTAACAAAACATTTAACAGGAAATTTAAGTTGGAAGGAAGTGCCCAGGGCCAAAACCCTAGAGCGAAGAGCCAAAAACTCCCTCCTCCGCAACTGTGTAATTCATGAAAGATCAGAAAATACTCTCACCCTAGACCCCAAAAAAGCTTCATTAGCATTTCGAAAAAACATTCTAAGAATAAACACTTTATCCGATTCTAAAGCAAATGTAACAAGCAGGGTGGTTCTTTCCATTACAATCTCCAGAGAACTCTCAAGGAGACACGTAAGATCCTCTAGCCCAGGCTGTGGGAGAGGGGGAGCAACTGTTCCACCCCTACCACCCAGGGATAGATACACAGCCCTGGTCATAGGAGGGATCTGCTCCGGCGGGATTTTCAATACCTCCCCAAAATATTTTCGAACCATTTCAACCGCTGATAGCACTGGTGACCGAGGAAAACTCAGAAAATGGAGTTTACATCTCCGAACCTGGTTCTCTAGGTATTAAAAGCTATTTAATAAAATGGCTCTGGGAACATCTCCATGATTTGGACACCCATGTGCACCTCTTCAGATGTCGACATCAGGACTAAGACTTTTAAAATGACTCTCCCAAATGTTCATTGAGCCAATATCCTGTTTCCAACAGTGGTCAATCCAGGTCACAAGTACCTGTCAGGTTCCTAAAAGGTAGATAGATTCCATGCTACTTATCCCAGGGGTAAGTAGTGGGTTTCCTCATAATAGTTTGGGGAATTTTTCTCCAGGAAGTTGTCCAAACCTTTTTTGAACCCATCCACAGTAACAGCTTTTACTACATTCTCCGGCAACAAATTGCAGAGTTTGATTAAAAATATTTTCTCCATTTAGTATTAAATGTGCTTTATTGTAGTTTCATTGCATGCCTCTCGGTCTTTTTACCTTTTGAAGAAGTAAATAACCAATTTATGCTTACCCGTTCCATTCCACTTATTATTTTATAGACCTCCATCATATTTCCACCCAGTCATCTCTTTTCCAAAGCTGAAGAGCCTTAAACGTTTAAGCCTTTCCTTGTAGGGGTATCCTTCCATTCCTTGTATCATTTTGTTCGCTCTTCTCTGTACCTTTTCTAATTTCACTATAATCTTTTTTAGATATGGCTACCAGAACTGCATGCAATATTCAAGGTGTGGTTCCACCATAGAGTGATACAGAGACATTATAATATCCTTTGTTTTATTCTCCATTTCTTTCCTTATGATTCCTAGCATTCTATTTGTTTTCTTGGTCGCCACTGCAATCCGAGCAAAGGGTTTCAACATATTATCTATGATGACACCTAGATCGTTTTCATGGGTGATGGAACCAGTGCATACCAAGGGCGTTGTGAGCAGTGCGGCTGCACAGGGTTGCAAGCACAGAAGTGGCACCAGTGTCATCACTGGGCTTCCAGAAAGTTCAACAAGACCAAGTTCCTGCGTGTGTTTGGGTAGAGGGGGGGGGGGGCACCAGATTTGTAAGTCGCACAGAGCACATTTCTGACTTGGTATGGTCGTGGTTGGAGCCTTGCATCATGTTACAAAAGTCTGGGTTGTTCTTCCCTGAGTGCATCACTGTGAACTTGTTCACATTAAGTTTCATCTGCCATTTAGATGTCCAGTTTCACAATTTCACAAAGTCCTCTTGCAATTTTTCACAATCCTCTTGTGATGTAACAACTTTGAATAATTTTGTTTAATCTGCAATTTTGTGTCATGTATTACCCAAACCTTGCAGATTTTGTATAATCAGCAAAGACGTGTACCTTTCCCAACAGACCTTCCACAATATCGCTTACAAAAATGTTCAAAAGTATATGACCAAGAGCTGATTCATGAGGCATGCCACTGATAACACTCCTATATTCAGAATGAACTCTATTTACTAGTACCATTCGATGTTCCCACTCAACCAGTTTCTTAGCTAGTCAGTCACTTTAGGGTCCATCTCAAGGGGATTCAGGTTATTTATAAGTCACTGATGTGGAATGGTGTCATAGGCTTTGCTGAAATGTAAGTATACCAAATCTAGCATTCTTCCCTGATCCAATTCTCTGATCACCCAGTCAAATAAATCAATCAAAATCATCTGACAGGACTTACTTCTAGTACAGCCATGCTGTCTCAGATCCTGTAATCTCTTGGATACCAGATATTGCATAATTCTCTATTTTAGCAGCATTTCCACCACAGAGGAGAGACTAACTGATCTGTTGTCACCAACATCTTTCTTACTTCTGTTTTTGTGAACAGGAATCACATTCAGCCATCTCCAGTCTTCTCAGAAAACTCCCTACACTTAACAAGCACTGAAAAGGTCATCCAGGACATTTGCCAGTACTTCTCTAAGTTTTTCAATACCTTCGGATGAATCCCATCCAACCCCATCGTTTTGTCCACTTTTAGTTTTGCTAGCTCCTCATGAATACTGCCATCTCAAAATCATTTGAGTCCTACCTCACTTCCTTTCCTATTTGTATTTGTTTTCTGAGGTCCTATTCCCAGCTCTTCATCTGTGAACACAGAACAGAAATATTTGTTCAACAATTCTGCTTTATCCTCATCAACCTTTTCATATTCCTCTCCTTCACTCTTGAATCTCACAATGCCACTCTTGTGTATTCTTCCTTCACTTATATACTGTACCTAAAAAAATCTTGTTTTACTGTATGGGCTATTTTTAATTTCATTCACATTTTTGCTTTCCTAACTACTTTACCAGCTTCCTTTATCTTCTCCAGATTTTGCTGTTCATCCTCCTCTTTCTGCGATCTCTGATAGTTTATGAAGCTAACCTTTTTTTTCCTTACCTTTCCAGCTATGTCTTTTGAAAACCGTACCTGTCTCCTACTTTTATTTACTTTCCTAACAAAAAGCTTTGTTGCCCTTAAAATGTCTCCTTTGAGTTTTGCCCACTGTTGTTCTACTTTCCCTAGATATTCCCATCCAGCTAATGACTTCTTGAAGTATTTCCTTATCTCTAGGGTTAGTTTTTCTGAAATCTAAGGCCCTCACTTTTGAATGAACCATCTCTAACTTTGTCCTAATATTGAAGCTCATCATCTGTGATTACTGCATGCCAGATGATCACTCACTACAACATTAGAAACACTCTCTCCATTTGTAAGCATCAAGTCCAGTATCACTTCCCCCTCCCCCCATGTGTGTTCTGTTACCAGCTTCTAGAACAGTTCTCCCTATAGAGAATTCAAGATCTCCCTACTTCTAGATGATACTGCAGCAGGTATATCCCAATCAACATTTAACAAACTGAAATCTCCTACCGAAAATACTTCCCCTTTCATAGCAATATTGTGAATGTTTTCTAGTAAATTTCTATTTCTTCTGCCTGTGAGGGAGGTCTGTATATCACACCAATGTAAATCGATTTTCCATTCCCTCTTTCCAGACTAATCTACAGTGCCTTCTCTTTCCCTCGTAAGCCCTACAGTTCTATGGTTTTAATATTATTTCTTTGCATATATCGCCACCCCTCTTAGCTTTCTTCCTACTCTGTCTTTCCTAAATAGATTATAGCCTGATATAGCCATATCCAATTCATTGGTTTCCATGTATCATGTCTCTGTGACTGCCACTCTAAGGGGTATGTTTACTAAACTGCGCTAATGTGCACGGCGCACATTAGCATGCGCTAAGGTACCTTAGCGCATGCTAATTTCACGTTACGGGGCACAAATGTGCCCCGCACAGGTGCGCGCCGCACTAAAGTGCCCGCTCATGTGCGTGGCGCGCTGATGTGCGATAAAGGCGTGGAAAGGCTCCCGGAGGGCGGAGGAAGGCTCCCCAGGGGCGGAGAGAAGGAGTCAATGGGTGGAAAGTGGGAGGGGAGAGGCTCCCCGCACACTAGCGGGGCTGAATTTCAAGTAAAAAAATACCGCGAGTGAAAACCTCGCGGTAGAGCCGATTTAAAGGGAAGAGAAACCATTTCTGTCAGCAATGTACAGCAAAACCAGGGAAACCCACAAAACAGTGATAAGTGTGATACATGTGCACGGTACAAAAGTACAAATAGACATTGAAAAGGACCCCAACAAAATTTTAAAAAATTATAATCAAGCTGGGCTATAGTGATAGTAATGGGAAACATCAAAAAACACTCCCAAGAAACCCGCAAAAAAAAAAAGAATTTTAGAAGGGTCTACGCTCCGTCCCCATACAAGGTGAATGATCCCACAGTGACCTAGCACTGATCAGGGTTTCCCTCTCCATTGGACAGGTTACCTATGGCATGCACATGTTCCACAACAGCAGGGCGGCCAGGTCGGAATGGGCAACTGGACAGATGCTGGGAAAGGGGATACAGAGGGCTGCAGGCGGCACATGCTGTGGTGCAGCTGGGGCACAGTGTGGACTAGGCAGATGATTAGGTGGCACTTAGGAATGCTGAAACTGAGCAGCAGCCAGACAGTAACTGATGAGGGTCCAACATGGGCACGAGAGTGTTTAGCACAGTGTCACAGGGGGTAGTACCCAGCAGGTACCCCCAAGGGCACAGAACATTGGCAGGCGGTGATTGGGGGACGTGCGGACAGATATGCAGGCACCCCTACCCCAGAACCCGCACCATAGGCAGCCGCCTACCCGCACACAGGATGGCCTGAGACTGCGTACCACCAGCACCACTAGCAGAAAGGCATGTCAGCATGGTGGCACAGGGGTACTGGAGGTGGAGGGGGGGCAGTGGCAGCTGCCCAGAGCAGACCATGGCCTAGCCCTGTGTAGGTGGGTGCAATGCACTGCAACAGACAGGCCCTGCCGGACAAACAGTCATGGTATCATCAGAGAATGCACTGTCTCTGTGGCAACACAGTGGTGCAGTGCACACAACTAGTGTGTTTGGAAACAGAAGATCACAGGTTCAAGCCCCAGCTGGGGCTCCTGCCAATCCAGTCCCCATATTTTACCCACAACTATATCATGATAGTAAAGACGAACCTTTATTGCAGAGAACATAAGCATGGCTCAAACACCTCTATTTTACCCTACAGAGCACAGACACCAGAAACATGCACATTACCTAGAGCAGATTCCCCCAAATGCAGTCCTGGAGGGCCACAAATCCTTCAGGGTTTATGCTGTCTCCAATCTAAGGATGGAGCGGTACTGGTGGTGGAGGTGGCAGCAGCTGGTGGCAACAGCAGACCATGGCCTAGCCCTGTCCAGGTGGGTGCCGTGCACGGCAACAAACAGGCCCTGTCGGATGTACAGTCATGGACTCCCCAGGGAATGCAGCATATCTGTGGCAACACAGTGGTGCAGTGCACAGAGGCAGTGTGTGCAAGAACAGAAGGTCACAGGTTCAAAGCCTAGCTGGGGCTACTGCCAATCTAGTCCACATATTTTTCCCACAACTAAACCGTGATAGTAAGGACAAACCTTTATTGAAGAGAACATACGCATGGTTAATACGCCTATATTTTACCCCACCGAGCACAGACACCATAAACAGGTGCATTACCTAGAGCAGAGTCTCCCAAATGCAGTCCTGGAGGGCCAAACACCATTCAGGTTCCATGCTGCCTCTAATAAAGATGCCTGTGCTGCATATCTATGCACCACCCCATAGTATGCAGATGTATCTCATGCATTTTCATGAGGGACAGCATGAAAACCCAAACAGTGTTTGGCACACCAGGACTGGAGTTGGGAACCTCTGCCTTAAAGCAGCAGCAGCCAACAGGGGCAGACACACCCACACCCACAGGCCCCATTGGCCAATGCCTCCTGGAGAGGCAGGACATTGGGCCCTGCGTGCATCTCCCAATAATAGCACTTGCATACCTTAGCAATGCCACCCTACACCTGGGTATACGGTACACAGCTATCAAACGTTTGCTATGATTACTGGCAGATAGCAATTCCTACGTTAAGCATTGTTTGCTGATTGAGCACTATCATAACAATCTTTCTGATGTCTGCGGTGTGCGCTTCAGCTCTGGTCTCTGACAGTGTTTACCACCCTAGGGAGTGACCCCCCAACAGTATTGCGTACCATATCCATGCCTGTAATGTGCCCAGGACTGGTGTGGTGGCCAGGGCTGCTAAACTCCTCTATAGTAGCACAATGCTGGCATAGGTGTGGGAGTGTGTGTCTGTCTATCCAGTGTGTGGTGGCTGCAAACACCCTCCACAGCCCACACTGCCAGCACTGTTGCCAGTATTGGCCTGCCAATGTGCATAATGAGGAGCAAGGTACCATGGGTATAGCCCGGACAGGGTGGCCTGGCCAGGATGCATCTGCACAGGGCATAGGGTAATGGCTGGGACATTGTAGTGCCCGGCCACCACCTACACAGACAGGGTGGCCACAGCATGTCCTGCTGGGAGATCACTCACACCCTGACTGTGCAGTGACCACGGCATGGCTAGGCACCCCCATAGTGCTATATAGTATTTTTCTCATGTGATATTTATGGGTTTTGTTTTGGGGCCCAGTCACTGACTTATCTGCTTGTTGTGTATGCTGACATCCCAGTTCTGGGTGCATGCATTTCCACCAGGAGCATTCACTATGGACTAGCTAGCAGACTGTTTGCAGCTGATATGTGTCTTGATGGAGTGCCTTGCAGGGTGCAGCGGCTGAAGGCTTGCTGCAGGAGCATATCAGATAGTGGTGGGGTGAAGCTTAGCATATCCAGGCCTAATGTCTGTCTGCTATTGCATTATGGATGTGTACAGAGCTGCATTGACTGCCCTGTAGGTGTCTGTTCCTCAGCAGGACCGGGGTGGATGGTCCCCTCTACTGCCACCATTGCAGGGAGGTAGAGTGTGGATCTGTTGATGGGAGACCTTGTTTGCCACCCTCAGCCCTGGAGGAGGAGGGTGGTGGTACATAATCCTCCTAGGGGTCCATGGGGGCTACATCTGACTGAGACATACAGATATATCGAAGATGTGTCTGACAGAAACTACCTATCTCCCACATTAGCACTGCTGGGGACCTACAGCATGGCCTATTTCTGCCATGGAAGGTGCTGTGGACCTGGTGCTGGGCGCCTCACTGCACCCTCAGGGTGAGCACAGTACCCGCACAATGTGATGGTGTGTAGCTACTCTGTGCCAGTAAAACACACGGTCAGTACCCCCTACCAGGCCGAGGTGCTGTGGGGGTGCATACCCCATCTTGTGTTCATCTGTGGACAGCTGATGATTTGCTAACCCTATCCTGGTGACCACAGCAGACTGTCTGTGTAGTGACGTGCAGTCCCTCTGCAGCCAGCCAGGGGCTTGCTGGCAGCTATAGAGCTGTAGCCCACTGGTTACTTCACTGACTGTGGAACCAGAAGTCATGGGTTCAAACCCACAGTGGGGTTATTTGATAGGGCTGCCCAAAGCATTATCTCTTTTTAATGTATATTATTGCTGCCAGCAAAAACACTCTCAGCGTACTGTACCCATAAGGTGCCTCAGAGGGCGCTTTATAGGGTGCCCTATAGGGCACCTTATGGTTACCGTCCATATAAGGTGCACTATACGTTATCCTGTGGAGCGACTTATAGGGTGCCCTATTGGGGACATTTTAGGGTGCCGTGGCGGACAGTGCACTTTATAATGTGCCCTATGGAGTGCCTTATAGGGTGCCTTATGTGGCACCTTCAGTTACGGCACTCGAGGGCATGTTTGCTGGCAGCAATTAATAAAATACAAATAAAGTGCTGCAGGAAACAATACATACATTGCAAAGCTGATGCCTCAGCCAGCCTTATGTATTAGGCACACTGGGGAGCAAACTCATGACCCCTGTATCATCAGTCACTGCCTTAACCATTGTGCTACACTGCTTTTCCTCCTTGTATGTCAGCGCACCTACTTCAGATTTCCATGCGTTTAAATGCACAGTGCTGCCATCAAAAACAGTGCTGTGACCTTGCGGTAACTCATATGGCACCCTATATGGCGCCCTATAGGCCACCCTTTCAGCAACATTGTAGGGTGCCGTGGCGGACAGTTCACTTTAAAATGTGCCCTCTGGGGTACCCTATGAGGCGCCTTATGCAGCACCTTATGTTACAATACTTTGAGGGTGTGTTTGCTGGCAGCACTAATTAAAATAAAAATAAATTGCCCCCTACAGCAATATTACCTATAACAGGTAATGCCTCAGCCAGCTGTCTTCACTAGGTACAGTGGGGGATTGAACCCATGACTCCTGCATCATTGGTCAGTGTCTTAACTATTGTGCTACACTGCTGCTCCTCCTTGCATGTCAGCACACCTACTTATGATTTTCATTCCTTAAACTGCACAGTGCTGCCATCAAAAACAGTGCTGTGACCTTGCGGTACCTCATACGGCACCCTATAAAGCGCCCTATAAGCAACATTCTAGGGTGCCTTGGCGGACAGTGCACTTTAAAATGTGCCCTCTGGGGTACCTTATGGGGCGCCTTATGTTACAGTGCTTTCAGAGTGCGTTTGCTAGTAGCAGTAATTAAAATAAAATTAACATGCCTCAGACTGCAATATTTCCTTTAACAGATAATGCCTCAGCCAGCCTTCTTTATTGGGCACAGTGGGGGCTTGAACCCATGTTCCCTGCACCATTGGTCAGTGTCTTCACCATTGTACTCTGGCTCTGTTCCTGTGCATGCACATCAGCGCGCCACTTATGCTTCCCGCGCAAGTTTCTCATGCACTAATGTGCGCGGCGCACATGAGCGCACAGCGCACATTAGCGCATGATTAATCCCGGTTTGCTTTTTCTGACTGAAACGCCCACTCCTTATATGGCATCCCGCACACTAGCACGGCCCGCACCTAACGGGGTTTTAGTAAACATACCCCTAAGTCAGCCACTTCCATTACAGTTTCTAAATCTGGAAATTTATTTTGCATACTATGGGCATTAGTATATGCAGCTCTTTAGATGTTGCCTTTTTTTCCTTTTTATACTATTTGTTTAATGTTTTACTTACCTGGGGCTTTGTTTACTCATCCCAATGAGCCTGGTTTAAAGCCCTCCTCAGTAGATTAGCCAGCATGTTGTGGAAGACACTTCTCCCCTTCTTCAATAGATGGATACCATCTCTGCCCAGCAGCTCTTGGAAATCATGTCATAGTCCAGGAAGCCAAAACGTTCTTGATGGTATCATCCATGCAGCCAGGCATTCATCTCCAGGATGTGAGCTTTTTCGCTTCACCCTGACCCTCAACAGGGAGGATTGAGGAGAATACCACCTGTGCATCTAACTGTTTCACCTTCTCTTCCAGAGTTAAAAGTCACTTTTGATATGCTTAGGTAGGAACCTAGTAGAATCATTTGTGCCAAACTGGATGAGATAATAGTCAGTAGGCTCGAGAGGTCCTTACAAAGTATTCATACTGTCTTGGATCTTGGCATCAGGCAGACAGCATACCTCCTGGGACATCATGTCTGGATGGCAGATGGATACCTCTGTAGTGCTCAGAAGAGAGTCACTAACCACTGCTCTCCTTCACTTCCTAGTGGTTGCTGATCCTATTGCTTTAGGGTTTTTGAACTCTGATACCTCCTGTTCCTGGGATGCTGTCGCCTCTGCCGCTTCTAGGACTGCATACAAGTTCCTCAGTTCTAGAGAAGCTGGAGTTGGAAGGTTGAGGTTGCATGCCCTGGTGATCTGTGTCCAGCTATCACCTTTTCACACAGTGCCATCTTCCCTTCTGCTTGAGATTTTACATGTCTCTAAAAGTATTTCATCAATGAACCTCTCTTATAGTCCTGAAGTCCCACCTCCAGTCTGGCATCATCCCTGTTGCCATGGAGGAGAGAGGTCACGTGACAGGAGAGCATCACCCTGGTGTGGCAGGAAGTGATCCTGTAACTAGGATCTGTCCTCCAGGTGATGTAAAACCCTCTCGCACCGAGGAAGTTTCTCCAGGGCCATGTGACCATGAGGGAAGGGTTAGGACAGCCGTTATAGTTGGTGATTTGATCATTAGGCATGTAGATAGCTGGGTGGCTGGTGGACGTGAGGATCGCCTGGTAACATGCCTGCCTGGTGCGAAGGTAGCGGACCTCACACGCCACCTAGATAAGGTCTTAGATAGTGCTGGGGAGGAGTCTGCTGTCTTGGTACATGTTGGTACCAATGACATAGGAAAATGTGGTAGGGAGGTTCTGGAGGCTAAATTTAGGCTTTTAGGTAGGAAGTTGAAATCCAGAACTTCCAGGGTAGCATTCTTTCGAAAGAGTTCACCTGAGTGCCATCGCAGCCTCTCACCATCTCCTCGATGGACAACCAATTGCCTCACAGCCACCTGTGGCGTGCTTCGTGAGAGGTCTCTTGCTCACCAAACCTCCCATTAGATCACCACCAGTGGCCTGGGATGTCAATGACATTCTAGGCCAACTTCTCAAGCTGCCTTTTGAACCCTTAATCGCTACCTCGCTAAAGTTTCTGATATGGAAGGTCATTTTTCTCATTGCACTCACTTCAGCTAGACGCATTAGTGAGCTACAGGCTTTGGTGGCATACCCACCTTATACATGGTTCTACCATGACAAGGTTGTCCTAAGGACTCACTCCCATTTCATGCCAAAGGTGGTGTCTCCTTTCCATTTAAATCAGTCAGTCTACCTTCCTGTCTTTTTTCCTAGCCCACATTTGTCTAGGGCACAGGCAACCCTCCATACCCTTGACTGCAAATGTGCCTTGGCATTTTATCTTCAAAGGATAGCTGAGCACTGTAAAGATTCCCAGTTATTCCTCTCCTTTGATCTCAGTCACTTGGGGTTGCCAGTATCCAAACATACTCTTTCTGATGGATAGCAGATTGTATCTCATTTGCTTATGACAAAGGAGGACTATCCCTTGAAGAAATACACCCACGTACCATGTAACATGATCTGGTTGAAGTGTAAACCGCTTTGATTTACAGGATAAAGCGGTATATAAATCCTTTTAAATAACTGTCACTGCCCATAATGCTCACACCATGGCTACCTCGATGGCAAACCTATGCTCTGTAGCCATTGATGAAATCTGCAAAGCAGCAACTTGGTCTTTGGTCCATACCTTTACTGCTCATTACTGTTTAGACAAGGACTCCTGTTAGGATGCCATGTTTGGTCAAGTTGTTCTCCAGCATCTCTTTCAGACAAGGGCAACTCCTACCCTCCATCCCGGAATGATACCAGACATCTATAGAGGATTCATGACCTCCTGAAGCCTGCCCTGAGGCAAACCTATTGGTTCTGAGGTAATTTCCTCTGGGAGCTAGGGAATACCATATGTGAAGACTACATTCCTGCTTGTTCCTGGAGATAGCATAGTTACTCACCTGTAACAGGTGATCTCTGGGAACAGCAGAAATTTAGTCTTCACAACCCACCCTCTTTCCCTAGGAGTTGTAGGTTTCTTTCCTCCTTTTCTCTCAGCTACAAACTCAGCTGAGGAGAGAGGATTGGGAAGGTGGAAAGGCAATGATGCAGGCACAGTGGGATGCTCCCAAAAGCTTTCCTATTGGATGCTGGGAAGCATTCCTGCATGGGCTCCATCAGTACCAACATCACCCATATGTGAAGACTAAATTCCTGCTGTTCTCGGAGATCACCTGTTACAGGTGAGTAACTATGCTTTACCGCCTCCTTCCAACCCAACTGCCATATTCTCCCTTGCTAATGGCATCAACACCCAACTGAAATGATATAGCAGTATTAAAAAACCTGTTGCATAAATAACTAAATAAACACCAACCCCTCCAGCCCACCTACCCCCCAAGACCCCCTCCCACATGCATGAGCACCCCACCCAAAAATAACCTCCAGACCTTGCCCACCAACCTCATGGACCCTGGAAAAACACATCTATATCCACAACAACACCAAGCACACAAACCAGCCAAATACCAAACCCCACTCAAAGCACACCACTACCACATCAGCCCCTGCGGGCTTAACAGAGACGCGAGGGAGACACTCTCCCTTCGCGCCTCTCACAGCCTGCATGGAGGGAGGGAGGAACCGATGGACCGACGGATTCAGCTTGCAGAGGGGGCCCCCGCGGGTCAGTCCATGCTGCCGCGGCAGCAGAGGGGGCCCCGCGGCGGCAGCCAGCAGTTTTTTTTTAAATTTTATTTAAAAAAAAAAAAGCTAATTCTATTTTTGTGGGCCCTTGCCAGCTGTGGGCCCTATGCCATGGTGTACATGGCGTATAGGTAAATCCGGCCCTGCCAGTGGCAGTTCAACCAGATGCATTGCAGTAGCAGGCAGACAAATATGCAAACAAACAGGCAGTAAGCACAAGTCCTTCACCCACCTGGGTTGGGTTAAACTTGAAAAGTAATAGATTGAGGACAAGATGGTAAGAAGGAGAGAAATTTGAAACTATACACTGATTAAAAAAATACATGGAAAGAAAAATATCAATGTCAGAGATGGATATAGAGGAGAAAAGTAGCAGATGAACTTCAGACCTTGGAAAGAGTTAAGAGAAGATGAAGAAAAGCAGATAATAGAGACTGGAACCAACATGATTAGAAAAATAAAATGGCCAGAAAACAGAGGTAGAAAAAAGCATTTTATTTTTTCTGTTTTTATAATTTACA
The DNA here is from genome assembly GCA_033557465.1 of Ichthyophis bannanicus. NCBI lineage: Eukaryota > Metazoa > Chordata > Amphibia > Gymnophiona > Ichthyophiidae > Ichthyophis > Ichthyophis bannanicus. The sequence goes on along the minus strand of CM066037.1, from coordinate 384,451,073 downwards.
AGTGCTTTCCTTATAGGGATCTTTCTATTTGTATGGTTTTGCACTACATGCAGAGTGTGGCTTCTTGGGTTTTCAGTTTAATTTTTGTCAACATATTTCTATTTTTAGTTTGTGGCCATTTATTCTGTAGTTGATGAGGGTCTATCTATGCTCTGAGGCCAGGTATTCTGTGAGTATGGAGTTTCTATGTAGGAATCTGACTTACTGTCGTTTTCCCAGTAGGGGCCTGATTCTGACCAGCAAATAGCAGGGCTGTATGTTCCAACAGGACGTCAAGCCCCACTATCCATCAGGACCATATTCTGCCCCAAGTGCCCCCTGCATGCACAGTGCCACTATGTGTATAGCGATGGACAGGGGCGGAGAGTGGGCGGAGCAGTGGCGGGCCAAGCACCCAGACATACAAGGCCAATTAAGGTCACGGCCCTCTACATCCATTGGGCAGAAGATGGCCATGCTGCTTATTCCGCCTCGGAGGTGGAATAAGTAGCAGCAATGGTGGTAGTCTGGTCCGGCAGCCCCCCAGCAGCACAGCAGCTGTGGCAGGTGAGGCCCCTCCACCCAATCCTGGCCCTGGTAGGGCCCTCCAAGGGTCAGGAGGTGGGAAAAGCTGTGATTTCACTGTGGCAGTCTGTCAGTGCTCCTGCTGGGCATCCCAATGCCATAGTGACAGGACGCCATGGAACCGGCACACCAGCAAGGGCATAGGGCGAGTTGGATGGGCTGTTGTGAGGATGTCCCGCACCATGGGATAGGGGTATCACCAGGCCATCTGCTTTCCTGATTCTGCAGCTGCGAGCCATCTAGCTCCTGCAGTAGCAGAATCCGGTACTATTCTATTTTTCAGCTGCCCAGATGGCTCTAGGTTCCACTGCAATATTTATGATGCTGCCTTTTCTGGGCATGCTCCTTGTTGTGTGAGTCTTGGAAGTTAGTGCTATTATGGAATAACTCGTAGTAGATTTACTCTATGTGTTCTGTTCTGTGAGTTCTTAGTGTAGGGTGTTGGTGGCTGGTAGTAAAATATGGATTGTCTTTAAGATTTGCAATTTTGCATTCTTGAAGCTGCCAATCTGCTTTGAATCTGAACTGACAAAATATTTTAAATTTCAGTCTCAAATTTTAAGGGAACATTTCAGTTTAATTTTGTTTAGTAGCCTGATAGCTTCACTGCTTCTGATTTCTGGGCTTTTTCCAGCTCTGACACAGTCCAGTCCAGCCTGGGCACTATGAGCTTCAATTCATGGCTACTTAGTCTTAATTTTTCACATTTTATATCTTCCCTCCTAATTAATAACCAGGTCATAACACTGATCAAATAATGTGTGTGTGTGATTGTTATATTTATTTTATTGTAATGTCTGTTTAAACAAATTGTGTATGTATGTTTGGAAGCTACTTAGGATTTTAGATGGGCAGCATATACATTTTAAAATGAAGTAAATTAAATTTTTGCAAATGAGGCCCAATGGTATGTAAATATTTATGCAAAAGAAGCACAGCAATGATGCTCTGCACATGGCCCTGCATCACCTTCAAGCCACCCCTGCATATACTTTAAGGCCATATGCATGCACAGCTTCAGAGGGGTAGAAATCTGGCACTATGGCCTTCCTCTGCTCCTCTCTTGGCTCTCCAGTCTTTGAGGTATCTGACCCACCCCCCTCCCTCCCAGGATCTGTTGTTTGGTCTTTCCTATGGGTGCCACAATCTTAAATCCAGCCCTGAAAACCCTTCAACCAATTGCAAAAGCATGGACATCCTATATCACAAAACTGGCCAGAAAGAATCCAGGCTCTGTTCTATTGAAAATCTTAAATATCAGAGATAGAATCTTAAACTTTATTTGAGCTGCATTAGGAAGCCAGTAGAAAGATGTTAAAATAGCAATAGCACTTTCCTATTTTGCCCTCCTACCAATACGTCATGCTGCCATATTCTGAACATTTTGTAACTTCTAATTAATTTTTTTTAGCAGACCCACGTAAATTGCCTTGCAATAGTTGTAATGGTGAAAGATGTATGGGTTGCATAACTGTTTTGAAATCCATTAGAGTCACAACTAGACAAAAGATGTCACAGCATCCTGAGCTTGCCTAAGGCATTTGTCACTACCCTTTTCACCTGTGCTTCCAACATCAGTTGTGTGTCAAGTAACTCTCCTATATTTTTTACTTCTGAAACTAATCTTTACTCTCCTTTATCCATAAAGAAAGTGATGAATCTTCCTTCCATGGACCATTATCTACGTACAGTATTTTGGCAGCTTCATGGTTGGAGACATGTCCTAAGAACCATGGAAGCCTGCTTCAAATTCCACTCCTTGTGATCTTTGGCAAATCACTTAACCCTCCATTCCCTCAGGTACAAACTTAGGGGTATGTTTACTAAACTGGGCTGATGGTTAACCTGGGTTATCTGCAACTAAGTCCCATTGAATAGCATGGGATTTATTTGCAGATAGCCCAGGTTGCAAATGCAATGTGTGCCTTTTGAGTCAGTCCTGACTCTTGGTGACCCAGAAGCTCCTGGGTTTTCTTGGCAGTGTCACCGGAAGTAGATTGCCAGGCCTTTCTTCCGAGGCAATGGAGAGTTAAGTGACTTGCCCAAGGCCACAAGGTTAACATATCCTAAGGTTGTAAGCTCTATGGGGACAGGAAAATACTTACTGCACCTAAACGTAACATGCCTTGAACCCTGAGAAAGGTATGAGCTAAATCCAATTTTATTATTTTCCTGATTTAATTTTAACCTGTGAAGAGACATCCAGTCCTGCACAGTACAAAGACAATTATCAAAAGAGTCCCAAGTCCTTTCCTAACTCTTCTGACATGCAATTTAAATGTCATCTACATAAATATAAACTTTGAACCTCAGATCCCTAATGGTTGGCCTACAGATGATCTCAGTCAGCACCACATCAAACAAAAACATGCTTCAGACACAGTACAAGTCATAAGAACATAAGAAATGCCATACTGGCTCAGATCAAGGTCCACCAAGCCCAGTATCCTGTTTCCAACAGTGGTCAATCCAGGTCACAAGTACCTGTCAGGTTCCCAAAAAAGTACACAGATTCCACAATGCTTTTCCCAGGGTAAGCAGTGGATTTCCCTGGTTCTCTTTAATAATGGTTTATGGACTTTTCCTCTAGGAACTTCTCCAAACCTTTTTTAAACCCATCTTAACTAACAGCATTTATTACATCTCCGGTAATGAATTCCAGAGTTTGATTATTCATTGACTGAAAAAAATATTTTCTCTTATTAGTTCTAAATGTGCTGCATTGTAGCTTCATTGCGTGTCCCCTAGTCTTTCTACTTTTTGAAGGAGTAAACAACCGATCTATGTGTACCCGTTTCACTCCATTCATTAATTTATAGAGCTCTATCATTACTACTACTACTACTACTGAGCATTTGTATAGTACTACAAGTCGTATGCAGTGCTGCACAGACATGTAAGAGACAGTCCCTTCTCATCAGAGCTTACAATCTAGTCAAGACAGACAACACAGTAGGTGTAGACATGGGATACATCTAGGGGGAATGGTAAGGAAACATAATGGAGATCAGGTGAGTCAAGATCCGAAAGCGGCAGTAAAGAGGTGAGTTTTCAGCTTAGATTTGAAAAGGGCCAGAGAAAGTGCCGGATGTACAGACTCAGGTAGTTTGTTCCAGGCATAAGGAGCAGCAAGGTGAAAAGAGCAATGTCTGGAGTTAGTAGTAGAAGAGAAGGGCACAGATAGAAGCGATTTGCCAGAAGAGCGGAGTTCCCGATGAGGGGTGTAGGGAGAGATAAGAGAGGAAAGGTAGTGAGGAGCTGTAGAGTGAATGCATTTATAGGTCAGCAGGAGACATTTGAGCTGGATGCGGAAATGGATTGGAAGCCAATGAAGAGACTTGAGAAGAGGGGTAATATGAGCATGATGAAGCTGGTGGAAGATCAGCTGCACAGCAGGGTGTTGAACAGATTGAAGGGGAGAGAGATGATTCAGCGGGAGACCATCAAGGAGTAGGTTACAATAGTCAAGACGGGAAGTGATTAAGGAGTGGATAAGTGTCTTGGTAGTTTGTTCAGAAAGGAATGGGCAGATTTTGTTGATGTTATAGAGAAATAAACTGCAGGTCTTAGCTATCAGATGGATATGTGTGGAGGAGAGAGAGGAGTCAAAGATGACCCCAAGTTTGCGAGCCAAGGAAATAGGGAGGTGTAAAGAGTTATCCACAGAGACTTGGAAAGGAGGAAGAGGAGAGGAGGTTTTAGGGGGAAAAATAAGCAGCTCAGTTTTGGCCATGTTCAGTTTCAAGCGGCAGTAAAACATCCAAGCAGCAATGTCAGAAAGGCAGGCAGAGATCCAGGTCTGGATTGACGGAGAGATTTTATGTGTAGAGAGGTAGATCTGGGAATCATCAGCATAAAGATAGAAACATAGAAACATGACAACAGAAAAAGACCACATGGCCTATCTAGTCTGTCCTTCCATACCAACAACTACAAAAGTCCCCTTTTTACCTTTAGAGATCTTCTGTGTTTGTCCCATGCTTTTTTTAATTCAATTACTGTCCTCATCTCTACCACCGCCACTGGGAGACTATTCCACGGATCCACCACTCTTTCCGTAAAGAAATATTTCTGCATATCACTCCTGAATCTATCCCCCTTCACCCTCATCCCATGTCCCCTCATTGCAGAACTTGCTTTCAATTGAAAGAAGCTCTGTCCCTGAACATTTATGCCATGGAGGTATTTAAACATCTCAATCATATCACCTCTATCCCGCATTTCCTCTATTAAGATCCCTAAGTCTGTCCTCATATGCTTTATAATGAAGACCACTAATCATCTTAGTATCCGCCCTCTGCACCAACTCCATCCTGTTCACATCCTTTTGAAGGTGCGGTCTCCAGAATTGCACACTATACTCCAGATGAGGTCGCACCAAAGACTTATACAGAGGCACTATCACTTCCTTTTTTCTGCTAGCCATTCCTCTCCGTATGCACCCAAGTATCCTTCTAGCTTTTGCCATCACCTTTTCTACCTGTTTAGCTATTTTAAGATCATCAGACACAACCACGCCTAGGTCCCGCTCTTCTTTAGTGGACAAAAGTACTTCACCCCCTATACTATATTGCTCCCTTGGATTGCTGCAGCCCAAACATTAACATTAACATTTTAACATTAAATCCCAGCTGCCAAATCCTAGACCATTCTTCACGCTTAGCTAGATCCCTCCTCATGTTACCTACACCTTCCTGGGTGTCTACTCTATTGCATATTTTGGTATCATCTGGAAAGAGGCAAACCTTACCCGACAGCCCTTCCACTACATCACTAACAAAGATGTTAAAAAGAATCAGACCAAGGACAGATCCCTGGGGCACACCACTGGTAACATCCTTCTTCTCAGAGTGAGCTCCATTTACCTGTACTCTTTGTCGCCTCCCACCCAACCAATTTCTAACCCAAGCAGTAACTTTAGGGCCCATCCCTAGAGTGCTCAGTTTGTTTATAAGTCGCCTGTGAGGAACAATGTCAAAGGCTTTACTGAAATCCAAATACACCACATCTAGGGCTCTCCCTCGGTCCAACTCCCTGGTCACCCAGTCAAAGAAATCAGTCAGATTTGTCTGACAAGACCTGCCTCTGGTGAATCTATGCTGCCTCGGATCCTGTAATCCGCTGGACTCCAGAAACCTCACTATTTTCTCTTTCAGCAGCGTTTCCAATAATTTACTCACCATTGAAGTTAAACTAACTGGCCTATAGTTTTCAACCACATTCTTACTTCCACTTTTGTGTAAAGGCACCACATGAGCCTCTTTCCAGTCCTTTGGTACCACTCCCGAATCCAATGAGGCATTGAAAAGGTCAGTCAGTGGAGCTGCTAGAATGTTCCCAAGTTCCCTCAGTATTCTAGGGTGTATCCCATCCAGTCCCATCGCTTTGTCTACTTTAAGATGACCTAGATTCTCACAAACACAGACTTCTGAAAATTGTTCAAGATGTCCCTCACTGGGGGGGCGGAGCCTGATGTCCAGCGGGTAGGACGCTTTGCGTTGAAGCTCCCGAGAGGCCTACTCAGAATCCTGACTTAATACCTATATAAATTCACTATTTTGCTCCGAGCTGACCGGGGCACCTCGGGGGGGATGGCGGCCCACAAACCAGCGCGCTTGGACTTCGGGTCTCCTTCTTCTTCTCATGGAAAACGCTCCAAAACGGAGGTATCCTCCCCGCAGAAGACGGTTCCATTTCGTGAAAACCCCGCAATGCACCTGGAGATTTTGGAGGAAATACGCGGCGTGAAGGAATTGGTGCAGTCTAATGGAGAAGCGCTTCGAGCCATGCGAGAAGACTTTGGAGTGCTCCAAGACCGACTTGAAGGTCTTTCATTACGGCAGGACAATATGGCGGGGGTCCTCGACTCGCACGTGGTGCGCTTGGGCAAACTGGACGAGGCTGAGCGCCAGATACAGAATCTTCAAAAGGAGTTGGAAGATAGCAATAATCGCGCCCGTCGCAACAATGTGAGGCTCCTTGGAATGCCGGAGGGAGTGGAAGCAGGAGATATAAGAGAATTCTTGCTCAAAACTCTTCCCTCCTTGCTGAAGATTACTTTTCACAGAGAACTGGAAATCGATCGAGCACACCGTGTTCCTGCCCGCATGGCGCTCAACCGCACGACCCCCCGGCCTATTATCTTTAGCTTGCTACGATATCAACAAGTGGAACAAATTTTACATGCTGCCCGAGCGAATCATCATTTGGAATATGAAGGTCGTAAGGTCTCCTTCTTTCCTGATTTGGCAAAGCCTACCGTTGACCGTCGGAAGAAACTCCTTGCTCTTCGCCCTCGACTTCAACAGCTACAGGCTCGCTTTGGCCTGTTGTATCCAGCGAAGCTCCGAGTGACTCTCCATAACCAGACCAGGACGTTCGAGGATCCTGATCTATTATCAACATTTTTGGACTCCAAAGAAGCAGAACAGATGCGCTAATCCCAAATCTTGGACTCTTATCTGCCGGCTCTGTCCGCCATTTTGAAGGGCCCGATGCGGCGATCATAGCCCAGCACAGAAATAGCCTGGACTTTCTTTCTTTCTCTGTATGACTTTTGTCTTTGGTCTCCTATCCCTTCATGATGTGTGCCTCGGTCGGATTCGGAGCACGCACAGTCCTACAGGTTATATGTTTTTTCAATTTCGGCCTTCTCTGGGGTTTCTCCCCGCAGACACATGGTCGCCAGTAATTTTGGGGTTTTGCTTCTCCTCTACCGTACTGCGGTTATCTTTGTTAATGTGGGGCGCTTCATTGTATTATATTAGCTTATTTTCCTATGTCATGTGTACAGCCAGATACAGTCAGTTTGAGGGACACAGTGAAATTATGTGTGCTATCATGCTCAGAATTTTAACTTTTCTAAATGGCCTCATGTAAAATCTTATTATTCATTGTACAAGGCATTGCTGGTCCACTCAGCAGAAAGAAAATCCTTAGCTATTATAGCCACGATCACGTTGATTAGGTGTTTCTTCAGGAAACGCACTACACTCTGCTGAAACACTGAAACTCCATGCTAGGCCTCACATGGTAGCTGCCTACTCTCCCACTGTTTCCAAATGGTACGGGATAGTCATTCTGGTCAAGAAGTTCTTGCACGCTACTGTACCTGATATTAGCGCTGACATGGAGGGTAGATGGGCCCGTGTACACCTTGAGGTAGGAGATAGTGAATTCACGTGTATTTGCACTATGTCCCGAATGTGGGCAATCCTGCTCACTATGCAAGTTTTGCGCAGTTGGCCTCGGCCTCCGCTAATGCTCCATTAATACTTGGTGGCGATTTTATTCAAGTGCTCCCTCAATCTTTTCTTTTCAAACAAGGTGCTTGTTGGTTGGAAGCTCCAGTATCGAGCAGGCCTGTGTGGCTAGATATTGTAGCGGGCCTTTGCTCACCGATTCCTTTTACCTTACTCCCTGGTATGACTCTCCCATTAGACTCCCACTATCCACCAATGTTTTTCGACACTTTAGGTGCCTTTAATAAGGTTGATTGGAAACTTCCGATCTCTAGGTAGTTTACCGGGTGTAGCATCCAATTCTACTAAACCTTATGTAATGCTATCGCTAGAGATACCTCTATAGCGCAGAAAGTATGGGAGAGAGAATTGCATGTGACTTTAACCTCGGAGCAATGGAGCCTTATCTGGAGCAGAGGGACACGGGTTTTCGACCCGCCTCACTCACTCAGACCCTCTTCTTTCTAGCCCACCGGTGTTTTACACTCCTCACAGTTTAGACATATGGAACACTACTCAGGGTAATGGTTGCTGGACACGTCCTGTGGCCATTGGTTTATTACTTCATTTCATGTTATGCATGAATATCCCGCACTACAGTATAACTGGCGTCGGGTCTGGGGTCGTATTTAGTCTATATTGCACTCTCAGGTGTCCCTTTCTCGGAGGGTAGTGGGACTTCGCCCAGTTGCGGGGATCCCCTCTTTCCCAAGAAATGGCTTATCTCCTTTTGAACTTTATGCTTGGCATTGCTGTTTCCCTTATTGAGTAACACTGGGAAATTAGTTCCCATCTGAGCCTCAATGAATGGTGAATCATGCCTGTCTCTACAGTAAATATGAACGAATACCTCGTCTGTGTGCTTCCTCCGTTCAGACTCCTTCTTATTGGTCTTAATGGAAGATGTTCAATGAATATGTACATTTTGCCAAATGCTCTCATCTGACTGTCTAACTTTGTATATATCTCTGTTTCATGATCATGCTGTATTGTGGATATTTTTTGATTGTTTGATGTATAATCACTGTTAACTGGAAGCGCTCACATGCTGATACAACCGGGTAGAGAAGAAGCACCGGGGTGGGGGGTAATGGGTTTACTTTTCCTTATTGTATAATTGTTTTGTATCTTTTGGTGTGTTGTTTCTTTGTTTGTTGCAAAATGAAAATAAAAGTTTCAAAAAAAAAAAAAAGATGTCCCTCACTTTTGTTCCCAGTTGTGGGTGTTTTCTGAGGCCCTGCTCCTGGTTCTTCATCTGTGAACACAGAACAGAAATATTTGTTAAGCAATTCCGCTTTATCCTCATCAGCTTCTACATATTCCTCCCCTTCATCCTTGAGTCTGACAATACCACTTCTGTCCTTCCTTTTCTCACTAACATATCTGAAAAATGTCTTATCCCCCCCATTTTATTTCATTGGCTATTTCCTCCTCTTTTTGAATCTTTGCTTTCCTGAATACTTTGCTAGCTTCTCTAAGTTTTTCCAAATATAGATACCTGTCTTCCTCTCTCTGTGATCTCTTGTATTTCATGAAGGCCTCCCTCTTTTTCTTCACTTTTTCAGCTACTTCTTTTGAAAGCCATAGCGCTCTCCTTTTCCTTTTACCTTTATTTACCATTTTAACAAAAAGGTTGGTTGCCCTTAAAATATCCCCTTTCAGTTTTGCCCACTTTTTTTCTACATCCCCCAGCTGTTCCCATCCCACTAACGACTCCATGAGGTATTGGACCATCTTGACAAAGTTAGTCTTCCTAAAGCCTAAGACCCTCACCTTTGAATGGATTCTAACAGCCCTAGTCCTAATACTGAACCACACCATCTGGTGATCACTGGATACAAAATGATCTCCCACTACTACATCAGAAACGCTTTCACCATTGGTAAGCACCAAGTCCAGTATGGCCCCTTCACGTGTGGGGTCTGCTTGAATAGTTCTCCCTGTAGAGAATCCAGGATCTCTTTACTTCTAAATGATACTGCAGCAGGAATGTGCCATTCAACATCTGGCATATTGAAATCTCCTATCAGTAGCACTTCCCCTTTCTTAGCAATGCTGTGTATGTCTTCAATTAACTCTCTGTCCACCTCTTCCTCTTGTGAGGGAGGTCTGTATATCACACCAATGCAAATAGATTTCTCTTTCCCTCTTTCTAGTTTAACCCACAATGCCTCCTCTCTCCCTTTTAAGCTCTGTAATTCCAAAGTTTTAATAGTAGTTTTTACATAAAGTGTCACTCCTCCTCCCCTTCTTCCTACCCTGTCCTTTCTGAATAAAGTATAGCCAGGTATAGTTACATCTCAATCATGTTTTTTTGTGAACCAAGTTTATGTTACTGCCACTAAATCCAAGTCAGCCACTCCCACCAAAGCTTCAACCTCAGGGATCTTATTTTCCATGCTACGGGCATTTATACACACTGCTTTCCATATGTTACCCCTGTTACCCATTTCCATAAAGGTATTTAATGTATTACTTACCTGGGGGCTTTCACTTACCTGGGGACTTTCTTCACCCATCCCCAACAAATCTAGTTTAAAGCCCTCTTCAGTAGATTAGCAAGTCTACTACCGAAGACGTTTTGACCTTTCTTGGACAGATGGATGCCATCTCTGCTCTGCAACCCTTGGAACAGCATCCCATGGTCTAGGAAACCAAAAAGCCCTTGATGACACCATCCACGCAGCCATGCATTCATCTTTAGGATGCGAGCCTCTTTGCCTTGGCTCATAAACAGGATATAAACAGGATATAAACAGGATGGATTCAGTACAGAGGGTGGCTACTAAAATAGTTAGTGGTCTTCATTATAAAGCATATGAGGACAGACTTAAGGATCTTAATATGTACACCTTAGAGGAAAGGTGGAATAGAGGTGATATGTTTGAGACGTTTAAATACCTCCATGGCATAAATGCACGAGGGGAGAGCCTCTTTCGATTGAAAGCAAGTTCTACTATGAGGGGACATGTGATGAGTGTGAAAGAGGATAGAATCAGGAGTGATATGCAGAAATATTTCTTTACGGAAAGAGTGGTGGATCTGTGTAATAGTCTCCCAGTGGAGGTTTTAGAGATGAGGACAGTATGTGAATTCAAAAAAGCATGGGACAAACACAGAGGATCTCTAAAGGAAAAAAGGAGATTGTTGTAGTTGTTGATATGGAAGGACAGACTAGATAGACCATATGGTCTTTATCTGTCATCATTTTTCTATGTTTCTACTGGGTTTTTCATCCATTCCTCAAGGCAAAACTGCTCCAACCCCTTCAAGTTAGATGGGTTGCATTGATGTTCAGCAATCTTCAAGTCATCACATATTCTCAATTGGATTGAGGTCTGGGCTTTGACTAGGCCATTCCAAGACATTTAAATGTTTCCCTTTAAACCAGCTTTAGCAGTATGTTTAAGGTCATTGTCCTGATGGAAGGTGAACCTTCACCCCAGTCTCAAATCTCTGGCAGACTGAAAGAGGTTTCCTCAAGAATTGCCCTATATTTAGTGCCATTCATAGTTCTTTCAATCCTGACCAATTTTCATGTCGCTGCCGATGAAACTCATGCCCACAACATGATGCTGCCACCACCGTGTTTCACTGTGGGAATGGTGTTCTTGAGGTGATGGGAAGTATTGGGTTTGTACCATACATAGCGTTTCCCATAATGGCCAAAAGGTTCAATTTTTGTCTGACCAGAGAACCTTCTTCCATGTGTTTGGGGGGTCCGCCACATGCTGTTGTGCAAACTCCAAACATGTTTTCTTATTTCTTTCTTTAAACAATAGCTTTTTTCTGACAGCTGTTCCATAAAGCCCCACTCTGCGGAGTGTATGGCTTAAAGTGGTCCTATGGTCAGATACTCCCATCTCTGCTGTGGATCTTTGCAGCTCCTTCAGTGTTATCCTTGATGTCTTTGTAGCATCTCTGATTAATGCCCTCCTTGCCTGGTCTGTGAATTTTGGTCAGTGGCCTTCTCTTGTCAAGTTTGTAGTGGTGCCATATTCTTTCCATTTTGCTATAATGGATTTAATGGTGCTCCGTGGTATAGTTATACTTTGGGATATTTTTTTATAACCCAACCCTGATCTATACTTCTCCACAACTTTGTCTCAGACCTGTTTGGAGTGTTCCTTGGTCTTCATGTTACTTGTTCAGTGGTGTTGCAGAGCCAGGGGCCGTTCAGAACAGGTAAATTTATACAGGCATCATGTGAGAGATCATGTGACATTGATTGCACATAGGTGGACACTTTACAAAGAGGCCTTCTACCTAGGTGGCAAGAGACCTGTGAAACTTTTTAAATAGGTGTTAAAGCCAGGTGGCAGGTCAAAAGGCCAATTTGAAAGACTCCTTCTATCCAAGCAAGGACTGTTAATCATGCAGGAAGTTGGTCACAGCTTACCTCAGAAGCACAGGACAGGGTACTGTGTAGCAGCCCTCTTTTAATAAGTCTTATTTCCCTCCCCAACTCCCACCCACCCCTGGGATAATCACAGCTTTCTAGGTACTTACACATCTTAAAAGAAAGGAGCAGCTCTCAGGTGCAGCTCTTTATCCAAATCAGTCATACATTAAGGACCTGCGATTAATTAAGCTTCAGGTGAACAAGGTATATTAAACGTATTAGGTACACTTTTATTAGTATAAGTATCCACAGCAACCCTTAGTAGGTAAAGAACTTAAAGATCTAAACACAAGCTTAAAACTAAGATGCAGAGATCAGTCCAGGAGCGAGATGGGGGCTTTCCAATCTTTTGCGTTGAGTGTCACATGTATGATTTTCTCCCAGTTGGAGAGAGGTGTTACGTGTGCACTAGGTGCAAGGAGCTCTTTGCTCTCAGGGAACGAGTCCATTCTCTAGAGGCTAGAATAGCAGATTTGGAAGACATAAGAAAGACAGAGAGGTACATAGATGAGACCTAGTATATAGTCCTGAAAACCCATCTCCAGTCTGCAGCATCCCTGTTGCCATGGAGGAGAGAGGTTATGTGACAGGAGAGCATCACCCTGGTGTGGCAGGAAGTGATCCTGTAACTAGGACCTGTCCTGCAGGTGATATAAAACCCTCTCGCACCGAGGAAGTTTTCTCCAGGGCCATGTGCCCATGAGGGAAGGGTTAGGACAGCCGTTATAGTTGGTGATTCGATCATTAGGCATGTAGATAGCTGGATGGATGATGGATGTTAGCATCATCTGGTAACATGCCTGCCTGGTGCAAAGGTAGTGGACCTCATGTGCCACCTAGATAAGGTCTTAGATAGTGCTGGGGAGGAGTCTGCTGTCTTGGTACATGTCGGTGCCAATGACATAGCAAAATGTGGCACGGAGGTTCTGGAGGCTAAATTTAGGCTTTTAGGTAGGAAGTTCAAATCCAGAACTTCCAGGGTAGCGTTCTCTGAAATGCTTCCTGTTTCACACGCATGACCCAAAGATTTATTTATATTCTCTTATATACTGTGCTATTCTGCATCAGTGTGGTTTACATTGAACAAACTGAAATTACATTGAGCAGGGCATTATAACTTGGAGATAACTATTTTACAGGGAACATGGGCTATGGAGGATTAAGTGGCTTGCCCAAGACCACAAGGAGCACCTGTGGGACTAGAAATCCCAGTCCTTCTGGCCCAAGGTTGCTGTCCTCTGGTGGGATTTGAACCCCTAACCTTCTGGCCTGAAGTACCTTGCCCCAACCACTAGGCCACTCCTCCACTCCACAAAAAGCAGGCAGAGCTCTGGAGTCTCAATGCGTGGACGAAACGATGGTGCAAGGATGAGGGTTTTGGATTTGTTAGGAACTGGGGAACATTCTGGGGAAAGGAGGGGCTCTTCCGAAGGGATGGGCTTCACCTTTACCGGGATGGAACCAGGCTGCTGGCATTAACCTTTAAAAAGGAGATAGAGCAGCTTTTAAACTAAATAATAGGGGAAAGCCGACAGTCGCCCAAGAGTGCATGGTTCAGAACAATGTTATCCTTGAAGGATACTACCAAAGCAGAGAGGTTCCAAATGCCCTTGAGTATGGAGGAGACAGAGCTTAAAGATTCCAAATGGCCGATGCTTACCAAGAGCCAGATTAATATGAATAAAATACAGTCTCTAAAATGCTTGAATGCAAATGTTAGAAGTCTAAAAAATAAGATGAGAGAGTTAGAATATAGAGCACTAAATGAGAGATTATATATGATTGGAATCTCTGAGACACGGTGGAAGGAGGACAACCAGTGGGACACTGTGATACCTGGGTACAAACTATATCATAATGATGGAGCTGATCAAATTGGTGGAGGGGTTGCGCTCTATGTTAGAGAGGGCATTGAGTCAGAAAGGATTAAAGTTTTGCAGGAAACAAAATTTGCTGTAGAATCTCTATGGATTGAAATTCCATGTAAACAGGGGAAGGCAATGGCAGTGGGGGTGTGATATCGACCGCCTGGCCAGAATGAACAAATGGATGATGAAATGCTCAAAGAAATCAAGGAAGCTAACAAACATTACAGCACAGTAATAATAATGGGTGATTTCAATTACCCTGGTATCAACTGGGTCAGTGTCACGGCAGGACATGCTAGGGAGATAAAGTTCCTAGATGAAATGAATGACTGCTTCTTGGAGCAGCTGGTTCATGAACCAACCAGAGGGGAAGCCATATTGGACCTAGTCCTTAGTGGAACACCAGATCTGCTGCAAGAGATAAGGGTGTTGAGGCCACTTGGCAATAGTGGTCATTACATGATCGCGTTTGATTTAATTAGTGGAGGAGGGATGGTAAGGAAATCCACAGTACTACCTTTTAACTTTCGAAAGGGAGATTATGATAAAATGAAGAAAATAGTTAAGAAAAAACTATAAGGAGCAGTTGCAAAGGTTAAAGACTTACATCAAGCTTAGGTGTTGTTGAAAAATACTATCTTGGAAGCCCAGACCACCTGTATTCCACACTTTAAGAAAAGTGGAAGGAAGTTCAAAAAACTGCCAGCATGGTTTAAAGGTGAGGTCAGAGAGGCTATTGTTGCCAAAAAAGTCTCTTTCAGGAAATGGAAAAAAGAGCCAAATGACGAAAATTGGAAACAGCACAAGCACTGGCAAGTTAAATGCAAGGCATTGATAAGGCAGGCAAAGGGAGAATTTGAGAAGAAGATTGCTGCGGAAGCAAAAACAAATAATAAAGACTTTTTCAAGTACATTTGTAGCAAAAAACCTGTGAGAGAGTCAGTTGATCCATTAGATTATAGAGGGGTTAAAGGGGCACTAAGAGGCGACAAGGGGATAGCGGAGAGACTGAATGTATTTGTTGCTTTTGTCTTTACTGAGGAAGATGTAGGGATCTTACCCATGACTGAAGTGGTATTTAAAGGTGCGGAAGAATTAAAGGAAATATCGATACATCGGGAAGATGTATTACAACTATTTGATAAATTCAAGAGTAGCAAATCACCTGGACCGGATGATATACATCCAAGGGTGTTGAAAGAACTGAAATATGAGATTGCAGACATGCTATTAGTAATCTGTGAACTATCATTAAAATCATCTGTAATACCTGCAGATTGGAGGATGGACAACATAACGCTAATTTTTGAAAAGGGTTCCAGGGGTGATCTGGGAAACTACAGACCAGTGAACCTGAAGTCAGTACTGGGAAAAATGGTAGAAACCATCATAAAGAACAAAATTGCTGAACATGTAGATAGTCATGGCTTAATGGGAGACAGCCAACATGGCTTTAGACAAGGAAGATCTTGTCTTACTAATCTGTTATGTTTTTTTGAAGGTGTGAATAAACAGGTAGACAAAGGTGAGTCCAAATACACTAGCCAAATACACTATCAAAAAGCCTTTGACAAGGTCCCTCATCAGAGACGTTTGGCAAAACAAAAGATTCATGGGATAGGAGGCAGTACACTATTGTGGATCAGGAACTGTTTAAAAGATAGATAGCAGAGGGTAGGGTTAAACGGCCAGTTTTCCCAATGGAGAAAGGTGACTAGTGGTGTACCACAGGGATCTGTGCTAGATCCGCTGCTTTTTGACATATTCATAAATGACCTAGAAATGGGAATAATGAGTGAGGTTATCAAATTTGCAGGATATAGCGTTATTAGAAAAGGTTCAGAGAAGAGCCACCAAAACGATAAAGGGGATGGAAGGATACCCCTATGAAATAGGCTAAAAAGATTAGGGCTCTTTAATCTGGAAAAGAGACGGCTGAGGGGAAATATGATAGAAGTCTATAAATTAATGAACTGAGTGGAATTGGTAAACATAGATTGATTGTTTACGTTATCAGAATATAGAAAGACTAGGGGATATGCAACGAAGCTACAGGGAAAACTATTTAAGACTAATAAGAGATTTTTTTTTTCACTCAACATGCAATCGAACTCTGGAATTTATTACCGGAGGATGTAGTAAAGGCTGTTAGTGTAACTGGATTTAAAAAAGGTTTGGACAAATTCCTGGAGGAAAGGTCCATAAACCGTTATTAAAAAGGGACCCAGGATATCAATGCTTGACCCAATACAAGCATTGTGGAACCTGTCTCTTTTGGGGAAACTGCTAGGTACGTATGACCTAGATTGGCCACTGTTGGAAACAGGATACTGGGCTTGATGGACCTTGATCTGACCCAGTATGGCATAACTTATGTTCTTATGTAATTATGTGACTTCTGAAGTTAATTGGTTGGACCAGATCTTATTTAGGGGTTTCATAGCAAAAGGGGTAAATACATATACACTCACAACTTTTCAGTTTTTACTTGTTTTTTTATATATACTAGGTATTTTATTGTCTTTTCACTTTACCAGTTTGGACTATATTGTTAGGTCCATTATCTAACATCCAAAAGAACCTCCATTTTCATTCCAGGTTGTATGTAATGTGTCAAAACAGGACACAAACTGAGGGGATGAATACTTTTGCAAGGCACTCACTGTATCTGGCCTAAATCTAGCTAGCTAGCTATGCTACAGCCAGTTCAATCCAAACAAATTCTCAGCTATGGTCTAGCCAGCTGTTAGAAAATTATATTATACATGACTAACTTTAAGGATGTTTTATAGCTAAGCTACTGCTCAGCAACATTTTGAATACTAGTACTTAATAGAATAAAGTTGGTGAAGGAGCCTTTTAGCCAACAAAATATAAAGATTGAAATTCTTTTTCTTAGAAATTGATATGTTGCCCTTTTTTTCTGTGAATATATTCATCCATACTGTTATCTGAGTACTAACAGAATGACTTCCAATTACCTTTGTTATTTAAGTCAGAGAATATTCACAATTTCTCCTCTGATAACAGTTTTACAACTGCTATTGCACAATCTATGGGGTATGTTTACTAAACTGCAGTAATGTCATTCGCGTTAGGTTCCACGGTAAAGGTACAGATGCCCATATAAAGGCTTGGGCGGTGCATCATTACAGCAAGCCGATTCAGCTAACGCATGTTACAAACTAACGCGCACTATAAGGTGCCTCATAAGGCACCTTACAAGGCACCTTATAAGGCATCATACAAGGCACATTACAAGGCGTCTTGTAAGGCACCTTGTAGGGTGCCTTGTAGGGCGCCTTGTAAGGTGCCGTAGAAGTAAGGTGCCTTATAAGGTGCCTTGTTAGGTGCCTTGTAAGGTGCCGTATAAGTAAGGTGCCCTATAACGTGCCTTATAAGGCGCCTTGCTAGGTGCCCTATAAGGTGCCATATTTATTTATTTTATTTATTTATTTAAAGTTTCTTTTATACCGCGCTATTCGACATCAACGCGGTTTACAGTGAACAGAAATTACACTTCACAACATTGATCAGTGCTTACAATGAACAGGGCAATACATTAAACAGGTTTACATTAAACAGGTTTCTTAAACGGCGAACATAATAAACTATGTAGACAGGGCAATACATTAAACAGGTTTACATTAAACAGGATTCTTAACAGCGAACATAATAAACTATGTACAAAAGGCAACTATATACAAAGCCGCTAAGTGCAGCTATATGATTCCTGATGAGAGCGGAAGCAGGTGAGATTGCGGCTCTTCGTGTTAAGACTATAGAGCGCATGGGTTTAACGTGTTGACCTGAGATGTAGAGGTGGGTTGGTGTGAGACGGTGTCGGAAACATTGTAGTGAAGCAAGAACAGGTGGTGCTTCAGTGCCTTCCTGAACTGAGAAAGGTCACTGATGGTTCTGATGTCTGTTGGTAGGGCATTCCAACATAATGGTGCGAAGTAAGAGAAGGCTCTGGATCTAGTGGCTTGAGAGCACTTCGTGATTGCCTTAGGTAATACAAGGGAGTTAGAGGCAGTTGATCTCCTTGCACGATTAGGGGGTGTAATTGATATCAGGTCGGTGATGGAAGATGCGGAGTTGTTATTAATCGCTTTGTGAGTCAAGGTTAGTATCTTGAAAGAGATCCTGGATTGCATCGGAAGCCAATGTAGCTGTTTCAGTATTGGAGTGATGTGAGTTCTCTTGGAGGCTCCATAAAGGATTCTTGCAGCCGAGTTCATGGCCAATTGTAAGGGGTTAATCGTGCTCTTTGGTAGGCCATGGAGGATAGCATTGGCGTAGTCCAAGTGGGGCATTATTAAGGCTTGAAAGACTGAACGAAAGTCATCAGGTTCGAGCAACTGACGCAAATGACGGAGGGTCCGGATTTTATGATAGATAGATTTCGTTACGTTGCTGATGTGAGCCTTCATGTTGAGCTGTTGATCGAGAGTAACCCCTAGGTATCTAACTGTGGTCTTGCAGATGAGCTCAGCGTCACGCACCTTGATGGACTTTGGTGGAGTGAATGCAGGGTTTCTGTTCACAAAGAGGACTTCAGTCTTTTTAAAATTTATCTTAAGCATTTGTGATTTTAACCAGTCTGTAACTGCATCGAAGCATTCGATTAGTGGGGAGAGGTCAAGGAGATCTGTTGAGAATGGCATATACATAAGGACATCATCGGCGTAGACCAGGCAGTTGATGTTAAAAGAGTGGATGAGGTCACAGATAGGCTGCATATAAACGTTGAAAAGTAAGGCGGAAAGGGAGGAGCCTTGTGGCACACCTTTGGTTTGCTGGAAGGGGTCAGAGGTTGAAGATCCAGAACGAACATGTTGCCAACGGTCTCTGAGATATGAGGAACACCAAGAGAGGGCGGATCCATGAACTCCCTTCTCTCTAAGACGTGACAGGAGAACTTCATGATCAACAGTGTCGAATGCCGCGGCAATGTCCATGAAGATTAAAGCAAAACCTTGTCTGATATTGTTTAGGCCTATAGTTAGAGTATTGAACAGGGAAGTCAGTAGGGTTTCAACACCGTGTGACTCACGAAATCCGTGCTGACATGGGTGCAAGGGTGAATTGGAGTCAAGATGATCTTGTAGTTGACGTTGGGTAATCTTTTCGATGACTTTCGAAAGGAGAGGAATGCTGGAGATGGGTCTATACGATTCCATCAAGGAGGGGTCCAACCTGCTGTTTTTTAAGAGAGGTCTGATGGAGGTCTGTTTCAGAGCGTGGGGGAAAGTCCCTGTAGCGAACGATACATCCATTATTTTAGCTAGAAATGGGCTAAGATCAGCCCGTAGTGCCTTGCTAGGTGCCTTATAAGGTGCCTTATAAGGTGCCTTGTAAGGTGCCTCATAAGGCGCTTTGTAAGGTGCCCTATACAGTAGATCTCCTTAGGCTAAGCGCCGTATTAGGCACCCCTGGACAGGGCACCTTAGAGGGTACTCTGGGTTATGGAACCATAGGTTACGGTGGCCCAACAAGGTTATGGTGCCCTAGGTTAGTGTGGCCTAAGGGCTGCAAGGTGCTGCAGGATGACATGCATGACCTGTGAGGAACAGAGACAGATGTAGCCCTAACACTAGATAGAGCATTCAGGAAAGGCAATGAACAGGTGAGTGAAGGAGGGAGAACTGGGAGCCGCTGGACCTGCCATTTCTGCGGGCATCCCATGTGGCTGCCAGTACTGATGACAAACATGGTGGGGGCAACTATACCACAGCACAGGGTGTTGGCAATGTAAAGTACTGGAAAGACAGTTGGTGGCAGACGATGGGAATACGTGTCCCCCAGTGGAGGCGGAGGTGGCAGGATAGTTACAATGATG
Source organism: Ichthyophis bannanicus (assembly GCA_033557465.1). Classification (NCBI taxonomy): domain Eukaryota; kingdom Metazoa; phylum Chordata; class Amphibia; order Gymnophiona; family Ichthyophiidae; genus Ichthyophis; species Ichthyophis bannanicus. The sequence goes on along the minus strand of CM066037.1, from coordinate 384,431,156 downwards.
GGTGGACAGAGGAGTGGTGGTGCCATGCAGATCTGACACAGGTGAGACAAGCATGAAGAGGCGCAATGCAGGAAAGGGTAGCAGTGCAGGACATGGGGTGACAGCCCGCACAGGCAGACAGGTCTCTACACAGCTGACAGACGCAGATAGACGGACCGAGGGAATGTTGGTAATTATGGCAAGAGTATTATGGGCTGGCAGCACAAATCTGCAAAAATATGACTGTTTCAGGCATGCACACTATTTCAGTAGGACAGGAAGAAGAGGAGGGAACAATGAGGAATTGAACCCATGAACACTGCCAAGAAGAATGGCATTGTATTAACCAGCAAGCTATACCTCCGTGGTGTATGTCACAGCAATGGCAGGGTACAGAAGGACTGCAGGTCACCGCACAAACTGTCTGCTCTGAGTGCCAGGATAGGGTAACCCCACCAGTACCCATGATGCAATGCACATGCTGAATGGCTGTCTACAGCTGATCACCAAATGGGGTCTGCACCTCTCTGGTACCTCAGCTTGGAAAGACGAACTCACAGTGTATGATACCGGCACAGAGTAGCTACAGCCCATGCCATTTTGCAGGTTCTGTGTTCTCCCTGAGGGTTAGGATGGGTGCCCAGCACTAGGTTCGCAGTACATGTGGTGCAAGAGATAGGCCCTGCTGTACATCCCCATCACTACCAGTGTGTGACAGGTGTTCCTTGCAGTGCAGCTGAAGGTAATTTGGTGTCCATCTTTATCCTGCAGTCACATGTGGCCCTCTGGGACCAGACACCACCCCGATTAGTGTGTACCCTGTGTTAGGGTCTGGCTGACATGGGCACCTGCTATCAGGGCAGAGGGGTTTCCAGACTTGCATGAGGTTTGTGTAGCAGTGCCTTTATAGGTCAAAGTGGTATACACTACATACCCTAAAGGGCTCACATCACCCTCTTTGTAGGTAAGGTACAGGTGCCCCAGCCCCCATGAAGCAACCTCCATCCTGCTGGTATAAGACAGCCCTCCAGAGTTGGTGGGCCAGAGCCATACCTGTGGCTGGGGCAGACCAGCAGCACTGATGGGGTTAGTTCTGAAAAACCCCAACTGCCTCACACCATTGTCTGCTGGTCACCAGCAGACAGCACAGTCAGACTGCACCATAAAGGTGCTCTGACCTTGCACAGTCTAACTGCAGACAGTCCACTAACCAGACCATAGTGTATGCTCATAGAGGAACTATGTGCACCAAGCAAGCAGCTCAGTGATTGGGGCCCCAGCACTGGGAACACAACAGAATCACTGGAGATAGATAATGTAGAGCGCTATGTGGGAACCTAGACATGCCATGGTCACTGCTCGGTCAGAGTGAGTGCCCTCCCAGCATGCCATGCTGTGGCCACCCTGTCCATGCAGGCGGTGTTCGGGCACTACAGTGTCCCAGCCATTGCCCCACACCCTGTGAAGATGCATCCTGGCCAATCCACCCTGTCCGGGCCATACCCACAACACCTTGCTCCTCATTATGCACATATTCAGGCTAACGCTGGTAACAGTGAGACATTGTGGGCCTGGTGAGGTGTGGGCAGCCACGAAACAATGGATAGATATACACACACACACACTCCTATTGCAGCATTGTGCAAAGATAGGGGTGGTTGGTGACCCTGCCCGCCACACTGGTCCTGATCACAGTGCCGACATTGCTAAACTGTGCAGGAGGTAGTGGTAGTGCCCTGGTGATAACTGCAGCTCAATGCTGGGGCCAACAGCATGACTCTCCATGCATCTTTGTATTGTGGAGCCTGTGTGAGTGGGTGTTTGTACCCCTGTTCGCTGCTGCTTTGGGCTTTGCACATGTTGCTGTTGTATCTGCATTGTAGGGTAAAACATAGGGACATGCTCTGCAGGAACCACAGCTGGGGCTTGAACCTATGACCCTCTGCTTCTGGACACACTGGCTGGGTATACTGCACCACACTGTTGCCACAGATGCATGGTGGTCCCTGGGGCTAGCTGTACCTTTCCTCAGCCAGACCTTTTATGTTGCACTGCACACCACGTACTGGTACAGGGCATGGCCTAGGTCCACTGCAGGCAGGTGCCACTGCCTCCTCCAGCACGGGCACACCCCCCTGCCATGCTGACATGGCCATATGCTGTTGGTGCTGGTAGTGCGCAGTCCCAGGCCATCTACTGTGTGGGTAGGTTGTCGCCTAGGGAGCGAGGTCTGGGGCATGGGGCATACATGAGCATCCTCACATCCCCCCCATCACTGCCTACCAATAGTCTGTTCTTTCCGCTTGGGGGAGGGTTGGCTGGGGGGATGTCAGGTCAGTGCCCTGGCAACTGTTAGCTCGGGTGGACCAGGTAGATGTAGGTGGATTGTGTTTGGACTTTGTCAGCTGCTGTCATGATGATTTCCAGTTTCTATGTTCCTATGTGCCCACCTAGTCCACCCTGTGCCCCTGCTGCCCCCGCTACTTGTCCCGTCTGCAGCCTCCTATGCCCCACTTGCACCATCGCCATAGTGGCCTTTCATACTTGGGCACTATGCTGGTGCTGGACATGGAGCAATACAATCACGTTCTTGGGCTCCCTGTCTATGCTATACATTGCTGACACTTAAATGGTTTCTTTCTCCTGCAAATGTGCATCTAACGGCAGGTTTTCATTCGTGGTAGGATTCGGCCCTTCAGTTCAGCGCGTTAGTGTGCAGGGAGCCTCTCCCCGCCCACTCCCCACCCATTGACCCCTTCCCCCCGCCCTCTCTCCACCCTCTGCAGTGTTTACCGTGGCCGGGGACGTTAACGATTGTTAAGTAACGTTAATGCGCGTTAACATTACATACCGCGCATTAACGTTACCTAACGAGCATTAACGTTACATAACGCGTGGTCTGTAACGTTACCGAAGTTTAGTAAACATACCCCTATATTTCTTCATATTTGCATCATGATTTTTCTGTTTCCTCATTTAAAATACTTTGTTATACTTATTTCCTTTTTTATTAACTTACTTCTCTTACAGTCTGGTCTATTCTTTATTTTCTGAGGGGGGTTTTAAGCTTTCAAAGGAGTAGCTATGTTAATTTATAGTGACAAAACTTGAATGCAGCTGATGATATGGACTTTTGTATTTGAAAGCTCACGTGGGAAACCTTGACGCCTGAATCTTTATATACTCTACTAGCATCCCCCATAAACCTTTTGGAACATCATCCCAGCTGACTTGGCTACCAAACTCACTTAACCCTCCATTGCTCAGAAAAATCCAAGTTATCAATGTCCTGAAATACAACTAGTTCAAATTTAAAGAGAACTTGTATTTGCAACCCATTGGGTTTCCAATTGGTGCCACAGTATGCTAACATTTTCATGGATGACATAGAACAACGTTTCTCCAACTCTTACATCTACTCTGCCTGAGATATACTGATGATATCTTCATCATCTTGACTCGCAGCAATGAAGGCTTAGTTATCCGTAATAATTCAGGCCTATAGAAAATTGATCAGGACTTTAACAACCTCAACTGTGCCTTCACCTTGATCCTAGAACTGTTTACTCGCCCAGTTCACTTTCTCGATACCACTGTCCAACTACAGTATATGAGGGTCACATTAGTACATTTTATATTAGAAATAACCAATAAAATCTACAGATTTCCAGTTTCAACCCACCATTAAGTCCATTGTCTATAGCCAAGCACTATGGTATAGCAACATTTTTCCAGTCTCTCTCAGAGAGACTCATCTTAAGGAACTACAAAAGGCATTTCTGAGATTACAATACCCTAACCACCCAATGAAAAGCCCTATTTACTAACCTATGGTAAAATAGTGCTTTTGTGTGCTCTTTTACGGCATACACATTTATCATGGTTATGGTTATGGTTATAGTTTATTACACTTTCTATACCACCTTTTCAGGTTAGGCAAAGAAGCTTACAAACAAAATAAAAACAATTAAAGATAGAAATAGAAAGGAACTCCAGCAAAATCTTCTAGCTCATGCCAGAAGCAGGATGGCTGTGTTGTGGATTGATTGGAGACATTTGGCAGACCAGTGTAGACAGAGTTACAGTAATCAATCCAGGAGATTACTGTGCTGAAGATGAGTGTAGTTTGCATAGGGCGAAATTGTCACATAGCATTGAAAGAGGGCTTGACTACAGAACTGATGTGTTCAGCAAAGGACAGATCAGTATCAAGCTTTATGCCTAAGCATTTGAATGAAGAGCTCAAAGTGATGGACGTGCCAAAGAGAAGTGGTGCTGCATGAGGGGGTTGTGACCCTCCTGTGATCCAGATGGCAGTAATTTTCCTGTAGGCAGTTAGTATGAAGCCAGTCAGAAACTAAGGTAAGACAGTGATTAATTGGGCTGAGATCTGGGTTTATACTGTCTGTATAAGAAAGTAGCAGTATATCATCGGTGTATATTTATTTATTTATTTTATTTGGCTAAGTTTATATAACACTTTTTGCAGTGGTCAGAGCAGTTTACAGTGAACTGGAGAAATACAAGGAACTTTTACATTAGAACAGTTAACGTTGTACAATGAATGAGGGGTAGGGAGATTAGGATGGTTAACTATATATAGGATTAATTGTACAGGTTGATGAACTGTCTATGCATTCTTGTGGTGCTTGATATGTTCACTATGGGTGTTTGTGAGTTGTCTACATATTGGTGTGGTGTTGGGTTTTAGGTGCAGATTGGTGGAGGTGCTTGGTTGGGGTGTTGGGGGGGAGAAGGTAAAGTGGAGGGTAAAGAGGTGAGTCTTGAGGAGTTTGCAGAAGGTTGGGAGGTCCGTGGTGTTTCTTATGTAGGTAGATATCTGTGGTCAAGTCTTATGTTGGTTCAAGTCATTTCTCTCAGGTTGCTTCTTTTCTATCATCACTAACTGGGGTTTCAGATTCTATCTGCTCCCTGTCCTAGCCTCCATTCTCTTTAACATGTGACCTTGGGCAAGTCACTTAACCCTCCATTGCTCAGAAAAATCCAAGTTATCAATGTCCCTGTTTAATGTACATTACCAAGTTTAAGTTACAATGTAAACCGCTTTGATTGAAATGCTAAAGCGGTATAAAAAAAACCCTGTTTAATAAATAAATAAATAAACAAACATCTTTTTGAGCCCTCTTCCCACCCTCATCCAAAGTACAGGAATATCTGCTTACATATACGCCGATGATATACTGCTACTTTCTTACACAGACAATATGGCCCCTTCACATATGGGTTCTGTTACCAGTTGCCTGAATAGTTCTCCCTGTAGAGAATCCAGGATCTCCTTACTTCTGGATGATACTGCAGCAGGGATTTATTTATTTATTTAACACTTATTTATATACCGCATCTTCCAGCGATCAGTTGCGGTGTACAATTAACAACAATTAACAATGCAGAGCTTGTTTTACATAGAACAATTATAACTTTTTACATAGAACATCTTAACTTGATCAACAAAGTGTATATATAAACTGTGCGGATTAATTCAATAAATCAACTAACACAGATTGAGTAACAATTTAAACAGAACGGGATGTCTTTATCTTTATTAAAATTTGATATACCGCTATGGCAATAGCATTAAGCGGTGTACAATTAAAATTTGATTTGCACCACAATCCAGGAAAAGGAACGCCAGAGTTAAAACAGGAAAGAGGGTACAAAGAAAAAGAAAAAGAAAAAGAAATACATCACATAATACACATAACAATAGATCATAATAGATCACACGCAACTTGATTAACAATTCGCCTCAAATAATACTATAATAAATCATAAAAGTAATAATAATAACCAGCCAGGGTACAGAAATATAAATAGACAAATATAAACAATACTTGGGTTAAACGCACAGACAGACCAATTAGGGAGGAGGTTCGGAGGGCAGATCAAATGCTTTCTGAAAGAGATATGTTTTGAGTAATAGTTTAAACTGGGGATAGGATGATTCTAAATGCAGCGGGGTGGGTAACATATTCCATAATGATGGGCCAAGAAAAAACCAGGCTGAGTGTCGTGTCTGTTCTAGGTGGGCTTGTGATGGTGGTGGCAAAGACAGACGGTTAGTATGTGTAGAACGGAGTAGTCGATGGGGGACATAACGAGAAATACAGTCCGCTAAATAGCGGGGGTTACAGGTGTAAATGGTCCGGTGCAGAAGAATCAGAAATTTATAATGAAAACGGTACTGAAGAGGAAGCCAGTGTAGTCTAAGTAAAAGTGGGGTGATATGATCAAATTTGCTGGAATGAGTAATAAGACGCGCTGCTGTATTCTGGATGCGTTGCAGACGTTGAAGACTGTATTTAGGAAGATTGGCCAAGTAGACATTGCAGTAATCCAGCCGACTGATGACAAGAGCAATAACAAGAGTAAGGAGTGCACTGGGAGGGAGGACAGGCCGGATGGCCCTGATTTGTCGTAAAATAGAAAAACAGACACGAGAGATCTTTTAAATATGTTCGGAGAAAGTTAAGGAGGAGTCCAAAGTTACCCCCAGATAGCGGAGAGAAGACGTAAGAGGAATGGTAGATAAGCCGATAGAGGGAGCAAGAGCGGGGCAGGCATCACCAAAGGAAATCCACATTGCTGAAGACTTTGCAGGGTTAAGATGAAGGAAATTTGCCGACAGCCAAGAAGCAATGTGGGAGAGACAGAGGTTCAACTGTGTAATATCCGGGGAGAGAGGCGAGGTATGATAGAGAAGGATTATATCGTCTGCGTATAGATATGATGAAATTGAATACTGCTGAATAATTAGAGGCAGGGGAGCAAGAAAGATGTTGAACAGTAAAGGGGAAAGGACTGAACCCTGCGGAACACCACAGGTGAGAGGGAAAGTGGATGAAATTTGACCGTTTACATGAACCGAAAAAGAACGAGAGGAGAGAAAAGAATGGAACCAACACCAAACAGCACCATGAAGTCCAATGTCAGAAAGCTGAGAAAGGAGGGTATAGTGGTCAACCAAATCAAAAGCTGCGGATAAGTCGAGAGAGACAAGAAGAGTGATGTCACCGCGATCATGAGATATGTGTAGTTCATTGAGAAGGGCCAGTAATACAGTCTCAGTACTGTGTCCCTGGCGAAAACCTGCCTGACGAGGATGAAGAGCATTGATAGCCTCAACATGAGAACTAAGCTGGGAGAAGGCACATCGCTCTAGAAGTTTTGCGATAAACGCTAAATTGGACACTGGACGCCAGTGTGACAGAATAGATGGGTCTAAGGAGGGTTGCTTTAACAATGGACGGAGGATTGCTGATTTCCAGGATGATGGGAAATGACCGGAGGAAAAACTGGAATTGATAATGGTGGTAATAACTGGAACTAACTCAAGGGAAGGTTCTGAGAGCCATCGAGAGGGAATAGGATCAAGAGCACATGTGGTTTTCCTTGCAGCGGTTAAGGCTGCGAGTACCTCCGCCGCAAGGACAGGTTGAAACAATGACCAGGAGTGAGTGCATACTGGATCACCAGAAGTAGGTGAGGGTGGCAGAAAAAGATTAGGAACTATAGCAGGTGGAGGGGAAAGAGGAGGGGGGGGGAGGTGGTGTAGTGAAAGATAAGCGGAGAGTTGATACTTTGTTTGAAAAGAATGCAGCCAGAGATTGAGGGTCCGGGGTTATGGAGATCGTGGGATCACTAGCCTTGGTAGACGATAATGTCCTCAGAATGTTAAAAAGCTGTCGAGAGGAACTAGTCGCAGCCTCTATTTGGGCTGAGTAAAAGGCTGAACGGGCAGACTGAATAGCCAACCGGTATCCTGAAGAAAGCTGCTTGAACCGGAGATGAAACTCAGGTGAGGGATGACGGGCCCAATGACGTTGGGCCTGACGAAGCTGAGAGCGTAAGACACGAAGGGTAGGATGATACCAGGGAGACGAGGGTGTTCTAGGACGGCTGGAAGTTAAGTGAAGGGGGGCTAGGCTATCGAGGGACCGTGATAAGCATGAGTCCCAAAGGATAGCCTGATCATGAACTGGACGGGCAGCGAAATCAGCAGGGAAAATATTGGAAGCTGGGGGGAATGCATGGAGTGTTTCTGGGGTTATCTTACGGTGAGGGATTGGGTTAGAAGAAGGAACGTGTGAGATATCATTCCATTGAGGAAATGAAATCGAGGAGAGAATATAAAAATGATCTGACCATGAAATAGGGAAGGCAACAGGGGGCAAAATCGTAGGTAGTAAAGATACTGATGACAGAATTAGATCTAGAGTGTGACCGGCCACATGTGTAGGGCCAGTCACATGCTGACGGAGGGGAATATCTTTCACAAATTGATCAAAAGCCTGGTCTTTCGCTCTAATAGGATTGTCTACGTGTATATTAAAGTCTCCTAGTAAGATAAGGTTTTGAAAATGAAGTACAATATCAGTAAGAGTCTGGAGGGCAGTCTCCCATTGGGTATTCGAGAGGGAGGGGGGGAAATAAAGAAGGAGGATATAGAGAGGGGGGGAAGGGGGGGGAGGAGTGAGCTTTAGTAGAAGAGATTCAGGAGGAAGTGATACAGGAGAGGGCACTTCTTCAATAGGAATGGAGGCATGATGAAGGAGAGCCACCCCGCCCCCACATCTACCCCGCCGTGAGCAATAGAGAGCGGTGTAGTTAGGGGGAAGGGAGCTCGAGAGAATGGGGTGATCCCCATCTCTAAGCCATGTTTCCGTAAGAAAACAAAGATCAAGCTTATGCTGATTAATGAGATCATGAACTAAAAACATTTTGGACTTAAGAGAACGGCAGTTGAGTAGTAGCAATTTAAATGTTACCATGGGGACTAGTGAGGGAGTTTGAGAAAAGGTAGAAGGGGGAGCTGGCGACAAAGAAGGGGCACAGTAGACCAAGTTGTTGGTGCAACGTGCTAATAGTCCGGAAGAACCTAACCGTGCAGAGGTCGTCCGCCAACCCCAAAAAACTGGGATAGATGACATTGCTGGGAGTGTAGTGTTAGGTGCACAGATGGAACAGAATGCCAAAGAGAGCCACAAATATAAACTGAAACGCAGCATAGGTTCAAAGGATAGGCGGGAAATGCTTCTTACCCCTCGGTCGTCCACTCGCTCATCCCAAGGAGCTCGTCCAAGGAGCAGGTCCTGCTCCTTGGACGAGCTCCTTCGACGCGCGCCCGCGGCACGCGCCGCCGCGGCGTGGACCGCCGCAGGCAGCTTTAATTAATACAGCGTTGATACCTGATGTTGAGGTCCGGGGATGATTTCCGGTTCCTGGAGGCGGGAATAAGGCACACACAGGAGGTATTACACAGGAGGAGGCAGAACCTGACAAAAGATTACAAAGGGCACAATAGAGCCAACAATTACTATCTAATCAGCAGACGCAGGAGCAGTGCATTCGCGGACCGCCGCAGGCAGCTTTAATTTATACAGCGTTGATACCTGATGTTGAGGTCTGGGGCTGATTTCCGGTTCCTGGAGGCGGGAATAAGGCACACACAGGAGGTATTACACAGGAGGAGGCAGAACCTGACAAAAGATTACAAAGGGCACAATAGAGCCAACAATTACTATCTAATCAGCAGACGCAGGAGCAGTGCATTCGCGGACCGCCGCAGGCAGCTTTAATTTATACAGCGTTGATACCTGATGTTGAGGTCCGGGGCTGATTTCCGGTTCCTGGAGGCGGGAATAAGGCACACACAGGAGGTATTACACAGGAGGAGGCAGAACCTGACAAAAGATTACAAAGGGCACAATAGAGCCAACAATTACTATCTAATCAGCAGACGCAGCAGCAGTGCATTCTACAGGGATGTGCCAATCAACATCTGGCATATTGGAATCACCTATCAGTAGCACTTCTCTTTTCATGGCAATATTGTGTATGTCTTCTATTAAATCTTCGTCCACTTCTATGCCCTATGAGGAGGATCTGTATATAAGGCTAATGCAAATGGATTTCCCTTTCCATCTTTCTCATTTAACCAATAGTGCCTCCTCTCTTCCTTTTAAGCCCTGCAATTCTATAGCTTTACTATTGTTTTTTGCATATAGTGCCACTCCACTTCCCCTTCTTCCTATCCTGTCCTTCCTGATATAGTCTGGTATAATTACTTCCCAGTCATGGTTTTCCGTAAACCATGTCTCCCTAACCCCACTAAACCCAAGTCACTTCTTCCATTAAAGCCTCAAAATCTGAGATCTTATTTCCCATGATACGGGCATTTATACACACCGCTTTCCAGATGTTGCCCCTATTATGTATTTCTACAGAGGTATTTAATGTTTCACTTACCTGGGGGCTTTCTTCACTTACCTGGGGACTCTCTTCACCCAGCCCCAACGAATCTAGTTTAAAGCCCTCTTCAGTAAGTTAGTCAGTCTGCTACTGAAGACACTTCGACCCTTCTTATTTATTTATTTATTTTATTTATTTATTTAATTGGATTTCTATACCGCCTTATCATACAATCAAAGCGGTCTTACAAACAAAGATATTAAGAGTATTAGTGAGAAAATGTAAAGAAATAAAAGTTAAAGTTATGGTATAATGTGTTAGAGTGAGTTGCATTATCTACATAGTGAGCTATACTATAATGTGAGCTATTATACAATATGTATATGATTTACATTCCAGACAAATTAAGTTAGTTAATTGCATGACCGTAGTGTTCTATAAACAAAGATGTTTTCAGTTGCTTTCTAAAGTCATTGATGTCTTGAGCTGCTCTCAGCTCATTAGGTAGAGAGTTCCAGATGGAAGGTGCAGCAAAAGAGAAAGCCCTTTCAGAGGTGTCTTTACGTGTTTTTCTGACATCATTTGATAAGCTGATTCTGTTGTCAGATCCTCTTCTTCTAGGTCTGTTGCTAATATCTGACTGTATGAGATATGTCAGGCTTTCTGCAGAATATTGTTGTTTTATCTTGAAAATATAAATTATAGTTTTATATTTTACACGTGAAGCTATTGGTAACCAGTGAAGCTCTTTCAAGATGGGAGTTATATGTTCTCTACTTGATAGACCAAAAATTATACGTGCAGCAGTATTCTGCGCCAGTTGTAAAGGCTTAAGTGCTTGCTTAGATAAACCCAGATATATTGGATTACAGAAGTCAAGTAATGGAGTAATCAATGCTTGACAAACATTTCTGAAGTGAACAGTATCAAGAAGCGGCCTTAGTCTTTTGATGAGCTTCATTCTGTAATAAGCGCTTTTAATTGTCTTATTTATGTGTGATCTGAGATTCAACTCATTATCCAGAGTAACTCCAAGATATTTTACTTCTGATTTAATAGGAATAGTTGAGTTATCTATTTTGATGTCAGGAGGATGCGCAAAATTATGGTTACGAGAAATAAATAACGCCTCTGTTTTGCTAAAATTAATTTCCATGTTGTTTGTTTTACACCAGTTGGACATTTCTGAGAGACATTCTGTAATGCCCGAGAAATCAGGGTTCTCAATAGTGATAGATGTGAAAATCATAATATCATCAGCATAGATTGTATACTTAATTCCACTTTTCAAAGGAATTTTGCATATTGGTTGCATATAAATATTGAAAAGGAGCGATGAAAGTGCAGATCCTTGTGGTACACCTTGTATTACTCTTATGGGCATAGAGGTTTTTTCCCCTATCTTTACTTGTAAAAATCTCTCTGTCAAATAGGAATGGAACCATTTTAAAGTGACCCCATGTAGACCAATCTCCTCTAATCTATTTAATAATCTATTGTGATTTACTGAGTCGAATGCTGCAGAGATGTCTATAAAAATCATTATAATACCTTTCTTAATGTCATCAATGGTGCGGAGTATGCAGTCAAAAAGATAAATCATTAAAGTTTCAACTCCATGGTTTGGGCGAAAACCATGTTGGTTAATATCTAGGGGTGCATGAACATCAATGTGTTCTTGAAGTTGAAGTTGCACTATCTTCTCTATGATCTTTGCTAAAAAGGGTATGCTTGGACACCATCTCTGCTCTGCAGTCCTTGGAACATCATTCCGTGATCCATAAAATCAAAATGCTCTCAATGACACCATCCACGCAGCTATGCATTCATCTCCAGGATGAGCTTCTCTGCCTCGGCCTTTACCCTCAACAGGGAGAATTGAAGAGATCACCACCTGTGCACCTATCTGCTTCACCCTCTGTCTCAGAGCCATGAAGTCACTTTTGATATGTTTGGAGGGATACCTAGCAGTATCATTTGTGCCAACATGGATGAGCAACATTGGATAATAGTCAGTAGGCTTGATGAGTCTTGGCAAACTCTCTGTAACATCTCGGATTTTGGAACCTGACAGACAGCATACATTTCTGGACATCAAATCTGGTCAGCAGATGGATGCCTCAGTACCCCTCAAAAGAGAGTCACCAACCATGACTACCCTTCGCTTCCTTGTGGTGACTGTTTCTGCAACTTTGGGGTGCTTGAGCTGTGGTTCTTCCCTTTCCTCGGATTCTTTCACCTCCTCTACTCCCAGGGCTGCATACTGGTTCTTCAATTCAAGGGCTGGAGGAGTTGAAGTATTGATACTGCAGGCTCTGGTGACTTGTGTCCACTATTCTTCCTTCTGTAGCTTCCCATCTTCACCTCTATTGGAGAGCTTGGATGTTTCAAGAAGCATCTCATCAATGCTTTTGGGGCTTCTCCCAACATTGTGGGCAAGGAGCCTGTTACTTTTGTTGGGAGGCTTGAGGACCAGAAAAGAACCTGCATTTATGCGGGTAGTAGGACTTCTTCTGCCCCCCCCCCCCCATACTTTCTGTGATAGTAATTGGATGTGCATCTCAAGAAACTGGTGAGGGTGATATGCTTCTTCTCTTTGATGCTAGCGTTTTCCTCCACCTGCTCTCCGAAGAGGTTCTCTCCCTTCCATAGCATGTCCATCAGCTTATTTTACACCAACTGTTCCAGGTCGGAAGACTGAAGCTAAGTGAGGTGGCAGGCTCCAATACCCATAGCCACCACTCTAGAGACTGTCTTAAAGGTGTCATTCATTGCCCTGTCCAGGAACTTTGAGCATTCTTTGCCATAGCTCACCAGGATACAATAATGTTCCAGCTTCTATACAGGGAGGAATGGGCACAAGTCGGTGAGATCATGCATGATGTCCTTCAGGAACATGCTAATGTAGAGATGGTAAGAGAGTACTCTAGCCATGAGCATGGAGCTCTGGAAGCACCTCCTGCCAAAGGAGTCCAAATCTGAGCCTCCCTACCCGAGAGCATCGAGGAATGAGTCTTGGTACTCCTAATCCTCTTAAGGGTGGATTCAACCATTAATAAGTGGTGTGGATGCTGAGCATTCTTGAAGGCTGGGACTTTCTGAACTTGGTACATCAAGTCCAACCTCCTACTGATCGAAGGCACAGTGAGGGAGTTCTTCCACATCCTCACTGCAGCCTTTGTAGGATACATTGCACTGGCACAGTCACCGCTTCCTTAGGAGCTGAGAAATACTGGAAGATCTCCAACTCCTCCGCCCTGGGCTCATCCTCTATCTCCAGGGAAAATGGGATGGCCTTGATCATATCCCTCATGAGTCATGGAAGAACATATCATCTGTAGGAGACTTCTACAGTTCATGCCGAGGGGACAGGTCTGAGGGAAGATCAAGGGATCTGGCCTCCAACAGGTTCTCCGATTCCACATTAGTAATCCAGCCATCAGAGTCAGACTCTGAGAGAAAGTCAAAGTACCTCTCAGACTCAGTCTGGAGCTCCCTCTGGCCTCGAGGGGAGTAGGAACATCAACAGGACCGATGACACATTGCGTGCTTTTTATTTATTTATTTTTATTTATTTCCAGTCTCTTTTATACCGCACTATTTAACATCAGTGCGGTTTACAATGAACATAGAACTACACATTTCCATGGGTACTTTGTGTTTACAATGAACAGGGGTTTAAAACTTGGATAACAGGGGGTAACTATTTACAATCTTGTAACAAGGTGGGGTTCGCATCATTTTGTCTAGTCGTGGGAGTTTTGTGTTGGACCTGTGGATGGGGCTGATATGGCATTGTCTATCGGGTAGTGCAGGAGGAAGAGGTGATGCTTCAAGGTCTTCCTGAACTGGAATAGGTCAGGAATTGCATGGATGTTGGGAGGCAGGGTATTCCAGCATCTGGGTGTGTAAAATTTGAAGGCTCTGCTTGCTGTTGACTGGGTACATTGGGTTATTGACTTTGGGACTGTCAGTGTATTGAGTGCTACTGATCTTCTGGACCTGTTAGTAGGAGTGGTCTGGATCAATTCAGATAATGATGAAGATGACAGCCCGTGAATGGCTTTGAATGTCAGCAGTAGGGTTTTGTATTTGAGTCTGCTATTTATCGGGAGCCAGTGGAGGTGCTTCAGTATGGGCGTCACATGGTCATTCCTGGATGCTCCGTATAGGACCCTCGCTGCAGTGTTCATTGCAAGTTGCAATGGGTTTAGAGTGGTCTGGGGGAGCCCATGTAAGATCACGTTAGCATAATCAAAATGTGGTATGATCAGCACCTGGTAAATTGTCCTAAAGTCTTCTGGTTCAAGCAAGGCTCGTAGAGGTCTGAGGGATCGTATCTTATGGTACACTGCCTTAACTATATTGCTTATGTGTAGCTTCATATCCATCCTCTGGTTTAAAGTGACGCCGAGGTGAAGATCTGCTTCCCTGACACTTAAAAATGGTGGTGTGAAGAAGTTTAGATTCCTCGTAATGAAGAGTACTTCCGTTTTTTTGTGTTGAATCCTGAGGTTTTGGGTTTGGAGCCAGTCGGATACAGCGTTAAAGCAATTTGTTAGGGCTTTTAGGGCTTCATTGGTACGTCATAACCCGATACACTTGAAAGAACTATAGTCCCAAGGGGATCTAGTGTCAGATCTTTTTGCATCCTCATTGGGAGATGGTCAGTGCCCCTCCAAGACTATGGAGGTTGATTCCTCTCTGGGACACCTTGGCAGGCTGTTCACAGCCATCACTCTTGACATCGCATTGGGAAGGGCTCTAGTGCCAATGCACATGGGGCTTTGCCTGGTGCTTGGAAGGGTCCCCCTTCGACACTGATGGAGTCGAAGTCTTCTTTGATTCCATGTGGAGACCAACCAGCAGCTGATGCTCCAAGGTACTACGGGCCCTTGGCCTCTGATTGAGCCTAGGAACCTCTTAATGTTGATGCATCTTCGGCAGAATCAAGGGGAGCCATCAGGAATGATGTTGATGCTGAAGACACTGAATCAGACCTCTGGCCAGAAAGGAATTCTCTCTGCTTCTCTCCACCCTTTATGTCTCTCTTTGTCATCTGCAAGCACAAATGACAAGAAGAGTGCAGGTGATCAGGACCCAGACATTGGAGGCACCAATTGTGCTTGTCGGTGACCAAGATGGTCTGAGTACATTTGGTGCATTTCTTGAACCTGCTGGCTGGTTTCTGCAACATGTCTGGGAAGATAGCCATGGTAAAATCAAATGGCTCAATTGCGACCAGAGGCCAAGCTGGGCCACAGGAAAAATCAACAAAAAAAGAAAACTATCAAAAAAAGCACTGGAACTGGGGCAGAGCTGTGATTGGTGGACCCAACACTACCGATGGCAGGTAAGAATAGTAAAATACAAACAAAAAAGAGACCCCAGAAGGGGAAAAATGAAACATTTATTGGCAGACGACCAATTCAAGTCTGTGGGGCTCATGGACAATGAAGACTGGAGAAGATTATTTTGTGACAGACAGAAAGACAGGCACGCAGGCATGATGGAGTTTCCTCAAAAGCTTCTAATATAAGCTGGGGAGCATTCCTGTGCAGAGCTCCATCAATGATGGCACCCATATGTGAGGACTTCATTCCTGCTTCTCCATGGAGAACATCCTTCTCCTCAGAGTGAGCTCCATTTACCTGTACCCTTTGTTGCCTCCCACTCAACCTTTATCGTTATCTTTATTTGCAAGGCTTGATATACTGCTCATGCATAAGTGTCAGAGCGGTGTACAATAAAATACAGGCTGCTAAAAAAGGCAAAGAGAAAAGAACGCCATTAACTACAGGAACGAGAAGATATAGACAGGGGGAAGAAAGAGAGACAAACAAAATACATCTGACATCAGTTTGCAGGAGGAGAGCATGGAGCTCTGAAGGACTAGAACAGGGGACTGAAGGACTAGAACAGGGGACCGTTACTTCTGGAGAGAGATCTGCAATTGTGAGTATATACTTCTGGGAATTTTCTGAAGGGAATTCTTTCTATTAAAGCTATTTAATCTGTGAACCCACTATTTTTTGTTAAATCAGTCAGGGCCTAGTAGCAGCAGTTTAATTTTAAATTTAAAACACAGAAGAGAACTTTCTGGTTACATTTCATACCCAGCAGAGAGCTTGTAGATTTAATTTAATAGTCACTCAGGGCCTAGTATCAGCAAAGTACTTTTAGTTTAAATTTAAAACACAGAAGACAGCTTTCTGGTTAAATTTGGAACCCAGCAGAAAGCTGTAGTTTAAATTTAATAGTCACTCAGGGTCTAGCATCAACAAAGTACTTTTAGTTTAAATTTAAAAGACAGCCGAGAGCTTTCTGGTTAAATTTAGAACCCAGCAGAGAGATTGTAGTTTAAATTTCATAATAAGTTAGAGCCTAGCAGCAGCAAAGAGCTATAATTTAAATCAAATAAGACTATAGCTTACCTCAGCAGCACAGGACAGGGTACTGTGTAGCAGCCCACTTTTAATATTGTTAATATTTTGTTATTTTTCTCCCTCCCTCCCCACACCCACCCACCCCTGGGATAATCGTAGCTTTATAGGTACTTACACATCTTAAAAGACAGGAGGTGCTCTCAGGTGAAGCTCGTTATCCAAATCAATCATACACTAAGGACCTGAGATTAATTAAGCTTCAGGTGAACAAGGTATATTAAACGTATTAGGTACAGTTTTATTGGTATAAATATCCATAGCAACCCTTAGTAAGTAAAGAACTTAAAGATCTAAACAAAAACTTAAAACTAAGATGCAGACAGCAGTCCAGCAGCGAGATGGGTGCTTTCCAGTCTTTTGCATTGAGTGTCACATATATGATTTTCTCCCAGTTGGTGAGAGGTCTTACGTGTGCACTAGGTGCAAGGAGCTCTTTGCTCTCAGGGAACGAGTCTGTTCTCTAGAGGCTAGAGTAGTAAACTTGGAAAACATAAGAAAGACAGAGAGGTACATAGACAAGACCTACAGGGATATAGTCCTGAAGTCCCACCTCCAGTCTGGCAGCATCCCTGTTGCCATGTAGGAGAGAGGTCACGTGACAGGAGAGCATCACCCTGGTGTGGCAGGAAGTGATCCTGTAACTAGGACCTGTCCTCCAGATGATGTAAAACCCTCTCGCTCCGAGGAAGATTCTCCAGGGCCATGTGCCCATGAGGGAAGGGTTAGGACAGCCGTTATAGTTGGTGATTCGATCATTAGGCATGTAGATAGCTGGGTGGCTGGTGGACATGAGGATCGCCTGGTAACATGCCTGCCTGGTGCGAAGGTAGCAGACCTCACGCGCCACCTAGATAAGGACTTAGATAGTGCTGGGGAGGAGTCTGCTGTCTTGGTACATGTCGGTACCAATGACATAGGAAAATGTGGTAGGGAGGTTCTGGAGGCTAAATTTAGGCTTTTAGGTAGGAAGTTGAAATCCAGAACTTCCAGGGTAGCTCTTCTCCGAAATGCTTCCCGTTCCACGTGCAAGACCCAAAAGGCAGGCAGAGCTCCGGAGTCTCAATTCGTGGATGAGACAATGGTGCAGAGATGAGGGGTTTGGATTTGTTAGGAACTGGGGTACATTCTGGGGAAAGGAGGGGCTCTTCCGAAGGGATGGGCTTCACCTTAAATGGGATGGAACCAGGCTGCTGGCATTCACCTTTAAAAAGGAGATAGAGCAGCTTTTAAACTAGATAATAGGGGAAAGCCGACAGTCGCCCAAGAGCGGATTGTTCGGAAGAATGTATCCTTGAAGGATACTACCAAAAGCAGAGAGGTTCCAAAAAAGAGTAAAGTAGCCCAAATGCCCTCGAGTACAGACCAGACAGAGCTTAAAGATCCCAAATTTCCCATATCTACCAATAGCCAAATTAATATGAATAAAATACAGTCTCTAAAATGCTTGTATGCAAATGCTAGAAGTCTAAAAAATAAGATGGGAGAGTTAGAATATATAGCACTAAATGAGAGGTTAGATATGATTGGAATATCAGAGACATGGTGGAAGGAGGACAACCAGTGGGACACTGTGATACCTGGGTACAAACTATATCGTAATGATAGAGCTGATCAAATTGGTGGAGGGGTTGCGTTCTATGTTAGAGAGGGCATTGAGTCAGAAAGGATTAAAGTTTTGCAGGAAACAAAATTTGATGTAGAATCTCTATGGATTGAAATTCCATGTAAAAAGGGGAAGGCGCTGGCAGTGGGGGTGTGCTATTGACCGCCTGGCCAGAATGAATAAATGGATGATGAAATGCTCAAAGAAATCAAGGAAGCTGACAAAGGTTACAGCTCGGTAATAATAATGGGTGATTTCAATTACCCCGGTATCGACTGGGTCAGTGTCACAGCAGGACATGCTAGGGAGATAAAGTTCCTAGATGACATAAATGACTGCTTCTTGGAGCAGCTGGTTCATGAACTGACCAGAGGAGAAGCCATATTAGACCTAGTCCTTAGTGGAACACCAGACCTAGTGGAAGAGATAAGGATGTTGGGGCCACTTGGCAATAGTGATCAAAGCATGATCGTCTTTGATTTGATTAGTGGAGGAGGGATAGTACAGAAATCCACAGTACTACTTTTGATCTTTTGAAAGGGAGACTATGATAAAATGAGGAAAATAGTTAAGAAAAAATTAAAAGGAGCAGTTGCAAAGGTTAAAGACTTACATCAAGCTTGGGTGTTGTTGAAAAATACTATCTTGGAAGCCCAGACCAGCTGTATTCCACGCTTTAAGAAAAGTGGAAGGAAGTCCAAAAAACTGCCAGCATGGTTTAAAGGTGAGGTCAGAGAGGCTGTTGTTGCCAAAAAAGCATCTTTCAGGAAATGGAAAAAAGAGCCAAACGACGAAACCTGGAAACAGCACAACCACTGGCAGGTCAAATGCAAGGCATTGATAAAGAAGGCAAAGGGAAAATTTGAGAAGAAGCTTGCTGCGGAAGCAAAAACACGAAATAAAGATTTTTTTCAAGTACATTCGGAGCAAAAAACCTGTTAAAGAGTCGGTTGGACCATTAGATGATAGAGGAGTTAAAGGGGCACTAAGAGGCGACAAGGCGATAGCGGAGAGACTGAATGAATTCTTTGCTTTGGTCTTTACTGAGGAAGATGTAGGGATGTTACCCATGACTGAACTGGTATTTAAAGGTGCAGAAGAGCTGAAGAAAATATCGATACATCGGGAAGATGTATTACAACTATTAGATAAACTGAAGAGTAGCAAATCACCTGGGCCGGATGGTATACATCCAAGGGTGTTGAAAGAACTGAAATATGACATTGCAGACCTGCTATTAGTAATCTGTGAACTATCATTAAAATCATCTCTAATACCTGAAGATTGGAGGATCGCCAATGTAACACCAATTTTTAAAAAGGGTTCCAGGGTGCTCCGGGAAACTACAGACCGGTGAGCCTCACGTCAGTACCGGGAAAAATGGTAGAAACCATCATAAAGAATAAAATTACTCAGCATGTAGATAGTCATGGCCTAATGGGAGACAGCCAACATGGCTTTAGACAAGGAAGATCTTGTCTTTCTAACCTGTTATGTTTTTTTGAAAGTGTGAATAAACAGGTGGACAAAGGTGAGTCGGTTGATATAGTGTATCTGGACTTTCAGAAAGCCTTTGACAAGGTCCCTCATCAGAGACTTTTGGCAAAACTAAAGAGTCATGGGATAGGAGGCAGTGTACTACTGTGGATCAGGAACTAATTAAAAGATAGAAAGCAGAGGGTTGGGCTGAATGGCCAATTTTCCCAATGGAGAAAGGTGAATAGTGGTGTACCCCAGGGATCTGTGCTGGGTCTGCTGCTTTTTGACATATTCATAAATGACCTAGAAAGTGGAATAACGAGTGAGGTTATCAAATTTGCAGATGACACAAAGCTATTTAAAGTTGTTAAAACCCAAGAGGATTGTGGAAAATTGCAAGAGGATCTTGATAAATTGGAAGACTGGGCATCAAAATGGCAGATGAAATTTGATGTGGACAAGTGCAAAGTTATGCACCTAGGGAAGAACAAACCAAACTATGGTTAGACAATGCAAGGTTCCACATTAGGAACCACCACCCAGGAAAAAGATTTAGGCGTCATTGTGGATAACATGTTAAAACCCTCGGCCCAGTGTGCAGTGGCAGCCAAGAGAGCAAATAGAATGCTAGGTATCATAAGGAAAGGAATAGAAAATAAAACAAAAGATATCATAATGCCTCTATACCGTTCCATGGTGAGACCACACCTTGAATATTGTGTGCAGTTCTGGTCACCGTATCTTAAAAAGGATATAGCGTTATTAGAAAAGATTCAGAGAAGAGCCACCAAAATGGTAAAGGGGATGGAAGGATACTCCTATTAAGAAAGGCTAAAAAGGTTAGGGCTCTTTAACCTGGAAAAGAGACGGCTGAGGGGAGATATGATAGAAGTCTATAAATTAATGAACGGAGTGGAACGGGTAAACGTAGATCGATTGTTTACGTTATCAGAATATAGAAAGACTAGGGGACATGCTATGAAGCTACAGGGTAAACTATTTAAGACTAATAAAAGAAAATATTTTTTCACTCAACGTGTAATCAAACTCTGGAATTTGTTACCTGAGGATGTAGTAAAGGCTGTTAGTGTAGCTGGGTTTAAAAAAGGTTTGGACAAGTTCCTGGAGGAAAGGTCCATAAACCATTATTAAGAAGGGACCCAGGATATCAATGCTTGACCCAGTACAAGCATTGCGGAACCTGTGTCTTTTGGGAAAACTGCTAGGTACGTATGACCTAGATTGGCCACTGTTGGAAACAGGATACTGGGCTTAATAGACCTTGGTCTGACCCAGTATGGCATATCTTATTTTCTTATGTTCTTATGAGAGGGGGCAAGGGGGAGGGAGGAAAGGAGAGGTAAGGAGCTGTGAGTGGTGTTATGTCTGTCATAGCCTGTAGCTAGGGGGGAGTTAAGATGTTCTGGGGAGGAGGGGAGGTCAAAGGCCTGGCAGAAGAGGTGGGTCTTAAGAAGGGCTTTGAATCATGGGAAAGATAGCTCTGTGTAGAGTGAGTCTGGGAGTGAGTTCCAAAGGGCTGGACTTAGGAAAAATAAGGCAGAATGGCGAGTGAGTTCAAGATGAGCTTGGGACGGAGACTGAAGGAAGAGGCGATTACCATGTGCGGAATGGAGAAGGCGTGGAGCGGGTTGGAGGTGGATGAGATCAGCAAATACTGGGATGTACTAGTGTGGAGGACTCTGTGGGTGATGATGAGCAGTTTATAGTTGAACCGGACCTTATTGGGAAGCCAGTGGAGGTTGAGGAGGAGAGGAGTGACATGAGCAAATGAGGGTGAGTGTGTTATAAGGCGAGCGGCGGTATTCTGAATAAGCTGAAGGTGTCGTAACTGATATTGCAGAAGGCCTGTGAGAACTGAATTACAATAATCCAAGCGGGAAACCACGAGAGATAAGACAAGAGTAGTGAGAGAGGAGGGAGGGAGAGAAGACCGCACAGCACAGATTTTGCGAAGATGAAAAAAAGAACTATGGGTGAGCGCAGAGATGTGTGATGGAAGGAAAGTGAGGGATCCAGGCTGACACCGAGATAACAGAGGGAGGAGATGAGGGGGATGGGAGAGGCAGAGGGTAGGAGATGGGTGGGGGGGAGCACCGAAAGAGAACCAGAGAGTAGTGGACCCAGTCAGTCACTTTAGGGTTCGTCCCTAGGGTGCTCAATTTATTTATAAGTCGCCTGTGCATAGTGAGAAGAATGGCCAGCAAGAAAAAGGAGATGATAGTGCCTCTGTATAAGTCTCTTGTGAGGCTTCATTTGGAGACCTGTGCTCAATTCTAGAGACTGCACTTCAAAAAGATATAAATAGGATGGAGTCGGTGTAGAGGGTGGCTACTAAAATGGTCACTGGTCTTCATCATAAAGCATATGGGGATATACTTAAACATCTCAATATATTTCCTTTAGAAGAAAGGAGGGAGAGGAGAGATATAATGGAGATGTTTAAATACCTCCATGGCATAAATGTGCAGAGGTCAGGCCTCTTTCAATTGAAAGGAAGCTCTGGAACAAGGGAGAATAAAATGAAGTTGAAAGGGGTTAGACCCAGGAGTAATCTAAGGAACATTTTTTCTTTGGAAAGAGTAGTGGATCTGTGGAATAACCTCTCATTGGATGTGGTGGAGACAAGGCCTGTACATCAGTTCAAGAAAGCATGGGAGAAGCACAGAGGGTTTCTAAGAGAGAGGAGGGGCTTGTAGAGCTTAGTATTTTGTCTGGCTAGGTATACTAGATAGAAAAATGATGGCAGATAACAACCATATGGCCTGTATTTCTATATTTCTATCGTTGATTTCAACATCTGGGCCTCATTCTTCCTCTAACATAACACATGCAATCATCTTTCAGCAATGTATTCCTGCTGTGTATATGGGAAAGAAGTAAAAAACTAGGCAAAAACCTGTCATCAGAAATGGCAATATCCAAAAGCCTGTAGAAAAACATATCACACTTCCAGGATGCTCTACCTAACCTTAATGTTTTAAACTTCAAAGAGATACTGGAGAGTAAAATAGTAGAATGAGTGTCAAGTTTCTCCACTTGAAGTTTACCATACTAAGCCTCAACAGAGCAAATATTTCATGGAGTACTATGAATGTGAATTGGCTTAACTGTGCTCAGCTTATTAGTTGTCAATTATCTTAATTATATGTGGGTGGCCTCACTAAAAGAAAACCCTAGTTCCTTGAGTTTACAAAGAACTGTGTATTAAAATTACCAAATTCTGGACTTCCGGTTTAGCCACAGAGGCGGTGAGACATGTGTAGGAGAGCTCCCTGACCCGCACTCCTATAAAATCGGTAGGAGAGGTTCCTTCCTGGCCCCCTTGTATGCTAAAAAATTCCTAAGGTGGTGAAGCTTAAGCCGGGCTCTACAATTAAAGAATTATATGCGGAAAAGGCGGGAGGAGGAAAGAAAGTGGCGGCGAATGTGGGTGCGCAGTCGGCGCCGGTGTCCCCGAGCAGCTCTGAGGAGGCTGGTGGGGAGGAGGGCAAAGAAATGAAGCAAGCAGACTTGGCGGCGATTCTCCTAGAAATCCGGGAATCGAAGGAGGAGATTGTGGATAGAGTGTGTGGCCGGTTGGAGGAAAAATTTGTGACGATCGGGCAGCGTCTGGAGGAAGTTGAGAGCAGAGTGAGCCAGACTGAGGATGCCCAGGCCTCGATGGAACGCGTGGTGAGCTTGCTGCAACAGTAACTAAGCTGGCTGCATGCAAAAATGGAGGATATGGAGAACAGGGACCGACGGTCCAATTTGAGAATCTTCGGAGTCCCAGAGGGGGCGGAAGGAGATGATGTGATTTCTTTTGTGAAAGACATGCTAACCACCTGTTTCCCAGACCCTCCTTCGACGCCGCAGTTTGAAATTGAAAGGGCCCACAGAGAGTTGCGGCCTAGGCTGGAGAAGGGAGTGAACCCGCGTGCTATAATAGTTAAAATGCTGCGGTTCCAGGACCGTGAACATGTAATAAGAGCGGCGAGGAGAACTAAGAGTGTACAGTACAAAGCCTGTACTGTGTATGTATTCCCAGATTTGGCCTCCGAGACAGCGAAGAGGCGGAAGGATCTGTTGCGGCTGAGAGACCAGTTGGCGAAAAAAGGGGTACAGATTGCGATATGGTACCCGGCCAGGATCACGATGCTGGTGAATGGATCGAGAAAGTTCTTTGCCTCCAAAGAGTTGCTGGAGAAGTATCTCAAGACCCAGAAGAGTTTGCCTAGAGAGAGGACGGAACGCTTGAATGGAGAGGGGAGCCAGCATCCAGTGATCGGAGAGGACGGCGAGAGGCAGAGCCCCGGAGAGTGAACGAGGAGACATGAACTGTATTGGACTGTTACGGGAGGGGGTTGGAGGTATGTGGGGATCGTTTGATATGCTTGATATGTTCCCATTAAGTGACATGGGGGGGGCATGCGGGTTATATCTTTGTGAAGTAGAGGAAGTGGAATACAGGGGGGGAGGGCATAGGGGTCGGGAGGAAACGGAGGGGGGGGGTCGGGTGGGAAGGGGAAAGACAAGAGAGAGAAGAGTGCGGGGGGAGGGGGGCGGCTGGAGTAGGAAAGGCTAATGGAGGTCCGTAAACAACAAAAGTGTGAAGGGCGGGGGTGAACGAACAGTTTGGTGGGATATGGTTGGTGCAAGTTGTGGGTGCTGAGGGGGTGCCGGGGTTGAGGCTGTCCCTGGGGGTTGGGAGCGGGGAGGGGGGGGTGGACGGAAGTGAGATATATCTTCGATGGGGGAACATAAAATTGCATTGTATAATGTACGGGGGATTAATAGCCCTATCAAGCGGAAGAGGATTCTTGTGCAGCTGACCAAGCACAAGATTGAGGTAGCCATGTTGCAGGAGACTCACTTAGTGGAGGAGGAGCAAGCAAAATTAAAGGCCTGGGGGTTTGAGCAACTGTTTGGGGCACCGTACAACTCTAAAAAGAGGGGGGTGGTGATCCTGGTGCACAAGAGGCTGAAGTTTGTGCCCTATAAATTGGGAGGGGACACGATGGGGAGGGTGGTTTGGGTGGTGGGTAGGGTGGACCAGAAGGAGGTGTCCTTTCTGAATCTGTATGCACCCAAAGGGCCGAAGGGGTCTTTTTTTAGGAAGGCACTGCAGGATTTTGAAAAGCATGCTCGGGGGGAGTGGATCATCGGGGGGGGGGGATATGAATTGTGTGACGGGCCCGGAGGACAGGTCCAATTATCAGAGGGAGAAGCACCGATGGGAGGGGAGGGAGCTGAGGAAGTGCATGGAGGCATGGGGGTTGGTGGATATTTGGCAGTGGGAGAACCCTGGGGAGAGGGGATATACATGTTATACACCCAGACTAGGGAGCTATTCGAGGATTGACATGCTCTTCGGGAGGAAGGGACAGTTGGGGGCCCTGGTGAATGTGCAACTGCATCCAGTGCTGATCTCGGACCATGGGATGATTACAGGGGAATGGAAGCCTGGAGGGGGAGAGGAAGGGGGGAAGAAGGGAGCGTGGAGGGGGAATATAGCCTTGATTCAGTTGGAGGAGGGGCAAGTGAAGCTTAAGAAGGCCTGGAGGGAGTTTCTGGAGTGGAATGACAATGGGGAGGTATCGGATGCCACGGTTTGGGATAGTGGGAAGGCATATATGAGAGGGATTATGATGCAGATGGGGAGTCATAGGAAGCGAGAGAGGGAGGAACAGAGACGGGAGATGATGAGGGAGTTGGAAGAGGCGCAGGGGGAACATAGTAGGACTGGCTCCAAAGCAGCTCGAGTACGGGCGGCTATGCTCAGGGCGAGAGTAAACAGGCTGGATTTGGAGGAGCTGGATAAGCTGATGCGGGCGTCCAACAGAAATTTTATGGAAGGAGGGAATAAGGCAGGGAAGCTGCTTGCACGGCAGCTTAAACAACGGCGGGAAAGTAGGATTGTGGCGGAAGTTAGGAATGAGGGAGGGGAAAGGGTGGCGGATAACCAGGGGATTTGCAGGGCCTTTCGGAGGTTTTATGAGAGGCTATACACGTGGCAGGAAGAGGCCTGTCGGGAGAAAATAGCGGAATACTTAGATGGGGTGAACCTTCCGAGGGTTAGTAAGGATCAGGCAAGCTGGCTTGGGCGGCCTGTTGAGGAGGGGGAGGTCCTGAGGGAAGGAGGGAAGGCGGCAGGGGAGGACGGGTATCCAGCGGAGTATTTCCATGTGATGAGGGAAGAGGTGGCGCCGTTCTTAGCCAGGCTGCTCACCGGGTTTCTGAGGGGGGGGGATGCTGCTGGGGACGATGTCACAGGCAAATGTGGTGGTCCTTCCTAAGGAAGGTAGAGACCCGGACAGATGTGAAAATTACCGACCCATCGCGCTGATTAACTGCGATGCGAAATTATATGCGAGGGTGTTGGCAAGTAGGCTGGAGGGTATCCTTCGGGACTTGATTCATCTGGACCAGACCGGCTTTATAAAGGGGTGAGTAATAATGGATAATGTACAATGGGCGGTGGGGCTTCTCCACTATGTGAAAGAGGCACAAATACCAGCAGTGTGTGTTGCCTTGGACGCTGAGAAGGCTTTTGATAGGGTGGAGTGGGAGTTTTTGTTTGCTATGATGGACAAGATGGGGCTGGGTGAGAGTTTTGTGCAGGGGGTAAGGGCCCTGTATAGGCACCCGGTGGCCAGGATATTGGTGAATGGGCAGTGCTCGGAGTGGTTTGACCTGCAGAGGGGGACGCGGCAGGGCTGCCCCCTTTCCCCCTTATTATTTGCGATAGCGATTGAGGCGCTGGCTGTTCGAATACGGGCCAGAAAGGACATTAAACCGGTTCAGTAGGGCAGGGGGAGCATAAGATTCTGTTATATGCTGACGATACATTAGTATTCATGACGGACCCGGTAAACGCCCTCCCGGCGTTGTTGGAAGAGCTAGAGGGTTTCGCGGGGGTGTCGGGTTTCAAGGTGAACCTGGCAAAGATGGAGGCCATGGCTTTGGGTGGGGTCAGGAGGGAGGCCATGGTGAACTTCCTATTTAAATGGGCTACAGGGAGTACTTGGGGGTCCGGATATCGGAGGACCCCGGGAGGCTATACAAGCTTAATTATAAGACGTTAGGGGAGCAGGTTAGCAAACTATTGGAAAGTCGGATGCCCCTGCAGTTGAGTTGGGTGGGCCGGATAGAGGCCATTAAGATGAGTGTGTTACCAAAGTTCTTGTTCATTTTCGCGCAGATGCCTATTGTGATTCCCAGGGGGGTATTACGGAGATGGGAGGAGAGGCTGCGGAGATTTGTATGGGGGGGGGGGGAGGAAGGCCAAGATTAAGGCAAGCCAGCTTCAGCTGGCTAAGGACAGGGGGGGGGGGGTTTGGTTGCCCTCCCTGAGGTGGTACTACCAGGCATGTATCATTAGGGCCTGGAGGGATCACTATCGTAGAGGTAGGGAGGCGTCTTGGGTGGACCTGGAAAGGACATTAATGGGGGCCCTGTCATTGGCTCAGTGGCTGGGGGAAAAGGGGATCAGGAATCAAGGGGGAAAGGGGGAAAGGGGAGAGAGCACCCGTTTTTGGGGGCCATGTGGAGGATGTACCAGCGGGGAGAGGGTAGGAGATGGTTTCCCAGCCCGGTGTCGGCATGGACCAGGGTGCACGACTTCTTTCCCTTTGGGGGGTCGGATTGGCTTCAGGGGAGGATAGAAAAGTTTGGGGACTGTATGGAGCACAGAGGGGTGTGTACTCACAGTGGGCTGGAAAAGAGAACACAGCAGAAAATACCCTTTTATCAGTACTTTCAAATTCGGCATTTTATCAATACGGGGGAGAACCGGAGGATGATCAGCCGGCCCAGCACACTGATGGAGGTAGCGGTGTTCCAGGGGAATAAGGATAAGGGGATTATTTCTAAGATATACAGGGTACTGTTGAATGAGGCAGAGGATAGAGAGGGGCAGGATCATAGGGAGAGGTGGCATAAGTGGGTGGGGGTAGAGTGGGATGAGGGTCAGTGGCAGAAGATATATGCGGCTATTTACAAGACCACGGCGGTTACATCTTGGAGGCAAACACAACTGCAAATAGTACATGGGGCATACGCTACACCGAGTAGGCTGGCTTGGGTAGGGGGGCAGAGGTCAGCGTTGTGCTGGAGAGGGTGTGGGAAAAAGGGAGACTTTCTGCACATGTGGTGGGGTTGCCGGGTTATCCAGCAGTTCTGGAGGATGGTGCAGAAGGGGGTGGTAAGGGGGGATGGGGAAGGGAAGGAGGGAGGGGATTGGGTGGTAGTAGGGGGGCCGAGGGACTGGGTGTTGGGGAGAGGAGAAAGGGAGGGAGTGGGTAGGTGGGAGAGGAGGCGGGAGGAGAAGCTTAAGTTAGCAGCGCGGGTAGCGATAGCGTGGAGATGGAAGATGGGGGGGGGGACCCGCTGTGGAGGATTGGCACAGGAAAATTGAGGAAATGATCCAGTTTGACCGGTTGACATATAGATTGAGGGGTAGGGAGTGGGAATTCTATAAGATATGGGACCCGTACTTGAAGGGGCAGGGAGGAGGGGGTATGGAAGGCAATGGCTGACCCGGGGGGGGGGGGAGGGGAGAAGCATTGGCACTCGGCACACGGCACAAGGTTCTAATTGTTCTTAAAATTTTAAAAGTTCTTATGGTTAAGTTGGTTTTTTTAATGATTTTGGTTTTATGTTTGTAACTGGCTGCTGCAGATGGACAAGACTACAAAGTATGTTATATATGGGTGGATGCAGGGTGGGGCAAGGGAGAGAGGAGAGTGGAGTTGAAGGGGAGATTTGTACCTGCTGGCACTGTTGGCTGTTGACCTGTCTATCACATGTTTAATAAAACAAAGTTTCAAAAAATAATTACCAAATTCTGGCGTTTTCTTTTCCTAGTTGGAGTAATCCAGAAGAGGCAGTGCTATTGCTGTAGGAATAAAGCAAATCCTACAGGCAGGCAATGAAAAACCCTCTGCTGGATTCACTTAGACGATGTCCGTTTGCCCTTTTGTGGATGACACGAAGATTTGCAACAGAGTGGACAACCCAAAGAGAGTCTACAACAAGGGGAATGATCTACAAAAATTAAAAGAATAGTCTAATGCTTAGCAGTTAATATTTGATGTGAAGAGGTAAAAAGTGATGCACTTGGGGTGCAGACATCCAAAAGAGCAGTATGCAATAGGGGGTGAGAGGATGATGCCCTTTTCTCCTCCCCTTACGGTTGCCTTCTGTGGCTGTACGATCCCATTGAAGGACTCAATGAAAATTCTGGGTGTACCTTTGGACTGATGTCTCAACTTCAATTTGAATTTATTTTCTGTGGTCCAAATATTCTTCTATTTTCTCCAATAGCTGCATGCAGCTCTCTCTACTAGGCAGGAGGACCCTGCACATCCTCATTCATGCTTTTATAATCAGTCACCGGGACTATTGTAATTTCTGCTCAAGGGGCTGAAATCTTCACAACTGAGGCACTTACAAATGATCCATAATACCTCGGTTAAGTTTTTCTTTAGGGATAAAAATTATGATCATGTCACGCCCCTTTTGAGAGAGGAGTACTGGCTCCTCATGGTGTATAGGATTTCTTTTAAAATCCTGGTAATTATGCACCTAGGGCCCGATTCCAGTGTGGACATAGAAGCCCTTTATCTTTATCTTTATCTTTATTTACACATTTGATTAACCGCCCAGGCCAAGGCGTCAGGGCGGTGTACAACACAATCGTAGGCTACCAGAAACAAAGTCAGAAAGGAACGCCAAAAAACAAATAGGATAGAAGGGGAAAGAATAAAGTCAGAATGAAAGAAAGCCCAGTGGGGCAAGTGGGCAAAGAAAGGGAGGGTGGAAACGGAAAGGGCACGGGGGTGGGCTATCGGGGGAGTGGTCATGGTGGAAGGGCACGACCAGGGGATAAGACACCGTCAGCGGGGGGGGGAGGTCGAAGGCTTGGCAAAAAAGATGTATTTTGAGAAGATTCTTAAAACGGGGGTAGGAGGATTCCAAACGCAAAGACAAAGGGAGGGAGTTCCAAAGGGCAGGGCTCAGGAAAAAGAAGGCAGAGTGACGGGTTAATTCCAAGCGGGCCTGGGAGGGAGAGGGGAGGAAGAGGCGGTTACCAAAGGCAGAACGGAGAATACGCGGAGAGGGCTGAAGATGGATGACATCAGAGAGGTATTGAGGGGTGCTAGAGTGGAGGGCCTTGTGTGTGAGAATGAGGATCTTAAAAGTGAAGCGAAATTTGACGGGGAGCCAATGTAGGGCAAGAAGACAGGGGCACACATGAGAACGAGCTGAGGAACCGGTGACGAGGCGGGCGGCGGCATTCTGAATGACTTGAAGGCGGCGAAGCTGGGAGGAGGGGAGGCCTGCGAAAATGATGTTACAGTAATCCAACCGGGTCATAACTAAGGACAGGACAAGAGTGACAACAGAGGAGGAGGGGAGTGATGATTGGACAGCCCGAATCCTACGTAAGTGAAAAAAGGAAGTGCGAATAACGGCAGAGATGTGATGGTGGAAGGAGAGGGATGAGTCCAAAGTGATCCCCAAATACCGCAGGGTTGAGACCAGAGGAATGGGGCAAGAGGACATAACCGGGGACAGAGTAGGGGAAGGGAGTCCGAAAGAAAACCAGATAGCATAGGACTTAGCAGGGTTAGCGTGAAGAAAATTGGAAACAAACCATGATGAAACTGTAGAGAGACAGTGATTAAGAGGAGCAAGATCGGGAACAGAGGAGGAGGTGTGGTGAACCAGCAGAATATCGTCGGCATAGATGTAAAAGGAGATACCGGATTGTTGGATTAATAGCGCAAGTGGAGCGAGGAAGACATTAAAAAGAAGGGGGGCAAGAATAGAGCCTTGGGGGACACCACAGATAGAGGGTGTTGAGGAGGAGACGGAGTTAGATGAGTGAACAGAGAAAGAACCAGAAGACAGAAAAGAACGAAACCAATGTAGGACGGTCCCACCAATACCACAGTCAGACAGGCGAGCCAAAAGGGTGCGGTGGTCAACCATGTCGAAAGCGGAGGAAAGGTCCAAAGACACCACCACAGAGAAATCACCACGATCGTGAGCACAGTGCAGTTCAGACAGGAGGGCTGTGAGGATGGTCTCGGTGGAGTGGCCTGCGCGAAAGCCGGATTGATGGGGGTGAAGGGCAAGAGTGGAGTCTAAGTGAACGGCAAACTGAGAAAACACCACTTTCTCGAGAATCTTTGAGAGAAAAGGGAGATTTGTGACAGGACGCCAATTTGCGGGAGAGGTGGGATTGAGTGTGGGTTTCTTCAGTATGGGACGGACGATGGCGTGTTTCCAACTGGAAGGAAAAAGACCGGAGGATAGGCTGGCGTTGAAGAGGGAAAGAATGTAAGGCATAAGAGCAAGGTCTGGGTGCAGCAGCCAGGGCGAGGGTAGGGGGTCGAGGGGACAGGTGGTCTGGTGAGCAGAGGAGACAAGTTTGAGGACTTCTGGAGCCGGAACCAGACGCACAGAGGGCATTGTGATTCTGATCCTGTGGGGCACATCTAGCCCCACGGGATCAGAATCACAAACAGTACTGTACGTGCAGGCCGGACTGCAATTCACCTGCCTGCATGTACAGGACAAGTCCGACTAACTCAATCAGGGCTTTACAATGGAGCCACGGTGCTATTCCTCAGAGGTGGAATAACTTCCCTGTACAAGTCGCTGGCCCTGGATGTACAGGGCTGACATTAGAATCGGACCTGGACGTCCAGGGCTGGCGACCACCCACTGCCCATCCTAACTCTGCCCCCAATCTGCCCCTCCCTGCCCCAGTCTAACTTCCTCGTACAAACGGCGGGGAAATTAGACACCGGCGAGGAGGCTCACAAATAGCGGGGATGGACGTTGGGAAGTCCAACCCCACTATTCAGGGGACAGAATAACCCCCCTAGTCTTTTATACTAGCTTACTGGATTTTCTGTCTGGCTCATCGATTTTGTACACCCCTGCACAGACAGTTCATTTCTTTCAGGACAATATGTCGGTGGTGCCATCCCATAATGATATTCACTTTGCTAGTATATGGTGCTGCTCCATATTTATGGAATATTCTTCCTGATGTTAGACTGAGTCTTCCTTACAACAATTTAAAACCTTGTTAAACATATTTTTTTTATGCAGGCTTTCCCAGATTCTTAATTTCCACTGCTGTTGGGGCCTCATTGATGTTACCCTGTTGGCGAGCTGGGGACACCCTTTTGGGTACTATGTTTCCTTTCTTTGTGTTTCTTAACACCTTGATTTACATTCTAATTTAGGCCGCCTTGATGTTTTCCTGTATTTTTGGCCCCCTTGTTTGTTTAGTGTTGTTATGTCTGTTGCCCTTTTTTAGACTTTGTTTGTAAAATGCTTATTTTGGATACTGGCAGTAGATCAAGCTAATAAATACAAATGTGCATGGACCAGGAGAGAGACCTTGGGGAGATAATGTTTGAAGACATCAAGGGTTGCAAAACAATGTGCAAAGCCATAGCCAAAGCTAGAAGAATGTAAGGCTGCACAGAGAGAAGCATAAACAGCTGAAAGGAGGAGGTGCAAGGGGATGAGGTGCTCTAGGCAAACCTCATCCCTTGCGCCCCCCTGACTGTCCGTCATTGCTGCCGCTGTCGCCCCTCACTGGGACCTACAGAAGCAGCAATGAATTGAGACATCCCCACAGAGCTTACCTGCAAACCTCGGCACCATGGGGCTGTCTGTCTCCGCCCCCTCCGATGGCCAACTTCCTATTTTCATGGAAACACAAAGTTGGCCATGGAAGGGAGTGGAAGCAGACAACCCCATAGTGCTGAAATTTGCAGCTAAGTGCCGTGGGGCTGTTTCAATTCATTGCCGCTGTTGTAGGTCCTGGTGAGGCATAACAGGGATGGCAGTGGGTGTCCCCGGAGTGCTGGCGCACTAGGCGATTGCCTATTTCGCCTAATGGTAGCACCAACCCTGTTGATAATGCCCTTGTGCAAATCATTGGTGAGGCCTCACTTAGACTATTTCTGTTCAGTTTTGGAGGTTGTATCTCGCCTGAAGCAGTTCAGAGGACAGTGGCCAAAAGGATTTGGAGTTTGCACCAGAAGTCATATGAGAAGGCCTGACTATGTATACCTTAGAGGAAAGGAGGGACAGAGAAGATATGATACATTGATTTAAATACTCTAAAGGTATTAATGAGCAAACAAACCTTGTCCAAAGACAGGGAAGCTATAAAATTACAGAATATGAAATGAAGCTGAAAGGAGAAAAATGTAAAAGCAGCATCAGAACTTATTTTTTCACAGAATGGAGGGTGGATACTAGGAATTCCCTTCCACTGGAGGTGGCAGGGACAAAAACAGTGACAGGATTCAAAAAGGCATGAGATAAGCACGGAGGATCCCTAAATAGGAAGAGGAACATTCCTGCTCAAAGCAAAATTTTAAAGGCTTTTCACACTTTAAGTATAGCGGGGTAGATGTCATAGAGCAGTAGTTACAACCCAAAAGAGAATGCATAGAGTGGGGGTAATCTGCACAGTTCAGTAGTTACGACCCTAAGTAAAAAGCACAGAGAGGGGTAAATTATATGGAGTGGCAGTTACCACTCTAACACTTTGCTAGGCAGACTAGATGGGCTATGCTGGTCTTTATCTGCTAACAACCCCCAAAATTGTATTAATGACCTATTAACCTTATTGTGATGGGGTCTATAGAATGTTACAAAACAAAAACAATAGCCAAGAGCAGGAAAAGAGTAATCCAACTATAACAAAAACCCGCTAAATACCTTACAAGGTACAAATTCTCACAACACACTAATACCAAATAATCTTTTAATATATATAACCAGGCAAAAAAATGACCTCAGATGTCACAACTCCACATTTAGTGATAAATCACTATATGGTGTTTGTAGACGCTTACATCACCGGTCAAAGCCTCCCTACCATCCTAAAAATTTTTTTAAATTCAATTCACAATAAATATAGTACACCATAATTACCACTGGGAAAACATCTCTAGAATACCAACCAAACTAGAAATTTACCTAAAGAACAAACATGTACATTCTCACTTAATTACCATTCAATACCACATACATACAACCACTTTCACACTGGAAAACAGCGTCATGTATCATATAATTGCAAGGCTAAACGTAGCCTAATACGGTCCAAGAGCGATACCTAAAAGCAAAATGAAAATCACTGCAGAATCTAAAAGCATTATGACAAGCAATAAATGCAAATAACTTAGCTTATAATGACGAATTTTCATCTAGCAAAGTTCCAGCTCTTCAACACACGCTGTTAACCAATTCCAATACCGACCGAAGAACCGGAGAGAGAGATATACAACTTGAAGCTCAAAAGATGACCAAAGCTCTACAAAAGCTTTTGTTTCGCCATAACCAGGCTTCTTCAGGAGCAACGTCATACAGCAAATCTCTCTTCAGCAATGGCTTCTCACCGGCTTCAACTGATCCACCTCGGCGTGTGACGTACTTAATCACACAACCAGCCAATCCGATGACTACTAACCTATAACGTCATCTTAAAACCACAGCTACACCACAATAATAAAAAAATAAAAAACAAAAAACAAAAAAATAAAAAACAAAAAACAAAAAACAATATTGGAGCAGCACAGTGTCAACACAGCATTCTAAACATCCCCAACTAACAATACCAAAAATATTAAATCAAAAAATATAGAGAGATGTCAATTAAAAAAATAATGACCATTCAAGACGGTCATTCAAACCTCCGGGCTGTACAGTACGTAAATTAAAAATCCATCGTTGTTCTTTTTGCAAAAGCAATTTCTTCCGATTGCCCCTCCGTATATCAGGGGGTACCCACTCTAGAACTGTACAATGAAGATCTTCAAAAGCATGACCTAAGTCAATGCAATGTTGTATCAATGGAGTATCAATCCGAGCTTTTTTAAGGCTATATTTATGTTCAGCTAGCCTAGTTCTTAAAGGCCTGGTAGTTTTTCCAATGTAAAGCAACTGACATCTACACCAAATGCCATATACTACATATGCAGTATTACATGTAGTCGTCACAGACAAAGATTTTACTTGGTGATTATATTTCGTGCAAATCGAGGCACTCATAATAGCACAATAAGAACAATGTTGGCAAGCTAAATGACCTTGCACAGGCAATGGTGAGTCAGGTACACGTCAGATAACCGCTGGACATAAACGATCTTTAAAATTTTTTCCTCGACTATAAGCCATCCGAAGTTCACAAGTAGCAAGTCTCGGATGCCGATTGATAAGGGTCCAATGTTTACGAATCATAGAAGAAATGCGATGTGACAAGCTAGAAAATGGTAATACACATGTAACCTCCTGCCACCATCCTCAGCTCTCCCCAGCCCGGGGATCGAGCCTCCGACGGCAGGAGGGCAGCGTCGGCAGCATCGCCCAATCCGGGCTCTTCAGCGGCCTTAAAAGGACGCGCCAGTCGGGCGCGTGGTCTCTCCACCTCCTGCCACCATCCTCAGCTCTCCCCAGCCCGGGGATCGAGCCTCCGACGGCAGGAGGGCAGCGTCGGCAGCATCGCCCAATCCGGGCTCTTCAGCGGCCTTAAAAGGACGCGCCAGTCGGGCGCGTGGTCTCTCCACCTCCTGCCACCATCCTCAGCTCTCCCCAGCCCGGGGATCGAGCCTCCGACGGCAGGAGGGCAGCGTCGGCAGCATCGCCCAATCCGGGCTCTTCAGCGGCCTTAAAAGGACGCGCCAGTCGGGCGCGTGGTCTCTCCACCTCCTGCCACCATCCTCAGCTCTCCCCAGCCCGGGGATTGAGCCTCCGACGGCAGGAGGGCAGCGTCGGCAGCATCGCCCAATCCGGGCTCTTCAGCGGCCTTAAAAGGACGCGCCAGTCGGGCGCGTGGTCTCTCCACCTCCTGCCACCATCCTCAGCTCTCCCCAGCCCGGGGATCGAGCCTCCGACGGCAGGAGGGCAGCTTCGGCAGCATCGCCCAATCCGGGCTCTTCAGCGGCCTTAAAAGGACGCGCCAGTAGGGCGCGACCGCGCCTGGCGGGCCCGCGCCTGAGGGCCTCGCCAGAGGGCCCTTTGGCTTGGCCCTTAGGCGTGGGCCCTAGAAGCAACACTGAATTGTGACTCCCTCGTACTTCAGCAACAGCCCTCTATTGCCTGCAGAGACAACTCTCTATGGACCGTTTACCTAGCATCTCAGGTACCCTATAATATCCCTAATAGTATGTTTTATCCCTCATAGTCTGCAAGTATTCACACGTTGTAACACTTCCTATCTGTGCTACAGCCCCCTAGCCGATAGAGAGGTGTGCACATGACCTCCCCTATTATGATGCCTGCAGCAGTTAATTGTAATATCAGCACTTGCACACCTTTATAATATGCTCTGTACAACACCATACTAAAAATAATCTCAAGCAGAGCGATATAGCCCAATATCCCTTAGGGCACCCTGCTACTGTTAGGATCACCTCATTCACATTATTGCTACTGTTTAATTTGCTACTGTCCAGCCATTTGCTTAGTTATTACTTAGCTTTGTAACACTGTAACCTGATTTAACCTCAAGTAGTGCATACAGTCTAATTTGTGACACACTGTTACTGTTATTGTCAGTAATATCCTATGCCTATCATAGCCACTGTCTAGTTTACAGTTTTCCCTGCCAATGCTACTGGGTATTTCACTGTATCATTACCATTGCTAGCAGATCTCTACTATTGTTAGTAGATTTTCTTCCCTTGCTATTACCTGCAAACAGGAGAGGACACCCACCCTCCCGTCCTGTATCACAGCAGAAAACTACCGCGTGTGCAAAACATCCTCAACCAGCGGCCATCCCAATGCTCGCTGCTCACACAA
Organism: Ichthyophis bannanicus; assembly: GCA_033557465.1. NCBI lineage: Eukaryota > Metazoa > Chordata > Amphibia > Gymnophiona > Ichthyophiidae > Ichthyophis > Ichthyophis bannanicus. The sequence goes on along the minus strand of CM066037.1, from coordinate 384,394,595 downwards.
ACCTCCCACCTCCTCTGTACTGGCTCAGAAAGTCTCATAATGGAGCGCATAATCTTCACCCTAATGAGTCTCTACCTTCTGCTCACAATTTTGCCCTCCAGTTCACTGGCATTACTTACAACACAAAATCACATCCCAACAGTCTCAACCAGTGGAAGAAGATGGTCTGGTGACTCCCACAACCTTTATCATGGATCTAGCGATATACATCGCCACCATCTCATCCATATCCCACTACAAAGTTCTTCGAAAACCAAGCAAAGAAAAAGCCCATATACCAGCAGCTTGAAGTGCGCACTCATTAACTCTCGCTCACTTCGCAATAAATGGCCGGCAATCACTGAAACAATAACATATCATAAATTAGACATTATCATGATCACCGAGACCTGGCTCTCACCGGAAGACAACATCATACTCAATCAGCTACTACCACCTAACTTTGTGGCATTCACCAGCCACAGGCAGAACAGACGAGGAGGAGGAGTTGCCGTCTTCACTAGATCCGACCTTCAATTCAAGATGATAGAATCCAACAGCATCGATACCCTTGAAACAATAACTATATCCAACAACACTTGCTCCATAAACCTGATTTACAGAGCGCCTTCTGCAGATCCAGACAACCTCTCCAACATCATAAACATAGCATCTAACACCCACGAACTAAATAAACCAAATTGGATCCTAGGTGACTTCAACCTGCCATCCTTACAAGACAATCAAGCAGCTACTTTCATTGAAGCCCTAGATATCTTGGGATATTCCCAACTGGTACAAGAACCAACACACATAAAAGGCAACATTCTCGACCTCATATTCGCCCCACAAACAGTGCTTCAACAAGCACAAAATTTCATGTTATCACTAACAGCAGTACCTTGGTCGGATCACAAGCTCATCACCTTCCAGATTCCGACCCCTATCAAGTCAAAAAGAACCACTGTGGACACCAGTATGACCTCGAGCTCAACCACCAGAAGCTTTCACTCGTTCAACAAAGAACGCATCCTAGCCGAAACGAACAAACTCCTCGATAAGGATACACAAAACCTAGAGGACCTAATCACCACATGGAACAGCAAGCTCAGCGCAATCGCAATCCGTACACCAACAACTAAAGCCCCAAATAAAAGATCAACTGCACCATGGTTCACAGCTGACTTAAGGACATCTCTAATCCAATTACGGAGATTGGAAAAGCGCTGGAGGAAGTCACGCACCACCAATGACCAAGTAGCATACACCCAGCACTTACACACACATCGCAGGGCTGTCATAGACAGGATGAAACAATACCATACAGACACCCTGAAACGGTCATTAAACAAGCCGCACGACCTCTTCAACCTGGTCAAATCTCTTGCCAAAGAACCCACCCCGGAACACCCTGGAACCATACACCCTCAGGACTACGCCAGCTTTATGCAATCTAAACTGTGCAAGACTGATAAAGTGATGTCACCGGACCTCTCCAATGAACAAGAGTTCTCAGTATCCCTAACCACCTTTGTCACACCATCAAAAAAATCTATTGAAGATACCATCGCAACCTTAAATACCTCCACTGCATACTCAGACCCCTGTCCAGCATTCTGGATAAAAGATCTGTGTTGTGACCTTGCCCCGATCTTAGCAAAGATGATAGACCTTTCATTCAGCACTGGGTCGTTCCCTTCCACGCGCAAGCAGACCTCCGTTAGACCGCTCCTGAAGAACGCCAAATTAGACCCTCAAAAAGTGGAGTCATACAGACCCATTTCCAGCATCCCGATGCTTGCTAAAATCATCGAAAAGACAGTCTACAAACAGTTACAAGATCACATTGATACCAATGCCCCCCTAGACTCATCTCAACACGGATTCAGAGAGTCACACGGAGTCGAAACTCTACTCACAACGCTTTTTGACACCATAATCTCAGGCATTGACAACCTACGCCAAGGTTATGCACTCGTATTTTTGGATATAGCGGCGGCGTTCGACTCTGTCTGCCACGAAATTCTCCTAGGTCGGCTAAGAGAGAAAGGCATTGGTGGAAGAGCTCTTTAATGGTGTAGATCCTACCTGTCAGGCAGATGGCAATACGTACGTGCAAATGGGTCTACTTCCGAGCCATTCTTACAAAGCCAAGGAGTTCCTCAAGGATCTTCCCTATCATCACTTATGTTTAACATCTATATCCAACCCATCTGTAATATTATCAGATCATTCAATGTGAGTTGTATGATATACGCAGACGATGTCTTACTGTACCTTCCAATATCCCTGGATTGCCCAGACCTTACCCCCTTGACTGAGTGCTTCAACACCATATCCGAATGGCTCCTCTCTCAGAATCTGCGCATCCAACACAAGAAGACGGAGGTCTTATTCATCTCCAGAAATCCTGAGTTTACACCACCCAGCTACCTAGAAGTGGACAACGCTGAATTACAAGTAAAATCAGCTATTCGTTACCTCGGAGTAACATTGGATCAGAACCTCAACATGAAGCAACACATAACCAACACTGTAAGAGCGATTTACTTCAAGATTAAATCTCTTAGACACTTACGCCCCCTACTTGAACCAAGCGACTTCCGCACCATTTATCAAGCCCTCATCATCCCCCATTTGGACTACTCAAACGCCATCCTGCAAGGACTCCCTCAGGCCACCTTACAGCCCCTGCAACTTGCCATGAACAGTGCAGCGCGGATTCTCCTCGGCACACCAAGAAGAGAGCATATCACACCCCTCCTGAGACAGCTTCACTGGCTCCCCATTCAAGCCAGGCTAAGTTTCAAAACCCTAGTGATGACATTCAAGGCCATCAAGGGACTCTCCTCCTCCTCACTATGTGACCTCATCCAACCACCCATACCCAACAGGCTAAGAAGAACCTCAGTAGCTAACATGCTAGTGATACCGAGAGACACTACAAAATGCTCCAAAGCAACATCGAACAGAGCCTTTAGACTATACGCCCCAAGTCTCTGGAACTCCCTACCACCACACATCAGAGCAATCCCTAACCTGAGCCAGTTCAGAAAGGCCTTAAAACATTTCCTCTTTATCAAGCATCTCACTTACTGCCCGAACCCCAGCCACTAAGCATGTCCAATACCCAATAACTCCCTCTGACATGTATATAGTTACCCATTCATGGTTATGCATATGTATATAGTTTACCCTGTTTTCCAAGTTACTTGTTCCTGTTCAATGTAATGACCTGACTTTTGTTCATTGTCGGTTACCTTCTTGTTTTTATGTAAACCGCGCTGATCGCAAATAGTGCGGTATATAAGAAATGTAAATAAATAAATAAATAAATAAACAACAGGTGCTGAAGCTTCCAAAGACGATGAATTGTTGGAAAAAAGTAACCAATCCCGATGATTGTATTTAGCCCTCTTATAGGCCTTAGTCAAAACCGACATCGGGTATCCCCTATCACAAAATTTTTTAATCATAAATTTAGCTTGCCGTTGAAATTCCGAATCTGTAGAACAAATACGCCGACATCTTAAGAGCTGCGAGTATGGAAGGCTACGCTTAAGATGTGGAGGATGAAAACTTGAAAAATGCAGCAGTGTATTACGATCTGTAGGCTTCGAATATAAGGTGGTAACAAATTTATTTCGTTGTTTCAGTACTCGCACATCCAAAAAGTGAATCTCATCTGTCTGAATGTTAATCTCGAATTGTATAGCGGCATGACAAGCATTTAAATAAACATAGAACTCTTCCAGCTGATCCCGAGAACCTCTCCATAAAAGAAAAATGTCGTCTATATATCGATACCAATTTATAATATACTCATTATATGAGGAAGTATATATATAACGATCTTCATAGTCACTCATAAATAAATTAGCTAATGAAGGCGCAAAAGTAGCGCCCATTGCTGTACCTGATATTTGTTGTACATACGTATCCTGATAGACAAAATAATTTTCCTTAAGTGCTATGGTAGCCAATGTTACTAGCAATGGAGTGGGTACGCGTTGTGGCATAATCCGCGCTTCCCAAATTTTCTGCATGATAATTAAAGCTTCTTCTTGAGGGATAGAGGTGTAAAGAGCCGCCACGTCTAAACAAACCATAAAGGTTATTTGTTCTACCAAACATTCTATAGAATGTTGCCATCCTTCTCCAAAAGGATTATCAACAGTCCCCTTTAAGAGAGTCTGCAGCCCAGAGTTCAGGGCTGGGAAGGCTGCCTCACAGGGAGAGGTTAAGAACCCAGCAGGTTGCAGGAGGGAAAGAGGCCTATGGATCCAGAAGTCTTTCCCAGGCAAGCCGTGCAAAGAAGTTCTGAGGTACGAACTTTAACTAGAGCTGGAGGAAGGGCCAGGAGAACTAACTTGTGGAGGTTTAACAAGCTGGGATAGAATAAAGCTGTTCTTGTTTCCCTTGAACTGCTGTCTTGAAGGACTACCAAAAGGGACTGGTATGGCTGGAAAGAAATCTGAACTTGTAAGTATTTACTTCTGGGAAATTCTCTAAATCTTGGGGAAAAGGGAATTCCTTGGGTTAGAGCTTATAAATCTGTATATTTTATAATCCAATGTCTTTGTACTCAGTCAAGACCTAGCATCAAGAGCTTTTAATTTACATTTAAAACTCAGTCAGAGCCTAGTATCAGCGGATAGCTTTTAGTTTAAATTTAAAACCCAGCAGAGAGCTTTCAGTTTAAGCTTTTAGTTTAAATTTAAAACTTAGTAGAGAGATTTAAATTTAAAACTCAGTCAGGGCTCAGTATTAGCAGAGCTTTTAGTTTAAATTTAAAACTCTATAGAGAGCTTTTAGTTTATATCAAATAAGAGTATAGCTTAGCATAGAAGGATGAACAGGGTGAATATTCTTTGAGTTGAAAGAAATACATTTTTTCTAGAGACCTTTACAAAGAGGCTTTCCAGTTAGGAGGCAAGAGATCTGTGAATTTGTTTTAATAGGTGTGTTAAAGCCAAGTGACAGATCAAAGGGGCAATTTGAAAGGTTCCCTCTATCAACCAAGGGCTGTGTGAATCACCCAGCAAATTGTTAATTACTGTAGAAGCAGAGGTCTGGGACCTGTGTAGCAAGCCAGCCTTTACTAAGTGTTAATTCCCTGCCACCAACCCCAGGCATAATCTTAGCTTTATAGGTTCTTAAACCTAATAAAGGGGGAGAGGTGGTCAAATTCACTTTCCGGTTCAGCTGATTAACACTAGGAATAGATTAAAGCCCTGAAATTAATTAATCTTGAGGTGAACAAAGTCCCTTAAACTTGGTATAGTTGTATTAGTAGAAGTATGTTTGAGTAAACAAATAGCTAAACAAAACCTTAAAACTAAGATACAGACAGAAGTCCAGCAGCAAGATGGGGGCTCTCCAGTCTTTTGCATTGAATGTCACATGTGTGAATTTCTCCCAGTTGGTGAGGGATCATACATGTGCAGCAGGTGCATGGAGCTCTATTTGCCCTCAGGGAAAGAGTCCGATCTCTGGAGGCTAGAGTTGCAGACTTGGAGGACATAAGGAAGGCAGAGAGGTACATAGATGAGACCTACAGGGACATAGTATCAAAGCCCCATCTCCAGTCTGGCAGCGTCTCAGTTGCGATGGAAAAGAGAGGTCACATGGAAGGACAGCATGTCCTTGATTTGGCAGGAAGTGATCCTGTAGCTAGGCCCTGTCTGTAAAACACTCTCATACCAAGGAGATTTCTTCAGGGCCATGTGCCCATAAGGGAAGGGTTAGGATGGCTATTATAGTTGGGAATTCAATCATTAGGCATGTAGATAGCTGGGTGGCTGGTGGACATGATGATTGCCTGCCTGGTGGGAAGGTAGTAGACCTCACACGTCACCTAGACAAGGTTTCAGATAGTACTGGGGAGGAGTCTGCTATCATGGGACATGTTTGCAGCAATGACATAAGAAAGTGTTGTAGGGAGATTCTGGAGACCAAATTTAGGCTTTTAGGTAGAAAGTTGAAATTCAGAACTTCCAGGATAGCATTCTTCAAAATGTTTCCCATTCCATGTGCAGGACCCAAAAAGCAGGCAGAGCTCTGGAGTTTCAATACGTGGATGAGACTATGGTGCAAAGAAGAGGGGTTTAGATTTGTTAGGAACTGGGCAAGATTCTGGGGAAGAGAGGGGCTTTTCCAAAAGGATGGGCTCCATGTTAACCAGGCTGGAACCAGGCTGATGGCATTAACCTTTAAAAAGCAGATAGAGCAGCTTTTAAACTAGATAATAGGGGAAAGCCAACAGTTGTGTATGGTTCGAAAGGATATATCCTTGAAGGCTAGTAGCAAAAGAGGGAAGTTAGAGCATCCCGACAGAGAGATTCCAATAAAGATAAAAGTAACCCAGATGCCCTTAAGTACAGATCCTAGTCAGATTAATATGAATAAAATATAACCTCTAAAATGCTTGTATGGAAATGCTAGAAGTCTCAAAAATAAAATGGGAGAGCTAGAATATATAGCATTAAATGAAAAGTTAGATATAATTGGTATCTCAGAGATCTGGTAGGAGTACAACAAATGTGGCACTGCGATACCTGGTGCAAACTATATTGCAATGATACGGTACATCAAATTAGTGGAGGGGTTGCTCTCTAGGTTAGAGAAGACATTGAGTCACATAGGATTCAGGTTTTGCAGGAAACAAAACATACTGTAGAATCTCTATGGATAGAAATTCCATGTAAGAAGGGGAAGGCGATGGCAGTGGGGGTACGCTACCGACCACAGACAGAATGAACAGATGGATGATGAAAGAAATGAGGAAAGCTAATAAAAGTTACAACACAGTAATAATGGAGGATTTCAATTACCCTGCTGTCAACTGGATCAGTGTCACAGCAGGATATGCTAGAGAGATAAAGTTTCTAGATGAAATAAATGACTGTTTTTTGGAGCAGCTAGTTCATGAACCAACAAGAAGGGAAGCTATTTTGGACCTAGTACTTAGTGCAAGACAGGAGCTGGTGCAAAAGTACTATCTTGGAAGCCCAGACCAGATGTATTCCATGCTTTAAGAAGAGTGGAAGGAAGGCCGAAAAACTACCCGCATGGTTTAAAGGTAAGGATAGAGAGGCTGTTGTTGCCAAAAAAGCATTTTTCAGGAAATGGAAAAAGGAGCCAAATAATGAACATGGGAAGCAGCATAAGCACTGGCAAGTTAGAACCAAGGCATTGATAAGGCAGGCAAAGAGAGAATTTGAAAATAAGCTTGCTGTAGAAGCAAAAACACATAATAAAAGCTTTTTCAAGTATATTCATAGCAAAAAAAAACCTGTGAAAGAGTCACTTGGACCACTGGATGATAAAGGGGAAAAAGGGGCGCTAAGTGAGAACAAGGCCATAGCGGAAAGACTGAATGAATTCTTTATTTCAGTCTTTACAGAAGAAGATGCAGAGAAGTTACTCATGCCTGAAATGGTATACAAAGGTGATATTTCGTAAGATCTGAAAGAAATATCGATAAACTGGGAAAATACAGCTAAATAAATACAGCTAAATAAACAACTATTGATAAATTGAATAGTAGCAAATCACCTGGACCGGATGGTATTCATCAAAGAGTGTTAAAAGAACTGAAATGTGGGATTGCAGATCTACTATTAGGAATTTGTGAACTATCATTAAAATTATCTGTAGTACGAGAAGAAAATGGCCAGTGTAACGTCAATTTTTAAAAAGGGTTCCAGGACTGATCCTGAAAACTACAGACTCTGTTTTGCGGTTGTATTTTCTTAAAATGAATGTTTCCCAATTTTTGGGATCTAAGATATTGATATTTCCAGATTTGGCAAGGGATACCCAGAAAAGGAGAAGGGAGTTTCTGGCCTTGCGCCAGCGCTCTCTTGCCTTGGGGGCACAGTTTAAATTGAAATATCCATGTAAATGTTTAATAGTTTACAATTCTAAGCGGTTTCTTTTCTTTGAACCCATGCAATTAAGATTGTTTCTTGAGGGTAAAGAGAGGGTTGGGATGGATCATGCACCGGCTGCCACACTTAACAACTAAGCTCTGGATGTCCATTTAGGATATCCTTTGGCTATTACTTTATATAATTTATTTCTTTTTTCTGGGAACCTTATAGAGGGTGTTCGTTGTGGTCTATACCAAGTTTTATGATTTCTCTGATGTTATTTGCCTTTGGATGTATTGCCATATTCCCTGTATGCTTAGTTTATTCTTGGTGTATATGATTAAAGTTAATAAAGATAAAATATAAAAAAAAAAAAGTAAAGAAAACTACAGACTGGTGAGCCAGATGTCAGTACTGGGATAAATGGCAGAAACCATTATAAAGAATAAAATTATTGAGCATGTAGCTAATCATTTTTTTAATGTGAGAAAGCCAACATGGATTTAGCCAAGGAAAGTCTTGTCTTACTAATCTGTTATATTTTTATGAAGATGTGAATAAGCAGGTAGTCAAAGGTGATACAGAGCCCAATTACGGTAGGGGCACGTCTGGGCTGTCCGGATGGCCCCAAGCAAGACGGGCCCATTTGGACCAGATTCTATACCGCAAGAATGTTCCTGCAGTAGCCAGAATCGGGCCCGAGGATGGCCCCTGCCGCCTACAGGGACATCCTCCCCGCAGGCACCCCCTCTTTTCCCCGCCACCCGACCCATGGCTGGCCTGCTGTGACTAGGATCGGGTGGCAGGAACCCACTGCACCCAGCCCCGGCCCTGGGGGGGAATCCCCGGCCCCAATTGCAGCAATAGTGCTGCTTATTCCACCTTTGAGGTGGAATAAAGTGCATCCCCAAGGGGCAGCAGCATGTATAGGGCTGTGACCTGAATTGGCCCTGTACATGCTGCCGGGTTGGCCTGCCCCTGCTCTGCCCCGATCCTGCCCCCTCCCACTCCCCGCTGGCTCTCGCCATCCAGATGCACAGGACGTACAGGGAGAGCCGATGGAAGAATCGGGCCCCGACGGCTTGCAGGGCTGCACATCCCGCTGTAACGTGTTGCCCTGCAACCTGCATTTCTGCTCGATGCCCATAGTGTATCTGGAGTTTCAGAAAGCCTTTGATAAGGTCCCTCATGAGAGACTCTTGGCGAAATTAAAAATTCATGGGATTGGAGGCAATGTAGTATTGTGGATCAAGAAATGGTTAAAAGATAGTAAGCAGAGAGTAGAGCTAAATGGCCAATTGTCTCTATGGACAAAGGTGAATAGTGGAGTATCCCAGGGATCTGTTCTGGGCCTGCTGCTTTTTAACATATTCATAAATGACCTGGAAATAGGAATAATGAGTGAGCTGATCAAATCTGCAGATGCCACAAGATTTTTCAAAGTTGTTAAACTATAAGAGGATTATGAAAAATTGCAAGAGGACCTTGATAAATTGGAAGACTGGACACTCAAATTACAGATGCAATATAATGTGGACAAGTGCAAAGTTATGCACCTAGGAAAGAACAACCCAAACTATGGTTACACGATGCAAGGTTCCATCTTAGAATCCACCACCCAGGAAAAAGATGTAGGCATCATTGTGATAATATATTGAAACCCTCCACCCAGTGTGCAGCAACGGCCAAGAAAGCAAATAGAATGCTAGGAATAATAAGGAAAGGAATGGAGAATAAAACCAAGGATATTATAATGCCTCTGTATAATTCCATGGTGCGACTGCACCTTGAATATTGTGTGCAATTCTGGTCGCCATATCTTAAAAAGGATATAGCAGAATTTGAAAAGGTACAGATAAGAGCGAAAAAATAACAAAGGGGATTGAAGGATGCCCCTATGAGGAGAGGCACACAATACTCAAGGTGAAGTCGCACCATGGAACGATACAGAGGATAAAGGATAAAGGATAAAAGGAAAAAAAATAAAAAGGATATAGCGTTATTACAAAAGGTTCAGAGAAGAGCCACCAAAATGGTAAAGGGGATGGAAGGATACTCCTATGAAGAAAGGCTAAAAAGGTTAGGGCTCTTTAACCTGGAAAAGAGACGGCTGAGGGGAGATATGATAGAAGTCTATAAATTAATGAACGGAGTGGAATGGGTAAACGTAGATCGACTGTTTACGTTATCAGAGTATAGGAAGACTAGGGGACATGCAATGAAGCTACAGGGTAAACTATTTAAGACTAATAAAAGAAAATATTTTTTCACTCAACGTGTAATCAAACTCTGGAATTTGTTACCAGAGGATGTAGTAAAGGCTGTTAGTGTAGCTGGGTTTAAAAAAAGGTTTGGACAAGTTCCTGGAGGAAAGGTCCATAAACCATTATTAAGAAGGGACCCAGGATATCAATGCTTGACCCAGTACAAGCATTGCAGAACCTGTGTCTCTTGGGGAAACTGCTAGGTACGTATGACCTAGATTGGCCACTGTTGGAAACAGGATACTGGGCTCGATGGACCTTGGTCTGACCCAGTATGGCATATCTTATGTTCTTATGTTCTTATGTAGTGGCTGAAGATATATGTTAATAATTATATGCAGAAAGTGCTCATCCCTGTAGTATTACCAACACCCCCCCCCCCCTCCAAACTAAGGAAATCCAGCTTTCCATAATTTACTTTGCATCCCTTAATGTCTTCTCTTTATTTTTTTTAGTCTTAAACTCTTCATTTAGACATACCCAAGGCTGTTACAAAAGCTAGCAAATAGGATGACTGCCCTAGATGACAACCCGAAGGGAACATCATACTGCCCTTTTGAGTTGGTCTGCAAGGACATGAGCCCAAAAAAAGGCTGGCAATAAAAATCAATGCTTACTCTGGGTGCTGTTTTGTTCAGGGACTGACCTGAAAGATGGGAAATTTATAAAGAATTTTTTGCTTATAAACCCTGTTGTATACATGTGTAATCTGGGATTCTAGGGCAGAGCATGCAGAAAAACACTGGAGATGTCTATGTTTCAGCTCAGTTTTAGAAACATAGATGCCCCCGATGTGGACACCCATGCCAGCATACATATAGATGTCCCTGCTATGACACCATGGGGTGGGAACATTCATCTCAGGCAACAATGCATATGGTAACATCCAGTAGTGTAACAAACATGAGCCCCATTCCCCATCAGTATCCATTGACAAAATGTAAAATAAAGGGCATATGAGTGTTCTCCTCCACACTCTCTAGACATTTGCCTGACAAAACAAGCTCTTTTCAGATGCCTATTTGTATCTAGAGCAGGTATAACCTTTGACATGGCTGGAGATGTCCAGGACATTTCTGAAATTGGGTGAGGATGTCCAAGTTCTTGGAACCTTCACCCTGCCCCCATTCTGACTTGGACATCCTTGTGCTGGGAACATCCACAGACCTGGCTTAAAATATGGCTCCGGGGACGTCTCTGTTCTTTGGATGTCTCTATGCACATTTTCAGACATCCGAAGAATGAATAGGGCTTCTAAAATAAAACCCATAGAAATATTTCTTCTAAAAGTACCCTACACATAAAAGTACACAAAATAACAAGAAGGAGTAGCCTCGTGGTTAGAGCAGCAGCCTGATGACCAAAAAGGTCAATATTTGAAACCCAGTGGCACTCCTTTTGACAAGTCACTTAACTTGCCATTAAGTTGGACTTCTTGACTGCTTGTTGTTTTTTTATTGATTATTGATCCAAGCAGATTTAAGTTGTCTACTATCACTATTTCTATTTCTTTTCCATCAAGGATAAAATTATTGATTTTGCCAGCTGTCAGGATCATGTTAAGGTGCAGGCACAATTTAAGACTATGTTCCTTGATCTTGATAAGGAAATATTTTAGATTGTCTTCACTTCCAGTCAGTAATATGCTACCTTCTCTAGGAACAGAAAAATCTTACTGTTGTTGCCTTGAACAACTAATGGAAATATACCTTTTTGCTACCTGAAAGAAGGCGTGCAAAGGGTGAAGTGCTGGAAGAGTCACAAAGTACACTCTTATGTTATAATGTATCCTCCTATGTGCATACTTCAGTTACATACATTTACACCACTTGAGCCACTGTAAACATGTGCAGCCACATTTTATCCACAATTTCTGCATGTTTTGTGCTGCAGTTTCATAAACAGACATGCAATGCAATGTGTGCCTTTGACGCCTATATAATTTTTAGAAATATTATCAAAATAAGCACATTTTCTGCACAGAGAATGTCTCTTGTAAAATTAGGTTCTGTCTAAAAGTACAGGCGGTGCAAGTCGGCATATACTTGTACAGTAAGGGGTAGATTCTATGCCGTGTTCAGCGGGGATGTATGTCCGGTTTGGATGTACATCCCCACCTATGTGTCTTTATAAAATCTAGGTGTCCTGCTAAAAAATGACCCTCTATATCCCTAGCTCCGGATGCATTTCATGCATATGACAAAGCAAATGCTTATTTTGGTAGTTCATGCCTAAAATCACGTAGTCTGTTAAGTCACCTCCAGCCACTGTGGTTTTCTCTGAGAAACTGCTGGCAGTTATCATCTATAATCAAGGAACTCCTTTTTTAAATGGATAAATGTCACATAAGCCTTTGAATATAAAACCCCTGAAATTCTGGTATCATCTTTATCTTTATTAAAACTTGATAACAGCAGCAAAGCGGAGTGGAGGAGTAGCCTAGTGGTTAGAGCAACTGCCTAGTACCCAGATCAAGGGTTTGATTCCCACTAGCACTCCTTGTGACCTTGGGCAAGTCACTTTACTCTCCATTGACTTGGAAGAAAAGGCTGGCGATCTACTTCTGGTGATACATTGCCAAGAAAACCCATGGGTTGCTATGAGTCAACACTGACTTGATGGCACAAAAAAAACAGCAGCAAAGACTCTCTATACTATTCACCACATGAAATAATAAGATAGAGAGTAAATAAATAAGGTAAATTTAAAGACTGCATCAAGATAGTAAAAGTTCACCATTATTTACTGACTCCCCCTTCAGGAGAAATCTGTTAAAAACAATCAACATATATGTAGGAAACCTGCCATATCACAAATGCATAACTCCCAGGACTCAAATAGTAACCACTTTACCTGCTAAAAGCCAGCAATGCGATATTGCAGCAGGTCTTAAAATACCTATGCATGTGGTATGAACTGAAGTATATTTATGTTAAGATATCACCAGTAGTTCTCCTCTGATTCCAGGAACACAGTCAAACACAGCTGTCAGATAGTTGTTGCATTGTACACATTGACTCCTTTCAGTGGATAATTTTAAACCTAGTCTTTATGACAGTTTTAACTGCAGACTCTAATCTTCTAGCATTTCTGATGTTTTATAAAAACCCCCTTCCACTTGCTGTCTTTTCCTGGATGTCAGCCCAGCTACAATCTTCAACCTCTCAGTACAGCCACACTTTCTAGCCACTATTTAGTCCTTCCCCACAGCCGTTTCTCAAGTATAGTTTATAAAGTTTTAGCCTTCACAGCAATGCCAGCATCTCAGACCAAACAAAATCCCACACTTCGCGGTTTAGAATAGTTTTTTATCAACCCAGATATTAAACCACTCTTTCACTGCCTTTGGCTCAGTAACTTCTCCTTTCACTTCTCCCCTTTAGAAATCAGGCCCTAATTCATGCATGGGTGACATAGGCAGATGCCTAGGGCGCCTGCTTCTTCTTGCTTTAGCACATGCTCTGTGTGGCAGAAACCTCCCCTCCTCACTGATCACTGGTTTTGAAAAATATTGAAGAGCTTTAATAGATAGGGGCTTTATTATGCTGAAAGATTCTACTCTTCCTGCACTTTAGGGTCTATTTACCCAGAGCTCCCCCAATGCGGTAATTAATCCAATAGTTCCCATACTGTAGGTTGGGACCCCAAAGAGCAGCTCCCCCACCTTCTGGACTTCTACTGTGAATTATGCCCAGTGGTGACACAGTTAACATAAGGCCTGTTAGTGAGTGAATGTTCACAGACTCTGCTTCCTCCTCCTGTATGAGTTTCCTGTTAGACTGGAAACCCATAGGGGCTCATCTGTGACAGGGCTGCACCAAGGGCTATCTGAGTGGTTTTGCTGCACAGAGCACAAGTATGGAAAGGGTGCTGATATCATCAATGGGCTTCCAGGAAGCCCAACAGTGAGTTCCAGCATATGGCTGGATGGAGGAGGGTGGTACCAGGTTAGCGAGTCACACAAAACGCATTTCTAGCTTGTTACGGTCCTGACTGGCTTGTTATGGCCCTATGCCGACTGCTGCCCCTGTTTCAACCATCACTACCTTCATGCTTTTGATAAATATGGGGGGAGAAGGTAAGAAAGGCTGGCACTACCATCAGGCGAACTAGGTGGTTGCCTAGAGCACTGGCATCCAGTGAGTTCCCCATTGCCAAGGCCTCCAACCCTCTCTCGGGCCTGCAGTGGTAGCAATGGGTTTAAAATTACAATGCAGTACTTACCTAACCTTGCCAGCTCTGTGTTGTGATTCCTGGCACCTATGAGCAGCTGCTTCTACCTCCCTCCGGTATGTCCGGTTTGCATCAACTGGAATTCTGCATCGGAGGGGGTAGAGACAAAAGCTCATACAAGCCAGGAACCATGACACAGCACCGATGAGGTTAGGTAAGTGCTACATCACATTTTTAAATCCTTTGCCGCCGCTGCAGGTCCCAGAGAGGGACAGAACCTACAGCAAGGGGGCGGCAGCAGGGATTTTACTACTTTTATGTATCCAGGGGTTTTCAACCCAGTCCTCGGGGAACCCTAGGCGAGTCAGGTTTTCAGGATTCCCAGAATGAATATGCATGAGAAAGATTTGCATGTTCTGCCTTCATTGTATACAAATCTATCTTATGCATATTCATTGTGGGAATCCTGAAAACCTGACTGGCCTAGGGTTCCCCGAGGACTGGGTTGAAAACCTATGATATATGCAGATGATATTTTATTATTATGTCCAATGGACTTAGCAAAGCCAGATATGTCAGAAATTAATTCTTGCTTGGCATTTATTGCTACCTGGTTACGTAATAATTCCCTGGTACTTCATCCAAGCAAATCAGTGGCAATGTAGTTTTTGGACTCCATAGAAGACAATGGTCCTGCCCTTCTTATTGAAGGTATCTCACTAATACTACAGACGATGCTTAAATATTTAGGAGTGATGCTTGATTTCAATTTGTCTTTTTCACCACAAATATCTCGTGTTATAAAGTCATCATTTTATGCACTCTGTCGTGCATGTCGTTATGACCACATTACACCTTTGTTCTTAAATTACCATTGGTTACCGATTGTTGAACAGCTCCATTATAAGATATTACTTTCTACTTTTAAGGCAATTCATGACTTAGCTTTGGATTATCTATCCTCTTTAGTAAATCTTTATGCCCCAGGTAGAGCTTTACGTTCGCTGCATGGTTTTTGTCTAACTATACCATCCCCAGCTATTATTAAATATGAGTCTACCAGACTTTCAGCTTTCTTTGCTGTAACTCCTACTCTGTGGAATTATCACCCTATTGAGCTACATACTACATTGGACTTGAAAACTTTCAGGTCATCTTTAAAGACTTACTTTCAGGTCATCCTTAAAGAATTGTATTTGGGATGGATATAGGTTAAGATTGAGAGAGTTGTGATCACGGGACTGAATACAATTTGTATATGTTTAATAATGCCTCAGCACTCTTTTAATATGTTATTTTTTCTGTAGTGATGCTTACTTTGCAGTACTTTTTCTGTTTACTATGGCATTCTTTTTCATTATATCATTGATGTATATTATTATTATGTTTGTAAACCACATAGCTAAAAGAAATGCAGAATATCAAATAAACGGTAACATAACATGACATTTGGAAGAGTGCCTTTTATCCTTGCACTGCTCCTGAGGGTAAGGAATTGGATGAAGGAAAGAAAGGGCATGGATGTCTGCTATTTCATCATCGTCTGAGGTCACGTGACTTTTACATATTAAAATGGAGTCATTCTGGATAAAAGATTGTGAAACATTCAGTTTATCTACCATTTTATTGTAAAATGCTCTAAGGATCCATGAACGGGATCCACCCGCATGACCCAAAAGGCAGGCAGAGCTCTAGAGTCTCAATGCGTGGATGAGACAGTGGTGCAAGGATGAGGATTTTGGATTTGTTAGGAACAGGGGAACATTCTGGGGAAAGGAGGGGCTCTTTTGAAGGAGATATCCCCTTCAAGAAATGACCCAATCTAGAAATGCCCTCACACTGCAGTGTAAATAGTTTATGTATATAGTTAACCCAGTTATCCAAGTTTGTACTCCTGTTCAATGTAAAACCTGACAGTTTGTCGTTATGGTCGTTTTGTTATGATGTAAACCGCGCTGATTCTAAATAGCGCGGTATATAAGAAACTGTAATAAATAAAATAAATAAATAAAATAAATATGGGCTTCACCTTAACCGGGATGGAACCAGGCTGCTGGCATTAACCTTTAAAAAGGAGATAGAGCAGCTTTTAAACTAGATAATAGGGGAGAGCCAACATTCGTCCAAGAGCGCATGGTATGGGACAATGTATTCTTGAAGGATACTACCAAAAAAATGAAGTTAGAGCACATCAGCAGAGAGGTTCCAATAAAGACAAAGGTAGCCCAAATGCCCTTGAGTACAGAGCAAACAGAGCTTAAACATTCCAAATTACCCCTGCCTACCGATAACCAGATTAATATGAATAAAATACAGTCTCTAAAATGCTTGTATGCAAATGCTAGAAGTCTAAAAAATAAGATGAGAGAGTTAGAATATAGAGCACTAAATGAGAAGTTAGATATGATTGGTATCTCAGAGACATGGTGAAAGGAGGACAACCAGTGGGACACTGATACCTGGGTACAAACTATATTGTAATGATAGAGCTGATCAAATTGGTGGAGGGGTTGCGCTCTATGTTACAGAGGGCATTGAGTTACAAAGAATTAAAGTTTTGCAGGAAACAAAATTTGCTGTAGAAACTCTATGGATTGAAATATGTTTTATGTTTATGTTTTATTGAATTTGATATACCACCTTTCTACATAAGTCAAGGCGGTGTACAATATACAAACACAGAGAGGTTCGCGGCCGAGGTCAGTGAAGGTAGGAAAGGAAGTTACAGTTTCAATTGACAGGAAAGAAGAAGAGAGGACAAGACAACACGAGACGAGAGAGACTGTATGTTGTAGGGGAAACTGCTGGGTAGGGAGAGAGGTCAGACAAAAGGAGAGGGGAGGTCAAAAGCTAGTGCAAATAAGTGAGTCTTGAGATTGCGTTTAAAGGTGGGGTGATGGGTCTCTAGGCGTAGGGAGGAAGGGAGAGCATTCCAAAGAGCGGGACCGGCAAAGAAAAGGCGGAAGAACGGGTGGATTGCAGGTGAGCAGATGAGGGGGAGGGAAGAGTAAGGTGGTTGAGGTGGAATGAGCGGGGTGTGTACCTGGGAGAGTGGAGGCTGATAAGGTCGGCAAGATACTGAGGGGTGCTGGTGTAGAGAACTTTATGAACCAGAGTGAGTAGTTTGAAGTGAGTGCGGGCAGAGATGGGAAGCCAGTGAAGGTGTAAGAGTAGAGGAGTTGCGTGGTCACGGAGAGAGGAGTGAGTGACGAGGCAGGCTGCAGTGTTTTGAATCCTTTGAAGCCATGATAGTTGAGATTTAGGTAAGCCATGGAGAACAGAATTTGAAAAGTCCACGCGCGCCATGACCAGGGATAGCAATAGGGTGTTGAGGGCTGTGGGGGTAAGAAATGGGCGAATGGCACGAATTTGCCAAAGGAAAAAGAAGGAAGTCTTAGGGGCTTGTTTACAAAGCCGCGGTAGCGGTTCGCGGTCATTATCGGAGCCGCGGCCCCATTGAAATCAATGGGGTCGCGGCTCCGATAACGATCGCGAACCACTACCGCAGCTTTGTAAACAAGCCCCTTAGTGATGTGTGAATTGTGGGAGTGAGCCATGTAAAAAGAGGAAGGCAATGGCAGTGGGGTTGTACTATCAACCGCCTGGCCAGAATGAAGAAATGGATGATGAAATGCTCAAAGAAATCAGAGAAGCTAACAAAAGTTACAGAACAATGATAATGGGTGATTTCAATTACTCCGGTATTGACTGGGTCGGTGTCATGGCAGGACATGCTAGGGAGATACATTTTCTAGATGAAATAAATGACTGATTCTTGGAGTAGCTGGTTCATGAACTGACCAGAGGGGAAGCCATTTGGAATTAGTCCTTAGTGGAACACCAGATCTGGTGAAAGAGATAAGGGTGTAGGGGCCACTTGGCAATAGTAACCATAGCATGCTCACATTTGATTTAATTAATGGAGGAGGGATGGCAAGGAAATTCACAGCACTACCTTTTAACTTTCAAAAGGGAGACTATGATAAAATGAGGAAAATAGTTAAGAAAAAACTAAAAGGATCAGATGCAAAGGTTAAAGACTTAAATCAAGCTTGGGTGTTGTTTAAAAATACTATCTTGGAAGCCAAGACCAGCTGTATTCCACGCTTTAAGAAAAGTGGAAGTCCAAAAAACTGCCAGCATGGTTTAAAGGTGAGATCAGAGAGGCCATTGTTTCCAAAAAAAGGAAATAGAAAAAAGAGCCAAATGACAAAAACGGGAAGCAGCACAAGCACTGGCAAGTTAAATACAAGGTATTGATAAGGCAGGCAAAAAGAGAATTTGAGAAGAAAAATGCTGTGGAAACAAAAACGCATAATAAAGACATTTTCAAGTTCATTTGTAGCAAAAAATACCTGTGAGAGAGTCAGTTGGACCATTAGATGATAGAGGGGTAAAAGTGGCATTAAGACAGGACAAGGCTATAGTGAAGGGACTGAATGAATTCTTTGTATCAGTCTTTACTGAGGAAGATGTAGGGCTGTTACCCATGACTGAAGTTGTATTTAAAGGTGATACTGCGGAAGAATTGAAAGAAATATTGATGCACCAGGAAGATGTATTACAACTATATGATAAACTGAAGAGCAGCAAATCACCTGGACCGGATGGTATACATCCAAGGGTGTTGAAAGAACTGAAATATGAGATTGCAGACCTGCTATTAGTAATCTGTGAACTATCATTAAAATCATCTGTAGTACCTGAAGATTGGAGGATCGCCAATGTAACGCCAATTTTTAAAAAGGGTTCCAAGGGTGATCCGGGAAACTACAGACTGGTGAGGCTGACGTCAGTACTGGGAAAAATGGTAGAAACCATCATAAAGAACAAAATTACTCAACATGTAGATAGCCATGGCTTAATGGTAGACAGCCATCATGGCTTTAGACAAGGAAGATCTTGTCTTGCTAATCTGTTATGTTTTTTTGAAGGTGTGAATAAACAGGTAGACAAAGGTGAATCAGTTGATATAGGGTATCTGGACTTTCAGAAAACCTTTGATAAGGTCCCTCATCAAAGATGTTTGGAAAAATTAAAATGTCATGGAATAGGAGGCAGTATACTATTGTGGATCAGGAACTGGTTAAAAGATAGAAAGCAGAGGGTAGGGCTAAATGGCCAATTTTCCCAATGGAAAAAGGTGAATAGTGGAGTACCCCAGGGATCTGTGCTGGGTCCACTGCTTTTTGACATATTCATAAATGACCTGGAAAAGGGAATAACGAGTGAGGTTATCAAATCTGCAGATGACACCAAACTATTTAAAGCTGTTAAAACCCATGAGGATTGTGGAAAATTGCAAGAGGATCTTGATAAATTGGAAGACTGGGCATCCAAATGGCAGATGAAATTTAATGTGAACAAGTGCAAAGTTATGTACCTAGGAAAGAACAACCCAAACTGTGGTTACACGATGCAAGGTTCCACATTGGGAACCACCACCCAGGAAAAAGATTTAGACGTCATTGTTGATAAATTTTTAAAACCTCCAATTGTGCAGCGGCGGCCAAGAGAGCAAATAGAATGCTAGGAATCATAAGGTAAGGAATGGAAAATAAAACAAAGGATATTATAATGTTTGTATTGTTCCATGGTGCAACTGCACCTTGAATATTGTGTGCAATTCCGGTCGCCATGTCTTAAAAAGGATATAGCAGAATTTGAAAAGGTACAGAGAAGAGTGAAAAAATAATAAAGTGGATTGATGGATACCCCTATGAGGAGAGGCTAAAAAGGTTAGGGATCTTCAACCTAGAAAAGAGACGGCTGAGGGGAGATATGATAGAGGTCTATAAATTAATGAATGGAATGGAAATGGTAAACGTAGATCGATTGTTTATGTCATCAGAATATAAAAGAGAAGGGTACATGCAATGAAGCTACAGGGTAACCTATTTAAGACTAATAAGAGAAAATATTTTTTCACTCAATGTGTAATCAAACTCTGGAATTTGTTACCGGAGGATGTAGTAAAGGCTTTTAGTGTAGCTGGGTTTAAAAAAGGTTTGGACAAGTTCCTGGAGGAAAAGTCCATAAACTATTATTAAAAGGGACCCAGAATATCACTGCTTGACCCAATACAAGCAATGAGGAACCTGTGTCTTTTAAGGAGACTGCTAGGTACTTATGACCTAGATTGGCCACTGTTGGAAACAGGATACTGGGCTTGATGGACCTTGGTCTGACCCAGTATGGCATATCTTATGTTCTTATGTTCTTAACGGCTGTATATCAAGCATTTTAATAAACTTTAAAATATCAACTATGTACTACCTGCTCAAGGAAAGCCTGCTGGTAGCAGTATTAGGTTTCAACCACAAAATCTTGATCTGGAGGACCAATGTTTTCTCTATACTCTCCCTCTGCTTATTTCTCAACTGTGGCACATGCACCCCATCACAGCACGTCCTATTTACATCATAGAGAATTATGGAGAATTTAAAATTATACACCAAAAACCCTGAAAATTAGTAAATAGTAATTACTTTTTTACACAATACTGTATCTTAAATAGAATATAGTGATGTCAGTTTTCAGAGGCACGCCTGTTTTCCAGCATTAAACATATTCTTGAAGGACTAGAAAAAGGGACTGTTACTTCTGGAGAGAGATCTGCAACTGTGAGTATATACTTCTGGTAATTTTCTAAAAGGAATTATTTGTATTAAAGCTAATTAATCTGTGAACCCACTATTTTTTGTTAAATCAGTCAGGGTCTAGTAGTAGCAGTTTAAGTTTAAATTTAAAACACAGAGGAGAACTTTCTGGTTACATTTCATACCCAGCAGAGAGCTTGTAGTTTAAATTTAATAGTCACTCAGGGCCTAGCATCAGCAAAGTACTTTTAGCTTAAATTTAAAACACAGAAGAGAGCTTTCTGGTTAAATTTAGAACCCAGCAGAGAGCTTGTAGTTTAAATTTCATAAGAAGTTAGAGCCTAGCAGCAGCTAAGAGCTATAATTTAAATCAAATCAGAATATAGCTTACCTCAGCAGCACAAGACAGGGTACTGTGTAGCAGCCCTCTTTTAATAAGTGTTATTTCCCTCTCCACACCCACCCACCCCTGGGATAATCATAGCTTTATAGGTACTTGCACATCTTAAAAGGCAGGAGGTGCTCTCAGGTGAAGCTCGTTACCTAAATCAATCATGCACTAAGGACCTAAGATTAGTTAAGCTTCAGGGGAACAAGGTATATTACACGTATTAGGTACAGTTTTATTAATATAAATATCCATAGCAACCCTTAGTAAGTAAAGAACTTAGAAATAAACACAAACTTAAAACTAAGATACAGACAGCAGTCCAGCAGCGGGATGGGGGCTTTCCAGTCTTTTGCATTGAGTGTCACATGTACGATTTTCTCCCAGTTGGTGAGAGGTCTTACGTGTGCACTAGGTGCAAGGAGCTCTTTGCTCTCAGGGAATGAGTCCATTCTCTAGAGGCTAAAGTAGCAGACTTGGAAAGCATAAGACAGACAGAGAGGTACATAGACGAGACCTACAGGGATATAGTCCTGAAGTACCACCTCCAGTCTGGCAGCATCCCTGTTGCCATGGAGGAGAGAGGTCACGTGACAGGAGAGCATCACCCTGGTGTGGCAGGAAGTGATCCTGTAACTAGGACCTGTCCTCCAGGTGATGTAAAACCCTCTCGCACCGAGGAAGTTTCTCCAGGGCCATGTGCCCATGAGGGAAGGGTTAGGACAGCCGTTACAGTTGGTGATTCGATCATTAGGCATGTAGATAGCTGGGTGGCTGGTGGACGTGAGGATCGCCTGGTAACATGCCTGCCTGGTGCGAAGGTAGCGGACCTCACGTGCCACCTAGATAAGGTCTTAGATAGTGCTGGGGAGGAGTCTGCTGTCTTGGTACATGTCGGTACCAAAGACATAGGAAAATGTGGTAGGGAGATTCTGGAGGCTAAATTTAGGCTTTTAGGTAGGAAGTTGAAATCCAGAACTTCCAGGGTAGCATTCTCCGAAATGCTTCCTGTTCCACACGCAGGACCCAAAAGGCAGGCAGAGCTCCGGAGTCTCAATGCGTGGATGAGACAATGGTGCAGAGATGAGGGTTTTGGATTTGTTAGGAACTGGGGAACATTCTGGGGAAAGGAGGGGCTCTTCTGAAGGGATGGGCTTCACCTTAACCGGGATGGAACCAGGCTGCTGGCATTAACCTTTAAAAAGGAGATAGAGCAGCTTTTAAACTAGATATTAGGGGAAAGCCGACAATCGCCCAAGAGCGGATGGTTCAGAAGAATGTATCTTTGAAGGATATTACCAAAAGCAGAGAGGTTCCACAAAATAGTAAACTAGCCCAAATGCCCTCAAGTATGGAGCAGACAGAGCTTAAAGATCCCAAATTACCCATGTCTAACAATAGCCAAATTAATATGAATAAAATACATTCTCTAAAATGCTTGTATGCAAATGCTAGAAGTCTAAAAAATAAGATGGGAGAGTTAGAATATATAGCACTAAATGAAAGGTTAGATATGATTGGAATATCAGAGACATGGTGGAAGGAGGACAACCAGTGGGACACTGTGATACCTGGGTACAAACTATATCATAATGATAGAGCTGATCAAATTGGTGGAGGGGTTGCTCTCTATGTTAGAGAGGGCATTGAGTCAGAAAGGATTAAAGTTTTGCAGGAAACAAAATCTGCTGTAGAATCTATATGGATTGAAATTCCATGTAAAAGGGGGAAGGCGATGGCAGTGGGGGTGTACTATCGACTCCCTGTCCAGAATGACCAAATGGATGATGAAATGTTCAAAGAAATCAAGGAAGCTAACAAAAGTTACAGTGCGGTAATAATAATGGGTGATTTCAACTACCCCGGTATCGACTGGGTCAGTGTCACGTCAGGACATGCTAGGGAGATAAAGTTCCTAGATGAAATAAATGACTGCTTCTTGGAGCAGCTGGTTCATGAACCGACCAGAGGGGAAGCCATATTAGACCTAGTCCTTAGTGGAACACCAGATCTAGTGCAAGAGATAAGGTTGTTGGGGCCACTTGGCAATAGTGATCATAGCATGATTGCCTTTGATTTAATTAGTGGAGGAGGGATAGTAAGGAAATCCACAGTACTACCTTTTAACTTTCGAAAGGGAGACTATGATAAAATGAGGAAAACAGTTAAGAAAAAACTAAAAGGAGCAGTTGCAAAGGTTAAAGACGTACATCAGGCTTGGCTGTTGTTGAAAAATACTATCTTGGAAGCCCAGACCAGCTGTATCTTAAAAAGGATATAGCGATTTTAGATTGGCCACTGTTGGAAACAGAATACTGGGCTTGATGGACCTTGGTCTGACCCAGTATGGCATATCTTATGTTCCTTATGTTATGTTCTTATATTCAATACACTGTATGTATAAAGTTATGCATATTTCTAGTGGACTAAAATATAAAAGTGCCACAGCTAAAAATTCAAATAATGCAGGGCACCAAAGCATTCCTCTTGCTTTTGAGTGAGGAAATTTCTGGAATCCCTTCTAATCTGTAATGCAGTGATGCAATGTAACATGAGTTGAACATCTATCACTGAGAGTGCAGGTTCTTTGTATGTGCTTTTGGTGGGATCTATATGAAGCATTGCTTAATAAAATTCTGGGGGTATTTGCTAGTACTTAGTGTAGAGTGCTAAAGCTTGGGGGCTCAGGGCTACTGAAAAGCAGAGGAGCTGCCTCTCTTCACGACCAAATAGGCTTTGAACCAGAAAAAGAAGCCAACTTGACCTAACTGAAGAAAAATGAGTTTTGGAAAGTGTACAAACCAGAGAGGGTCTGGAGATGTTTGGAAGTCCAGCTAATTTTTCAGCAACTTTTTTCAGTAAGTAGTTTTGAGGAATCCAGCCCTGTCTGCCTGAAGTTTACATGCTGTAAGCGTATGTTATATCCTGGAGTTTGGTGGAGGACTTAGATAGTGAAGTGATCTAAATTACCTTAAATGTGTCAGCCTGATCTTTGAAGGACCAAGCCCTGCTGTATTCCCAATAGACAGGGCTGGCCCAACAATCAGGCAAACTAGGCAATCACCTAGGGCACCAGCTTCCGGGATCATCAAAGAGCAGAGCATTCAAAGCTAAACATTAGACTCTGACAGCCGGGGGCATAAGGTTTAAGGTCTGCCTAGGGTGACAACACCTTGAACCAACTCTGGGACTGGACCTGTCAATAGATATGAAAGAAGATTTGGGAAGTTTTGTACTTTTGATTTGGAACATTTTATATATTTCCTATGAGGATCATTTTAGAAGCTCTATTTGTGCTTTGGACATCTGAAAACAGGTACGCAGATTTCCAAATTATGGAAATGTCCTGGAGCTATTTTACAACACAGGTTTAGAGATGTCACTTGGGTACATCTATCTAGGGCAAGGGGACGTGCCTGAGGCGTGGTCGATTTCAGAAATGCTGGACATGTCTCCTCCTCATCCAAATTTAGACCTGCTCCAGGGCACAAATAAGCATTAAAAACACTTATTTTACCAGCAATACATCCAGAGGGTGTAGAGAAGATGGTACTCTACTATCCTCGGAATATATCACATGCATTCCATAAGGCAGGTGCAAGAAAATAGAAAGCAGTGGAGCAAGCAGTTTCAAGGTGAGCCTGTGTTACTGCAGGGAGTTGAAGACGGTTGGCATGGATGCTATGGAGGGAACGAAGTGAGTAGTCAGAAAGAAGATCAAAGAGATAACGGGGATAGCCAGTGTGAAGTTCATGATGAACCAGTGTTAGAAGTTTGTATTACAAGCAACATTCTATGGGGAGCCAATGATGCTGAATTAGAAGTGGAGAAAAATGATCATAACAGGAGGCACCGGCAAGGATACGGTAATTTGGATGAGTTGGAGTCGACAAAGCGGATATTGGGGGAGACCAAGATAAATGATATTACAGTAGTCTAGTTAAGAAATAACAAGAGAAAGGAGAAGAGTAGCAAGGGAAGAAGGAGCCAGAAAAGGACGGATAGTGCAGATTTGATGTAATGCAGAGAAGCAGTGGCAAACCAGAAAGGACAGCTGGGCATGAAATGAAAAAGAGGAGTCAAGGGTGACTCCCAGGTAGCGGATAATGTCGACCAGGGGGATGGGGTGCCAGGTAGGGAGGGGGCAACAGCAGGTGAGAGGGTGGCCAAAAGTAAACCAAATTGTGGTGGATTTTGCTGAATTTAAATGGAGAAAGTTTTCAGAGAACCAAGTTCGCACAGCAGAAAGACACGTGTTAAAAGATGAGAGATCAGGAAACAATGGATTAGTGTAATGAATAAGAAATATGTCGTCGGCGTAATAGTAGGTGGTGATACAATGCTGTTGGACCAAAAGAGCTAGTGGAGTATGAAAAATATTAAATAACAGTGGGGCAAGGACCAAACCTTGGTGGACACCACAGAGAAGTAATCAAGAGGAAGAAGAGCAGGCACCAACAGATACAGAAAATGACTGAAGTGATAGAAAAGTGCAGAACCAATTGAGCACAGCACTACAAAGTCCAAGGTCATAGAGCCGAGAAAGGAGAGTACCGTGGTTTTTAACTCTTTCCTAGAGAACATTGGCATCCTGCCACAGGAGGAACCCCACCCCCTCCACATAGGAGGCAGACTGTGTCACTACACCCACAGATGGCATTTCATCTCCTCAGAGCAGTGGACACTCACCATAGTCCAGGAGAGGTACAGACTTCATCTACAAACTCTGCCCCCCTCCACTTTCAAGGGGGAATATTTCACGTAACCCCCACTCACTGCTCTCCTATAAGATGAGGTGTCTTCTCTTCTGTCGCAGGGTGCCATAGAAGATGTTCCAACATCCCAGCAGGGAATGGGTTTCTACTCTCTCTACTTTCTCAACCCAAAGAAGACTGGTTGATACATGCCCATTCGGGACCTTGAAACCTCAACAAGTTTCTGGTCCACAAAAAATTCAAGATGATCTCTCTCGGAATACTTCTTCCCTACCTCAAGAGTCAGGACTGGCTCTGTTCTCTAGACCTAATGGAAGCATATATACATATCCTCACCATCCAGAACACAGGAAATATCTACGCTTCACCTTTTAAGGAAAGCATTATCGATACAGAGTCCTTCCCTTTGGACTCGCCTCCACCCTAAGAGTCTTCACAAAGTGCATGGCAGTCATAGCCACATACCTAAGGTCTCTGGGGATATTTGTCTTCCCTTACTTAGACAATTGGCTGATAAAAGTAGACACTTCCCGAGAGATGCTACTTTCCTTGCATTGTACCATCACAGCACTACAACTCTTAGGATTTGTGATAAACTTCCCAAAATCCCAGCTCGCTCCTACTCAAAAACTAGAGTTCATAAGAGCTCTACTAGACACCTAACAGTCCAGGGCATTTCTCCCACAGATCCGTTGTGTCCATCTAATTCAACTAGCATCCCAGATGCTCCTATGGGATCAGCTGACCACCCATGAAATGCTGCAATCTCTAGACCACATGGCCTCTATAGTACATGTCTTTCCATATGCCTGATTACATATGCAGGCATCTCAGTGGACTCTTGCCTCCCAGTGGAAACAGGCTTCGGGCCATCTTCAGGACAAGATCCAGGTCACTGCCTCTCTGACCACATCCCTTCAATGGTGGTGTTCTCCAGAGAATATACATGTAGGGTCACCTTTTCAGCTGCCTCCACATCAATGCACCCTGATGACAGATGCATCCAAACTGGTTGAGGAGCACACCTCAGCAGCCTGTCTAACAGGGGCTCTGGACAATACAAGAGTCATAACTCCAGATCAATCTCCTGGAGCTGTGTGCTATCTCAAATGCCCTCCGGGTATTTCAACACCACCTCAGCACACAAACTATGTGAACAAACAGGGTAGAACAGGCTCAGGGACCCTCTGCAAGGAGGCTCTACACCTGTGGTCCTTTGCCATTGCCCATCAGATACACCCCAAGCGGTGTACTTCCCAGGGGAATTCAGTGTCTTGGCAGACAGACTGAGCTGCATCCTTCTTCCCCATGAATAGTCTCTCTATCTGGACACAACGTCCTACATCTTCCAGACCTAGAGAACTCCAGACATAGATCTATTTGTGATTCTACAAAATGCCAAGATTCCTCGCTTCTGCATGAGAACTCTGACATCCAGCAATCAACAGGTGGATGTCTTCCACCTACACTGAGGTCAGGGTCTGCTTTATGCTTTCCTTCCCATACCCCTTATTCCCAAGATGCTTTTCAAGCCTCAGGCCGACAAGGGCTCCATGATTCTCATAGCCCCTCACTGGCCATGGCAACTGTGATTTCCACTGCTAGTGTTACTGCGTCTGACTCAGACTCAGACTCAATGATTGGGATCTGAGCCTGATCTCTTCTCCCAGAACGACGACTCACTACTTCATCCCAATCCACACTCTCTGCAACTCACAGCTTTGTTGCTGAGAGCATAGTGTTCCAAGGCTTTAACTTTAAGCAAGACGTTAAGGAGATCCTCTTATCTTCTAGGAAGCCTTCCACCAGATGTTTATACGCTTTTAAGTGGCGTAAATACTCTGTCTGGTGTTCCCAGAAGGATCTCAATACTTTTTCTGCTCCAGTGGAGTCACTCCTCCAGTATCTCCTCCACATGTCTTCGACAGTTCTGAAGACCAACTCAGTGCCATTGCGGCCTCTCGCCAACTAGTGGATGGACAGCCTATCTATTCACAACCACTAGTAGCGTGTTTCATGAGAGGTCTCCTGCTGTCCAAACTGCCCATTAAGCCACCTCCAATGGCTTGGGACCTCAATGTCATCCTAGAGCAGCTTCTCATTAGCCACGACCTCACTAAAGTTCCTGTCATGGATGATAATCTTCCTAATTGCCCTCACTTCAGCTAGACAGATTAGTAAGCTTTAAGCTTTGGTGGCCCTATACCCGGTTCCACCATGACAAGGTCATCCTTATGACTCACTTACAAAGGACTCAAGATCATTGGAAATCCTCACAGTTGTTTATCTCATTTGACCCTAGTCATCTGGAGTTACCTTTTTCTAAGCATACGCTCTCCAGATGGATAGCAGACTGCATTTCATTTGCCTATGACAAAGCAGAACTCACCCTCAAGGGGCATGTCACTGCTCATAACATTCACGCCATGGCAACCTCGATGGCAAACCTACGCTCGGTAGCCATTGACGATATTTGCAAAGCAGCCACTTGGTCTTCTGTCCATACTTTTGCTGCCCATTATTGTCTGGACAAGGACTCCCGTCGGGATGCCATGTTTGGTCAGGTTGTACTCCAGCACCTCTTTAAGACTTAGATGCAACTCTTACCCTCCATCCTGGACTTTGATGATACCAGAAATCCATATAGGATCCATGACCTGGTCATGCCTTCTCCAAGGTGAACCTCTATTTGGTTCTGTGGATCACTTCATCTGGCATCTGGGAGCTAGGGAGTCCCATATGTGAA
This sequence comes from Ichthyophis bannanicus, assembly GCA_033557465.1. Taxonomy (NCBI): domain Eukaryota; kingdom Metazoa; phylum Chordata; class Amphibia; order Gymnophiona; family Ichthyophiidae; genus Ichthyophis; species Ichthyophis bannanicus. The sequence goes on along the minus strand of CM066037.1, from coordinate 384,365,857 downwards.
GACTACATTCCTGCTTGTTCCTGAAGATAGCGTAATTACTCACCTGTAGCAGGTGATCTCCGGGAACAGCAGGAATTTTGTCTTCACAACCCACCTGCCTCCCCTAGGAGTTGTAGGGTTTTCTTTTCTTTCCTTTCTCAGCTACAAGCTCAACTAAAGAGAGGGAGTGGGAAGGCAGGAAGGCAGTTGCACAGGTGCAGTGGAGTGCTCCCAAAGGCTTTCCAATTGGACGCTGGGGAGCGTTCCCATGTGGGCTCCGTCGGTACCGACGTCACCCATATGTGAAGACTAAATTTCTGCTGTTCCCAGAGATCACCTGTTACAGGTGAGTAACTTTAGTTTCTCTTTCTCTTCCTTAACACCTCTCCAGCCATGACCCAGTGTCTCTCTCTCTGATAGCCCCTAAGCCATCACCCATTGTGTGTGTCTCTCTCTCATAGTCCTCAACCATCACTCAGTGTGTGTGTGTGTAGTTCTCTCTCTCTCTCTCTTAGCCCCCCATCCATCACCTAGTGTGTGTCTGCCTCTCTCTCTCTCTTTCTCTCTCTCTTAGCTCTCTCACCATCACCCAGTGTGTGTGTCTCTTTCTTATATTGCCCCCTCCCTCACTATCACTTGCTCTCTCTCTCTTGCTTCCTCTCTCTCTCATTGCTCTCCCAGCGAATTTCTCTCCCCCCACGCAGCCAACACCCAATGTTTCCACCTCCCCCCATGCAGCCAGTACCTGAAGTTTCCCCTTGCAGCCAGTACCAGATGTGTCTCTCATTCCCCCACCCACACTCTTCAGTGCACAGCCAATACTCAACAGCTTACCATTACAGCAATGAAATGGATCGATACAAAAACAGCAACTCTGAGTGCCAGTCTGTCAACAATGAACCACCTGACTGAAGACCAAATACAGTTTAGGACTACTATCCAGAGGGTCACCATGAGTTAACACCGACTCGACGGCACTTGACAACAACAACAAGATGCATCTTGGCTTAACTGACAAGGAACTGTACCAGCCTCTGAAGGAGCCTAGCTGCTGTAAATTAAGGAGCCAAGACAGCTCTGGCCTGTTAATTGGAGTCTCTCTGCCTCAGTCAGAGAACTGCTAGTTACATTGGAAACAAGTAGCCCCTAACAACCCCCACCCCGACTCACCAGCAGCCCATCTCCAGCCTCCAGCAACTCCCCGATTCACTAGCAGCCCATCTACAGCCTCCAGCAACCCTTCTGATTTACCAGCAGCCCATCTACAGACCCAATACCCCCCCCCCCCCAATTCACCAGCAGCACTTCTCCTGCCCCCAGTCACCATCTTCACTCACTGCAGCCCTTTTCCTGCCCCCAACAACCCCCCACTCACCAGCAGCCCTTTTTCTGAACCCAGGAACTCCCTGCTCACCTGCAGTCCTTCTCCCGCCCCCAGTCAGCCCCCCCCCCCGCCTTCTCACCATCCCCCATCCAGCCTTCCTAACCCATCAGCAGCCTGATTGCAGCAACACAACCACGGGAGCAAATGGAAGTGCTTCCTCGGCTGTGCTAGAGTCAGTTGCCAGCACGCTTTCAAAGGTACACAGAAGCGCTTCCTGTGTACTTTTGAAAATGTGCCAGCATCGGGCCCTAACACAGCTGCAGGAGCAAGCGGAAGTGCCCCCACAGCTGTGTTGCTGCTAACAGTGTGGCTGGATTGGGAACTCATAAAGCTTGTGTGCCCGATCATTCCTTACTGTCTGGTTCTGCATCGTGTAGTTGCACAGAATTCCTCCAGGAGTACACCTTGAACAAACTAATTCACTTTACCCTAGACAGTTGGGTTTTAGATCCGGTCACAAAACAGAAACAGTGCTGACTTCCCTTCTTAATGGAATTTATTCATCTCTTGACCATGGAAATATCACTCTTGCAATATCCCTATATTTTACAGCCACATTTCACATTTGGTCATTTGATTCTTTTGTCTCGTCTAACAGATCTTGGCATTACCAGTTTGTTTCTCAATTGGTTCACTTTCTTCCTCTCTGATCGTTTCTTTCAGGTAGTCACAACTTCCTCTTCCTCCACTCCACTACCCATTCTCTGTGGTGTTCCACAGGGATCTTTTCTGTCTCCTATGCTTTTTAACATCTTTCTCAGTCCTCTTGCCACACTTATTCAGAACCTCAATATTAGTGTTCCATTATACAGACATTTTGCTCTTATATCATTTGGATTCCTTGATTCCTGACCTTCCCCAGGTTAGTCACTCTCTTAATCTCATTGCCTCTTGGCTCTGTTCTAATAGACTCGAACAATCAAAAAAAGAGTTCTGCTATCTGGTTCACAGGTGGTCTCATCCCCCACCCCCAGCCTTTACAGCCTCCCTCAAACTTTCTCCACTACAAGTCATCACTAGCTTGCCATATCTTGGTTTCATGCTAGACTCTGATCTGACCTTCATGCAAAATGTTACTCCATTGTGAAAAAGTCTTTCTTTACATCAATTTTGCATTGTTCATCCTTTCCTTGATTCCACATTCTTGACCTCTCTTTAACTCTACTTTGTCTTTACACATTTGGACTATTGTAGCACTATTTATGCCAGCCTTCCTCTTTTCATCCTGAAGTGACTTCAAGCAGTGCAAAATACAGCTGTCCCTATCTTATCTCTTGCAGGTAAATATGATCATGTCACTCCACTTCTGAAACATTATCACTGGTTGCCTGTCTCAGCTCCCATTCAATTCAAGCTTCTAACTCTTATTCATAAAGTTCTCTTAACCAACTGTACTTCTTATTTGGCTTCTTATCTTACTTTCCACACCTCATCATGAACATTGCATTCTCTGCATTCCTCCTCCCTCTAAGGCTAGATTAGAATCTACCCGTTGATCGGCAATTTCTTCTGTGTTCCCATCCTTTGGAATTCCTTGCCACGCTCCATCCATCTTGAATCGTCTTACCCTATCTCTCAAGCCCAGCTCAAAACACATTTATTCACTCAGGGCTCAATATTGAGTTGAGCAGTCTATGCATCCCTACGGTGCATAGCCCTGCCTGATGACTCTTAAGCATGGATATTCAATGCCGGGGTCATATGTGGCCCGGCATTGAATAACTGCGGATCACCGCACATGCCGGAAGCCGCAGTAGCTAAACAGGCAGCAGCGATATTGCATGCTGCCAAATTAGCTCCTGCACCTTAAAGATGGACAAGGGTTTTCCTCACCTATCCTTTAGGCGCAGGTCGTTAACTGGGCGTCATGCAATATAGCCGCTGTCTAGTTAGCGACAGTTTCCACCTCTGCTCTGCCCAGGAATGCCCCAACATGCCCCAATGCTAATGGAAAGCTTTGGGGTGCTTAGGGGAATTAAAAGGGGATATTCAATGGCACTAACCATTTAAAGCATTTACATGGTTTACTGGGCTGTAAACTCTGTACATGCCTTTCGAAAATCAGGCCCCCAGTCTTTTGGGGCCTAAGTTGACAGTCACAGAGCTGCAGATCCCACTCTTTACTGCTGAACTGTTTTTCCTTTGCTTTCTGTCATTATTTGTCACTCCTTTAATCACATTTATTGGTTTTCAGTTTTGTAAACCACCTTACAAACATAGAAATATGACAGCAGAAACAAAAAACAACAACACATGGCCTATCTGGTCTGCCCTTCCATCAACTACAACAGTGCCCTTTGTTCCTCTAGAAATCCTCTGTGTTTGTCCATTCTTTTTTGAATTCAGATACTGTCCTTGTCTCTACCACCTCCACTGGGAGATTATTCCATTCATCTACCACTCTTTCCATAAATAAGTATTTCCATATATTACTCTTGAGTCTATCCCCTTTCACCCTCATCTTATGTCCCCTTGTAGCAGAGATTGCTTTCAATTGGAAATGAAAGGCCACTGAGGTATTTAAACATCTCTATCATATTTCCCCAATCCTGCCTTTCCTGTAAAGTATACATATTAAGATCTTTAAGTCTGTCCTCGTATGCTTCATAATGAAGACCACTAACTATTTTAGTAGCCACCCTCTGCCAAGAATCCAACCTGCTTATATCCTTTTGAAGGTGCAGTCTCCAGAATTGCACACAATACTCAAAATGAGGTCGCACCAGAGACTTATACAAAAGCACTATCACCTCCTTTTTTACTGCTGGCTATTCCTCTTCCTATATACCCAAGCATCCTTCTGGCTCTCACAGTCTCCTTTTCTACCATTTTAAGCTCATCAGACACAATTACGCCCAGGTCTCACTCTTCGTTCATGGACAGGAGTACCTCATCCCCTACACTATACCACTCCTTTTGATTTTTGCAGCCTAAATGCATGACCCTGCATTTTTTAGTATTAAATTTCAGCTGCCAATTTCTAGACTGTTCTTCAAGCTTAGCTAGATCTTTCCTCATGTTATCTTCTCCTTCCTGGGTGTCTACTCTATGACAGATTTTGGTATCATCCGCAAACAAACAAACCTTACCCAGCAGTCATTCCACAATATCAATAACAAAGATGTTAAAAAGAATTGGACCAAGGACAGGTCCCTGCAGCACACCACTGTTTACCTCCTTCTCCTCAGAGTGAGCTCCATTTACCTGTACCCTTTATTGTCTCCCACACAACCAATTTCTAACCCTTATTAGAAAGGCAGTATATAAAGTTTTTAATAAACGTAAACATAAATAAAATGGGGTCATATGCAGGATGAAAGGGGCTGTCGGAGCCAAAATGTTGCGAGGATCTTGATGGCTCCGAAAGCTTCGTTCTTGAATACAAAAGAGCATAGCTAGGGTCAGAAAGGTCCCAGGAATATAAATCAATTAAAATATTTAAAAGTTAAATATGCTCCTGAACCCGGAAGTAATTACTGCAGACTGGAGCATTTTCCAGTACTGCTCCCTGCACAAGCAACTTAAGGGCAGATTTAGCCGACAGCCTCGCCTGGATATGAAATCCCACATAGGAAACACAGTCAGAACTATATACTATAAGATCCGTACACTGAGACACCTACGCTCCATGCTCGAACCAAATGATTTCAGGACAATTTACCAAGCACTTATCATACCCCACTTCGATTATGCCAATGTCATCCTTCAAGGTCTTCCTCAATCCACCTTGAACCCGTTACAGCTGGCAATGAATGCCGCAGCAAGGGTCCTTCATGGAGCCGCCAGGACCGACCACATTACACCTCTGCTGATTCAACTACATTGGCTACCCATCCAGGCTAGAATTATTTTCAAAACTCTACTCCGCACGTTCAAAGCTCTTAATAAGCTCTCCGCCACATCCTTATCTGCCCTTATTAACACTACTATACCAAACAGAGCAAGAAGATCCACGTCCATTAACTCCCTGAAGCTCCCAAGGGCCTTAACAAGCTGCACTACTTCTACAGCCAACAGAACCTTTATCCTCTGTGCCCCAAGGTGCTGGAATGCACTACCCCCTGACATCCGGGCTATTAACAGCTTAACACAATTTAAGAAAGCTCTTAAATTCCATCTCTTTAACAAGTACCTTATAGAGTCAACGGCACCCATAGACCTCAGCGATTCCACCCATTAATACAGTTCCTTGGTGTCTCAATTAACATGCCAAGTCTGATTCTCTATAAGTAAAGATTATGTTCATAGTAACTGCTCCTTGTAACTGATACCGATACAGTAATGTTTTCCTTGTAAATAGATTGTAGATAGTTATCCTTGTTATCCAAGTTCCTTCCCTTGTTATCTGTAAACTCATGCATGTTGACTGTACTGAGATTTTTGTTCTATGTGAACCGCGCTGATGCTGAATAGTGCGGTATATAAGAGAATTTAAATAAATAAATAAATAAATTTAGAGCTTGGTCAGTGCTGTAAACAGGCTGTGTGAAATGCAGGAAGCATGAGATAATTGACTGTTTAGCTGGTGAGGTTTAAATACATAATTTAAAGGGATACTTCCAATTTTTGAAAAGATATCTATATTTTTAACAGGTGTAGTATAGGGCTGACATGGGAGGGAGAACTTTGATACTGCAGTATGATGGTCTTCCTGAAGCACTTTGGGGGCTATTTGGTGGGTGGAGCATCACTAATTTTCGTACCCAGATAAGAACTGTGTTGGGAAGTTCTAAATTGTTTCTGTTAGTGGGGATTTGATCTTGGCAGAGGATAGAAGTATGTGGTGGGTGAGAGTTGAGGCGTAATTTGAGGATCAAGGAAAAGGTGTTTAATTGTTAGTTAAAAGCTTAATTGAGCTTGGCAGAGGTTGAGAAAGGCTGGCTGTGTAATAAAAGTGTGGGAGAGGGTTTTTTTTTTAATGATTTTTCTCCTGTTTGTAGAACCCTTTGTAATCAAATGTGTGCTCTTGGTGAGAGAAGAAAACTTGCTTGGAGAGATTTCTCTGTCTTAGACAGAGGTCAATACCTTGCTAATAACATTTTGGGTGTGAGAAAAAAATTGTTTTTAAAAATTGGCAGCTAATGAGAGTCAGCTAGCAAGGTTGTCTTATGCTGGTACCTGTCTCAAGCATGAGACCTCTTACATCCTTTATCGCTTTGGAAAAGAAACTTTGCTTTAATTTTTTTTAGCCAAAGTTTTCTTTAAATGATGGAAACTTTTGCTGCTGAGTCTGAAAGCTGTGCTGCATATCTGTGGATTGGTTGCTGAGTGTGTGGGGTCCATTAACAGTGTGAAATGTGAATGTATTTTTATGAATGACTGGGATCTACTTAGACAGGGAATAAGAATTATCTATTCTTTTCATACTAGCTAAAAATAAATGTTTTAAGTTCTGAAAAATCCTGCTGCTTGAAGAATTTCCAGTTCCAAATGTAGGGAGGTACATCACCAGAGCCAGAATGACCAGAGTGACCTGACCCGAGGGACTAGAGTGACCTATATGACCAAGACAGAAGGACTGCAATAGTGGCTTCTGCACAAGAAACACTAGGAAGGACAATTAGCACTATTAACAAACACACACACACCTTTTTTCTTTTTGGTTTGGGACAGTGGAATTCCTAGCCCACCTCTGAGGTGGAATAAGTCCCCTATCTATCTTGGCCTTGCCAGACATACAGGGCCATGACCTGCATAGGCTTTGTATATCTGAGTTCATGGGTCCGCCCCCACTCCACCCACTCTCTGCCTCTGGCACTCCCCCTCCTGCCCCTGTCCAGCACTCGCCACACAAGGGGGAGAGCCTCTTTCAATTGAAAGCAAGTTCTGCTACAAGGGGACATGGGATGAGGGTGAAGGGGGGTAGATTCAGGAGTGATATGCGGAAATATTTCTTTACGGAAAGAGTGGTGAATCCGTGGAATAGTCTCCCAGTGGAGGTGGTAGAGATGAGGACAGTATCTGAATTCAAGAAAGCATGGGACAAACACAGAGGATCTCTAAAGGGAAAAAAGGGGACTGTTGTAGTTGTTGATATGGAGTAGTTGTTGGAAGGACAGACTAGATAGGCCATGTGGTCTTTTTCTGTCGTCATATTTCTATGTTTCTATGTTTCTCTGTGCATGCGGCGAGCTGAGGGGAGCAAAATATGGTGTCGGGACAGAACGGGGGTTGGACGTCCAACCTCCCTATTTGGGGGTCAGAATGACCCCCATAGATGCCAATTCTGCAGGTGCATGTCTGAGCCATCCAGACTTCCAGAAATCTGGATGGCCCAGAGGTGCACCCTATTCTGCTCCTGTGAGACTTGACATGCCCACGGGAACATAATCGTGGCATAGGGATTGGATGTCCAGGATGTGCCCCAATTCAGGGAACCCAGACATGGCACCGGTCATGCCCGCCCTCGCTCCTCCCTCGGCCTACCCCCTCCCACCCCTGTCCAAAGCTCCCCACACATCTCCCCTATATGTGTGTGGAGCTTTGGATGTCCAGACCTGCTAAACACAATTCTGAAGGAGCCCCATAGAGGCTAATTCTGATATGTGCCTCCCAGGGCCGTCTGACATCCAGACATCTGGACAGCCTGGGGATGCACCTGATTCTGCTCCCATGGGGGCTAGATGTCCCTGCGGGAGCAGAATCGCAGCATAGTGGCTGGACATCCAGGACATGCTCCAATTCAGGCACCCTTGATGTCCAGTCAATTACACGGCTAGCCCAGCCTGGCTTCTGCATGGAGCCACAGTGCCATGGCATCATGTTGCCATGGCATCATGGCTCTATGCAGGAGCCGCAATCCGAAGCCGACCTCCGCAAAGTGCTATCCCCACAGCACGACCTCTGATCAGGCCTTCCATGGCCAGGGTAAGGCTGCAAGGAACCCCCTCACCTTCTTTATGTGCCCTGGCACTGGCGACCCCCGACATACAATTCCACCTCTGAGGAATTGGCCCTGCAAGTCCGGTGTCAGCTACCCTCCCCTTCACTGCCCTCGTTCCTTCCCAGGACCGCTCCTCCCGCCCATGAACAGAGCTCCCCATACAAATGGCCTGTACTTGTGGGGAACTCTCTGCACACCAGCAGCATCCCAGCGTTTAATGGGTCTGAACGTCCGAATCGGATGCCCAGACCCACTAAATGCGGGTCGGAATTGGGCCCATGGTAAATAACACCCATTGAATAATTCAAGCCCCATGATGCTCAGTAGGGACTATTTATTAACTAGTCAGATAATTAAAATTCATACAATAATATACATTAATGCACATTAACTTGCTAATATAAGTAGTAAATGAGACCCTATGTTTGAGATCTCCTGCCTTTTCTATATCCTTAACTGCTAAAGACCACTTGTGTAAGAGGGAATGCTCAGATAATAAACTAAACTCCTTACCAAAATTATTTCTGTAGAAAAAAGGCCACTTATAAAGCCTCAAAAACACTCATTATACTTGAAAACTTGAAGGATTAAAAAAGTGAAAAGAAGTGTGAAGAACCATCAGAATGGAACCTTTAAGGAAACAAACTGCTATATCATTGCATATGTCACCCTTTATACTCCTCTTATCAATTATCAGTTATTTTCTTCGCACTCTACTTTTTTCATCTTGCGTATATCTCATGCCAACCTTTCTTTTTATTTTTTTTTTGTTTGTTCTCATTTGCATTCAAAACTGTGCTTGCTGTATTTTCAAATATGGGCTCAGTGGACTTTTTCTTCACCACGTTAAAAATAGTCACTACCCCTACTTCATTAATTGGTATGCTATGGAATATACTTGTTGGTAAATATTTCTCATTCATACATGCCATGAACGCTGTTCCCATGCATAGTTAACTGCAGGGTTAATGCTTTCCAAATGCCATCACTGCTTTCTCACAAAGACCTTAAATGGCCATATCATCAGGATGCCTCCTCTCACATGCAGGTTTCGCGGCTCTCCCTCAGAGGTGTGGCGTTTTCTCTGCGTATCTACTCATGGCTCAAAACACGGCATACAGACTGAGAAACAGCCATGGTCCTTAAATATAGTCTGACTACTGGCACATCCAACATCCGGGGATCGTGTGACATCAGCAACTGATTCAACAAACTGTATCTATAGTGCACACATTCAGAGCAATGAATTCCATTCTACAACGTGAGATCAGTTGATACTATTTCCACTTTATGTGCCAAGTGATTCCAATATTCTGTAAGGCGAACTTTCACCTTCCCTGTAGTTTTCTCAACATATAACAACATGCATAGGCACTGAATAGTATATATCACATACCAAGAGTTACAATCAGTGCTGATCTCAAATGATACTCTCGTCATCACCTTTTCTACCTGTTTAGCCTTCTTAAGATCATCAGATACAATCACGCCCAGGTCCTGCTCTTCTTTTGTGGACAGAAGTACTTCACCCACTATACTGTATCGCTCCCTTCGATTGCTGCAGCCCAAATGCATGACCCTGCATTTTTTAATATTAAATCTGAGCTGCCAAATTCTAGACCATTCTTCAAGCTTAGCTAGATCCCTCTTCAGGTTATCTACTCCTTTCTGTCTAATCTATTGCAGATTTTGTTATCAACCACAAAGAGGCAAACCTTTCCCGACAACCCTTCCACACTATCACTAATAATGATGTTAAAAAGAATCGGACCAAGGACAAATCCCTGTGGCATTCCACTGGTAACCTTCTTCTCCTCAGAGTGAGCTCCATTTACCTGAAACCTTTGTACCCTTTGTCGCCTCCCATTCATCCAATTTCTTATCCAAGCAGTAACTTTAGGATCATTCCTTAAGGTGCTCAGTTTATTTATAAGTTGCCTGTGCGGAATAGTCTTAAAGGCTTTATTGAAATCAAAATACACCACATTTAGGTCTCTTCCTCAGTCCAACTCCCTGTTCACCCAGTCAAAGAAATCAATCAGATTTGTCTGACAATTCCTGCCTCTGGTGAATCCATGCTGCCCTGGATCCTATAACACAGGTACACTACCAAAAAACTGCCTCCAGTTTTGCAACTGATTCCTATAGATTTTGGGGTGCTGAATCCACGAAAAATAGCCAAAATGTTCCATCACGTCACGTTTTCTTGCAAAATTAGATTTCTTACCCATATAAGGAATGTTCACATAATTTCTTTTTAGCCGACTGCAGTTTATTTTCTTGGCCCAAAATAGAGGTTGTAATGGTTAACTAACTAGAAACGCTCCCTCATGATATTTTAGAGTGTTTTGTATTCATTTTATACATTAACAGGACAATTGGGAGGCGGGGGGCTAAATCCAGTACTCGCGCTGGCGCATGTTCTTTCCTGTTCGCCTCGCCTCGTTCGCTCGCTCAAACACGGTGGTTGCGACATGAACGTTCCTGTCAAATTTCAGTTTCTTGCAAGTTCATTATTACCTTTTGTTTGCTCAGTCGTAATCTAGCTTTATTCCGAAGTGGTTCACTACAGTTGTAGTTTGCAGTGCTGTGTATTTGTGATGGCTCACAGAGCCAGAGGTTGCGTCAACTCTCCGTACAGTTTTTGTTTTATTTGTGGGGAATATACCGTGAAAAAGCGGCAGAGGAACATTTCTGCATTTATTAAAAAAGTATATTTCGCCTATTTCGGTTTGAAGTTAGGCGATGAAGACAAACCGTGGGCTCCTCACAAAGTGTGCAAGACATGTGAGGAAGATCTACGCTTATGGATGAAAGGTAAAAAACAAGCATTTCGTTTCGGAATACCTATGATGTGGCGTGAACAAAGAGACCACAGCAGTGACTGCTATTTTTGCTCTTGTATTGTGAAGGGATACAACTTAAAAAATAAGAACGTAATAAGTTACCCCAACCTTCCCTCAGCAATTAGGCCTATGCCTCATAGCAACGAAGTACCTGTGCCTGAACCACCAAAATCTTTGAATCATATTTGTGTGGACGGTTCTGATCATGATGAGACTCATCAGATGGCTTTTCCCGATGAGTCCAGTACTTCCGAGTTTGAAACTGAACCAGATCCGAAACCTGAACTTTTCTCTCAAGCTGAATTGAATGATTTAGTCCGGGATTTAGGACTCCCAAAAGATGCTGCCCAACTGCTAGGTTCTCGGCTTAAACAGAAAAATCTATTGTCACCAGGAACAACTTTTCATTGGTACCGCAACCGCAAGACACAATTTTTGAAGTATTTCAGCAAAGAGGAAGATTTGGTATTTTGCAACGATATATACGGAGTGATGGAAAAGTTTAAACTCAAGTATGATCCTGCTGAATGGCGGCTGTTCATTGATTCGTCAAAAGACAGCATAAAAGGTGTTCTTCTTCATAATGGCAACACATTCGCTTCAGTTCCTATTGCTCACTCTGTTATTCTCCAAGAAAAATACGAGAATTTAGCCCTGATTCTTCAGAAGATTCATTATGATGAGCATAAGTGGATGATTTGTGGAGACTTTAAAATTCTATCCATGCTATTAGGGCAGCAATCCGGTTTCACCAAATATCCTTGCTTCCTTTGCTTGTGGGATAGCCGGGCCCGCGACCTACACTGGGGGAAAAAAGACTGGCCAATTCGGGAGTATTTGAGACCCGGTGAGAAAAATGTTCTACATGAGAGCTTGGTACCTCGTGATAAAATTCTATTACCACCTCTCCACATTAAGTTGGGTCTCATTAAGCAATTCATCAAGTCCCTTCCAAAAGATGGCGAGTGCTTTCGGTACCTTTGCTCAAAGTTCCCCCGACTTTCTGAAGCAAAGCTAAAGGAAGGAGTGTTTGTTGGCCCTGATATAAGAAACTCATTTCAGATGGAGCATTCGCTGAAACGATGTCTGAGAAGGAAAAAGAAGCCTGGGATTCCTTCAAGGATGTTGTTCTCAAATTCTTGGGGAACAGGCGGGATGAGAACTATAAGGATATTGTTGCCAGGATGCTCAATGCCTTCAAAGAACAAGGCTGTAACATGAGCCTGAAAGTCCATTTCTTGCACTCCCATGTGAACTACTTTCCCGAAAACTTGGGGGCGTACAGTGAAGAACAAGGTGAAAGGTTTCACCAGGACATCAAGGACGCAGAGAGAAGGTACCAAGGAAGATGGAACACCACTATGATGGCTGATTTCTGCTGGTTGCTGCTGCGGGAAACCCCAGATGAAAAATACGCCAAGCAGCGCACCAAGAGAAGCATTCGGGGGAAGAAGAAACGGGCCCACCAGGAGATTGATTGACCCAAGAATGACTTTAAAATCTAAACTGTGTTGACAAATATCGTGTTTTTACTAAACTTTGAAATACAGATTTGCTAGTTATTACCACAGTGTCGGATCTCATTTATTAGAATTTTATTTTCACACCATCGGGTGTTTGTCTTCATGTATTGCAATGGTGCGGTTTGCGTTTTCTATTCTTACATACATACCTGTACAACATTTTTTGCACATTTCTTTGCTTTGCTTTGTGTCTAACCTCGCTCTTATATGCTCAATGTTTGTGCACATGTATGTGGCTAAGTGCAGACAATTTTGCTACCATCACAGTGTGTTTTGTTGACATTACTCTATTCTTATGTGCTGCCTTGTTACAATTTTCTTTATTCTTATTTGAATAACTACTAAACAATTAGTATAAAAAATTCATCCAAGAAACTTTTATCTCGATCGCACTCAATCTGAAACGTTCACCTCAAACTGCTAACCCAATGTAGCAAAAAATCTGTACGTGATGGAGCAAATTGGTTACCAGATTTGGATTCAGCGCACCAAAAAACGTAAAAATCAATCGAAACATTAGAGGCAGTTTAAAAAAAATTTTTTTTAGTGTACCTGTGTAATCCACTGGACTCCAGAAACCTCACTATTTTCTCATTTAGCAGCGTTTCCAATAATTTGCTCACCACCGAAGTTAAACTAACCGATCTGTAGTTTTCAACCACATCCTTACTTCCACTTTTGTGTAAAGACACCACATGAGCCTCTCTCCAGTCCTTTGGCACCACTCCCGACTCCAACGAGGCATTGAAAAGGTCAGTCAATGGAGCTGCTAAAACATCCCCAAGTTCCCTCAGTATTCTAGGGTGTATCCCATCCAGTCCCATCGCTTTGTCTACTTTAAGATGACCTAGATTCTCACGAACACAATCTTCTGAAAATTGTTCAAGATGTCCCTCGCTTCTGTTCCCGTTTGTGGGTGTTTTCTGAGGCCCTGTTCCTGGTTCTTCATCTGTGAACACAGAACAGAAATATTTGTTAAGCAATTCTGCTGTATCCTCATCAGCTTCTACATATTCCTCCCTTTCACCCTTGTGTCTGACAATACCACTTTTGCCCTTCCTCTTCTCACTAACATATCTGAAAAATGTCTTATTCCCCCATTTTATTGCATTGGCTATTTCCTCTTCTTTGTGAATCTTTGCTTTCCTGACTAACCTCTCTAAAGTTTTCCAAATATAGATACCTGTCTTCCTCTCTATGATCTCTTGTATTTCATGAAGGTCTCCCTCTTTTTTTTCAACTTTTCAGCTACTTCTTTTGAGAATCATAGTGGTCTCCTTTTCCTTTTATCTTTATTTACCATTCTAACAAAACGTTTGGTTGCCCTTAAAACATCCCCTTTCAGTTTTGCCCACTGTTTTTCTACATACCCCAGCTGTTCCTATCCCGCTAATGACTCTTTGAGGTATTGGCCCATCTTGGCAAAGTTAGTTTTCCCAAAATCGAAGACCCTCGCTTTTGAATGGATTTTATCAGCCCTAGTCCTAATACTGAACCACACAATCTGGTGATCGCTGGATGCAAAATGATCTCGCACTATAACATCAGAAACACTTTCACCATTGGTAAGCACCAAGTCCAGTATGGTCCCTTCACGTGTGGTTTTTGTTAGCAGTTGTCTGAATAGTTCTTCCTGTAAAGAATCCAGGATCTCCTTACTTCTAGATGACACTGCAGCAGGGATGTGCCAATCAACATCCGGCATATTGGAGATTCAGTAAAAATTGAATGCATGGCCACAATATGCCAATGCTTACGTATCACAGCAACTACCTTATGGGCCAAATTAGAATAGTACATTATACATACTTGGCAATCCACTGATTAGCGGATCTAATCTTGAAATAATAAATCAAGATTCACATAGAATGGATGCAAGTTTTATTTACATTCTCTTATATACTGTGCTATTCTGCATCGGTGTGGTTTACATTGAACAAACTGAAATTACATTGAACAAGGCATTGTAACTTGGAGATAACTATTTTACAGGGAACATGGGCTATGGAGGGTTAAGTGGCTTCCCAAGACCACAAGGAGCACCTGTGGGACTAGAAACCCCAGTCCTTCTGGCCCAAGGTTGCTGTCCTCTAGTGGGATTTGAACCCCCAACCTTCCAGCCTGAAGTACCTTACCCCAACCACTAGGCCACTCCTCCACTCTTGAGTATCCATGCTTTTGCACTTGATCTTTCAACAAGCCCACCTGTTGTTTGTATTCAGTAATGGTGGCAGTCAAAAAGGAGAAGCTGATCTCCAACTGCTAAAACAGACCAGAAACAAAAGGAAATGGAAGTAGATAATGGCCAAACACTGATGAATCTTAAAAAAATAAAACAATAGAGATTTATTGACAGACCCTTAGGCCATTGCCTACCTCCATTTCCTTTTGTTTCTGTTCAGTAATGGTGGAACATACTCACCATGGCAAGCCATTTAACCCTCTATTGCCTCAGGTACAAAAAACATAGATTGTGAGCCCTTTGAGGACAAGGGAAAAATACATATACAGTACCTGAATGTACACCGCTTTGACTGGTAGAAAAGCGGTATATAAGCCTAGTTAAATAAACTAAATACATAAATAAAAAATCGGCCTATTGACAAGGATCTCCTCAGACCAACTGGATGATGACTCTCATAGGATAGCAGTGTATTCCTATCAACTGCTTTTCAATATGAAGTCATCTCCAATCGGTTCACTTGTTTGAAAACCTGAACATCCAGAAATCGTATATGCTCCCAATTGCTGACTTGAGAAAATGTAAGGTTGACATCCAATGTATTCAACCAGGACATAAAAGCTGACAGCTGATCTTCAGTCGAAGTCCACAGACAAAACACATCATCAATGAACTTTAACCAAATTGGAATGTTGGCAAACCATTGGGACTGGTCTAAAATGTTTTCTTCAAAATTGGCCACATATATGTTAGCTACACTCGGGACCATAGCAGTGCCCGTGGCTATACCATAGATCTGCAGATAGAAATGTCCCTCAACATTAAAATAATTTTTATGTAAAGAGAATTTAACCAACTTATTCAAAAAATCTGTGGGAATCCTGGTTTCAGAGACGCGGGTGTCCAACACCCTCCCAGCCATCTGTAAAGCATCTACCTGGGGAATGTTGGTATATAAGGCTTCTAAATTCATCATGACCAACAAAGTATCATCGATCACATTTGAAATTTCACTCAGATGTCGCAAAAAGTCAGCAATATCCTTGATGTAAGAGTGGGCTTTAGCCACTACTGGCTTCAAAAAGAAGTCAACAAGCTTGGACAAAGGTTCCAACACAGTCCCACTAAAAACACTATTGGCCTCCCAGTAGGTTTAGTTGTGGATTTATGCACCTTAGATACCAAATAGAATGTTTGGATCTTTGGGCTATCCACTCTCAAAAAAGTAGCCTCCCCCATTAGTGAGGAAGTAATCGTTCAGTGCTTCATCCACCAAAGATTTCTCTACTGGGACCGACCGAGGGGTAGGATCTTCCTCTAATAAAAGATAATGTTAGGTATTGCCCAATTGGGACTCATCCTCTTGATGGTATTGTATATCCAATATCACTACAGACCCACTCTTGTCAGCCGCCCAAATAACTATATCCGAACGGTTTGAAATTCACACATAGCAACCCACTCTTCCTTCGTCAGGCTGAGATTATATCAGAGTTGTTCAAGGGTCTCCTAGTTTATAATATCTTGAAGCACTATGACCCAAAATGTAGCTATATAGAGAACGATGGCCCCTGGGGGACCCAACTAGACTTGGCTCTCATGATAGAACTATCCAGAGTAGATGTTGGGTGCTTAGAAAACTAGAACCATACTTGCAGATTCCTTATAAATCTAGCTATATCAAAATGACAGCCAAAGGAATCATGGAAGGTAGATGGGATGAAAGATAGACCCTTTTCCAACACAGAAACTTGATAGACAGTCAGTGTAGTATTGGAAACATTTACAGTATAACTGGAGATTGCCTTATTGTTGCAAGCTTGGAGGATGGAGGATCTGGTTACATGAATTGGCCAGTCTTCCTCTTCCTGGTCTGATCGCTAATTCTTCTTGTGACCTCATCTAAACCACCAGTAGCCCTGAAGGCCATCTCTGTCGACCCTTAAAAAAAGAGGAATGACTTCTACTGTCACTGTCTTCCACCCTTGATGAATCTGACAAATCAAAACCAACCCAATGTCTGCTAACAGACCTCTTTTCAGAGTTCATCCAAGGATAGATGGAATCTTTGGTGTAATCTTCTGCATCTCAGTGTAATTTACATAGCTTCTTCTCACATAATGAAGACCAGAGCTTATCTAAGGATTAGTTGTATTTACTCAAATACTCTTCTACAGAATTCAACTCATTCTTTTTTTAATGTCATCAATGTTCTTCTGAATCTCCTTAGATTTTTGTAATGCACTATCTGTAATCTCAATAATGAGTAATATCAAATCAAAAGAACATTTATTCAAAATAGCTGCCCACTTATCCATAAACTGAGGTTGATCTAAAAACATTTTTGGTTCTTGTTTAATACATGAACCCCTAGGGATTTGTTATTTCTTGATATACTGTATTCAATCAGGGATGTTTGGAAAATCCAATATTGCTGTTGTATTTTGGGAAAACTACATTGAAGGTGAAGGTTTGACTTACAGAACATCGGAGTTGCTTGGCACACGAAATGGAAACAGCACACATTGTATCAGTAACTCTCATGAGTTTCAAGAACTGAGGTGGTGTATCATTGATCATGTGCCTGAAGTGAAATGGGGGGAGATGGAAGGGCTTTTTTATCATATAGACAGCAATATTAGATTTTCCACTTCAGAACTGAAAAACCTTTTGGTTTGAATAAGACTGATAGAATGGAATTCATTGTTCTAAATGTGCGCATTATGAATAAAGTTTGTTGAATCAACTGGTGATGTCATACGATCCCCAGATGTTGGTGTGACAGTAGTAGGACCATATTTAATGTCCATGGCTGTTTCTCAGTCTGTATGTCGCATTTTGAGCCATGAGTAGATACACAGGGAAAATATCACACGGCATAAGGCGGTGTGCTAATGCTTTAGGAGGCATTTTAATATTGGGCGGCATAAGGCAGCGCGCTGATGCACAAGCACAGAAGCAGAGCCACAGTATAATGGTTAAGACACTGACCAATGGTACAGGGATCATGGGTTCAATCCCCCACTGTGCCCAATGAAGAATGCTGGCGAAGGCATTAACTATTATGGGTAAGTTTGCTTTAGGAGGCATTTTACATTTTATTTTAATTACTACTACTAGCAAACGCACTCTCAAAGCATGTTAACATAAGGCGCCCCATAAGGCACATTTTAAAGTGCACTGTCCGCCAAGACACCCTAGAATGTTGCTTATAGGGCGCTTTATAGAGTGCCGTATGAGGTACCGCAAGGTCACAGCAATATTTTTGATGGCAGCACTGTGCAGTTTAAGGAATGAAAAGCATAAGTAGGTGCACTGACATGCAAAGAGGAGCAGCAGTGGAGCACAATGGTTAAGGCACTGACTACTGATACAGGGGTCATGAGTTTGCTCCCCAGTGTGCCTAATAAGTAAGGCTGGTTGTGGCATCAGCTTTGCAATGTACTTATTTTTAACTGCAGCACTTTAGTTGTATTTTATTAATTGCTGCCAGCAAACAGGTCCTCACGTGCCGTAATTGAAGGTGCCGCATAAGGCACCCTATAAGGAACTCCATAGGGCACATTATAAAGTGCACTGTCCGCCACGGCACCCTAAAATGTCCCCTATAGGGCACCCTATATGTTGCTCCACAGGATAATGTATAGTGCACCTTATATGGATGGTAACCATAAGGTAACCTATAGGGCGCCCTATAAAGCGCCCTCTGAGGCACCTTATGGGTACAGTATGATGAGGGTGTTTTTGCTGGCAGTAATAATGTACATTAAAAAGAGATAATGCTCCGGGCAGCCCCATCAAAAAAAACCCCTATGGGTTTGAACCCATGACATCTGGCTCCACAGGTAGTGAAGTAACCATTGTGCTACAGCCCTATAGCTGCTAGCAAGCCCCTGGCTGGCTGTAGAGGGAGTGCATGTCACCACACAGACAATCTGCTGTGGTCACCAGGATAGGGTTAGCCCACCCGTACCCATGATGCATTGCACATGCAAATCAGCTGTCCACAGATAAACACAAGATGGGGAATGCACCCCCACAGCACCTCGGCCTGGTAGGGGGTACTGACCGTGTGTTTTACTGGCACAGAGTAGCTACACACCGTCACATTGTGCAGGTACTGTGCTCACCCTGAGGGTGCGGTGAGGCGCCCAGCACCAGGTCCACAGCACCTTCCATGGATGAAAGAGGTCATGCCAGAGGGTCAAAGCAGTGTTAATGTGTGAGATAGGTAGTTTCTGCAGAAACACCTTGGATATCTCCATCTGTTTCAGTCAGGAGTAGCTCCTATGGACCCCTAGGTGGGCTATGTACCACCACTCCCCCTCCTCCAGGGCTGAGGGTGGCAAACAGGGTCTCCTATCAACAGATCCACATTCTACCTCCCTGCAATGGTGGCAGTAGAGGGGACCATTAACCCCAGGTCCTGCTGGGGAACAGACATCATACAGGGCAGTCAATGCAGCTCTGTACACATCCATAACACAATAGCAGACAGACATTAGGCCTGGATATGCTAAGCTGCACCCCACCACTATCTGATATTCTCCTGCAGCAAGCCTTCAACCGCTGCACCCTACAAGCCACTCCATCAAGACACATACCAGCTACTAGTTAGTCCACAGTGCATGTTCCCAGTGGAAATGCATGCACCCAGAACTGGGATGTCAGCATACACCAGAAGCAAATAAATCAGTGAATGGGCCCCAAAAGGAAACCCATAAATATCACATGAGAGAAATACTATACAGCACTATGGGGGTGCCTAGCCATGCTGTCATCACTGCACAGTCAGGGTGAGAGTGATCCCCCAGCAGGACATACTGAGGTCACCCTGTCTGTGTAGGTGGTGGCCGGGCACTACAATGTCCCAGCCAGTGCCCTATGCCCTGTGCAGATGCATCCTGGCCAGGTCACCCTGTCCGGGCTATACCCATGGTACCTTGCTCCTCATTATGCACATTGGCAGGCCAATACTGGCAACAGTGCTGGCAGTGTGGGCTGTGGAAGGTGTTTGCAGCCACCACACACTGTATAGACAGACACACACTCCCACACCTATGCCAGCATTGTGCTACTATAGAGGAGTTTAGCAGCCCTGCCCACCACACCAGTCCTGGGCACAGTACAGGCATGGATATGCTACGCAATACTGTTGGGGGTCACTCCCCAGGGTGGTAAACACTGTCAGAGACCAGACCTGAAGCACACACCACAGACATCAGAAAGATTGTTATGATGGAGCTCAATCAGCAAACTGTGCTTAATGTAGGAATTGCTATCTGCCAGTAATCATAGCAAACGTTTGATAGCTGTGTACCGTATACCCAGGTGTAGGGTGGCATTGCTAAGGTATGCAAGTGCTAGTATTGGGAGATGCACGCAGGGCCCAATGTCCTGCCTCTCCAGGAGGCATTAGCCAAGGTGGTCTGTGGGTGTGGGTGTGTCTGGGCCTGTTGGCTGCTGCTTTACAGCAGAGGTTCCCAACTCCAGTCCTGGTGTGCCAAACACTGTTCCGGTTTTCATGCTGTCCCTCATGAATATGCATGGATACATCTGCATACCATGGGGGTGGTGCATAGATATGCAGCACAGGCATCTTTATTAGAGGCAGCATGGAACCTGAATGGTGTTTGGCCCTCCAGGACTGTATTTGGGGGATTCTGCCGTAGGTAATGCACATTTCTATGGTGTTTGTGCTGTGTAGGGTAAAATAGAGGTTTTTGACCCATGCTTATGGTCTCAGCAATGATGGTTCAGTCTTTACTACCATGTTTTCTTCATGGGTAAAATAAGGGGACTGGGTTGGCAGGAGCCCAAGCTGGGATATGAACCTGTGACTTTCTGGTCCTAAGGGCACTGGCTGTGTCCGCTGCACCACCGTCTTAGTACAAAAACAGTGCATTCCCTGGGGAGTCCATAGCTGTTTGTCAGACAGGGCCTGTCTGTTGGAGGGCACTGCACCCACGTGAAGGGGGCTAGGCCACCGTCTGCTGTGGGCAGCAGCCACTGCCCCCTCCACCAACGGTACCCCTCCGCCACCATGCTGACATGGCCTTATATTGCTGACAGCATCACAGCTAAATGATATGTGTCCCTCCAGGACTGCATTGCGGGGACTGTGGTCTAGGTAATGCGCATGTTTCTGGTGTCTGTGCTCTGTAGGGTAAAATAGAGGTTTTTGGACCATGCTTATGTTATCTGCAAAAAGGTTGGTCTTTACTATCATGGTTTAGTGGTGGGTAAAATATGGGGATTGGGTTTGCAGGAGCCCCAGCTGGGACTTGAATTGGTGATCTTTGGCTCCTGAACACACTGTCTGTGTTCACTGCACCACACTGTGGCCACAGAGATAGTGCAGTCCCTGGAGATAGGAAACCTGCCCAAAGGAGACATAAACCCTGCTCTGCACAATTTCACTGTGGGATCATTCACCTTGTATGGGGACGGAGCGTAGACCCCTCTAAAATTCATATTTCTTTTTTGGGGCTTTCTTGGGAGTGATTTTTGATGTTTTCCATGACTATCACTGTTGCCCAGCTGGATTATAATTTTTTAGAATTTTGTTGTGGTCATTTTCAATTTTTATTTGCTATTTTGTTCTGTGCACATGTATCACACTGCTCACGTTATGTTGGTTTCCCTGGTTTTGCTGTACATTGCTGACAGAAATGGTTTCTTCCCTTTAAATCGGCTCTAACGCGAGGTTTTCACTCGCAGTATTTTTTTCATCGAATTTCAGCCCCGCTCCTGTGCGGGGAGCATCTCCCCTCCCACTCTCCACCGATTGACCCCGTCTCTCCGCCCCTGGGGAGCCTTCCTCCGCCCTCCGGGAACCTTTCCACGCCTCTATCGCTCATTTGCGCGACACGCACATGAGCGGGCCCGTTAGTGCGGCACGCATGTGTGCGGGGCCCAAAAACGCATCATTAGCGTGCGCTAAGGTACCTTAGCACACGCTCAAGCGCGCCCCGCACAGTAGCGCGGTTTAATAAACATACCCTTTAGTGGGTAAAATACTGATGGTATTTGGAAAGCATTAACTCTGGAACTTCAAGTCACCGGTTAAGTATGCAAGGCAGCAGCATTCAGGAATGTATGAATGTGAAATTTTTATGAACGAGTATATTCTAAGGCATACCAAATAATGAAGTAGGTGTAGTGATTCTTTTTAATGTAGTGAAGAAAAAGTCCACTGAGCCCGTATTTGAAAATACAGCAAGCACAGTTTTTAATGCAAATGAGAATAAACAAAAAAAAAGTAAAAAGAAAGGGTGGTATGAAGTATATACAAGATTAAAAAAGTAGAGTGTGAAGAAAAAGAACTGATGACTGATAAGGGCAGCATAAGGGATAACATATGCAATGATATATCAGTTTGTTTCCTTAAGCTACTACTGATCATTTATATAGTGCTACAAGGCATACGCAGCACTGCACAGATAAGGTTTCATTCTGATGCTTCTTCTCACTCTTTTTCACCTTTTTAATCCTTTAGGGTTTCAAGTATGATGAATGTTTGTGAGCCTCTATTAGTGACTTTTTTTCTACAGAAATAGTTTTGGTAAGGGAATTTTATTATATTTTCTATTTCCTTGATATCATCCTCAATTATATATTCAAAGTTAACCCAAGTTGACTCCCCTGTTCACTGTAAATGTTCTGTTTCAATGTAAACTGCTTTGGCCAAAGGATAAGGCGGTATAAAAAAAGCTGTCAAATAAATAAATAGATAATATTTTCAAGAACAAGCAGGAACTCTTTATTGTTTTCTGTTTTCATCATTAGCATGTAATATATTTTTTTACGTCACTTTGGCAATATTTGTCATGGCAATTATAGTTCTTTAATGCTAGCTAACTCTGGAGAAATCTCATTTAAGTTTTGAACCTTTCAGTTTAATTAAACACTCTCAGCTATGCATCACTGACATTTGCAGGGTGATGAAATGTCCCTTTGCACCTATAGCATTTCAGTGGTCGCACCATGATTTATCACTCTGTGGATACTTTCTGAATATAGAGTTCTATTTACAATAACATTTCATTTATAAATGACAGTGCAACTGTAGTAATGTGGACAATTTCTCTAACATATTTAGTAATTGCTTCTAATTTCTTCACTCACAATCTTCTTTTTTTAACCTCATTCAGTGAGATCCTCCCAGGTCCTGAGGGTCTCCTCAAATGAACATTGACATGTTGTCTATACATATTACACCTTATAAATTGCAGAAGGAGGCTTTTTTTGGCACAATGTGAGTGTTGAGATGAGCACTGGCAGTAAATCTGAGAGACTGAGATCACCTCCAGCATATTCTGCCTTAGGAGTGTGGTTCGTCCTTGTCACGGTATGCACAAAACTAGTAACAAAAATATCCCAAAAAGGAGGATGAATAAATAATATTTCTACAAAAAATCTGTTCTAATAACCAACGGTCATGGAACCACTACCTGAACTAAATTATCCAATATTATATTTGGATCTTCATAAATCAGAAAGCAATTCAGCAATCACTTCAATAGCCTGTGTTTGTTCCTTGTAATAACCATTGGGCCACAGGCTAAATCCTTCCACAAACATTAAGCAAAAAATGTCTTTTGAGTTTTCTTTTGCAACTGAAATAGCCCAATTTATAACAAAATTTTTGAGTACTTAGCCTCAAATGGGTCCAAATTTGAAAGGATCTTCTTTAGGTATTTCACTTTACCAACTCCTCTGCTTCAATACAACAGCCATTGTTTACTGATTCCTTGCAAGCTAAGACTGCACCTTGTTTTGACCTTCAATGCTATCAGGCGACTAATTGCAGAGGTCTAAACACCCAGACCAGACTGGTCCATCTTCAACTATTCACTTCTAATTGGTCCTTTTAATCTAAACTCCCTAAATATTTTTCTCAAATTGAGCTGTACTAGTCAATTTCACTATTGATATCCAAATATCCAAAATTGTTTCTTTTTATTTAAGATAGACTTGCAACCCCTTCCCCTTCATGGCCATGAAGGATAACCAATTATAAGCCAAACTTACACAGTGCTCAACCAGTGAGGCTTGGATTTTCTGGGTATGCAAGCAACAATGATGCTCAGTCAGCCTCATTTTGATTTCCCTTTAGGTTTGACCAGCAAATAAGTTTGGTCATGGATATATACAATTTACTACTAAACTAGTAAAACTATTAGTATTATATTTTAAACTGTATACATGTTAAACAATGGAATGAATCCACTGATCACCAGCAACAGACTAATCACAAAAATTACAAGTTCCATATTTTCCATTTTCCATGCCTCCTTATGTCTTCATTAATGTCCCCTTTAAAAATGTGCAATGCAGATTTCACAACCCAATTTTGATATTCCAGCCCTTTGTTTAGGTATAAAATGGCTTGTTTTAATTTTTTCAAGTAAACACGCCAGTGCCTCTGGATTGCTTCAGTTTTGTGTGCAAATTTAAGGATGTATATTTTCCAGTCTTCTTGTTGATGCTGCTTATATTCAAGTAACAATTGCCAATTGGTATACAATGTCTTTCAATAAGCAGATTCAGTAGTAACTCATCAATAAACAGTTTGTTGAGGATCTGACTAATAAATTGAGAAAGTGCCTTAAGACCAAAGTCCAGCAAACATTTGAATTCTGCCAGACTTTTTTCTAATAAAATTGAAACACAAGGGGGGGGGGGGGGGATTTTCAGCAGTTGTGGCCAGCCCGATGAAAGCAGCTGGCCATCACCGCTTTAATGTTGAATGGGATATTAAATGCCGGGGTCATATCCTGCCACCAGCATTGAAAATATGGGTTAACCAGATTGCAATTTTGCAAGATTAAGCTGCTGGCCGGATTGCAAAAGTGGCTACAGTTAGGAGTTATTTCGTTGCCCTAACTTTAGCTGGTTAGGGTAACTGGGAAGCAGGGCCGGGAGGGGAGCTTGGAATGGAAATGGGCTGTGAGGGGAGAAGCTAGGACTGGAAATGGGCTGAGTGGGGGGACTAGGACAGGAAATGGGCTGACGGAGGGGCTAGGTAGGACTGGAAATGGGCTGTTAGGGGGTGCTACGATTGAAAATGGGCTGTGGTAGGGGCTTGGATTGAAATGGACTCATGGAAGGACTAGAACTGGAAGTAGGCTCATGGGGGGCTTGGATTGGAAATGGGCTGAGTGGAGGGGAGCTAGGATTTGACTTGGACTGATGGTGGGGCTAGGAAATGACTAGAAATGGGCTGTTGGGGGGGGGCTGGGATTGGAAATGAGCTGATGGAGGGACTCAGATAGGACTGGAAATGGATGGGGAGCTAGGACTGGAAATGAGCTGATGCGGGAACTAGAAGGGAGCTGATGTTAGGGAGGATTAGAATGGGATGGGGCTGGGAGAGTGAAATGGAGAGGGGAAAAATATTTTGTGTGGGAGGGGAAGAAAAAATTACAATTGGTCGGGTATTGGGAGAGCAAGTGGGGAAGTGAAATGGAGGGGTAAAATTTGAGTGGATGAAATAGGAATGAGGAAAGAGCAAAAGGAGAAAGATTAGTATGTTAAAGCAGATGTAGAGAGAGAATAGAAAAAAACTAGAAGAGAGAAGAAAGGACAAATGGACAGCAGACGATGGAGAGTTAGCAGAAAACATGAAGAAACCAGAAGAAAGTGACTGGAGCAATTGCAACTGAAAAAAATGCACAAAAGGTAGAAAGATATCTCTTTATTTTGAATTTATTAACTGGAATATGTCAGCTCTGGGAAATGTGCATCATTAACGTCTGAGCTTTGTTTAGTACAAGAGGAAATTAATTTATAGTTTTATTTCTACATTGTTGTACTATCCAAGTTTGGCTTTTGGGGTTCCCAGTTTAATTATTGTCTTCCTGTTTCTAAATTGTGATTCCTTGTTCTTTGTTTGGTGATGGTCTATGTTCTGCATGTGTAACTGAGCTGAGGTATTCTGTTTATGTAGTTTCTATTTGACATTGCCACTTGTTCTCTTTCCCTAGTAGGTCATGTATTGGTATTCTCTGAAATGTATTAGTGTTTAATATTTGCATGTTTCCTTTTGATAGGTAGGGTCTGGTGCTCTGTGAGTCCTGGTAGTGCTGTTAGGATACGGCGGGTTTGCTATGGGTTCTAAATGGGCAGTGTTTGTAGCAGTTCCCAAAGTGCCTGGCAGTTGGCACTGGATTATAGTAATATAGAAATCTTTTGGTCTTTCTTTATCCATACACTCATTAAGAGGCATGTTTACTAAAAGTTAGTGTATGGTAACATTATGCAAATATGTATGCAAATGAGGCCCCTTATGCAAATCAGGCCCCGCACCGAGTCTCCGCACATGGCCCCACATCCCCCTTGGGCCGCCCTGCTGGGAAGCAGATGAATATCGCTGCTGCCCGGTTAACCCCTGGTGCTGCCCCTACTCTACTTGCAGAGCACTCTGACGCTAAGCAGTTAGCACCATGGTGCTCAAATCTAGTAGCAGAAGATATTCAGCAGCAATAAATGGTTTAGTGCTGCTGACTTTCCCACTGACTATAGTTTAACTAGTTAGCAGACCTGCTAACCAGTTAGTTTTGAAAATGACCCCTAGTTTTTAGTG
This sequence comes from Ichthyophis bannanicus, assembly GCA_033557465.1. Classification (NCBI taxonomy): domain Eukaryota; kingdom Metazoa; phylum Chordata; class Amphibia; order Gymnophiona; family Ichthyophiidae; genus Ichthyophis; species Ichthyophis bannanicus. The sequence goes on along the minus strand of CM066037.1, from coordinate 384,339,473 downwards.
GTCCATTATCCATACATCCTTGTTTTCTACACAATTCCTAAATGTCATAGGCCTAATATCCCTCATTGGAACATCCATTCATTTCAATTAGAAGATATGTTTGTCAAACATTGTCAGTTTTTGTCAGCCAGTATATTAAACCATTCTTTCCATTTGCTCAGTCTTACATACAGTCTTCTTTACACATGTTAAGAATTGCGGTGGAGTCTAGATAACAATGGGGGTTGATCCTTCTTTAAGAGCTGGTATTTTTGAAGTTAAGTGACAGGTATAAAATGCAGAAGTGATCCCAGTCAATGAGCTTTAGTTGGGTGAAGCTTTGACAGTAAGGATGATCTGAAGCTACATCTGTTGGTGAAAGGATCTGAAGGAAGTTCAACTTCAGGTTATCTATTTATCTAGAGGTTAGATACTTTAGAGCAGCGATTTGCAAACAGCTAACCTCCTTCAAACTACCCACCCCCAAAAACTACAGCCCTTCAACTGCCCAATCACATCAATAACTGACCCCACTCTAATAAAGAACCTCCCACAACTGCCCTACCACCTTGAGAATTATCCCATCCCCAAAAAATACTCTCTCACAACTACCCTACCACTTCATAAGCTGTCTGATCCTTAAAAAAATATCCCCCATAACTGTTCCAAACTCAAAATCTACCACACCACAACTGTCCCACCCCTCAAAACCACTTTGTCACAACTTCCATATCACCCTTCATACTGCCTCACACCTAAACAATACCCCACAACTGCCCCACCACCTCACAAAATACAGTACCCTCTAAAACTGCCTCACCACCTCACAAAATGCTCCTGCATATGCCCCACCACCTTACACATTGCCTCAACATCCAAAAACTACTCCCCACCACCCTAAAAACTGCCTCAGCCACCAAAAATACACCTCCATGACTTCCCCACTGTCAAAGCCCCGCATGCAAATGCCCCACACCCAAAACTCCCCACTCTAACTGCCCTCCATTCTGCAAACTACACCCACTCCCAACTACCTTTTCACAGCTATCATCAGCCCTCAAAATTACATCCTCTATAAGTGTTCCACCACCATAAGCTACCCCACCAGACGCAATACTTGCACAGCACACACAGAAAATGCAATACAAACACATGCATATCCATAAAACACACAAACACAAGAACACCACACACATATAGACACAGGGAATACAAATAATTCCCTAGCTGTGATGTACTGTATTTTATGTTATTCACTTAGACATTTCATTCACAACTGTCCCCAACATAAAATCTACCTCCTCTTATAATTGCCCCACCACCTTATCAACTACCTTATCCCCTAAAACTGCCTCCACACAACTGCCCCACCACTCTTCAAACTACCTCCACCCCCAAAAAACTACCCTATCACAACTGCCCTACTGTCCTGCAAACATCTCAATCCCAAAAAAATCAACTTGCTGCAACTGCCTCACCACACTGCAAATTGCCCCACCATGAAAAACTAACCCTTCCTAAAACTGCCTTACCACTCTATCTACCACCCTGCCCCACAAACTACCTCCTGCAACTTTCCCGCCATCCTACAAAATGTGCCACCACTAAAAACTACCCTGCCTCAACTCCCCCACTGCCCTGCAAACTGCCGCACCTCAAATATACAACGTCCTACAACTGCCTCATCACCCTGCAAAGAGAAAAATATTCCCCACAAATGCCCCAATGGGAAAAATTAACCCTTCCTGCAACTGCCCCACTACCCTGTCAACTACCCCACCTCCCAAATCTACTCCCAACAACTGTCTCACCATGATAAAAAAAGTCCTACCCCCAAAATCTACCCTGCCCCAGCTGATGCACTGTCCCATTCCCCCACATGCTACCCCTCCAGAAATGTACTCAACTACAACTGCTCTACCAACCGGCAAATTGCCCTTACCCTATATAACTGCCCCAACACAAACTGCCTCATCATCCTGCAAATCACTCTATCCCAAAAAAACTACCACCCTATAACTACCCACCTCCTTGAAAACCACCCCTTCCCCAAAACATTGTCCCTGCAACAACCTTACCACCCAACTACCCCACCCTTAAAAACCACCTTCTGCAAATATCCCACAACCCACAAACTACTCCACCCCCAAAATCCACACTCAGAACTGCCCCACCACTCCAAAAATGCCCCCTCCCAAAAACTAACCATGCAACTGCCCAATGCCCTGAAATCTACCCCTTCCCCAAAAAAACTAAGCTGCAACGATCGCTGCCCTGCAAAGTATCCCACCCCCAAAAATTGCCACTCTTTAACTGACACACTGTCCTGCAAACTATCCCCACTTCTAAAATGACCTCACTGGATCTGCCCCACTCCCAAAATGTGTAAGTCAGAAATGTCCCACCACTGGGAGGAGAGCGTTTTTGCCTGGGAGCAGACGCGGTGCTATCAACTTGCCGCGGAGCTGTGTTGCAGGTCGGAGCCAGTACCTGCTGAGACAACTGCAGGCGCGGGGTGGACGGCACAGCTGTGGAGGACCCCCCTGCTCCCTACAAAGCCCGACGAGAGCGGGGCTTTGGTGGAGGAGAGCGTTTTTGCCTGGGAGCAGACGCGGTGCTATCAACTTGCCGCGGAGCTGTGTTGCAGGTCGGAGCCAGTACCTGCTGAGACAACTGCAGGCGCGGGGTGGACAGCAAAGCTGTGGAGGAACCCCCTGCTCCCTACAAAGCCCGACGAGAGCGGGGCTTTGGTGGAGGAGAGCGTTTTTGCCTGGGAGCAGACGCGGTGCTATCAACTTGCCGCGGAGCTGTGTTGCAGGTCGGAGCCAGTACCTGCTGAGACAACTGCAGGTGCGGGGTGGACGGCACAGCTGTGGAGGACCCCCCTGCTCCCTACAAAGCCCGACGAGAGCGGGGCTTTGGTGGAGGAGAGCGTTTTTGCCTGGGAGCAGACGCGGTGCTATCAACTTGCTGCGGAGCTGTGTTGCAGGTCGGAGCCAGTACCTGCTGAGACAACTGCAGGCGCGGGGTGGACGGCACAGCTGTGGAGGACCCCCTGCTCCCTACAAAGCCCGACAAGTGCTACACGCGGCCGCGTGTTCGCGGCCTGCGTGGTCGCATCCTAAGGGGCGTGACACAAGGGGCAGGACACGCCCCTTTGACGCCCCTTCGACGCTTCTGAGTCACTGGAAGTAGACAGAACTTGAACATGGGAAAACGGAAAGCTAAACCTGCCGCATTACCAACAACTTCTGGCGGAGCACATGGAGGCAAGGTGGGTCCCATGGACAAGCATGTCACTTCTCTGCAACCTGCTAAGCAATCACCGGAAGGGGCATCTCTAAGCCCAGAAACCCGGTTACCACCTCCTCTCCCACAGTTTCCATTTTCATCTACCCCTACGGACACCCCTGTATTGGATGAAGTTCCTGCTCTTTGTCCAGTTGAACCAATTGTGTCTGAAGACCCTTTTGTTTCTCCTTCTGGAGATGTTACTCTTCTGGACATTTGGACTGCTATTAAGAAAATGGATGTACATTTATCTGGTACTGTTTCTTCCCTCTGTTCCTTTTCCCATGATGTAGTTGGTAAAGTGAAAGTGGTTGATCAACATTTGACCTCTTTAATAGGATCCGTTGCCCGTACTGATTCTCAGCTTCAGGTATGTGTAGCTAATAATGTGGCTTTGGTTAAAGAGCTCTCAGCGGTTTCTTATCGCTTGGAGCTCGTTGAGAATCAGTCTCGGGCTCGGAACCTTCGCTTTCTTAATTTTCCCACTACCCATCTTCTTTCTTTTGATTTGTTGTTAAAAAAGTACTTTACTGAAGTTCTTCAAATTACAGAAACTGTTGATGTCCTCCAAATGTTTTCTCTTTCAAATGCTCTTAGGTCGGTGCCAAACCTTGAGGGAGACCTACCTCCTCCTCAGGATTTGGTTGCCCAAAATCTGACAGCTTTTTTGGAGGACTCATTGGATGTTATTCCTAAGTGCTGTACACTGGTTGTAACTTTCTCTTTGGAGTCTGCTAAATTAAGGGTACTACGTGCTTATTTTAAGCACAAGGATCAATTGTTTTGTGGGTTTAAAATCCAGGTTTTTCCTGACATAGGATGGACTCCTCAGTCTCGTCATAAACAATTTTTAGATTTAAAACCTAGGGGCATGTTTACTAAACACCGTTGCTGTGCGGGTTCCCGTTAGTGTGCTGGTGCCATATAAGGAGTGGGCGGGCCAGGCAGAAAAAAGCAAAAAACCTGACCGTACGTGTGTGCGTCGCGCTAATGTGCGGGGCCCACATTAGCGTGTGGGAAGGCTAAGTGGGGCGCTGCTGCAAAACCAAACAACAGAGCCGTAGTACAACGGTGAAGACACCGACCAATGGTGCAGGGACCAGGGGTTCAAACCCCCATTGTGCTCAACAAAAAAGACCAGCTGAAGCACCAACATTTATGGGCAAAAGTGGTTAGGAGGCATATTAATTTTGGGCGGCAGAAGGCGGCGCACTATTATTTTTATTATGGCATGAGGCGGCGCACTGTTTAGTGTGGGCGGCAGATGGCGGCGCATTGTTAAGTTTGGGCGGCAGAAGGCGGTGCGCTGATAAATGTGGGCAACAGAAGGCGGCGAGCCGGTGGGCAGAAGGCGGCGCGCTGATGTGTGAGGGGGCAGTCCAATAGTGGGAGGGATAAGTGGCGCGCTGATGTATAAATAACAGGAACAGGAACAGAGCCATAGCACAATGGTTAAGACACTGACCACTCGTGCAGGGATCATGGGTTCAATTCCCCACAGTGCCCATTGAAGACAGCTGGCTGAGGTATTATTTTAGGGGCATTTCCATGTTGTGCGGCATAAGGCGGCGCGCTGTTAATTTAGTGCGCCACAAGATGGCGCGCTGATGGCTACAAGGCTGCGCGCGGATGCACAAACACAGGATCAGAGCCACAGCACAATGGTTAAGACAGTGACCAATGGTGCAGGGGCCAGGGGTTCAACCTCTCACAGTGCCCAGTGAACAAGGCTGGCTGGGGCAGTATGTATCATGGTGAGGAGTGCTGTAGGAGGCCTTCCATTTATATTTTATTTCCCACCACTAGTAAACCCGCTCTCACAGTGTGTTAACATACAGATGCCCGTAAGGCACATGTTACAGTGCACTGTCCGCCAAGGCACCCTAGAATGTCCCCTATAGGGCACCGTGTATGTTGCGACACAGGATAATGTATAGTGCACCCTATATGGATGGCAACCATAAGGTGGCATATAGGGCGCCCTATAAAGCACCCTCAGAGGCACCTAATGGGTATAGTAAGCTGTGTGTGGTTTTGCCGGCATAGACATATGTACAGTAAATAAAAATAAAGCTGTGGACAGCCCTATCAAAGGGCCCCACTGTGGGCTTGAACCCATGACCTCTGGCTGTACAGGGAGTGACGTAACCATTGGGCTACAGCTCCCCTGGCTGGCTGCAGAGAGTCTGCACGTCACCCCACAGACAGTCTGCTGTTGTAGACAGGATAGGGTTAGGCCACCCGTACCCATGATGCACTGCACATGCAAATCAGCTGTCCACAGATGCACACAAGATGGGGAATGCACCCCAACAGCTACCCGGCCTGGTAGAGGGAATTGTCCATGTGCACCCACACAGCACCTCGGCCTGGTAGGGTGTCCTGAGCGGGTGGACTATCAGCAAAGAGTAGCTACACACCGTCACATTGTGCGGGTACTGTGCTCACCCTGAAGGTGTGATGTGGCGGCCAGGACCAGGTCCACAACACCAGCCATGGCAGAGCTCCAAAACAGTACTAACCTGTGAGATAGGAAGGTGTTGCAGAAACATGTAGGATATCTCTGCCTGTCTCAGTTAGTGGAAACCCCAATGGACCCCCCCCCCCCCTCCCCAAGGGTGGCAAACAGGGGCCCCTACACCAACAGATCCCCATCCTACCCACCCACCCCCTGCACCAATGGCAGTAGAGTGGACCATCAAACCCCAGTCCTGCTGGGGAACAGACACCCTACAGGGCAGTCCAAGCAGCTCCACACACATCCATAACACAATATCAGGCAGACTTTAGGCCTGGATATCCAAAGATGCACCCCAGCACTATCTGATATTCACCTGCAGCAAGCCATCAGCCACTGCACCCTGCAAAGCACTCCATCAAGACACATACCAGCTGTGAACAGTCTGCTGGTTAGTCTTGATGGAAATGCATGCACCCAAAACTGGGGTGACAACACACACAAGCAGAGAGTTCTGTGAGGAGGCCCCAACAGGAAACCCATATATATCACAAGAGAGAAACACAGTACAGCACTATGGGGGTGCCTAGCCATGCTGTCATCACTGCACACTCAGGATGAGAGTGCTCCCCCAGCAGCACATACAGAGGTCACCCTGTCTGTGTAGGTGGTGGCCGGGCACTACAATGTCACAGCCAGTGCCCTATGCCCTGTGCAGATGCATCCTGGCCAGCCCACCATGTCTGACCTATACCCATGGTACCTTGCTGCTCATTATGCACATTGGCAGGCCAATACTGGCAGTAGTGCTGGCAGTGTGGGTTGGGGAAGGTGTTTGCAGCCAACACACACTGTATAGACCAGGGGTGGGCACCTCCGGTCCTGGAGGGCCGCAGACCAGTCAGGTTTTCCGGATATCCCTAATGAGCATGCATGACATATATATGCATTAGAGATATCCTGCCAACCTGACTGGTTTGTGGCCCTCCAGGGCTGGATTTGGAGACCCCTGCCTTACACCTCTGTCATTTAAGATCATGAGTGGGCAAGGTACAGATGTCCTAGACATCGAAAGGGTATATAGAATGTGTCACATTCCTCCTCGATTCTCACCACCACCAAAAAGTTGTCTAATAGACAATTTTTTGGTGGTGGTGAGAAGTGAGGAGGACTGTGACAAATTCTATCTAACCTTTTTGATGTCTTGAACATCTGCACCTTGTCCACTCACAATGTTAAATGACAGAGGTGTAAGGCAGGGGTCTCGAGATCCAGCCCTGGAGGGCCACAAACCAGTCAGGTTGGCAGGATATCTCTAATGCATATATATCTCATGCATATTCATTAGAGATATCCCGAAAACCTGACTGGTCTGCGGCCCTCCAGGACCAGGTTTGCCCACCCCTGGTATAGACAGACACACACTCCCACACCTATGCCAGCATTGTGCTACTATTGAGGGGGTGATTAGCCTTGGCCACCACACCGGTCCTGGGCACGACACAGGCATGGATATGGTACGCAGTACTGCTGGGGGTCACTCCCCAGGGTAGTGAACACCGTCAGAGGCCAGGCCTGGAGCATGCACCGCAGACACCAAACAGATTGTTCGGATGGGGTCAACTAGCAGTATGTGCGTAACGTAGGGATATCTATCAGCCTGTACTCTTAGCAAACGTTTCAGAGCTGTGTACCTCAGGTGTAGGGTGACATTGCTAAGGTATGCAGGTGCTGGTATTGGGAGATGCACGCAGGGTCCAATGTTCTGCCTCTACAGGAGACATTGGCCAATGGGGCCTGTGGGTGTGGGTGTGGGTGTGTCTGCCCCTGTTGGCTGCTGCTTTACGGCAGCGCTTCCCCACTCCAGCCCAGTTTTGCATCACACTGTTTGGGTCTTCCTGCTGTCCCTCATGAATATGCATGAGCTACATCTACATGCCGTGGGGGTGGTGCATAGATATACAGCACAGGCATTTGTATGAGTGGCAGCATGGAACCTGACTGGTGTGTGGCCCACCAGGACTGCATTTGGGGGATTCTGCTGTAGGTTCTGCCCCTGTTCATGGTGTCTGTGCTCAGTGGGGTAAAAGATAGATGTATTACCATTGCATATGTCCTCGTCATGAAAGGTGTGTCCTTACTGTCACTGTTTATTTGTGGGGAAAATATGTGGGCAGGATTGCTGGTAGCCCCAGCTGGTCTTTGAACCTGTGACCTTCTGTTCTTGCATGCACTGTCTGTGTTCACTGCACCACCTTGTAGCCACAGCTTGGCTAAATTCCCTGGATAGTCCATGACTGTGGATCCGGCAGGGCCTGTCTGTTGCTGTGGACTGTGCCAGCCTGCACATGGCTAGGCCTCTGTCTTCTGTCGCTAGCAGCCACTGCCCCCTGCACCACATGTACTTGTCCGCCAACATGCTGGCATGAGCTTCTCCCATAAAAAGCAGGTGACCTGATTGGAATGTGGCAGTATGGGACTGCATTTGGGGTACTTGGCTGTGGGTAATGCCCATTGTTGTCGTGTGTGTGCGTTGTTGGGTAAAATATGGGTGTTTTCCCCATGCTTATGTCCCCTGCAATACAGGGGTGTCTGCGCTATCTGTGTTTAGTGGTGGGTAAAATATAGGGACTGGGCTGGCAAGTGCCCCAGCTGGGCTTTGAACCTCTGACCCTCTAGGTACTGACTCTGTCCGCTGCACCACACTATGGCCACATAGACAGTGCAGCCCCTGGAGGTAGTAAGCCTGGCAGGATGGAGTCACAAACCCTGCTCTACGCAAATTTACAGTGGGCATATGCACCCTGTCTGGTGACAAACGTGCACATAAACCCCGGAAATGACCACGGGAAATGGGGGACAAAATATCACCACGCTGGGCAACAGTGATATTAATGGGCAACCATAGCAAACACTCCCAGGAAAGCTCCACAAAAGGAAATGTTTTTTGGAAGAGTCTCCGCTCCGTAAACCCTTCCAAAATTCATTTCTTTTTTCTGGAGCTTTGCTGGGTGTGTTTTTCTGTATTTGCCCATCACTATAACTGTTCCCCAGCTGAATTACTATTTTTAATAGTTCTGTTGTGGTCATTTTCTATTTTTATTTGCACTTTTGTGCTGTGCACATGTATCACACTGCTCACGTTTTGCTGGTTTCCCCGGTTTTCCTGTACATTGCTGACGGAAATGGTTTCTCTTCCCTTTAAATGCTTTCTACCGCGAGTGTTTCCTTCGCGGTAGTTTTTACATGCAAATTCAGGCCCGATACTGTGCGGGGAGCCTCTCCCCTCCCACTCTTCACCCATTGACCCCGTCCCTCCGCCCCTCTGGAGCCTTCCTCCGCCCTCCTTTAGCCGTTCCACGCCTCTATCGGATATTTGCGGGCCCGCACTTGTACGGGGCCCGTTAGTGTGCCGCGCACCTTTGCGGGGGTGACACGCACGTGTGCGGGGCATTTAAATGCGTTTATTAGCGTTTCAGTGCCGCGTTTCCGTGCGCTATTTTGCGGCGCGCACATTTCCGGTTTTTAGTAAACATCCCCCCTAGAGTGCTTGCATTGGGGGCTTCTTATTTTCTCAAATTTCCCTGCCGTTGTCTTATTACGTTTGAAGAGCAGAATTATGTCTTTACAGAGGTGATTCAGTTACAAAAGTTTTTGGTTAGTAAGGGAGGCTGTTCGAATTGATTAGGTGGAATGCTTTAACATTTTACTGCTCCCTTTTGTGGGATCTTTGGACCCCTTATTACTTTATATTATTTTGTTAAATTGAGGATAATCTCTCCTTCCCTTAATGTGTTTTCAAGTTATGTGATGGTGATGTTCTTGTAGAGTGATTTTATTGTGGTGTGACTTTCTTTCTTTTTGTTGTTATTCTGTATCTCAAGAAAATGCAAAATAAAATATTTAAAGAAAAAAAAAAAAAAAAGAAATGTCCCACCACTACTAGCTACCCTGATCACAGATATAACACATGAACAACATAGCAGAGACACAGGTATTTTCTTAGCTATTTATACTGTGAAAACAGACTGAGTTTTACTGCTTTCCTACTGGTTGCCATGTGTACTGGCAAATAATTCTGTTGCCATGAGCAGGGCTAGTCTAACAAACTAGCAAGGCAGCAACGCTGGGTTCCAAAGTTTAGGGGGGCATGTCAAAAATACTCTATACTCAGGAAGTTAGGACTGACAACCGTCTACTGATTTTTACATAAATGTCTTGAAGCTAGAAGGATGGCTAAATTATTTGCATATTTTTTTAGAGTTTACAACCTCTATTTGTGGTCCTCTACTCATCCGCCTTGGGTAAGTGATCCTGTCCTTAGTGATTTCCAGCAGAGGCTGTGCAAAGGATGTGGAGGTGGAACACTTAGGGGCATGTTTACTAAAAACCGCTATTTTGCGCGGCGCAAAATAGCGCACTAAAAGCAGCACTTAAGTGCTCTTAAGCACCCCACAAACGTGCGTCGAACCCCCGCACACGTGCGCGTCACACTAACGAGCCCCGCACAAGTATGGGCCCGTAAATGTCCGATAGAGGTGTGGAAAGGCCTACGGAGGGCGGAGGAAGGCCCCGGAGGGGCGGAGAGATGGGGTTAATGGGCGGGGAAGGGGAGGGGAGAGGCCCCTCGCACAGTTGCGGGGCCGAATTTCCATTGCAAAAATAGCGCGAGTGAACCACTCGCGGTAGAGGGGATTTAAAGGGAAGAGAAACCATTTCCGTCAGCAATGTACAGCACAACCGGGGAAACCTGAAAAAACGTGAGCAGTGTGATACATGTGCACAGCACAAAAGTGCAATTAAAAATAGAAAATGACCACCACAAAAATATTAAAAATAGTAATTCAGTTGGGGAACAGTTATAGTGATGGGCAAAACTAGAAAACACACCCAGGAAAGCTCCAAAAAAAATGATTTATGGAAAGGTGTACGGAGCGGAGACTCGTCCAAAAAACATTTCCCTTTTTCTGGAGCTGTCCTGGGAGTGTTTTCCATGTTTGCCCATTAATATCACTGTAGCCCAGCTTGGTTATATGTAATCCCACTTTTCCCGTGGTCATCTGTGGGCTTTACGTGCACGTTTGTCACCAGACAGGGTGAAGGAGCCCACAGTAGAAATGCACACAGCAGGCTTTGCGACTCCATCCTGCCATGTTACTATCTCCAGGGACTGCACTGCCCCTGTGGCCACAGTGTGGTGCAGCGGACAGAACCAGTACCTCGAGGGTCAGAGGTTCAAATCCCAGCTGGGGCACCTTCCAGCCCTGGCCATGTATGTTACCCACCACTGAACAACAATAGCACACACACACACACACACCTGTCTTGCAGGAAACATAGGCATGGGGAGATCACCCATATTTTACCCAACACCACACACACACCACAACAATGGGCAATACCTACAGCCAAGTCGCCCAAATGCAGTCCCATACTGACACATTGCAATCAGGCCATCTGCTTTCTCTGAGAGAAGCTCATGCCAGCATGTTGGCGGACGAGTACATGTGGTGCAGGGGGCAGTGGCCGCTAGCCACGGAAGACAGAGGCCTAGCCATGTGCAGGCTGGCACAGTCCACAGCAACAGACAGGCCCTGCCGGATGCACAGTCATAGACTATCCAGGGAATTCAGCCAATCTGTGACTACACGGTGGTGCAGTGCACACAGACAGTGCATGCAAGAACAGAAGATCACAGGTTCAAAGACCAGCTGAGGCTACCACCAATCCTGCCCACATATTTTCCTCACAAATAAACAGTGACAGTAAGGACACACCTTTCGTGAAGAGGACATATGCAATGTTAATACGTCTATCTTTTACCCCACTGAGCACAGACACCATGAACAGGGGCAGAACCTACAGCAGAATCCCCCAAATGCAGTCCTGGTGGGCCACACACCAGTCAGGTTCCATGCTGCCACTCATACAAATGCCTGTGCTGTATATCTATGCACCACCCCCACGGCATGTAGATGAAGCTCATGCATATTCATGAGGGACAGCAGCAGGAAGACCCGAACAGTGTGATGCAAAACTGGACCGGATTTGGGAAGCGCTGCCGTAAAGCAGCAGCCAACAGGGGCAGACACACCCACACCCACACCCACAGGCCCCATTGGCCAAAGTCTCCTGTAGAGGCAGAACATTGGACCCTGCGTGCATCTCCCAATACTAGCACCTGCATACCTTAGCAATGTCACCCTACACCTGAGGTTCACAGCTCTGAAACGTTTGCTAAGAGTACAGGCTGATAGATATCCCTACGTTACGCACATACTGCTAGTTGACCCCATCCGAACAATCTGTTTGGTGTCTGCGGTGCGTGCTCCGGGCCTGGCCTCTGATGGTGTTCACCACCCTGGGGAGTGATCCCCAGCAGTACTGCGTACCATATCCATGCATGTGCCGTGCCCAGGACCGGTGTGGTGGGCAAGGCTAATCACCCCCTCAATAGTAGCACAATGCTGGCATAGGTGTGGGAGTGTGTGTCTGTCTATACCAGAGCTACTCAATTCCAGTCCTGGTGGCCCGCAACCCTGCAGGTTTTTGGGATATCCCTAATGATATGCATGAGATATATATGCATTAGAGATAGCCTGCCAACCTGACTGGTGTTTGGCCCTCCAGGGCTGGATTTGGAGACCCCTGCCTTACACCTCTGTCATTTAAGATTGTAAGTGGGCAAGGTGCAGATGTCCAAGACATCAAAAAGGTTAGAATTTGTCACATTCCTCCTTACTTCTCACCACCACCAAAATATTGTCTATTGGACAACTTTTTGGTGGTGTTGAGAATCTAGGAGGAATGTGACACATTCTATCTACCCTTTTGATGTCTAGAACATCTGTACCTTGCCCACTCACAATCTTAAATGACAGAGGTGTAAGGCAGGAGTCTCCAAATCCAGCCCTGGAGGGCCACAAACCAGTCAGGTTGGCAGGCTATCTCTAATGCATATATATCTCATGCATATCATTAGGGATATCCCAAAAACCTGCAGGGTTGCGGACCACCAGGACTGGAATTGAGTAGCTCTGGTCTATACAGTGTGTGTTGGCTGCAAACACCTTCCCCAACCCACACTGCCAGCACTACTGCCAGTATTGGCCTGCCAATGTGCATAATGAGCAGCAAGGTACCATGGGTATAGGTCAGACATGGTGGGCTGGCCAGGATGCATCTGCACAGGGCATAGGGCACTGGCTGTGACATTGTAGTGCCCGGCCACCACCTACACAGACAGGGTGACCTCTGTATGTGCTGCTGGGGGAGCACTCTCACCCTGAGTGTGCAGTGATGACAGCATGGCTAGGCACCCCCATAGTGGTGTATTGTGTTTCTCTCTTGTGATATATATGGGTTTCTTGTTGGGGCCTTCTCACAGAACTCTCTGCTTGTGTGTGTTGGTACCCAGTTTTGGGTGCATGCATTTCCATCAGGGCTAACCAGCAGACTGTTCACAGCTGGTATGTGTCTTGATGGAGTGCCTTGCAGGGTGCAGTGGCTGATGGCTTGCTGCAGGAGAATATTAGATATTGCTGGGGTGCATCTTTGGATATCCAGGCCTAAAGTCTGTCTGATATTGTGTAATGGATGTGTGTGTTCCCCAGCAGGACTGTGGTTTGATGGTCTGCTCTGCTGCCATGGGGGATCTGCTGGTGGGAGGCCCTGTTTGCCACCCTCAGGGTGTGGGGTACCTTGGCCACCTGGGGGTTTCATGGGGTCCATGGGGGTTTCACACTAACTAAGACAGACAGAGATATCCAAGATGTTTCTGCAGCATCTTCCTATCTCACAGGTTAGTACTGTTTTGGAGCTCTGTCATGGCCTCATTCAGCCATGGCTGGTGTTGTGGACCTGGTCCTGGGCGCCACATCACACCCTCAGGGTGAGCACAGTACCCGCACAATGTGACGGTGTGTAGCTACTCTTTGCTGGTAGTCCACCCGCTCAGGACCCCCTACCAGGCCGAGGTGCTGTGTGGGTGCACACGGACAATTCCCCCTACCAGGCCGGGTAGCTGTTGGGGTGCATTCCCCATCTTGTGTGCATCTGTGGACAGCTGATTTGCATGTGCAGTGCATCATGGGTACGGGTGGCCTAACCCTATCTTGTTTACAACAGCAGACTGTCTGTGAGTTGACGTGCAGGCTCTCTGCAGCCAGCCAGGGGCTTGCTGACAGTTATAGGGCTGTAGCCCAATGGTTACATCACTACCTTTGCAGCCAGAGGTCATGGGTTCAAGCTCACTGTGGGGTTCTGTGATAGGGTTGTCCAGAGCATTATCTTTGTTTACTGTACTTATTTTTATGACAGCAAACACACCCTTGGCATACTGTACCCATAAGGTGCCTCTGAGGGTGCTCTTTAGGGCGCCCTATAGGCCACCTTATGGGTGCCATCCATATTGGGTGCACTATACATTGTCCTGTGTCGCAACATACATGGTGCCCTATAGGGGACATTCTAGGGTGCCTTGGCGGACAGTGCACTGTAACATGTGCCTTACGGGCATCCGTATGTTAACACACTGTGAGAGCGGGTTTACTAGTAGTGGGAAATAAAATAAAACTTGAAGGCCTCCTACAGCACTCCTCACCATAATACATACTGCCCCAGCCAGCCTTGTTCACTGGGCACTGTGAGGGGTTGAACCCCTGACACCTGCACTATTGGTCAGTGTCTTCACCATTGTGCTGTGGCTCTGTTCCTGTGTTTGAGCAGCAGCGCGCAGCCTTGTAGCCATCGGCGCACCATCTTGTGGCACACAAAAGTAACAGCGCGCCGCCTTCTGCCACGTAACATTAACAGCGTGCCGCCTTATGCCGCCCAACATGGGCATGCCTCCTAAAATAATGCCTCAGCCAGCTGTCTTCAATGGGCACTGTGGGGAATTGAACCCATAGATGCCTGCACAAGTGGTCAGTGTCTTAACCATTGTGCTATGGCTCCATTCCTGTTATTTGCACATCAGCGCGCCACTTATCCCTCCCACTATTGGGTTGCCCCCTCACACATCAGCGCGCCGCCTTCTGCCCACCGGCTCGCCGCCTTCTGTTGCCCGATTTTATCAGCGCTCCGCCCTCTGCCACCCAACCTTAACAGCGCGCCACCATCTGCCGCCCACAATGAACAGTGCGCCGCCTCATGCCGTATAAAAAAAGAGTGCCCTGCCTTCTGCCGCCCATAAGCAGTATGCCTCCTACACCACTTTTGCCCATAAAAGTTGATGCCTCAGCTGGTCTTTTTCATTGAGCGCAATAGGGGTTTGAACCCCTGGCTCCTGCACCATAGGTCAGTGTCTTCACCGTTGTACTACGGCTCTGTTGTTTGGTTATGCAGCAGCGCCCCACTTAGCCTTTCCACGCGATAATGTGGGCCCCGCACATTAGCGAGACGCACACACGTACGGTCCGGTTTTTTCCTTTTTTCTGCCTGGCCCGCCCACTCCTTATATGGCACCAGCACACTAACGGGAACCCGCACAGCAACGGTGTTTAGTAAACATGCCCCTTAGAGGAAGAAGTGGTGTACTGGAGAAAGTTCATATGATGGATGTCGAAGTTAAGATTCTGCATGTTCTGGGAGATGGAAGATAAATGGTTTATGGTTTATTTTCTATACTGCCTTTTTCTGGATATGCAAAGTGGTTTACAATAATTCTAGTAAAAAACAACACTTAGGAATAGTGGGACAGAACTCTAGGTTAATAACAGGACAGCAGGGATGAAAGACAAAGAAGGAGGAAACCATGCCACAGCAATCATCAAGAAAAACCATTCACTCCTCAAGAAAGTCTTTCAGACTGGGATCTTTACACCTCAGTAATTATATTGGTCTATCTAGGTAGGTCAAAAGCCTTTTTGAGAAGATGTGCTTTTAGCTCGGCCTTAAAACATTTGAGAGATGGCTGTAAATGGAGCTCAATAAAAAGGGCATTCCACAGTGAGGGTGCCAGAAAGAAAAAAGCGTAGTGCCTTGTAGCTTCAAGTCAGCCCACCAGCCTGCCAGCCCGCCAGCCCTCCGGCCCAGCTACTGCTCTCCCAGGAGGGATCGAGCAGGCCAGAACCAGCCGCAGCCGCCACAGCAACGTGCTCTGCCCAATCGGGGCACAGCAGCAGCGTTTAAAAGAAGCGCCGGCAGGCGCAGACCACACCGCCAGCCCGCCAGCCCTCCGGCCCAGCTACTGCTCTCCCAGGAGGGATTGAGCAGGCTGGATACAGCTTCTCACCACCCTCTTCAGCGACATAATTACTGGGATAGATAACATTCATCATGGCTTCGTCCTGGTCTTCTTGGATATAGCTGCCGCAATTGACTCAGTAAGCCATGAGATTCTCCTGAGGCGACTCGAAGAAAATGGTATCTGCAACGCAGCATTAGATTGGTGCAAATCATACCTGTCCGACAGATGGCAGCATGTATGAACAGGGTCCTCAGCATCAGAACCTTTCCACCAGAAGCAGGGTGTTCCGCAGGGCTCCTCTCTATCTGCCCTGATGTTCAACCTACACATGCAGCCCATCTATGACCTCATCCGCTCATTTAACGTGAACTGCCTGATATACGCTGATGATGTACTACATGCCATTCTTAACCGACAAGCTAGACCTCTCCCCACTGACAGACTGCTTTGACGCAGTGGCCGACTGGCTCCAGACCCAAAACCTCCGGATACAGCACAAGAAAACAGAAGTGCTTTTTATCACAAGGAACCAAAACTTCATCCCCCCAGCCTATCTAAAAGTCAAGAAAGCCGAGCTGCAAACCAAGTCCACAATCCGATACCTTGGTCTTACCCTTGACCAACGAATGGACATGAAGGCACACATTAGCAACATGATAAGAGCGGTCTACCATAAGATTCGGACTCTCAGACACTTACGACCCCTGCTACAACTGGACGATTTCCGAACAATCTATCAAGTGCTGACCATTCCACATCTCAACTACGCCAACGCGATCCTCCAAGGACTCCCACAATCCACTCTGGGTCCGCTCCAGCTCGCCATGAATGCTGCAGCCAGAGTTCTGGATGGCGCCTCCAGGCGTGACCACGTGACGCCCATCATGAAACAGCTTCATTGGCTCCCCATCTTCAGCAGGATCTCCTTCAAGACCTTACTGCTAACCTTCAAGGCCATTAACGGGCTCTCCTCCTCCTCACTCGCTGACCTTCTTCACATTACTCTCCCCCAATAGGGCCAGAAAATCTGCAGCAATAAACACTCTGGTAATCACCAAAACAGTGACCCAATGCACCCAGGGAACGGTGAACAGGGCTTTTAGGCTCTGTGCACCTAGATGCGGGAATGCTCTGCCACCCAACATCCGGGCACTCCCTGACATAACACAATTTAGGAAGGATTTGAAGCACCACCTCTTCCTCAAGTGCTACCCAGAGGAATGGCGCCCCAACCCGCCTCACACACAATAACGCGCTATGATTAACCTGTGACATGTACTGTTATAGTACCATGAATATGTAAATAGTTACCCTGGTGACATGGCCTGATATTGTACCATAAATATGTAAATAGTTACCCTGGTTATCCAAGTTGAATCACCTGTTATCTGTAAATACGGTGTAGATCTCTGCCCATATAAACTCATTTGTTTCTTGTAAACCGCACTGATATCGAATAGCGCGGTATAAAAGAGACTGTAAATAAATAAATAAGTTGAGCTCGGGTCAGTGATGGAATGCACAATCTCTTTCCGTAAATGGGACGAAGGGAGCGCACGAGGTAGTATCGAGGAACGAGGGCTGATAGGTAACACGGAGCTGCCTGATGTATGGCGTTAGAAGTTAGGATTTTGTAGTTAATGTGGGATTTTACAAGGAGCCAGAAATGCTGAATGAGAAGTGGAAATGCTGAATGAGAAGTGGAGTCATATTTATGGACCCGGCTGAGTGCACGAATAACACTATTTTGCACCAATTAGAGTCACTTGAAACCAGAGCCAGAGGCAATAACCCAGCAAATATGGAGTTACAGTAGTCTAACCTACAGAAATGACCCCCCCCCTTCCCTAAAAAAATAAAGTGCCTCAATACATTTCTATAGGAAAAGCCATTTTAACAGCTGCAGCATACTAACACTGATTCACAGTAGCATACCGGTTACGAAATTGCGCCTGTCATCTCGTCTCCTGATCACAAGCACACAGAGCAACAAAACAGATACACATTCACACACAGACATGGACAGGCACATACATACATGCAAGTATGCATGCACACACACCTGCAGATATGAACAAACACACATACTAACATGCATACCAGCCCACAAATACACACACACAGACAAAAAAAAGATACACACACACACACAAACAGATAAACATTGAAAATAGAGATATGCATATATACAGCACATAAACACAAGACAGAGACACAAGCATGCACTCTGCAGATGGAGGTGTGCATGCACATTTACACACAGAAGGGTTCCGAAGAATTCCATGAGCCATCTCTGCATGCTTTCCCCACTTGGATATAATACTGAAAGAAGGTTCAGAGTTACAGTTTGTTATATAGGAAAGAGATCAAGAGAAATCATTTTCCTTGTTTTGAGGGGTGCCATCTAAGAAAATTGTGAATAGTTATGGTGATAAGTTAGTTACGAGTTGAGACTGCAGATTGTATTCTATAGTGAATTGTTTTAAGACTCAAGCTTACATTCCGGTAAAGAGGTTTTCAGATTGGTGATATTTATCAGGACTGTATCATGTATAATGGACTTATAGATATATCATACAAGGTAGGTAACGTATTTGTAAATGAATTAAAAAATAAGAAGAGAGGAGTGGTTTTGGCCAATGATTGATGAAGGAACCCTGTGAGCTCAATTAAGCTTGAAAGATTGTAAGAAATCTGAGGCTCCTTTTCTCCTGATCTGATCTGTTTTGCTGAATTAAACTGTTCTTTGCTGTATTCAGGGTAGCTGATTACACTTCTTGTGATATTTCTGAGGAGCCATCAGAACTGCTTTTCAAAGGACATTGTATCCCAATACGTGATTATTACTTGGATTAAGCAGCTTAGCAACATCAAGACGGTCAGCACGTTTGTTTCCTTAAATTTACACTCAGAGCATCAGCATGTGTTAACTTTATATTAAGGGGAATGTTTACTAAACCGTGTTAGCTTTTAACATGGCAAAAAGTGCACGCTATCTGACTGTGTTGACCGCTAACACATGCAAAATGTATATAATGTAGCAAGTGGAGGAGTAGCCTAGTGATTGGAGCACTGGCTTGGGAAGCAAGAAACCAGCAGATATAAATACACACTCACACACACACATGCCTACTGGCACCCCTTGTGGCCTTGGGCAAGTCACTTAACCCTTCATTGCCTCAGAAGAATCCAAGTTATCAATGTCACTGTTTAATGTACATTACCATGCTAAAGTAACAATATAAACTGCTTTGAATAAAAATGATAAAGTGATATAAAAAAACCATTAAATACATATTTGCAGAAGGTGCATTGTCTGCAGGAGGGGCAGATTAGGATGAAGAGAGTGTTTCTACACTGCATGGTTACTGTAGGCCTCAACAGGGTGCTGTAACTGTTGGATTTGCATACAAGGTGGGTGCTACTAAAGCCACTTCAATGGGTGGCGTTGGCTGCATATGGCTGCTACTGTCCAACTACACTCTCTGCATTTTTGGTGTGTTATCTGCTAGGGAAATGATGTGCATGCCCCCAGCAGATAACACACAACTTTAGCAGCTAATGCTATGGAATCTGCACCTTTTTGCCACAATAGCTGCAAAAGCCTAATGCGCTTTAATAAACATGCCCCTAAGAGAGTAATTTTATAACAGGTCACCTATGTGTGAAGGCCATGTATGTGCCTAGGTATCTATGGGTCTTTATAAAATACTAGCAAAAATTTGGCT
The DNA here is from genome assembly GCA_033557465.1 of Ichthyophis bannanicus. Lineage (NCBI taxonomy): Eukaryota > Metazoa > Chordata > Amphibia > Gymnophiona > Ichthyophiidae > Ichthyophis > Ichthyophis bannanicus. The sequence continues at coordinate 384,319,828 of CM066037.1, read as the reverse complement.
AGACTGGGAGAAGAAGTCAATGTTAGCACATAATGTATGCGTGTACATACATATTTTATTGAATATGGGGGTTATTTTAGAAGTCTTATTCCAAATGGAAAATCCATCATTTACAAAAGGCATCCATGTGTAAAAGTCAATTTTATAATAGGCTAAATACAAACGGGAGTGGAGGAGTAGCCTAGTGGTTAAAGCACTGGCTTGCTGACCAAGAGAGCAGGGTTCAATTCACACTAGCTCTACTTGTGTCCTTCAGCAAGTCACTTAACCTTCCATTGCCTCTGAAGAAAGGCCTGTCAATTTACTTCTGGTCATGCTGCCAAGAAAACCCAGGAGCCTCTGGGCTTCCAGGAGGCAGCACTGACTTGAAGGCACACATTGCATTTGCAAATACATGGAGTTGTCAATAATACATAGAAATGGGAAGGAGACCCAAGCTGGCAGCATGTTGATTTCAAAATGTGCACTATTGTTTGACTAATTCCACTATAATCTTTTTAAATGTGGAAGAAGAGGAAGGGCGAGTCTCAACCCAACTGAGTGTCGCAGACTTCATCTCAATGAAGATTGATGGATATCTTTGTTACTTGGTCTGAGGCAAGTATTTCTTCTCTACTGGGCTCACTGAGAGAAACAAGGGTGATAGGACAACTCACACCCTTTCTTGAGCTGGAAATTACTCTAAAATTAAAGATGCAGGCCCCACCAACAAAATCTCTGGGCGAATTGAAAGCAGGAAGATGGTCTCTGATAACAGGCAGATGCTGTATAGAGGATTTGGTTGGCGATACCTGGAAGGGGAGTCTGAATTTCCTGCTGGGAGTAGAACAGCAATAAGTAGAGATAGGAAAGGGGAAGAGCTGCAAAGCAGTTCATCTATGGTTGCTGCTGGTGGAGACAGACCAAGGGCTGATCACTGAGAGGAAGATATCATTGGTGAGACCTGAACATTTTAAATTAGAAATAATATGGGATGATTTAGCTTTTCTGGAAAGATCTCTGTCTGCACAATTAGGAAATTTGAGAGCTTTCAATCCTTGGTTAAAGAAATGGATCAGGAATTGGGTAACCTAAAACAGAATGTTCATTGAGGATTCTGATGTTATCTATAGGAAACTTAAAGCTTTAGAGAATATTGTTTGTCATCGCAATCTTATTTGTTGAATTTTCCAAAGTTCCCAGCTATATCTCTGGAGGAAATGTTCAAGAGCTATGCAACTTCAGTTCTGAATATTCCTATGGAATCAGTTAATCCATTAGCAAAGACTTACTATCGCCCACAGGCCAAGAGGAAAGAATCTAGGCAGATTACACTGGACAATCTTGATTTGACTGAGTTTCTTGAAAACTCAGCTGGTAAGCAGATTTCTACATCTACACTCCTAATAACATGTGCATTAGACCCGGGTAGGGACTGGATTTTGAGGCTGTTCTTCAGGGCAAATGAATCTCTATTTATGAACTGCAAAGTAAGGATCTTCAAGGATATTGCCAAAACTATGTGGAGAAAAAAACAATTTCTCCTGCTTAGACCAAGGGTCCCTAAGCTCAGTGGACTGCAATTTTTGAGATTTCCTTGAAAATGTCTGACTAAGGGGTATGTTTACTAAACCGTCTTAATGTTACCGGCACTAGTTGAAGCATTAATATGAAGAATGCCATATAAGGTAGTGGGCGGTCCAGAGGTAAGGTGGCAAGGAATCGGAACCGCACGATAGTGGGCGCCGTGGCACGCTAACATGCGTTAACCCTAAGTTCATGCCAGTGCAGTGTTAGAAGCTATAAAGATGTAGCCCACTAGTTAATGCAATAACTGTGGAGGCAGAGGTCATAGGTTCGATCCTGCAGTGGTGTTATGTAAGAGGCTGTCTGAGGCATTTCCTTTTAATTTAAATCAGTGCTGCCAGAAAAACACCTTCACAGTGCCGTAACCTAAGGTGCCGCATATGGCGCCCTATAAGGCACTCCATAGGGTACATTATAAAGTGCCCTGTCCGCCAAGGCACCATATAATATGCCCTATAGGGCGCTGTATAGGGCGCCCTATAGGACACCTTATGAGGCACCTTAGGCTATGGCACTGTGAGGGTCTTTCTGCTGTCAGCACTGATTTAAATAAAAAAGAAGAGCCTCAGACAGCCTTATTAAATAACACCACTGTGGCACCAAACACATGATCTCTGCCTTCATAGTCATTGAAGTAACCAGTGGGCTACATCTCTATAGCGTCTAATCCACTGCTGGCTGACTACAGAAAGACTGCAGGTCACCACACAAACTGTCTGCTGTGGCTACCAGTATAGGGTAAACCCACCCGTACCCATGATGCACTGCACATGCAGATCAGCAGCCTACATCTGATCACAAGATGGGGTATGCGCCTCTATAGCACCTCGGCCTGGTAGGGGGAACTGACCGTGTGTGTTACTGGCACAGAGTAGCTACAGACCGTGACATTGTGCAGTTCCTGTGCTCACCCTGAGGGTGAGGTGGGGCTCCCAGCACCAGGTCTGCAGCACATGGCAAAGCTGTGCTGCAGGTCCCTATCTGTGCCGGTGTGTGAAGGGTAGTCCTTGCAGACACACCTAGGATACACCTGTGTTCATCTGTATTTCCCAGTCACGTCTAGCCTTTGTGGAACATGATGCACCCAGAACAGTGCATATCCTGTGTAGTTGCCATGGTAACATGTTATAAGTGAAGGGTGGTGTTTGGACCCAAAAGCAGATTATGTAGCACCACCCAACCCACCCTCTGTGGGTCAGGGTGGGGGACAGGATCTCCCACCAACAGATCCACATTCTGCATCTCTGCAATGGTGGCAGGAGAGAGACCATCAACCCCCATCCTGCTGGAGAATAGGCACCCTACAGGGCAGTCAATGCAGATCTATACGTACCACATAGGGCACTGGCAGACAGGCAGTAGGTCTGGAAAAGCTCAGCTGCCCCCAACCACTAACTGACATCCACCAGCAGAGGGCACAGTCAGTCTCCACCCACTGCACCCTGCATGTTGCACGCTGTTCCAGCCATACACATGCTAACTGCAGACAGTCTGCTAGCTAGTACATAGTGCATGTTCCTGGAGAAACTGTGTGCACCCAAAAATGGGATGTGAGCACACACACACCATGCAGGTATGTCAGTGAGTGGGCCCTAGAAAAGTGAACTCATAGACATCACTTGAGAGAAATACTGTTTAGCACTATGGGGGAACCTAGCCATGCCATGGTCACTGCTCAGTCAGGATGAGAGTGACCCCCCCAGCATGACATGCTGTGGCCACCCTCTCCGTGCAGGTGGTGGTCGGGCACTACAATGTCCCAGCCATTGCTCTATGCCCTGTGCAGATGCAGTCTACCCAGGCCGCCCTGTCCGGGCCATACCCACAGTACCTTGCTCCTCATTATGTACATTGGCAGGCTAACACTGGAAACAGTGCAAGCATTGTGGGCTCAGTAAGGTGTAGGCAGCCACAAAACACTGGATAGACATACACACACTCCCACACCTATTTCAGCATTGTGCAAATATAGAGGTGGTTGGCAGCCCTGGCCGCCACACCAGTCCTGGGCACAGTGCAGGCATTGCTATGGTACTCAATACTGTTAGGGTCACTCCCCAGGGTGGTAAACACTGTCAGAAACAAAAACTGAAACACACTCAACAGATATCAGAAAGGTTGCTATGATGAATCTCTGTGAACAAATTATTTTTAACTTAGGATTTGTTATCTGACATTAATCATAGCAACCTTTTGATATATGTGGAACGTGTTTCCATGTTTAAGACGGCATTGCTAAGGTATGCAGGTGCTAGTATTGGTAGATGCTGCTCCGCGCAGGGCCCAATAGCCTGACTCCCCATGAGCCATTGGATAGTGGAGCCTGTGGGTGTGAGTGTGGGTGTTTGTGCCCCTGTTGGGCGCTCTTCTAGGGCAGAGGTTCCCAACTCTGGTCCTGGTGGGCCAAACACGGTTCAGGTTTTCATGCTGTCCCTAATGAATATGCATGGGTACATTTGCATACAATGGGGGTGGTGCATACAAATGCATCACAGGCATATTTATTAGGGACAGCATGAAACCTTAATGGTGTTTGGCCCTCCAGGACTGTAGTTGGGAAACTGTCTAGGGATTACACATGTTTATGGTGTATGTGCTCTGTAGGGTAAAATATAGGCGTTTATGGCATGTTAATTTTATCACCATGAAACCTGAATGGTGTTTGGCCCTCCAGGACTGCAGTTGGGAAACTCTGCTCTAGGGATTGCACATTTTTATGGTGTCTGTGCTCTGTAGGGTAAAATATAGGCATTAATGGCATGTTTATTTTATCTGCAATAAAGGTTCAGCCTTTATTACCATGGTTTAGTACTGGGTAAAATATGGGGACATGGTCTGCAGGAGCCACAGCTGGGATTTGAACCTGTGACCTTCTGACCCTGAACACACAGGCTGTGTGTACTGCACCAAACTGTTGCTGCAGAGGCAGGTAATTCCCTGGGGATACCATTACTGTTCGTCAGACAGACCTCTGTTGCATTGCATGGCACCCACCTAAACAGATGCCACTGCCCCTTCCAGCACCAGCACCCCTCCACCACCATGTTGACATGCCCTTATGCCGGTGGTGCTGGTGGTGCGCAGTCCCAGGCCATCCAGTGTGCCGGTAGGTGGCTACCTATGGTGTGTGATATGGGGTAGGGGTGGCTGCATAGACATCCACGCTTCCCCCCGGCACTGCCTGCCAATGTTATGTGCCCTTTGGGGTACTTTCTGGGTACTGTCCATTGTGGCACTGTGGGACACACACTCGTGGACATGTTTGCCCTTGGTCAGTTGCTGTCTTGCTGGTTTTCCATCTCTACATTCCTATGTGCCAGGTAGGCATCTGCCTAGTCCACCCTGTGCCCCAGCTTCCCCACTGCATGTCCCACCTGCAGCTCCCTGTACCCCATTTGCAGCCTCACCATAGTGCCCTTTCGTACTTGGGCACTATGCTGTTGCAGCACATGTATCACTACTATCACTTTTCTTGGTCTCCCTGTCTTTGCTGTACATTGCCGACTGAAATGGTTTCTCTCTCCTGTAAGTGTGCCTCTAACGCGAGGTTTTCACTGGCGTTAATTTTCAGACCCTGATTTCACAGCGTTAGTGTGCCTGGAGCCTCTCCCTGCCCACTGTCCGCCCATTGACCCCTTATCTCCACCCTCTGGGGAGCCTTACTCCACCCTCTGTGCACCTTAACGCCGCCGGAGACATTATCGCGCGATACATGACGTTATTGCACGGTAATGCGCCATTATCGCACGATAACATCACTTATCACGCGAAAACGTCACCACTGCAATGTTAGCGCTGTTTAGTAAACATACCCCTAAGTATCAAGGACTTCATTATGTCTTTTATGAACCCCAGTAACTATGTTTCTCAGTAATAAGTCCCTTAACCAGCAACTAATGGAGGCATCTGTGGAAGTGGTTGTATCCCCAGTTAACTTCTTAGGGGTAAAAATGGTTTGCATATTGATTGTTAGTCTTGTTTGCTACTTTTTCATCATTAAAATTGTTCCAGAGGATTTGAGAAATGGGTTTTCCTATAATTGTGGACTAGAGAAGATGTGAGATTGTTCTATTACTTTGATATAGACTGTATAGGTTTTTTTATTCTTTCTCCTTGTCATGTGCAAGTAGAAATTAGTTATGATTTATAACATAAAATTTGAGAACTATAAAATAAAACAAGTGGGGAAAGCATGCAAAGCATAGCTTACGGAATTGTTTCCAGATCCGCTATGTGAATACTTGCATGCACACACATGTCTGTTTCTATTTGCATTTCCTTTGTGTGTGTGTGTGTATGCATACCTGTATTTGGTATGTTTGGTGTGTGTCTGTATTTGTCGCCTGGCATGTGTGCTTGTATATGTCTTTGTGTATCTGATGTGTGTGTGTGTGTGCATATCTTTGTTTTGGATCTTGTGTATTTGTGGGCTGATATGTGTGTTTCTATGCAGGGCCAGTGCAAGGAGATGAGGCACCCTAGGCAAACCTCATCCATTGCACCCCCCCCCCCCCTCCCTGAGTCTCCCCATTGCAGCTGCTGCCTCCCCTCTCTGGTACCTACATCAGCAGCAAAATCCTGAAACATCTCCATGGCGCTTACCTCAAAACCTTGACGCCATGAAGCTGTTTGCTTCCGCCTCCACAGACACCCAGTGCTGACTTCCTTTTGTATGGGGGCAGAAGCCGCTTTTATCCCCATGCAAACAGGAGATAAGCATTGGTAGGGCAGAAGCAAACAACCCCATGGCACAGAAATTTTGAGGCAAGCGCCATAGAGATATTTTAGGCCATTGAGCCACTATAGGTCCCGGAGAGGGGTAGAAGCAGGGCCAGTTCTCTAGGAGAACATCTAGTCCATCAAGTGGTAGCTCCAGCCCTGTTTATATCTGTCTGTGCAGGTCTGCATATATGTGAATACATACTTGCCTGTATGTGTCCATCCATGGATATACATGTTGTTATGTGTGTGTGTGTGTGTGTGTGAATTTATATTTCTTTTGTTTCTCTGTGTATCTGTGATCCGGAGAGGAGAGATGGAGGACTGTTAGACAGGTGCAATTCCTTAATCACTACCAGACTGTGAATCAGTGTTAGCATGTGCAGCTGTTGAAATAGTTTTTCCTATAGAAATGCACTGAGGCACTCTTTTTTGGGTAGGCTAAGGGCTTCATTTCCCTTCCATCTCCCAGCACATACAGAAGCTTAACTTGTACATCGCATGATTGTCCCACAGCTCACTACCTCCCTTCCTTTGAGGACAGCAGCATTCCAGTGCTCTGCTCCCACATACGTCCTATTGACTGGATCCTACCTGGATCTCTGCTACCAGTTACATTGGAAGCAGGAAGGGCAGGATTAGAGAACAGCAGATAAAGATTGTAAACTCTGTTAAATGTGCAGACATGTTAGCCATCCTTCTGGCTTCCAGACATTAATGTAAAAATCAGTAGAATCCTGAAAAAAAAAAACAAGACAGCTGTCAATCCTAATCCCCTGAGTTTGTCTCTGTTGAATGGACCTCTTTAAACTGTGGAATATAGGTTCGTTGTTACCTTACCAGTTCATTAGTCTAGCCAATTGGCAAAAGAATTATTTGCAAGTACACATGGAGGCCGATTCAGACAGGGGCACGTCTGGCCATCCAGACATCGAAAAAATGGACAGGGCTGGATGTGTACTCGATTCTGTAACCATGGGAGCTATACTTTCCCATGGTTGCAGAATCAGGGCACTTAGATGGCCTGGCATGCCCCTGATTCTGTTGCAGGGAACGTACAGGTCACTGCACATCCAGCCAGAGGACCTGGATCGCTGGACCCCGAGCTTCCCCTTCACCCCACTGCCCGACCCCCGCCGTGGGCCCCCATGGCAAGGGTCGGGAGGCCTGTGCACTCCTGCAGCAATGCGAAAGGCTCGGAAGGGCTGCAGGCCTCAATCAGAGGGATGCTCTGTACTTATTCCACCTTCAAGTGGAATAAGCCAGGCTTCCGAGTGGCTGTCTGTGGACATACAGGGCCCTGACCTGAATAGGCCCTGTACGTCCAGGTGCTTTGGTGCACCTGCGTTCCGCCCCCTCTCTGCCTCCATCCCACCCCCCCGCTCCCGTCCAGCTCTCCCCACACAACAGCCCTGTACTTGTGGGGAACAGGAAGATCTGAATATGTTCCTGGGCCTAAACAGGGGTTGGACATCCAATCCCACTATTTGCGGGTCAGAATCAACTCCATAGTAGTTAATAAGAAATAAGAAAAAATCAGTCAGCTTTCACAGTAGATATAACAGCAAGAATTTAAAATGTAGTATATCCCACCTGTTGTTCATTCTTCTATTTATTCATTGAGTCATATCTGGTCAGTTAATCCATTCCTTTCCTTCCAGACTCTACCTACTCTCATCCATGCTCTCGTTACATCCCGCTTTGACTATTGCAATACTATTTATTGCAGTTTCTGGTCTACTACAAATAATTCAGAATATCACTCTGGTTTCTAACAAACATTTCTAAATTTGACCATGTCACCCCTCTCTTATTCCAGCATCATTGGCTTTTCCTTCATTTCAGTTTCACTTAAAGGTTGTCATGCTTATTCATAAGGCCTTCTATACTGGTCTTCCCATTTACCTCTCTATTTTGATAGCCTCTTACAATCCTTTGCATTCTCTGTGATCACAAAATAACAATTTACTTACCATCCCATCCGTTTCTCTTCCTCCTTTTTACTCTTTGGCCCCATCTTTATGGAATTCGTTACCTATTGCTCTTTGCACAGAGCCCTCCTTCAAAAAATGTAAGGCTTTTCTAAAAACCTACTTTTTCAGTAAGGCTTTCCAGGGTAATTTGGGTTAGGGTGAAACGTGCTACCTGACTGTTTCTCCTTTTGCTTTTATCTACTGTTCTCTAGAACTTTCCGTGTTAATTGGCGTTCTTTTCCTGTTTCATTTTATAATTTTTAAGATTGTAAACCACTCTGGTACTAATTGGTGTAGGGCAGTATAAAATGTTTCACATAAACATAACATAAGCATTTCTGTATCTCTGTTGTGTGTTCTGTGTGTGCTGTGCATGTGTTGGGCCAGCTAGGGGTGGTGGGGAATTTCTGAGTTACATAGTTTTGGCAGTGGGGAAGATGAGGGGAGATAGATTTGGAAGTGGCGGTAGTTTGCAGGGGAGAGTGGTAGTTGCATGAAGATAACTTTTAGGAATGGGGTAATTTGGAAGGCAATGAGGCAGTTGCAGATAGTTTTGGGGTTGGGATAGATTGGAACACTTGCAAGGGTAGTTTTTGAGGTGGGGTATTTTTTGGAGGTGTGGGGTAGCTATAGGAGTAGATATTGGAAGTGGGGTAGTTTGTGGGAGAATTGCGGAAGATAGTTTTTTGAAGTGGGGTAGTTTGAGGGGTGGTGGGATAGTTACAGGGGTAATTTTTGGGGTGGGGTAGGAGTGGTTTTTAGGGTAGTGAACAGTTACCGGAGGGGTTAGAATTCCCATTTGAGTGGTTTTTGGGGTAGGGGCAGTTATAAATTAAATATATATGTGAATAATTTAAAATGCAGTACATCACTGCTGCTGTTGTGGGCATTGTGCCAGCTAATGGGGATGATGGAGTACTTTCTTCTCTATATCCTTTGGATGTTTTTCAGCCAAAACAAGCACTTTTCAGATGCCTGGAACAGGTCTAAACTGAGATGCAAGGTTGGATGTCCATGACTTTTCTGAGATCCTGAGAATGCCCCAGACATGCCCCCATTCAGACTTGGACATCCTCGTGCTGCGGATGTCCCCAGGACTGGCTTCGAAAATGGCTCTGGAGAATCTCTGTGCTTTGAATGTCTCTAGGCTCCTTTTTAAATGTCCAAAGCATGAGTCCAAAATGACTCCCCTTGTTAGTTTTGTTTTGAAATTGATCAGAATAATATATTAAGATTATATTTTCAGAAAAACACTATCTCCTTTTGCGGAGGGTATTCTATTGATGTGGAAGGCATTCTGTATGGCCCTGTTTCGTACAAAAATGAACCACAACCTAATTATTATTACTATGTACCTGAAATGATCAGATCCAAAAGGTCAGTACAGGTACAATCAGAGTCTCTGTTTATTAGATAACTGATGATCAAATACAGGTAGAAAGGTGGGGAAGAGAGTTCTATCGGGCACTAGGCACCTCAAGAATGCAACTCTCCCCCTGAATATAGAAAGCATGTTACGTTTTATACCTTTTTTCCTTCCGTATTTCTGCATGCAGTCCAGTCCCCAGAGCTATTCCTCTGTGTTCTCTCCCCCTCCCCACCTTATTTCCTATCGTTGCCTTTTTGCTCCCCTTAGTTCCTGTTGCAAAATCCCTCCTGGCCCCCTCCTCCTCATACTCACCATGACCTGGCTAGCTGCTTTTCTTCAGAGCCGGGTCTAGCATATATGTTAGTAGCTTTGTGGTTTCCTGTGTATGCATTTCTTTGCACCCAGCCTTTATCTGATATCTCCATGTAGGTCAAAGTTTAGACTCTTCAGCCCAAACTGGCACCTTACAAGGCTCATGATATCTCCTTATATGGGTGCTGGATCTCTTCTTGCAAAGACCTGAATGCTGGCTCACATGTCATAGCAGCATGGCTGTTCTTCGGTAGCTATTTTGTGAGATTCAGGGTAGCCAGTAAGTGATTATGAATCAGGAACATTATTAATCCTTAGCACTTAAAAATTAAAAGCAAATCTATAATACTAAACCCCAAATCTATCATACTTAACCTCTACCTCTACAAGCACTTAAACCCTACAACTCCCCCATTTTTTTATTTATTTTTTTTTTATTCGGCTGGGGAAGGGGAGAAATCCAAGTCCGAATAGTCTGACATGGGGACGGCTGCATAAGAAACATTGACAAGAGTAGGGCTAGTCTGAACAGGCAAAAAAGAGGTAGATACTTTGGTGCAATTTTTCTTACAGCAGGATATAAACATAGAAACAAAACAACAGAAGAGTAAAGCAATGATTAAAATAATGCCAGCAGAAATCAATAAACCTTTCAAGCCAGAGCCAAGGGAGTGGAACCAGGAGGAGAGAGATGAAACCAATCTCCAATCTGGAAACCACCCTTAAAATCATCAATATGTAATTCAGATAAATGCTTAATCTTATTCATAGCATCTAATACAAATATCGTATGGTTAGCGATCACAGTGCAACAATTAGTAGCGTTGATAAAGGAACAAGTCCCGCCTTCTGCCACGAGCAATAAATCTAAAGCCTGTCTATTCTGTAAAGTCATTTGATTATTTTGTTCAAGTGATTCAGCTAAGCGAGAAATAGATTCAGTAACAGCTTTCATTTGTATATGTAGCAAACATTGTAAGCGGCGAATAGACATGCCAAGCTCCGCTGTAAAGGCAGGGGTAGCCCAAGGAATCCAAGAAGTAGCGCTAAGAGCTATAAGACGGGCTTTGGTCATAGGGTAAGTGGAATTAACATATTCATAGGAAGCTTGTATTGCAGCATCTTCAACCATGGTGGATTCCCAGGGACTAGCAGAGCTGCGCTTATGGCGCTGGTGCAGAGGAGTAGAGGGAGAAGGCGGGGAATTATATGAGACATTCAGGGGAATAAGGACTGAGTAAGGGGACACTTTAACTAAAGCACAGGGTAACTTGGACAGCGAAACCTTCTGGTACAAGACATCACCACAAAGCCAATAATGGCCCACAATAGCAGATAGAGAAGAAGAAGGTTTCCAAGTAAAGTATTATTTGATAGGATATGCAATAGAAGTATGGGGTTCACAGGTTAGTTTACCAGTAGTAGGGGAGTGAGCACAAGGAGTCTGACAGAGAGGATGATCATCACGGGATTTACAAGGTTTCCAGTGGAGGTGACCAGCAAGTTGGTGGCCTATGATTGTAGTAGCAGCGGGGCGACCCTGCTGGGTGGTAGTATTTACTTTACTGGGAGTGGTGTGTGCTTTACCACACCGGGCAACATCATTGCAGGAAAGGATTGGTGCATAGCAAGAAGTGAAAGGAGAGGACATGTATGTACCTTTTCGGTAAAGGAGAGTATGTGTGGAATCTATAGGGCCAACATTAAAGGTTGAAGCCCAAAAGTCAGGATCCCATACCCGAGAGTGTGCTTTAACTCGCGGGCCCCAGTGGGTGGAGTTGACACGGTTATTACGGGCTTGAGTACGGTACCAGTCTACCTTAGTCATATTATGTCCATGATAGAAAGGGCGCATGGTACCGTGCAAAAAGTGAAAATTATTTGTTTGGACATTCCAGGAAACATTACAGTTGTTGGCAAAAGAAACAGAAGAGTTGGTAATAAGACAGTAATAAAATATCATAGAGGGCACAGAGACACGGACAGGAAAGGAAGCAGCTTGATGGGCCGCCCAAGTATCATTACAATATAAGGGGCCACGCTCTATACACCCTTTAATAAGGTGGAGGTTATTCCAGCACGGGATGGCACCTACAACTTCTTCAAATGGGACAGGGAGAACACGGACAGGGGCATAATTACCACCCTGTGGTAATGGAGTGCATATGATACAGTCACTAATATTCATAAGATCAACCACTTCAAGAACGGTTGTTTTCCAAGTATTAGTGAGGGGGAGAACTGACCTACGGGAGCGGCTCAGAGAAGGAGAAGATGAGGGGGAGATAGGAGCAGGGGGGAAAGAGTGGGGGCGGGAAGAAATAAAGTATAGAAACCACCCAATAAAAATTGTCAATAACATAGCAAAATATAAAAAAGCAAACTTATACGCAATATGAGGCATACTGAGAAAAGGTCACTTAAAAGTCCAAAAATAAAAAAACAGTTCAAGGTACCCAAAGATGGGCAATATGAGTCCAAGTTTGGCTAGCGTCCAGCAAGACAGCAAATGGAGTTGATGCAGAAACGATATGGGGTCCTGAATAGGTTGGATCTTGCCAGGAACTCCGATGAGGATTTCTGCGGTAGACAGTGGTTCCAATTGGGATCAGGGTATCCTTTGGGGACTGTGGATGTTGGTCACGGATGGCACAGCGTCTGGAAATCTCTGCCAAAGCCAGGCGCAGACCTGCAAGGTAAGGAGACAAAGAATCTGGTAAGGGAATAGCAGTGTCAGTGAGATTGTATAGCAGCAATCGCCTTCCTGTACAAATTTCATGAGGTGTCAGAGCAATGTTTTTTAGAGGACGATTTCTCAATTGAAACAGTGCCAGAGGCAAGGCCTGCAACCAGGAAATACTTTTATCTGATTGTATCAAACGCAGGGCTGTCTTGAGCAAGCCATTAGTTCGTTCGACGAGGCCATTGGAGGTGGGGCAATACACGGAAATATATTTCCACTTTACACTCAGAGCTGTAGAGAAAAGATGTATGAGATGGTTCCGGAAATGAGAGCCATTATCAGAATAAACAGTTCGTGGTATGCCAAAGCGAGGAAACAGATGCTTAGTAAAGCAGTTAAATACCTCGGAGGCTTTTTCCTGTCTGCATGGGAAAGCCTCGACCCACTTGGAGAATGGGCACACGCAGACTAGAAGGAATCTGTAGCCATCTACATGAACCTGCATATCTGTGAAATCAACATACCAGGAAATAAAAGGACCCTGAACTGTCGGAAGATGACCTTGGAGAGTATGTTTGCCCTTCACTGGAGAATTTTCCAAACACTGTGGGCACTTTTGGCACCACTCCTGTACTCTGAGCTTGAGACGCGGATGCCAAAAAAGTTCAGAGATCTGTGCAGACACGCTGGAAGCCGGTGCGTGGCCAACAGAATGCAACAGAGAACACAATTGCTGCAAAGACCAGAAGGAAATACAAATTTTTCCAGAGGGGTGGACCCATAACTTTTTATGCTCAGTGCACCCTAACAACTTCCACTTCTGAACCTCATCCTGTGCAAGATTCTGCTGATAATCATGCAGCGAAGGTAAGGGGTAAGTTCTTGCTCGTGTAATAACTAAAATGGGGACAGTATCGGTGACTTGCTTTGCTGCCTCATCTGCTAGGGCATTGCCAAACTGCAGGAAACCATAATGGCGGGAATGGCCAGGGACCCAGTTACAGGAAGTTAGAATATTTCTCTCACAGCGTTGCAATAATAAATCATAGAGGTACAAAATCAGGGACTTGTGTATTAATTGGCTGCTTGATGAATTAACAAATCCACGCTGTAGCCAAATCTGAAGGTATTCCCCACACAACTTTTGAACATACTGTGAGTCAGTGTAGAAAATCAGGGGCGTTGCCGGACGTTCTTCTAAGACTGCCAATATGGCACACAGTTCAGCTGCCTGTGCTGAGTATCCCTGATCTGAGTCCAGAGCATACTGTAATCGCTGCTCAGCCACTCCATCAGGGGTCAGCAGTATCGCAGCAAATCCTACTATACCTTTCTGTGCTGAACCATCTGTAAACCAAATTTCACTGTCTGGTGGCATGTCAGCAGGGGATACCATAAAGGATAAAACTTCCTCGTAAGATGAATCAGGAACTGGGGTATAAACATCTACTGCTGTCTGTAGCCAACTAAGTGGACAGGTGGAGGCAGTGAGAGGACGAAAGATCACTCCACTATTCAGAATAGAAGCACAAGCTTGCTGCAGCTTAGATGGGGACAAATGTAGTGTATCTTTGTTCAGAATAGCCTTCAATTCAATGGACTGATAGAGAATTAAGGTCGTGGGAGTGAAAATAGACAGGACTTTCTCTATTGCTGCTGCCACTGCAATAACTAATTTTTCAAGGTCAGGCAATGGGAGCTCAGTACATCCAAAAGTACCAGACAAAAATGACAAAGTAGAAACCCTATCCTGAAATAGTATGGCTGCCCACGCCTGGGAACCGGTTACCACCATCAATTGAAAGGGTTTGTGATGATTTGGCAGATGTAAGGCTGGAAGACACTTTAAATCTTCCAAAATAGACTGGAACACATTTACATGACAAGGATCTAAAGTGATTCTTTCAGAGTTCTTTACCCCACCCTTCAAATAAGGGCGGAAGCAAAGGGTCCGAGAGCTAAAAGCAGGGATCCAATTTCTGCAAAAATTAAGTGTGCCCAAAACAGAACGAAGTTCTTTCACTGTACTGGGGACTGGTAGCTGTAAGCCATGCTGCACTGTCTTATCTCCCACCTCAATAGAACCCTGGCTTAGCTGAAATCCCAAAAAGATAACTGTTGTCTGCACTAATTGTGCCTTCTCTGCATTTAATTTGTAGCCCTTGTCCTGTAGCTCGTGTATTAATTCCTGTGTGAACTTTTGCATTTGCTGATAATCTGAGCCTGACGGTAGAATATCGTCTACATACTGCAATAAGCACATTTCTCCAGGGAGATGTGAATTGAACTCCTGCAAATCTTGTGATAGAATCTGAGAAAAAATACTGGGACTGTCAACATATCCCTGTGGCAGGCGCGTCCACTGATAATGCACTTGATCAAAAAGAAAAGCTAGCAGGGGCCTCGAGTCAGTATCAATTTCTACACTAAAAAAGGCATTTTTTAAATCCAATACTGTGAAATACTTGTACAACTGTACTGTATTTAATGTGGTGGCCGGATTGGCAACTGCAGGGAACTGGGTTTCCACTACCTGGTTCAAGGCTCGTAAATCATGGACAATCCTCCACTTCCCATTAGGTTTACTGACCGGAAAGAGCGGGGTATTATATGAGGAGGTACTGTGTTCTATAATGCCATGCAGTTTGAGCTGATCAATTTCTTCTCGTGCACCCTCTATAGCTGCCCGCTGTAAGGGATATTGTGGCAATTTTGGTCCCTGTTTCCCTTGTTTTAGTCTTATGTGGACTGGTGCACCCCGTACTCGGCCGTAAGGGCTGAGTAGATATGTACCAATTTCACTGATTCCTGCCGACTGAAATTCTCCTGCCACTAGGGTAACCTGGGCCTTGACAATTAAATCTCTCCCCATCAAATTAATAGGACAATGAGAGGCATACAGAAAATTGTGATAGAGATCAAATTCTGGCCCCACCACATGAATTGGATTGGTCACTGGGGTTTTTACTGACTTACCATCAAACCCGGTGGTCATTACACTGTCTCTGCCAATAGTGCTACCTGCAGGCATGGTATTCAGGACAGACAATGTGGCTCCAGTATCAATTAGAAATTTCATCTCTTGGCCATTCAATGTTAATTTTATGTGGGGCTCCTCTGTTCCCAGTGTCACCTGCATATTATAGATGCTTAGTCACTGTCCATCTCCCCTATTACCATAACTTGCCCTATTTGGGGGCTGCCAGGTAGGATACTGCCGTGGCCTAGCAGGTGGCGGTGGGCCTTGGTTATACTCTCTCCGTCCTCGTGATGGAGGGGCACGGCAGGTCCGTTGAAAGTGTCCCTTTTCACCACACTGCCAGCAACAAAAATCTCTCTCTCTTTCCTGTTTTTGTCTGGGGAAGGACCGTGGTCCCTGACCCGAGAGCTGATCACGTCCTTGAACATTCAAAGCACGTGTCACAGGTTTGTGTGCGTCGTCCGAGTCACTATCATGGCAGCTGTCACCAGAGGACTCGTATAAACGTTCCACACATTCCTCAAATAGTTTTCGTGCAGTTTTTGCCTGCTGCTTCGCTTCCCTAACCTCTTGCTGCAAGGTCTTAATCAGTTGTTTGTCAGCGGAAGATACACTGACTAATCCTTCCTTTTTTCCTTGCTCTATTTCTTTTAACTGTAAGTTAAACAGACGTGCTTGAGCAGCCTTCCTGTCTCTTTCCGGTTTAGATAATTCCTCTTCTGCCTGTCTGACAAAATGAAAAATATGTGCCTGCTGTTTTTGCCATGTCTCTGATTCTAGTGCAACTATATTTTTCAATTTCAACTGGATAGGTAGTGGTAGTGTATTGCACAGAGTTTGAAAAAACATAAGTGCCATATGAGGAGCATTATGGGGTACACCCATTTGTGCTTCCCATAGATCTTGGAACTTAGCCAAATAGGCACTAATATCTTCCCCTACCTTAAATTGCATCGATGTAAGGGGTCCCATACTTCTTTGGGTGGGATATATATCTCTTAATGACTCCCAAATTAAATTACGATAAGGGTTAAATAAAGCCCCATCGTATTGTGGTTCATGGACCAATACCCCATTTATATGTGCATTATTAAACACTTGATTGGCAGCATTATTGCCCAAAATCCGGGCTAATAGTGCTTTTACATCACCAATTGCCAAAGTATACCCTGCTGTCAATCGTTCAAACTTCTGTATCCATGCCCCTGCACCTTGATTTAGGGGAGGGAGTTGTTCTGACAGGTTGGTTATGTCAGTGAAACTCCAGGGAACATATACCTCTGCCCTTCCCTGCCCTTGGTTAACATGTCACACAGGAAACACCATGTAACCCGGTAACTTTGGGTTATTGGTATCTTGCCCCTCATACTTTTCCCACACTCTTAATCCTGCTTCCATGTATTTATAGTCCCATTGTGGGTCCCCTTCTCCTCCACGAATACACCTACAAGCTAAGTTTAAATCTCTAGTTTCCAGTGATCCTTGTTCTGGCCAAATTCTCATTTGTGGGGCACATGCTGAGGTCCATCCATGTAGGTTGGAACTCCAATGATATACATAAAATCCTTCACCCCCCTCTTCATTAAAAACAAACTCTACAGGAGTTTTCTTAGGCTGAACTGATTCTTTAGTGCTCTGTACAGGGCAAATACGATAGTCATGTGTGCGGGTCATTCGAATCCCCATATCACACAGACGTTTGGGTCGTCGGCTAGAGTAAGGGAACCATTGGCCTGCTGCCCTATTGGTGGATTTATAGTGATCAACAGGTCCACGACCAGGAGGGGTCCCAGACTTAGTTGATAACTGAGCCGGGGTGGTATTACTCAGAATTTCCGTCGGTTCCTTGGGAAAATAGTCAGACCCCAACTTGCCCGCCCCAATCTTGGAGGGATTATCCTCTGTTGTGACCTGACAACCGTCGTTAGGGGTAAGATTAGGAGCAGAGGGAATGGGACGCAGGCGGGGTGGAGTGTTACCTCCCGTAGCCCCTAAAACTGATTGTTCATATGATCCTGGGGTCTGAGAACTTATGTCAGGAGTCAAATGTAATTTACCTGTTACCTGGACCCATCCCCTATGTGGTTCCCGGTGGGGGGATGCAGATCGGGATCTCCTAAATGGCTGGGAGCCCTTATGGTAAATTATATCTTCCATTTCCCTATGCAGTGGCTTATATAAGGTGTCAATATAAGGCTCAGTTTGTTTTGTCTTTCCCAGATTCTCTTTTTGTGTTTCTGTTACCTGTTTATCATTAGGGGTCTTCTCAGATTGTTCCCTTTTGGTGTCTGTGTTTATCTGCGGGTCTGAATACCCTATTGCTGCCATGGTACGGTTCACTGTCCTACAATAAGGGGGAGGAGCCTCACTACTGAGGGTACCTGGGTTTGCCTGTTTCATCCACATAGAAATGTATTGCAAATGTTTTAACTGACTAGCATTGGTCTTATGGGACAAAACATAATCCCTAATCCTTGCTAAACAACCACCATCAAAAGACCCCTCCGGTGGCCAGCCAAGAGGGATCCCAGGAGCATTGCTCCACTTTGCCCATTTAAGGCAAACTTTCAAAATTTCCTTTCCTAATATGGGATTATCTCTCATCATCTGTTCGACTGGAGTCATTGGGGAAACCTGATTTATCATTATTCCCTGATTGTCATCTTTCTTTCTCCTAAACAGAGACATAATTCCTACGTGCAGCCTTTGTTTAAGGATCTTATCCACCTCTTTATCTGCAGAGGAAGGTCAGTGCACGAAATGTCCAGGACACCTTTCAAACAGAGATTCGCTTCGTTCAGACCCAGCCAATCTCCTCGCGGAGGTATGGAACCGTGAGTAAGAACACACACACGTTTCGTATCAGCCGATACGTAGCTCAAATGCACACACCATTCAGTCCTGACTAATAGCAGCAAAAAATATCTTTACACTTTATCAATACAATAGAACAAAAAATAAACAACACTTACCAAGCTTGGTCAAAAATAAGTATACTCACGGCTTTGTCGTCACAACAGTCGTCTTCCTAGGGAAATCAAACACTCACTTCTTCTTCTCCTCCGGTCTTCACTCAGCACCGGGAACACACCTCCCTCAACTTTTTGAGGGGAATCCAAATCTTTACGTACCTCCCTCTTTTCTTGAGGGGAATCCAAATCTTTAAATTTATATCTTGGTCATAAAGACCCACCCGTAGCCAATTCCCGGGTTTCGGCACAATTTTGTACGGCCCTGTTTCGTACAAAAATGAACCACAACCTAATTATTATTACTATGTACCTGAAATGATCAGATCCAAAAGGTCAGTACAGGTACAATCAGAGTCTCTGTTTATTAGATAACTGATGATCAAATACAGGTAGAAAGGTGGGGAAGAGAGTTCTATCGGGCACTAGGCACCTCAAGAATGCAACTCTCCCCCTGAATATAGAAAGCATGTTACGTTTTATACCTTTTTTCCTTCCGTATTTCTGCATGCAGTCCAGTCCCCAGAGCTATTCCTCTGTGTTCTCTCCCCCTCCCCACCTTATTTCCTATCGTTGCCTTTTTGCTCCCCTTAGTTCCTGTTGCAAAATCCCTCCTGGCCCCCCTCCTCCTCATACTCACCATGACCTGGCTAGCTGCTTTTCTTCAGAGCCGGGTCTAGCATATATGTTAGTAGCTTTGTGGTTTCCTGTGTATGCATTTCTTTGCACCCAGCCTTTATCTGATATCTCCATGTAGGTCAAAGTTTAGACTCTTCAGCCCAAACTGGCACCTTACAAGGCTCATGATATCTCCTTATATGGGTGCTGGATCTCTTCTTGCAAAGACCTGAATGCTGGCTCACATGTCATAGCAGCATGGCTGTTCTTCGGTAGCTATTTTGTGAGATTCAGGGTAGCCAGTAAGTGATTATGAATCAGGAACATTATTAATCCTTAGCACTTAAAAATTAAAAGCAAATCTATAATACTAAACCCCAAATCTATCATACTTAACCTCTACCTCTACAAGCACTTAAACCCTACAATTCCTGGCACTGAAACCTAGTATTTTAGTGCTAGGGGCTACCTTCTTCCTCAAATCTCCATGTAAATGACTGGTCAAACATCAGGGGAGTCGGTATGTGTTCCATGAGTCATCACAGTTGGAAACCTTCCTCCAGGGTAGGTACTGTAGATAGTTTAAACTTTTTGCTTTAAGATAGCTTGTATTTAGGATTCTAGATATATCAAATTGCAGGGAGTCCATCAGCTTAATGAAATTATTTCCTTATTCTGTTTATTTTGGCACTTGGTACTCATTGATGTAGGCTAGAAGTTTTGGTTTTATCTTGTTTGTTTTCTTTTGGCATTGCCAAGATATTGGCTTGTTTATTTTCGGTATCTTATGAGCATATTGTAAGATTTATATAATCTATAAAATTAAAATTAAAAAAAATGTTAACACTAATGGCCCAATTCTGATCCCAACGTCCATCTCTTTTGTAGGTCTGAGCTGAGCCGTACGTACAAAGGAGATTGCAATTCTGATCCCATGGGGCATGTTTAGCCCTACGGGATCAGAATTGTGAACAGGCCTGTACGTAGAGGCCGGGACTGCGATTCTGAATCCATAGGGCATGTCTAGCTCAACTAACTCAGCCAGGGCTTTTAAATGGAGCCGCAGCGCCATGACGTCCTGTTGCCATGGCACCACAGCTCCATTTAAAAGCTGCGATGCTGGCTGCTGCTAGAAAAGTTAATTCCCCGCAGCCCAACCCCCGATCTGGCCTCCTAAGGCCAGGGTCAGGCTGTGGGGTATTAACTTTGCCCCCCCCCCCCCAGCCCCTTCCATGCCCCGAGTCTGCCAAAAAGAAACATCCAGGGAAATTATTCCACTCTGGGGGTGGAATAACTTCCCTGGCCATTTCGCTGTTGATTGTGATTGAGTCAGTTCTACATCCTGACATTTTCCCAGCACAGGAGGTATGAACCGTTCCTCCCTACTTGTTGTTTGAATCATTTATTTGATTGGTCAACTGATCTCGCAATGCCTTTAGAGCATTTTTAATTGCTCTCAGTTCCAGGAAATTGATCTGATGAAGACTTTCCTGGGAATACCATAGGCCTTCAGTGTGGAGTCCATCTACATGGACTCCCCAGTCCAGTTTGGACACATCTGTTGTAAGCATTTTTTGTTAAAGAGGAATTTGGAAGAGAATTGATTGCAATGAACTGTCTATGAGGTCAGAGAGTCTATAGAATTGTGACAGAAATGATGTCTTGGACCCGATCAGTGGCCTGTTTTCACTGAGTTCTTAAGGTCTACTGAGCTTGTTTCATCCTAGGATGTTCTAAGAGTGTTACATGCATGGTCGATGTCATGTGGCCCAACATTCTTAACATGTGTCATGCATTTGTCTGCTGACACTTTTGTACTTCTTCTACAATGACAACCAACCTAGTGAGCCTTTCTTGTGGAAGAAAGGCTTTCATGTAAGTCATATCTAGCAGAACGTCTATGAATTTTAATTGACATGACAGACTTTGATTGGAGTTGAAGTAATTTATGATGAGCCCTAGAATGTATATGGATTTTTGAGCCCCTTTCTGAGATGTGCTCTTAGCCAACCAGTCATCCAGATAGGGAAACATGTGCATGCCTAGCCTATATAGCAATGCTGTGATGACCACACGAAACTTTGTAAAGGCATGGGAAGTGGAAGTGAGGCCAAAAGGCAGTATGCAGTATCAGTAGTAGAGTTTCCCTATAGTGAATCTCAGATACCACCTGTGGGTGAGATGTATCTGTATGTGGCTATAGGCATCCTTTAAGTCCAGAAGATAGGGCATGAGGGTTCCAAGGGAAACCATTCTGAACTTTTCTTGAACTAGGAACTTGTTCAGAGACCTTAGATGGGACAGAATTCACCATCTTTTTTGTGACCAGAAAAAAACAGGAATAAATTCCTGCTCTATTTGTCCTGGTGGAATGTGTTTTACAGCATTTGCCTGGAGAAGGGCAGAGAGCTACTGTTTAAGTATTTTCTGGTGCAGAGAGTTGGTGGAAGAAACTCTCAGAGGTAAATTTAGCAGAAGTTCAAATAGGTGCAGTCAGTACCTAAACCATCCAATCTTTAAGGCCCAACCATCGGAGGTGATTAGAAGCTAGCAGTCCACAAAATACTGGAGCTTCCCTCCAACTGGAAGCTTGTCTGGAACTAGTCCTGGTATCTCAGCTATGTTATCCAGGAGTCAGTCAAAACCCAGGATCTGGCTGAGATACCAGCTAGGACTTTTGGACCCTCTACTGATGAGCGTGAGAGCAAGAGCCT
Organism: Ichthyophis bannanicus; assembly: GCA_033557465.1. NCBI lineage: Eukaryota > Metazoa > Chordata > Amphibia > Gymnophiona > Ichthyophiidae > Ichthyophis > Ichthyophis bannanicus. The sequence goes on along the minus strand of CM066037.1, from coordinate 384,297,925 downwards.
TGCTTAGTTTGGTCTGAGCAGAGAAAACCTATCCCTATGAGATTAATAGTTCCTCATTTTACCTCTGCCATAATACCTCCTAGATGAAGAGGAGGGAGATCTGATGTGGTCCTGGAGAGTGTCTTAAGTGTGAGTCTATCCATGGCATGGCACATCAGTGAGCTTTTCCTGCACGTCTTACTGGAGGTCTGAAGACTTAAACCATGAGAGTCTCCAGGCACATGTATCCATAGAGAAGGCTTATGATGCTATATCAAAGGTATTATAAGATTATAAGTCACTGTAACTATGTACTTTCTGCACTCCTTCCCTTCACTCACTAGGGAATTCAGTTGCTCAGCCTTATATGGAAAGAGAGTGTTGGTAAACTCCTGCATGTTGTGCATGATGTTTCCCAAGGGCATGTCCATGAAGAGCTGATAGGAAGCAACTTAAGAAGTGAGCATAGCATTCTGAAACACTTTTCTCCCAAAAGAATCCAAAGTCCATGTCTCTCTCCAGCCACTGAAGAGTGTGACTTGGAACTCCTGACCCCTTTTGAAAGTAGATTCAATGATCATGGAGTGGTGCAGCAAATAAAGCTTTTAAAATTTGGGAGCCTTCTGGACTCAGGACATCAAGCTGACCTTCTTGACCACAGGATATATATGGGGGAGGTCTCCCGCATTTTCATCTGTACATCTGTTAGGATTCTGTGAACAAGCACAGTCACAGCCTTTATAGGAGGCTCACAAAACTTGAAGATTTCCAGTGCTTTACCCATGAGTCCCTCCTTCCTTTCCAAATTAAATCAATAAAGGGCAATTCTTTTGGAGGTGATCATCCTTTCTCATGATGAGGTGAAGGATCAGAGGTCAATTCTGGAGCTCCAAATCACACTCTAAATCCCAGGAGAACTCTGATTTAGATTCAGAAAGATGCTCAATGGTTGAGTTTCTGCCTTGACCAACACCCACTCCTCTGGAGATGTGAATCTGTGATCAGAGTGTCGGTGCATCAATGTCCGTCAATGCCTCAGAAAGCAATCACCCTCCAGTGCACTTGAAATGGACATCTGCTGAGTAATCACTAATGTTGAGGCCCTTTGAGCCCCAATGATGATCACTCTCACACAGACAACTGATGAATTTCAACAATCATATTGATTTCCCAGTGCACAAACCTTCATGCCATACAAGCTAGTGCTTCGTGTGGAGCAAAGAAGACCTCTATCCGACCCTCAGATGTCTTCAGAAGGTGCTGTCATCAACAAAGGTAAGGGGTCTCAGCAGCTTTCGTCAATGGCCTGTGGAGACTGGCAGGAAGTATCAGCAGACTGGTCTTGAGGAGGCTACTTTAGAGGATACTGGCATTTCACTCCAAAGAACTTCAACACCGATGTACCTGAACATCCGTCCAGTGCATGGTGTCCCATGTCCTCGATATCAATGAAGTTAAAGATGAATCCATCTTCTTCAGACAGCAATCAGTGAATGACTGCTCCAGGGATTTCAAATAAGCCCGATGTCCTCTTGATGCACCTCTTGTGTAAAATGAAGCTCTATAGGCTGATGCTGAGGTCAATGGGCCAGATTTATCTGTGCCAAAAATCCTTTTGCACTATATCTCATGACTCTTGAGATGTCTCTTTGTCATCTGTGAACACAAGACAGAATGGGAGGGTTCATGATTGGGCCCTAGGCATTGTAGGGTCTGTTGTTGACATGGTTCTGTTGCACTGGATGCACTTTTTAAACCTTCTGGAGAGTTTTTGGGACATGTTGTCTGGATAAATAGCCACAGCAAAATCAAATGACTTGATGGTGAAAAAGGCATCTCGGTCAGGAACATATCAGGTCGAAATGCAGTCTAAACTGCGATGTGGCAAAAATAAGGAAACATATAATATGGCTGAAAACCTAACTAAAGAAAATGAAGAGGCCACAAAAACACTCAAGAAGCAGTAGCAGGGTGAGAAAATTTGAGAGAACTGAGTTGTATTTGAAAAGGGACTGACGGGCTCCATGGAAAAATGAAGAATGGGGTAATCCCACACAGCAGTGGCAGGCAGGGAGAATTACACACATGTGGGACCTGCTCCAAAAGCTTCAACAAGAAGGTAAGAATTGGTTCCTGTGCAGGGTTCCATCTGTAACACCACCCATGTGTGAGGATATTATCCTACTTGTCCACAGAGAAAAGGGAACCATTTTTGCATTCTTGATCTATAATCTGTGAAGCTGCAAAACAAAAATTGAACAATATAGTTTATTCTGCTTAAATACTTAAGGAATTTGTATTAAAAAGAACTAATTAGAAATGAATAGTTCTAAATGGGCCAATTTGTTGTAGATATTTGGAGCTTTTTGATTGGTGGCCTTCTAGTATTGAAGGTTTAAATGACATCCAGCCTTTGCATGACGTGAACCATTGAAGCATAGGAGTTGATGAAGTGAAGTTCCCAAAGCAAATCATTTGAAATTCAGACTTTGGGGTATGTTTACTAAGCAGTCTTAACGTGCGCTCTGCCACATTATCACATGATAAGGCGCCTTATCATGCGATAACGGCGCTTTACCAGGCAATAAGGCGCCTTATCGCGCGTTAACGCGCACAGCGGCGCAAACGAGCGCTGATGGTGGAGAAAGGCTCCTGGAGGGCGGAGGAAGGCTCCCCAGGGGCGGAAAGAGAGGGTCAATGGGCAGAGAGTGGGAGGGGAGAGGCTCCCTGCACACTAACGCTGTGAAATCCAAGGCTGAAAACTAACGCCAGTGAAACCCTGGCGTTAGAGCTGATTTAAAGGGAAAAGAAACCATTTCCGTCAGCAATGTACAGCAAAACCAGGGAAACCAACAAAAAAGTGATAAGTGTGATACATGTGCACGGAACAAAAGGGCAAAGAAACAGTGAAAATGAACAAAAGAAAATGTAAAAAAAAAAATAACCAAGCTGGGCAATAGTGATATCAACGGGAAACATCAAAAAACACTCCCAAGAAAGCTCCAAAAAAAAGATATGAATTTTGGAAGGGTCTATGCTCCGTCCCCATACAAGGTGAATGAGCCCACAGTGAAATTGTGCTGAGCAGGGTTTTCCTCTCCATTGGAAGGTTTCCTATGGTGTGCACATGTTCGGCAACAGCAGGGCGGGCATGTCGGAATGGGCAACTGGACAGATGATGGAAAAGGGGACACAGAGGGCTGCAGTCGGCACATGCTGTGGTGCAGCTGGGCCACAGTGCGGACTAGGGTGATGCCTAGCTGGCCCATAGGAATGCTGAAACAGTAGAGCAGCCAGACAGCAATTGCTGAGGGCCCAACATGGGCATGAGTGTGCTTCCCACGGTGTCACAGGGGATAGTACTCAGCAGGTACCCCCAATGGCACAGAACATTGGCAGGCGGTGCTGGGGGGAAGCGTGGACAGCTATGCAGGCACACCTACCCCAGAACCTGCACCATAGGCAGCAGCCTACCCACACACTGGATGGCCTGAGACTGCGCACTACCAGCACCACCAGCAGAAGGGCATGTCAGCATGGTGGCAGAGGGGTACTGGTGGTAGAGGGGGCAGTGGCAGCTGCCCAGAGCAGACCATGGCCTAGCCCTGTTTAGGTGGGTGCCGTGCACTGCAACAGACAGGCTCTGTCTGACAAACAGTCATGGTATCCCCAGGGAATGCACTATCTCTGTGGCAACATGGTGGTGCAGTGAACACAGCCAATGTGTTCAAAAACAAAAGGCCACAGGTTCAAGTCCCAGCTGTGGTTCCTTCCAACCTAGTCCCCATATTTTACCCACTACTAAAACGTGGTAATACAGACAGAACCTTTATTGCAGATAACAGAAACATGCCCAGTACGCCTACATTTTACCCTACAGAGCACAGACACCATAAACATGCGCATTACCTAGAGCAGAGTCTCCCAAATGCAGTCCTGGAGGGCCAAACACCATTCAGGTTACATGCTGCCTGTAATAAATATGGCTGTGCTGCATGTCTATGCACCGCCCCCATGGTATGCAGATGTATCTCATACATATTCATAAGGGTCAGCATGAAAACCCGAACAGTGTTTGGCCCACCAGGACTGGAGTTGGGAACCTCTGCCCTAAAGCAGCAGCCAACAGGGGCAGACACACCGTCACCCACAGGCTCCATTATCCAAAGCCTCCTGGAGAGGCAGGATGTTGGGCCCTGTGTGGAACTCCCAATACCAGCACTTGCATCCCTTAGCAATGCCACCCTAAACCTGGGAATACAGTGCACACCTATCAAAAGGTTGCTGTGATTACTGGCAGATAGCAATTCCTAAGTTAAGCACAATTTGCTGATTGAGCTGCATCATAGCAACCTTTCTGATGTCTGTGGAGTGTGCTTCAGGTCTGGTGTCTGACAGTGTTTACCACCCTGGTGAGTGACCCCAACAGTATTGCGTACCATAGCCATGCCTGCGCTGTGCCCAGGACTGGTGCAGTGGCCAGGGCTGCCAAGAGACTCTATATTTGAACAATGCTGGCATAGGTGTGGGAGCGTGTGTTTGTCTATCCAGTGTCTGGTGTCTGCGAACACCTTCCTCAGCACACACTGTTGCCAGTGTAAGCCTGCCAATGTGCATAATGAGGAGCAAGGTACCATGGGTATAGCCCGGACAGGGTGGCCTGGCCAGGATGCATCTGCACAGGGCACAGGGCAATGGCTCGGACATTGTAGTGCCCGACAACCACCTGCACGGACAGGGTGGCCACAGCATGTCCTGCTGGGAGGTCACTCTCACCCTGACTGAGCAGTGACCACGGCATGGCTAGGTTCCCCCATAGTGCTATATAGGGTTTCTCTCAAGTAATGTTTATGGGTTCCCTTTTAGGGCCCAATTGCTGACTTGTCTGCTTGGTGTGTATGCTGACATCCCTGTTCTGGGTACATGCATCTCCTCCAGGAACATGGGCTAGCTAGCAGATGGTCTGCAGTTAGTATGTGTCTGGCTGGAACACCTTGCAGGGTGCAGTGGCTGGAGGCCTGCTGCTGGAGAATGTCAGATAGTAGTGGGAGGCAGCTTAGCATTTCCGGGCCTACTGTCTGTCTGCCTTGCCTTATGGATGTGTACAGATTTGCATTGACTGCCCTGTAGGGTGTCTGTTTCCCAGTCCAACTGGGATTGATGGTCCCTTCTACTGCTTCCATTGCAGGGAGGTAGAATGTGGATCTGTTGGTGGGAGATCCTGTTTCCCACCCAGAGCCACAGCAGGTGGGTTGGGTGGTGGTACATAATCCACCTATGGGTCCAAACACCCCCCCTTCACCTACATACATCATGTGACCATGGCACCAACACAGCATATGCATTATTCTGGGTGCATGATAGCCCCATAAGAGCTAGACATGACTGAGGCAAAGAGATGGACACAGATGTATCCTAGATGTGTCTGCAGGAAATACCTAATCACACACACTAGCACTGATGGGGACCTGCAGCATGGCATATTTCAGCTATGAAAGGTGCTGTGGACCTGGTGCTGGGCTCCCCACCTCACCCTCAGGGTGAGCACAGTACCCGCACAATGTGATGGTCTGTAGCTACTCTGTGCCAGTAATACACACGGTCAGTACCCCCTACCAGGCTGAGGTGCTGTGGGGGTGCACACGGTCAGTGCCCCCTACCAGGCCGAGGTGCTGTGAGGGTGCATACCCCATCTTGTGAGCATCTGTAGACTGCTGATTTGCATGTGCAGTGCATCATGGGTACGGGTGGGTTAACCCTATCCTGGTAACCACAGCAGACAGTTTGTGTGGTGACCTGCAGTCCTTCTGAAGCCAACCAGCTGCTTATTAGTAGCTGTAGCCCACTGGTTATTTCACTGTCTGTGGAGCCAGAGGTCATGGGTTTGATCCCACAGTGGTGTTATTTGATAGGGCTGTCTGAAGCATTTTCTTTTTTTAATTTAAATTAGTGCTGCCAGCAAAACCACCCTCACAATGCTGTAGCCTTAAGGTGCCTCATAAGGCGCCCTCTAAAGCGCTCTATAAGGCGCCCTATAAAGCGCCCTATAAGGTGCCTTATAAGGCACCCTATAAGGAACATTATAAGGTGCCTTGGCGGACAGTGCACTTTATTATGTGCCCTCTGGAGTGCCTTATAGGGCGCCTTATGCGGCACCTTAGGTTACGGCAATATGAGGGTGTGTTTGCTGGCAGCACTAATTTAAATTAAAAAAGAAAATGCTTTAGACTGCCCTATCAAATAACCCCACTGTGGGTTCAAACCCATGACCTTTGGTTCCATAGGTAGTGAAGTTACCAGTGAGCTACAGCTGCTAACAAGCCCCTGGCTGGCTACAGAAGGACTGCAGGTCACCACACAACCTGATTTAAAGTAAAGGGTAATACCTCAGACAGCCTTGCTCATTGGGCCCACTGGGGGATAGAACTCATGACCCCTGTTTCATCAGTCAATGTATTAACCATTGTGCTACATCTCTGTTGTTGTGCTTGTAGGTCAGCGCACCTAATTAAGGCTAACGCACATTAACGTGCCACGGCTCCCTCTAACATGAAAACATACCTTATCGCACGATAACCCTAAATGCTACCTTAAGATAGGAACGCCCACTACCTTATATGGCATCCTGCACACTAATGCCGGCTGCACATTAAGACTGCTTAGTAAACATACCCCTTTGGCTCCTTAAAACCTCCTTTAAAATATTCTTTGCTTTTGTGGAAGGTTTCAGTGTGTGGATGAATGATTATAACAAGGAACAAACACAAGCTTTTGAAGTATATGCCAAATTGTTTCCTAATTTATGAAGGTCTAAATATAATATTAGATAATTTAGTCCAGATAGTAATTTCGTGACATTTAGTTATTAGGACAATGTTACAGAAAAATATGTGCAAAGTAGCCTACTAGAAGCATTATCCCAAGGAACAGATGGAGGAAGAGAAAAAACATACAAAGATGAAAGAAAAAGAGGAAGATAGAGAACTAAGAGGTTTGTTTATTTATTTATTTATTTATTTAACATTTCTTATATACCGCCTTTCATGATATCAAGGCGGTTTACATTAAACAAACTGAAATTACATTGAACGGGGCATTATAACTTGGAGATAACTATTTTACAGGGAACATGGGCAATGGAGGGTTAAGTGGCTTGCCCAAGACCACAAGGAGCACCTGTGGGTCTAGAAACCCCAGTCCTTCTGGCCCAAGGTTGCTGTCCTCTAGTGGGATTTGAACCCCTGACCTTCCAGCTAAGAGGTGAAAGAAGATGAAGGAAAACCAGTCTGAAGACCAAGAGCATGGAGGAAAGCCAGAGAATGGAAGAGGTTCTCACAAGCCTCCAAGGTATTTTTTAGAGTGCAGCCTTGACCTTTGCAGCTGACCCTCATGGAGATGCCGGACTTAAAGGTTATCACCATCTATGTAATGAGAGAACTGCAGAGCTTGAAGGAGAAGCTATGGTCCTCAGTGGCTATCCAAGACAACTGGAAAGCTAACTGTTTTCTGCCCTCTTCTTTAATTGTCTGTATGTTCAGTTATTTTAAAAAATATTTTTGTTGTATGCAATTTATTTGTAAATAGTTTGATTAGCTCATTTTTGCATAGTATCTAGATAAAATTGTATTTTTTGATTAATGTAATGTAGCCATTCTATTTGTTATAGGAAAGATAGCATCATTTACAAATGCATCTTTACATTTATTTATTTATTTATATTTATTTATCCATACTTTTACACCACCTTTCTACAAGTCAAGACGGTTTATATGTAACGGTGTGCAACTTAACATTAATACATAATAGCTGTGCTCATTACATTACAAAATAGGATATGGGGTTCAGGGAATGAGGACTATGTTTATGCAATTTCTTGATATACTGCCCAGGCAGAGATAGAGGTCCTACAGATGAGTAGGGCCTGTGACGTTAGAAATAGTAGTCCCTCAGAATCATCCTTTTCCTGTACTGCATTATGAGAGATATTTCCTTTGATTGTGATCCATCTCTCCCCCTTTTTGAGGACTTGTGGGCTGGATTGTTACGTTTTTTTCTGATTTTTATTAATGATGTTTGTTTTGTTTATTGGTTTAGTTTTTGTCTTTGCCCTTTCTGTGAAAGATTTTTCTTGTTTTGTTTTGTGAAATATTGCATAAATAAAAAAAAAAAAAAAAAAAGAATGTGCACATGCATATGTTGGCTCTTACATGTATCTAAGCCATTTTGCAAACCTAGTTGTGCAGATACTGCTGCTTGACCACAAAGGACACTATCTTTGCATCATTTCAATTTGGAGAAGGAAATAAACATTGCAGGATTAAGGCATAGATTCCCATACTTATATATTTTATTATTATGCAAAGGAAACAGCATGCCACCTCTACTAATGGCCTTCCAACAGTACATGCATTCTACATTACACAGATTCTTAAAGACTTGAAATTGCCTCCACACCTCTGATGTGTTATGGAAGTTCTGCTTCCTTGAGGACAGCTGTTGCTGTTGCTCTTACTGTTGCTGAAAATGTGGCTGAGGGCAGAGAAGAAGATGAAAGACGAGGGTCATTTTTATACTCTCTGCTAATAAAACATATGTGGACATATATCCATAAATATGGAGCCTGATTCAGAAAGGGGCATGTCCTGGCCATCCAGATGACCACAAGCAAGATGGGCCTGTTTGGACCAATTCTGGACCATTTTGTTCATGCAGTGGCCAGAATCGGGCCTGAGGATGGCCTGGCGTGCCCCTGCTGCCTGAGGGGATGTTCTCCCCACAGGTGCCCCCAACTCCTAGGGCTCCAGTCCCCCTTTTCCCCACTGCCCGACCCAAGGCTGGCCTGCCGTGGGCTGGATTGGGCATCGGGGACCCCCTCACATCTAGTCCCGGCCCAGGGGGGATCCCCCAGGCCCAATCACCTTTGAGGTGGAATAGGCAGTGCATCCCCATGGGCACAGCAGGATGTACAGGACCGTGACATGAATTGGCCCTGTACATCCTGCCGGGTTGGCCTTCCCCCCACTCTGCCCTGATCCCGCCCCCCTACCCCCAACCGGCACTCTCCATCCTGAGCATCAGGACGTACGGGAAGGGCTGGAGGGGAAATCAGGCCCAGACAGCTTGCAGGACCAATTACAGAGCTGTAAACCGTGTAAATGCCCCTAAGCAGGATATTCAGTGGCACTAACATGGTTATGCTCCTTAGAGGAATAGTCATCTAAGTCAGTAAGACGTATCCCAAAGAAAACAACACTCGACAAGAACAACCCAGCAGCATACAGACCAATCTCCAGCATACCCTTTCTGGCAAAAATCATCGAAAAAACAGTACAACACCAACTACAAGAACACATTGACAACCACGCACCACTGGATGACAACCAACACGGCTTTCGCCCCAACCATGGAGTCGAAACATTACTGATTTACCTCTTCAACAGCATTCTCCGACTCATAGACAACACCAAGAATGGAATCATAATGATCTTCATTGACATCTCGTCAGCATTCGACACAGTAGACCACAAAACTCTCCTGGAAAAACTACAAAGCATTGGGTTACACGGTCCCACCTTAAAATGGTTCCACTCATACCTAACCGACAGGCAGATACAGGTCAAGGTAGGCCACAACACCTCTCAACCCATAAAAGTCCTCCAAAGAGTACCACAAGGATCGGCCCTTTCAGCCCTACTATTCAACATCTACATCCAGCCAATATGCGACATCCTGAAAGAGAACAACATTCAATATACAATCTACGCAGATGATATCATGATATACAAACCTATCACAGTCGACAACCCGGACTACTCCAAAATAACAAACTGCCTCACACAAATGACAAGATGGTGTCAAAACAACAACCTCTCAATAAACTACAGCAAGACTGAGGCACTAATCATCACTCATAACCCGGACTTCATCCACCCACCAGACATCAAGATACAAAACACAACCATACCAATAAAATTGAAAGTAAAGTACCTCAGAGTGACCCTGGACAATGAGCTGAATCTCAAGCCACACGTAAGCAAAACCATCAAAAATGCGTACTACAGGATGAGAATCATCAGAAGACTTAAGCCCCTCCTTGCCCCTGAGCACTTCTGTACGGTATGCCAGGCACTAATAACCCCCATACTAGACTTCTGCAACCCAATCTACCTTGGTCTAGCAAAACAAACACTCAGACCACTACAACTAGCACAAAACACGGCGGCCTGCATAATAACTGGATCAACAAGACAGGAATACATCACACCCATTCTGAAAGACCTACACTGGCTCCCAATCATTTCACGCATCAAATACAAAACAATCATAAACATATTTAAGATCAAACAACACACTTCAGCCAACAGCCTACACACCCTCATACAACCAGACACCAGCACACGCCCAAGAAGAAAAGGCACCTCCAACTGTGTTAACACCCCTAAGGACTTCAGAAAAACACACAAGGACACCACAGAACAAGCACTCTCCCTGGCTGCCCCAACAATCTGGAACACCCTCCCAGACGATCTGAGAACAACGACGGACCTTAAAGACTTTCGCAAACAGCTGAAGACAACGCTATTCACAGAGCACTATGGGCATGTCACATGATCTACTAACTAGCAAGAACAACTAACATACCCCCCTCCTGACCCCCGTATAGAAGAATGTATAACAGCACACGATGTATCATAGCACACAATGTATAGAAGAATGTATAATAGCACACAATGTATTATAGTGCACAATGAACCCAGTCAGAAACGTGGACAGCAGTAGAAGGACGTTCTTTATTAATCTAAAAAAGCCTATGGCCCGACACAGGCCGTGTTTCGTTGCCTTCTTCAGGGGCAGGCTACATAAATATATAAAAAAATAGTAAATAAAAACATATACAGCAACCATTAATTACAACATGAGGCTAAAGGATGAATGTAAATTAAAACTCAATGAATACTTAATACAACCATAAGTAAAACAGAGATCAGCACAGCAAACAGACATAACACAACTTATAATGCTCCATTTATAAAATATATCTCAACCATCTATAAGTTAAACCTTTTTACCATGACATATATTTTGATCATCATTTAAAAGATATATATACACATTAACATTTAAAAGATAGTAAAAATTAATATCAAATAAATAGTTAATACACATAAATTAATAAAACGACATACCAAAAAATGTATTACACCATAAAAATTCAAGGCATACCTTCATCAACTGTCTAAACTTCCAAGATACTGTAATTACTAAAGAGGGACAAGGAAGAAAAACCACATAGATAAGTGAAACCCCACAGAGAGTGACCATCAGTGTTGCATAGGGCTATAAAAATAATAATAAATATAAATAATAGGTGGACATATCAAAACCATGCTACCTGGAATATCATTGAATATCACTTGGAGTAAACGTTGTCGTGGTAGCAGGTGCTAAAAACTATGAGACAAAAAATATTGTTTAAAAAAACGAATGACCGTCATTGTTCACTTTTAGACGCTTTTCCAAACTACTAAAATCCTGATTATAACCCATTCCCATTCGTATGGCCCCCATCCATAACAATGTGTTTGAAAAAACCCAATGAGAGGAAAAGACCCACTAACATGGCATTGCACAACTTAACCAAAAAGATTGCCGTAATCTCTTCCTAAAAAACTTCCTCAGTCACAATGCCTAATTATACAAATGAAAGAGGGAGGAGGGTAAGAAAACAATACTTTCACTAACGCGTTAAAACCCCAGGAGGGCCCTATCTATTATACATACCCTTGCTCGGAAAATCACATTGTGCATTGACACTATGAGCAGAACAGCACCGGTACGTTGAAAGTTAAAACCTTAAAGCTTTTAAAACCATACTCTTGAGAATAAACTATCCAGCATAATTATCTGTCATCACCATACTTCCATAATAACACGCCATAAAATATCACCACTATCACATCCTGATGTCTAATATATATTTTCAATGAACTCGCAAGTTTAAAAACTCCAAAAGAAAAACTCAAATTAATTTGCAAAACTTACTTTTCGACGCGACGCACCGCACACACTGAACTCTACCAAATGCATCTAAACTTGAAAAAACGCCGGAGCATGCGCCTTAAGGAACCGCCTCATGCTAATGATGTAGAAAAAGTAGAGCAAACAATTGTCAAAATGCCGCGTTTTAAACACAATAGAAATTGCCAATATATTAAAAGCTCATACAAAAAAAGTTACTACCCCAACAAAAAACAAAAAGAAAGAAAAGAAAAAACAAATATACGCATGAGATAAAAAGGCAAACGGACACAACAAACCCCAATGCTGCAGACCCATCAGTATAGGAGGAAAAAGACCTCAGTAAGCTCCAATGTAAAGACAAAAGGAGTCAAGTCTGTCAAGAAGATGAAATAACATCTGAATCAATGAACAGACTAGTAATCACATCAGCGGTCCTAAAAAACCTCCAGCCAAACCTCACAAATAAAACGAAGGCAGGCTACCAGCAGGCTTACAAACAGCTTGGCACAGTCCTTAAACTATCACATTACAAAAAAGAAAGAAACTCTCCGGACACTTATCTGTAGATGTTAAAAAAGCAGGCAGTGATAATGTTGAAATGTCGTTGAGATGCAGAAAAAACGTTGACATCAGTAGTGAACTGAGGTGGCAGGGAGCCCCAACATCAGATGTTTTGCCTCCGTGGCTTCTTCAGGGAGCTAAAATTCACTCTCCACCCAGTATATGTTAACACTGCAAATAGCCAAGAAAATGCACCGGAGCTGAAAAATAAAGCTGAAAAAACAGAAGAAAAATCAGTAGAAAATATCTCATGCGACAGAAAAAACACGGGATTTAACCCCTTAAAAACCAAACAATGTGAAAAGGCAAAAGCAAAAAAAGAAAAGCAAAAAAAAAAAAAAAAAAAGGAAATTACATACCCTGTAAGCTGGATTTAGGGAGAAAACGAACAATAAATATAAATATAAAGATAGCAGCCAGAATGTAGATCCGAAAGTTAACAGTGACCGGCTATTGGCTCATCTCCCCAAACGCCGATGCATGCGCCGTCTCAAAATATAAAAGGCTGGGTAGAACAACAGAGCCAATCAAATAAGAGCCGGCTCAGAGAATCAAACATCCTGGCACCAAAACCCTAAAACATAAAACAAAAATCAGGCAAACAGGGAAAAACCTAATTACCCAAAAACCCACCCTCCCTGTTGTAATAAACCAAACTGACGCCAAAATCCTCACAAGCAGCTTTTCCATTCAATTGAATCATTCAGACCAGCAGGAGCTATAGTTTGAAGAGAAAAAATCCAGCGTTGCTCTAAACGAGATAACAATTTTTGCAAGTCCCCACCATACACAGAAGGAGTGCATTGTGTGATAACCACACATTTTAAATCTTCAAAAACATGCCCCAGAGATTGAAAATGATCTACCAGGGGGACACCTTCAACCATATGGCGAAGATGGCTACGGTGCTCAATCAAGCGGGTCCGCAGAGACCAGCTGGTCTTACCCACATAACCTAAGCCACAAGGGCAGCGAAGAAAGTAAATCACATTACTACTATCACAGGACGTGGAGTGACCCAGCCGAACTAAGTGGTGCTGATAAGAAAAACTGGTACAGGATTCCATCACTGAGCACACCGAGCAATGGCCGCAACTACGGTGTCCCCCGGGTTCCAAAGGTGCAGGTAAAACACTGGAAAAGGCCGATGGACAAAGAATGTCCTTCAAATTGGAACCCTTGGTGTATACTGAATGAATACGATGATGTTGAAGACCTGGAGTCAGATGCAGAACATGAGAGTGCCGCTGAATGATCTTTGAAACTTGATAACTCAGAGGATTATATTTAGTAACAAAATGCACAAATGATGAATCTGACATGGTGGAACGGGTCCGAGGAATAAGAAGACACTCGCGATCATTAAAACGAGCGCGAAGTCGGGCTCGATGGACCAGCGGGGCAGGATACCCCCGAGACTCAAAAGCAGCTTGCAAAGTCCGAAATTGTGTTTTATAATCAGACACCGTGGAACAATTCCGATGATAGCGGAGAAATTGCGCAAATGGCAGACTTTCTTTCAAACGGTGGGGATGCAAGCTGTCAAAATTAAGAAAAGACATCCGATGTGTGGGCTTAGTATAAACAGTAGTGACCAATCATTCCGACGTGATATCAAAACATCCAAAAAAGGAATGGCTGTGGTACTGTGCTCCATGGAAAAAGAAATATGAGGATCACAACAATTCAGCCAACCATGAAACTCTAGTAGCAAATTCATGCCACCGGTCCATAGTAAAAACACGTCATCAATATAACGCACCCACAATTGAATATGAGACTGATACACGCTATCCACTAACCATTGACGTTCAAAATCTGTCATATACAGATTGGCAATGGAGGGAGCTAACATAGCCCCCATTGCAACTCCACGCACTTGCTGATAAAATGCACCATCAAAACAAAAAAGGTTTCGTGTCATCGCTGTTATCAAAAGCTGCATAATGAAGTCTACTTTAGCAGGACTGAGATCTTGACGAGCCAACAAATTGGTCTGACCGATGACAATGGCTTCTTGTTGAGGAATACTGGTATACAGTGAAGAAACATCTAAAGTGACCATAATCAGCCCCTGTGGTAAATCTCTGTCATGTCCAGCAGCCAATATCTGCAAAAAATGCATGGTGTCGCGCAAATAAGAAGGGATCCAGAACACTAAAGGTCTAAGATAGGAATCAACAAAAATGGATAAAGGTTCCAAAAGAGAGCCGCGTAAAGAAACAATAGGCCGGCCAGGCGGATGGTCAAAATTCTTATGAATCTTAGGCAAAACATAAAAATGTGGAGTGCGTGGATGAGAAACACTCAAAAATTTAGCTTCTTTATGAGTGATCAAACCATCTTGCAATGCCTGGGAAACCAGCTGCTTAATTTCTCGCTGTAGCTCCAAAGTAGGATCCTGCGGCAACCGATGATAGGTGGCAGCATCAGACAATTGAGATTGAATTTCTGCCAAATATTGAGACGTATCTAAAACAACCACCGCTCCTCCTTTGTCAGCTCGTCGAATTATAATGTCCTTATAGCTCCGAAGTTCACATAACACTTGACGCTGTGAAAAAGATAAACCATGATGAATCTTCTTCCGAGATGCAGATTCCAACCGCCCTATGTCACGCAAGACAAGCTCGCGAAACACTTGTAGCGTTGAAGGTAACGGACCTGGAGGAGCCCAAGAGGAACGCATGGGAAGCTGAAGAGGTCCCAATGAGAGAGAAGAGTGTTCTACACCCGAACTGGATGAACCCATAGGAGCAGAAACAGGAACAGAAGTGGGCAGATTGGCAAAAAATGCTTGTAAATGGAGATTACACAGCAAAGACTCAAATTCAAGCCGTGTTGAAAAAGCATCATATGAGATACAGGGGACGAAGGACAACCCCTTTTCCAAAACTTCAGCTTGAGCCACAGACAAATCCCGAGCAGACAAATTAACTACAAGCCGTCGGGATCCGCTGTCGCTTGAGATCTGGTCCAAGGGCGATGGAGCGGCGCCGAGGCATCGTTCTGCTTCCCTCGGCCTCACCCCCGACCTCTGCGCTTGCGAGTGCTCTTGCCTGATTTTTCCCTGTTTGCCCGATTTTTGTTTTATGTTTTAGGGTTTTGGCGCCAGGATGTTTGATTCTCTGAGCCGGCTCTTGTTTGATTGGCTCTGTTGTTCTACCCAGCCTTTTATATTTTGAGACGGCGCATGCGTCGGCGTTTGCGGAGATGAGCCGATATTCGTTCACTGTTACCTTTCGGATCTACATTCTGGCTGCTATCTTTATATTTATATTTACTGTTCGTTTTCTCCCTAAATCCAGCTTACAGGGTATGTAATTTCCTTTTCTTTTTTTGCTTTTCTTTTTTTGCTTTTGCCTTTTCACATTGTTTGGTTTTTAAGGGGGTTAAATCCCGTGTTTTTTCTGTCGCATGAGATATTTTCTACTGATTTTTCTTCTGTTTTTTCAGCTTTATTTTTCAGCTCCGGTGCATTTTCTTGGCTATTTGCAGTGTTAACATATACTGGGTGGAGAGTGAATTTTAGCTCCCTGAATAAGCCACGGAGGCGAAACATCTGATGTCGGGGCTCCCTGCCACCTCAATTCACTACTGATGTCAACGTTTTTTCTGCATCTCAAAGACATTTCAACATCATCACTGCCTGCTTTTTTAACATCTACAGATAAGTGTCCGGAGAGTTTCTTTCTTTTTTGTAATGTGATAGTTTAAGGACTGTGCTAAGCTGTTTGTAAGCCTGCTGGTAGCCTGCCTTCGTTTTATTTGTGGGGTTTGGCTGGAGGTATTTTAAGACCGCCGATGTGATTACTAGTCTGTTCATTGATTCAGACGTTATTTCGTCTTCTTGACAGACTTGACTCCTTTTGTCTTTACATTGGAGCTTACTGAGGTCTTTTTCCTCCTATACTGGTGGGTCTGCAGCATTGGGGTTTGTTGTGTCCGTTTGCCTTTTTATCTCATGCGTATATTTGTTTTTTCTTTTCTTTCTTTTTGTTTTTTGTTGGGGTAGTTACTTTTTTTGTATGAGCGTATTTATTGGCCCCTTGAGAAGATTTTTTTAAATATATTAAAAGCAGCAACAAACCTTTAATCGTTAAATACACCAAATCTTTAAAACACTATAAAATCTCGTCCATGATAATAAATAAATAAATAAATAAAAACACCCCTGCCACTTTGCACTCCATATTCCTACCAGACTCCATATATGAATGGGAAAAAAACGAGGGAGTGCGCACCAGGCAACGAATGTGATGTGTGTAAGCAAAAATTCATCTCTTATCACTGCAAAAAAAGAAAAAAAAAACGATTTTACAGATTTCTATCAATTAATTCTCATAGCATGAATAAAGGTACTTTCCTCTGACCGTGATCTCACGCTCTATAAAAACCATCCATTATTAACCAACTAGAAAATGTCTATACACATCTAAAACCAATGAACCAAAGATCCTGCTCAAGATATATACGAATGATAATTCAATTATATATTATATATCATATGTGTGAACATCTATAGATATGACTGGGCATTTAAACCTCACCTCTACTAATGCTTAATGGACTGACCACCCCATTAATAACAACCAACCTATATAAACCTACTCTGTGCGGTCAGTCTATAAGCACTAACAAATATAATAAAAAATGTGCTTTTAACAAACGAGTGCCTCAAGTATTATACATCTGCAGATGTGATTCTTTAGCCTTTTAAGCCTATCTAGATGTATACTAGAAGCCGGGAGTTTGTGAAATGAACAGTCATGGTATCCCCAGGGAATGCACTGTCTCTGTGGCAACGTGGTGGTGCAGTGCACACAGCCAGGGTGTTCAGGAGCAGGAGGTTACAGGTTCAAGCCCCAGCTGTGGTTATGCTAACCCATCCCCCATATTTTACCCACTACTAAAACATGCTAATACAGACAGAACCTGTAGTGCAGATGACATAGACATGCCCAAAACACCCTGCAGAGCACAGACACCATAAACATGCGCATTACCTAGAGCAGAGTCTCCCAAATGCAGTCCTGGAGGGCCAAACACCATTCAGGTTCCATGCTGCCTCTAATAAAGATGCCTGTGCTGCATTTCTATGCGCCGCCCCCTTGGTATGCAGATGTATCTCATGCATATTCATGAGGGACCGCATAAAAACCCGAACAGTGTTTGGCACACCAGGACTGGAGTTGGGAACCTCTGCCGTAAAGCAGCAGCAAACAAGGGCAGACACACTCGCACCCACAGGCTCCATTATCCAATGCCTCCTGGAGAGGCAGGACATTGGGTCCTGCGTGCATCTCCCACTTGCATACCTCAGCAATGCCACCCTAAACCCGGGAATACGGTACACAGCTATCAAAAGGTTGATATGATTACTGGCAGATAGCAATTCTGAAGTACAGTTTTCTGATTGAGCTGCATCATGGCAGCCTTTCTGATGTCAGTGGAGTGTGCTACAGGTCTTGTGTCTGACAGTGTTTACCACCCTGGGGAGTGACCCCAACAGTATTGCATACCATAGCCATGCCTGCACTGTGCCCAGGACTGGAGCAGTGGCCAGGGCTGCCAAACACCTCTATAGTTGTACACTGCTGGCATAGGTGTGGGAGTGTGTGTCTGTCTATCCAGTGTGTGGTTGCTGCAAACACCCTCCACAGCCCACACTGCCAACACTGTTGCCAGTATTGGCCTGCCAATGTGCATAATGAGGAGCAAGGTACCATGGGTATAGCCCAGACAGGGTGGCCTGGCCAGAATGCATCTGCACAGGGCATAGGGCACTGGCTGGGACATTGTAGTGCCCGGCCACCACCTGCACAGACAGGGTGGACACAGCATGTCCTGCTGGGAGATCACTCTCACCCTGACTGAGCAGTGACCACGGCATGGCTAGGTTCCCCCATAGTGCTCTATAACATTTTTTTCATGTGATATTTATGGGTTCCCTTTTGGGGCCCAATCACTGACTTATCTGCTTGGTTTGTATGCTGATATCCCAGTTCTGCATGCATGCATCTTCTCCAGGAACATGCACTATGTACTAACTAGTATGTGTCTTGCTGGAACACCTTGCAGGGTGCAGTGGCTGGAGGCTTGCTGCAGGAGAATATCAGATAGTGGTGGGGTGCAGCTGAGCATTTCCGGGCCTAATGTCTGTCTGCTATTGCTTTATAGATGTGTACAGAGCTGCATTGACTGCCCTGTAGGGTCTCTGTTCCCCAGCAGACTGTGGTTGATGGTCCCCTCTACTGCTGTCATTGCAGGGAGGTAAAATGTGGATCTGTTGGTGTGAGACCCTGCTTCCCACCCTCAGCCCCAGAGGGTGGGTTGGGTGGTGGTACATAATCCGCCTATGGGTCCATAAGGGCTAAACCTGATTGAGAAATAGAGATGTATCCAAAGTGCTTCTGCAGGAACTACCTATCTCTCACACTAGCACTGCTGGGGACCTGCAGCATGGCCTATTTCTGCCACAGAAGGTGCTGTGGACCTGGTGCTGGGCGCCCCCCCTCACCCTCAGGGTGAGCACAGTACCCGCACAATGTGACGGTGTGTAGCTACTCTGTGCCAGTAACACACACGGTCAGTTCCCCCTACCAGGCCGAGGTGCTGTGGGAGTGCATACCCCATCTTGTGTTCATCTGTAGACTGCTGATTTGC
The DNA here is from genome assembly GCA_033557465.1 of Ichthyophis bannanicus. NCBI lineage: Eukaryota > Metazoa > Chordata > Amphibia > Gymnophiona > Ichthyophiidae > Ichthyophis > Ichthyophis bannanicus. Next base: position 384,278,698 of record CM066037.1, on the reverse strand, counting down.
ATGTGCAGTACATCATGGGTACGGGTGGGTTAACCCTATCCTGGTGATCACAGCAGACTGTTTGTGTGGTGACATGCAGTCCTTCTGCAGCCAACCCAGGGCTTGTTAGCAGCTGTAGCCCACTGGTTACTTCACTGCCTGTGGAACCAGAGGTCATGGGTTCAAGCCCACAGTGGGGTTATTTGATAGGGCTGTCCAAAGCTTTATCTATTTTTAATGTACATTAGTGCTGCCAGCAAAAACACCCTCAGCGTACTGTAACCATAAGGTGCCTCAGAAGGTGCTTTACAGGGCGCCCTATAGGGAACATTATAGGGTGCCGTGGCGGATAGTGCACTTTATAATGTGCCCTATGGAATGCCTTATAGGGTGCCTTATGTGGCTCCTTAGGTTATGGCACATGAGGGTGTGTTTGCTGGCAGCAATAATTAAAATACAAATAAACTGCCTCAAGAAACAATACTTACATGTCACAGCTGACACTTCAGCCTGCCTTATGCATACTGGGGATCAAACTCATGACCCCTGTATCATCAGTCAGTGTATTAACCACTGTGCTACACCTCCATTTCTATGTTTGCGTGTCTGGGCGCCTACTTAAGATTACCGCGCGTTAACACGCTTAGCGGCGCTTCGCCCGATAATGTGCACAGCGGCGCGCGTTATCGCGCGATACTCCCGTTTTGCTGCTTTAAGACTGAAATGCCCACTCCTTTTCTGGTAGCCTACACACTATCACCAGGCGCATGTTAGGACGGTTTAGTAAACATACCCCTTGGATTAAACATTAATCAGGTTACAGTGCGTGGCTGTTGTAACAGCATGGCATGCTAATGTTGGGCTATATAACAGTTCCGTAATGTTCTGAGAATAGAAATGTATTTAGTTTGTTTTTAAAGTCTCGGATGTCCTTTGTGGACGTGGGGTTTTCTGATAGGGAGTTCCATAGTGGTGGTGCATAGGTGGTGCAAGCATGCCGTTTGTTTGCTTCTTGTTTTAGTGTTGGGAATGATGAGCTGTTTTTTGTTGTTGGCTCTCCTTGATCTAGTGTCGGGGTCTCTTTGTTCTAGCGATTGGATGGTATCTACAGATGTGTGGTGTAGAATTTTGAATATGGTGAGTATTATTTGTATGTTTGTAGTTGTTAGTATGATAAATGGTAATGAGGTAGGAAGTGATTTTAACACGTTCAAGAGCATGGCCGTAGTGGAGAATATGTAGGATTTCCCTGGCCTTTTTTTCAGCCTTCAGCTGCATTTCCAGCAATAGTAGCAGCTACAACACCTCGAGGAATTTGAGTGGAAATCCTGTAAAACATCAGAGGTATGGAGGCACTTTAACTGCCTAAGGATTTGCGTAATGCAAAATACATATACCGTTCTTGCAGGAGGCCATTAGTAGATGAAAGCTAATGGGTCATTTTTGAATGGTACAGGAAGGCCAGCAATGAGATGGATTGATACAATAATAGCAGCTACGGGTGCCAGTCTACAACAATGAGCCGGCTGACTGAAGACTGAACACAATTTAGGACAACTATCCAGAGGGTCGCCATGAGTCGACATCGACTCAACGGCACTTAACAACAACAACAACAACAGCATGTTGCATCCTTTGCAGAAATAAAATCTTTTGAGCTAGGTTCACTGAGGACTCCATGCTACACTGCGGTAGTAGTGGAAGTAAAACTACAAACAGAGGAAATCTGTTTCACAGGCTGAGCCCAGAGCTCAATGATGTGGCTGATAAGCAGTCCCAACACCCATTTCAACAGTGTTGGGCCACATTTCTCATGCGCAGATGCACTAAGGAACCCCAGATCTAGACACTGCCTGAGATCTACCAGAGAATCTTGGGTTATGTCTCTAAACCTAAAATCTCCAGTGTAGATCTGGTATATACCCAAGTATCCTCTCCTCGATGAACATCCTATCATACATTTCCTCATTCAGCTCCATTTTACAGTATCTTGCATTGCCCAAGTATTCTTACCTTCTCATTCGACATGCAGAACACATATGGAAAGATTTGCAACAAAAAGCACACCGACATAAAATAAACTAAGGCAAAAAAATAAAGACTTTTAATTAAGAAATAAATGTAATAATAGAGTTATAGAAATGAATATGATATATAATAAATATGAATATTTATAGTTAGAATTTTATTTTAGAAATAAGATATTATTCAAAAGCAAATATTCAGATAATGACAGCCATTGTCCGGATGTTTGCTCTAGGTGGTACTATCACTGGATATTCAGTGGTACTATTTATATAGTGCCACCAAATATCCTTACAGAACACCTCAACGCTATCTGGATAGTGCCAAGGCAGTATGTGGGCGGAGTGTTAAATTATCTGGAAAGCACTGAAAATCAGTCTGCTTTGTGGATAACTATCCAGATAACTTTATCAGCTTTTCTGCTGTCCTAAAGTTATCCGGATAGTTATCCATATAGCAGACTGAATATTGATGATATCCAGATAGCTCCAGTGGTTGGTGCTCTACACGAGCGTTCAATGCAGCCCTCAATCTGGATAGCAGTATCCAGATTTATTTTATTAAAATGCTACAGCTGGCATTGCAAAAAAACACCTGCTGTAGTGGTTGAATATCTGTTTGATAATATTTAGGTAACAAACTGGAAATATATAGGTAATCTCCATACACTCTTGTTACTGAGAGGTGATTCTGGTTTCCTTCATTTTTTGGTGTGTGCTGCAACAGAAACAAAATCATTACTAAAGGGTGTTAGTCCAAATGAGGGGCCCCAAGCAAACTCCCCCCCCCCCCCAGCTTTCCCCCAACATAAGAACATAAGATACACCATACTGGGTTACACCAAAGGTCTATCAAGTCCAGTATCCTGTTTCCAATAGTGGCCAATCCAGGTCACAGGTAGCTATCAGTAAGGTTAGCAGATTTTTTGCAGATAGATATGGGACGCTTATCTGAACTGTGGTAGAAGAGAGGAAGGAGAAGCACCTTAGTTCCAAGTTTGAGCAACAAGATGTGAAGGAAGGGAGTCATTTCTTCTCCCCACCCCACCCCCCCATCCATCCCATGACAACAATAACATCCACTCCAAGCAGACAAATTGACAGAGAAATAGAACCAGTGATGCATTTCCCCCATACGGTGCAAAATATAAAGGTAATGGATGTAAATTCTCAAAACAGACATATTCGAATCACTAAACTGAAAAGAAACATTTTTTTCTACTCCCTCTGTCCCTATTGTTGGAATCAGGGACAGGAGGATACCAAATAGGTGGGAGTCAGAGACACGCCTCTAAATTTGGGGACAATTCCCGAAAATCGGGTACATCTGGTAACCGTACTGTCAGGTTCCCAAGAAAGTATACAGATTCCACGTTACTTATCCCAGGGTAAGCAGTGAATGTCCCTGGTTTAGGAAGCAAAGTGTGGCAAACATTACTTTCAGAAAAGCTGCAATGCTACACCCACCAGCTTTCTTTAATTAAATCACGGGAAGCCACTGAGCAGTCATAAAAGTGCTTAAGCACCTCTTCTCCCATCTGCCCGGCCGGTCTTATGATAACAGCCACATGATTTCACCACTGTTACCACAAGACTTCAGTCTAGCAGTGGGAAATTAAGTGCTTAAGCACTTCTCTGGCTGCTGAGGGGAGGGAGACTAATTGATTAAAGAAAAATAGCAGAAGGCAGCGCAATAACTTTGTTTAAAGGAAGTAGAGTTTGCTGCACTTTGTCGCCATCCCCAACAAGCAGGGTTGCTAAGCCCTCTTCTTGACTCGGCCTACCCAAATTCAGGATTTTTCTGAGCAGAATCTAAACCACTGTTTAAAGAGCTGTGCATTTGGATTGATCTGAATGGAAAATTGATCCAAATGAGGCACTTTTCATTTTAGTTTGGCATTTCTGAACCAAATAGATGTGGTAGGGTGAACAGATTTTCGGAGAGCAAATCTGAGACGCCTGGGCAGGGTTGAGCTGGGCTGGGAGGTGCAGGAGTCCTTCCTCCTTGGACATCTTTACCCTATATAATTCAAAATGACCAGTCTAATTTCAAAAATTTAAAAAAAGACAGGAGCAGCGGTTGGGGGCGGAGCCCGATGTCCAGCGGGATGGTCGCATAACGCTGAGGCTCCCGAGAGGCCTACTCAGAATCCTGAATTAACACCGGACATACTTGAACTTTTGCTCTGATCTTACCGGGGCACATTGGTGAGATGGCGGGGACCAAACCCACGCGCCTGGAATTTGGATCTCCAGCGGCTTCTCACGGCAAACGCTCCAAAACTGAACCCCCGTCCCCGCAGAAGGGGCTGGCTTTGCGCGAGGGCCCCGAAACGCAGCAGGAAATCCTCGCAGAGATTAGAGGGGTCAAGGACCTCGTGCAGTCAAACGGTGAAGCGCTCCGAGCGCTGCGGGAAGATCTTGGTGTACTGCAAGGCAGGCTAGAGGGGCTCTCTTCGCGTCAGGACAAAATGGAGAGCATATTAGACTCCCATGCGGCCCGGTTGTCCAAACTCGACAAAGTTGAACGTCAGGTACGGGCCTTGCAGAAAGAAGGTGGAAGATGGCAATAATAGAGCGCGCCGCAACAACCTACGACTCGTGGGCATACCGGAGGGAGCGGAATCGGGAGACATGAAAGAGTTTTTATGCAAAATCCTCCCTTCCCTGCTCCAAATCACTTTTACCAACGAATTGGAGATCGATCGCGCTCATCGTGTACCCACAAACATAACGCTCAACAGGAAGACCCCGCGGCCTATCATCTTTCGACTTTTGAGATATCAACATGTGGAGCAAATTCTCAGTGCCTCTCGGGCAAAGGGCCATATGGAGTTTGAGAGCCACAAGATCTCCTTCTACCCTGACTTGGCTAAACCCACGGTCGACCGCAGAAAGCGCTTTCTGGAATTCCGGCCGAGGCTACAACAACTACAAGCACGCTATGGCCTGATGTATCCGGCCAAGCTCCGAGTCACGCTTCACAATCAGACAAGAACATTTGAGGACCCTGAGCTACTAGCGGAGTTTTTGGATTCTAAAGAAGCCGACTTGATGCGCTGACTTCCAGAATATTCCTGCAAGTATTCTCATAACCGCTGTACCTGCCATATTGGATTTGCCGCGGCTCAGCAAAGAATCTGGCGAGGGCGGTCTGTTGCCTTATTTTGATGATATCTGTGACCCGACTCCATCTACCCACAGTAGCCTCGATGAGTATCAGAGACAGTGTTAATTATGGACTCTGGTGTTTCTTTTCTTTTTTTTCATGTCTCTATCTTCCTCTCTAGGGCCTCCTCCCGCAGACATATGGTCGCCATATTCATTGGGGGTTTTGCTTCTTCTCTAAGTTACTTTGGTACATACTTTTCAATATGGGGTGTATTAGCCAGCATACTCGGTGATTATGTCATTGTTGCACAGATTCTGATTATGTTGTATGTTTTCAAGCGCCCTTACCTAAAATGTCTATTACCGATTGATGGCACCATGTAAGATTTTCTCATTGAACGTAAAAGGAATCAATAATCCGATAAAACGGAAGAAAATCCTAAGCTATCTAAGTCATGAAGCTGCGGACCTGATTTTCCTCCAAGAAACGCATTTAAATTCGAAGGAAACTCTTAAACTCAATATTAAACCTTACATGGTGGCCGCCTATTCCCCAGCCGTTTCTAAGAAATGTGGGGTTGCCATACTGGTTAGGAAATCTCTGCATGCTACTATTATTGCGACTAGCTCAGATACAGCAGGTAGATGGTCCAGAGTTCACCTCAAGATAGGTAGCCTTGAAGTTACATGTATATGCCTTTATGCTCCTAATGTGGATGACCCTGCCTTTTTTGCTACCATTGCTCAGGTTGCGCAGGCCTCTGCTAATACTTCATTGATAATAGGGGGGGATTTCAATTTAGTTCTTGATCCTCTGATTGACAAACAGCCGCCTAGGACAAGTGGTCCCCCCAAGAGTCACACCACGCTTACCGCTTTGATCAAAGATCTTGCTTTAGTTGATCTATGGAGGTTACTACACCCCAATGAGCTTGACTTTACCTTCTTTTCTTCCCCTCACAAATCCCAGTCTCGCATTGATTTCTTTCTAATATCAAAACTGTCAGTTCCTCAGGTGGACACTGCAAAGATTCACTCCCAACATATTTCAGATCATGCTGCTATTTCTTTTCAATTACACACTACTACACCCCAAGGGAATTCGGGGGCCTGGTTCTTTGATAGAGCCCTGTTAACTCAGCCAGAGTTCCAGTTAGAAATTCGAGCAGCCATACAGGATTACTTCCATTTTAATTTACCCCAGGATACTGCGAATTGGGCTTGGTGGGAGGGTTTCAAAGCGGCCATTCGAGCAACGATCACTAGCTATCAAATCCGCCTACGGAAACAACGCAAACAGCAGCTACTCATCCTAGACTAACAAATCAAAGCAGGCGAACAAGTTTTAACTTCACGTACTGATCCATGTGTCTTAGTTCGCTTACAGCGTCTCCGTTTTCAATATAATGCAATCCTCTCAACTGCAGCTTCTAAGAGTATTGAGCTTCAACGAGGAACATACTATCGTGAAAACAACCGAGCCGGTCGACTTTTAGCCAACGCCTTGAAAGGTCAAAAAGAAGCCAAACGCGTAGCGGCCCTTCGAGCCCCACAGGGAGGGGGCATCTTGACCAAAGACTCCGATATTGTAGAACTCTTTCGGGATTTCTATACCCGTCTATATCAATCTGAATGTGAGTTCTCATCAGAGACCTTCGAGCGATTGCTTTCTGGTATCCAGCGGCCGACCCTCTCTGAAGCTGATAGGGATGCGCTGGATGGACCCTTCTCTACTTCAGAGATCCAATCTGCCCTAACACGAACAGCCTCGGGTCGAGCCGCAGGGCCTGATGGTCTCCCGACCGAATTCTACAGAACATTCAGTGCAGATCTAGTTCCCTACTTAAAACTCTATTTTACTGCCCTTGCGGTAGATACATCCTCTTTGGGATCCTTTTCTGCAGCTAATGTGGTAGTATTTGAGAAAGAAGGCAGAGACCCGCTGCTAACCGCCAACTACCGTCCAATTTCCCTACTTAATGCCGATTATAAGATTTTCGCAACGATCTTGGCCACCCGGCTATCTGACAGGATGGCCACCCTAATCCATCCCGACCAATGCGGTTTTATACCCGGCCGATCCACCGCTGACAATGCTCGGACCTTGTGCCATGTGCTATCCAGTGCTGCCAATCTAGATCACCCATGGGTGGGTCTTTCCCTAGATGCTGAAAAAGCCTTTGATCGCCTAGAATGGCCCTTCTTATTCGCAGTTCTCCGATGGTATGGCTTTGGGGAGGGCTTCCTCCGATACCTCCAAGTTATGTATACTCAACCCGTCGCCAGTATTTGTGTAAATGCCATTAAGTCTCAGCCTTTTAATCTCCAAAGAGGCACGCGTCAAGGTTGCCCCCTATCACCAATGCTCTTTGATCTAGCTCTTGAACCCCTCGCCCTCCTTATTAGACAGTCCGCACGTATTCGAGGTGTCCCCTTCAGTCACAGAGAGATTAAACTCTCTGCATATGCAGATGACCTGATGCTTTTCGTATCCCTTGCGTCGGTTCCAGCTGTCTTGGATCTGATTGATGGATACTCGCAATTATCGGGCTATAAAATTAACTGGACCAAATCTGTAGCATTCCCACTGAACCGCTGGGTGCATGAGGCTGACATGCAGGCCTTTCCTTTCCTTTGGCAATCCCGCATGGTGAAATATCTTGGGGTCCATTACTGTTCTCCTTTAGAAGACACTATCAGTTTTAATGCCAAAGAGGTAGTCTCCAAAGTCCGTGAGCTCACAAATCGTTGGTCCCCCTTATCCCTTACATGGTGGGGCCGCCTAGAAACTGTGAAAATGATGATAGTCCCCAAAGTGAATTACATTTTAGAAATGCTGCCATGCTTACTCCCGCTACACACTTACAAAGATATTGAGGGCCTTCTCGTCCGCTACCTCTGGCAGGGCAAACCACCAAGGATAGCTAAACAAAAACTACAGTCTGCGAAGGAGCTAGGGGGTGCCAGATTTCCTGATTTTCTCAGATACCATCAAGCATTCCTACTTAAGCAAGGTGCCCGATGGCTAGATGCCTCAACAGACAGCAGACCAGTTTGGCTTGATATAGAAGAGGAGCTTAGTAGCCCAATTCCGTTGACCCATCTCCCCGGTATGTCCCATCAAGTAGACACCCGCCATCCCCCAATGATTGTCGATACTCTTGCGGCCTTTAACACTCTCATTCTATCACTGGGCCCAAACGTATGTCCTCAGGACGGACTCCCGCTGTGGAATAATCCCAGAATTCAAGTTCTAAACAGAACGATAGCATGGAAACCCTGGTACTCTAGGGGGATCTGGACACCCCAACATCTCTTCTCTGCAGCTCGTTGGAAAACCTTTTCTGAGTTACAAAAGGAATTTGCGCTACCAGCGAAACATTACTTTCAATTGATGCAGCTTCAACACTGCCTCAAAAGTGCTCAAATCATGCCGCCCTCTGTCCCTACTGAGGACGGGCTATTAGCACTAGTTCACTCTATTAGTAGTACACATGGGGTAGCCTCGAACTTGTATAAATTATTATGTCAGGGTACAGATACTGCCACTTTTAGAGCCCAACAAGCCTGGGAGCGCGAACTGCAAACCACTTTAACCCCTGTGCAATGGAGCGTTTTCTGGAGCAAAGTAGTGCGGGTTTCCCGGTCTGCCTCAGTTACCCAAACTCTCTTCTTTTTTGCACATAGATGCTTTTATACTCCAGAAAAAATAGCCAAATGGAACACAACTGCTAGGGACCAGTGTTGGTCTTGCCATACTGCTGTGGGAACCCTCGCTCATGTTATTTATGAATGTCCGCAACTACAGGTTTACTGGGGGCGGGTCTGGGGTCGTATTCAATGTATCTTACATCTTCACGAGCCTCTCTCTTGGAAGATTGTGGGACTCCGCTCAGTGGCGGAGGTCCCCTCTCTTCCTAAGAAGGGTCGCTTTCTCCTTGATTTCATGCTGGGTATAGCCATATGTTTAATCACGAGGAATTGGAAGGATAGCTCTCGACTTACTGTCAATGAATGGTGGAACCTCGTCTGCTTATATAGTAAATATGAGCAGATATCTCGGAGAGCTATTCCCCATACCCAAACTCACTCTCGCTTGTCTAAATGGCAGATGCTCAATGATTATGTACACTCTGCTCATTGTTCCGACATGTCTGTTTAATGTGCACTCATCATGTTTCAGATCACCGTTAGGTTTTGTAACACAATAATGTCAGTACACGCCCGCTTCGGGAATGATTAGTTTTCTAGAGAAGAAGCAGGGGGGAGGGGGGTGGCAGGGGTTTACTTTGGTGTATGTATCACATTATATGTATCTGTCTTTTAGCTGTATGTCTTCCTTTCCTTTGTTGTTATAAAACGAAAATAAAGAATTAAAAAAAAAAAAAAAGACAGGAGCAGCCCTTCTCAAGTTATAAGCATATATATTGTACATACATATACACTTAGGGGGTTATTGTATGCCACGAATAGCGGGGGTGGACGGCCTATTCGTGCCTTCACCAGGCCTTGACTAACTTCCCCGCCGGTTGTGCAATTCTAATGTTGGCCCTGTACGTCCAAGGCCAGCAACATGTGTGGGGAAGTCATTGCACCTCTGAGGTGGACATGCTATTTTGTAAATGCCATGATACGGATGGGGTAGGGAGGGCCGCAGAGCATTCCCTGCAGCCAGAACCTGGCCTTAGGAGGCCAAATCGTAGGTCGTGCTGTGGGAAATTCACTTTATTTTGCAGCAGCCGGCATCGCAGTTCTTCAATGGAGCCGCAGTGCTATGGCAACATGATGTCATGGTGCCGCGGCTCCATTGAGGAGCCTTGACTGAGTTAGCCAGGGACAGTCCTGCATGTGCAGGCCAGACTGAATTGCAGTCCCAGCCTGCATGTGCAAAACTGTTCACAATTCTGATCCCGCAGGACTAGACATGCCCCGTGGGATCAGAATCGCAATCCCCTCTGTATGTCTGGTTCAGACCGGACATACAGAGGGGATCGCTGTGTCCGGGATGGAATCGGACCCTTAAATTTAATTTTATATATATAGATAAAAATTTGATATATTTCTAAAATTCCTCCTCCTTTTCAGAAAAGAAGTTAATTTTATATCTTCTCTTTTTAAGATCGAGAATATCACATCAGAGAGGTATGCAAGAAAAGCAATGTCCTTTGACTTTGTCCTTATTGAAATCAGGGACAGCAGATGGTTATAGTCTATGGAGTGTGAGAAACTACCTCAAAATCAGGGACAATCCTCAAAAATGGGAGACATCTGGTAACAAGTCGTGGTCATCCAAAAATTCTGAATCCTTTTCAGTTCACTTGGTTCAGCTCCATTAAAGTCAATGAGGGAAGCAAAACTATTGTAACTCCGGTGATCCAACATGCTGATTTTAGTTGGGTTCTTCAGGTGGAACCAGGAATTTCTCCCAGGAGGCCTATTGCATGGATGCAGGCTCACTCTCTCATTGAAATAGTAAAGAATGATCACTAAGGCAGAGTTTGCTTCTGAATTCAGTCCAGTGCTTTACTCGTTACTTCTTTAAGCAAATAACATCTCCGTGCCGATAATGAAATCTGTCACAGCCAACTAGGCAAACTGCAGAACTTTAATTACTATCAAGAAACTGGGGACCTATGGCACCACTAGTGTCTTTAATTAGTTCCATAGACCTGGAGGTGCCATTTCTCTTTACAAGAGAAATGTTTCAGAGCTCTCGAAAGCATACAGGCCGTTCATCCCTTCCTTCACCTCTGGAGGCAACAGTTAATTTAAAGTCTCTTTCCCCAGATGGAGGTACACAAGCTATCTATAATCCCCTTGAGGTGGATGGATGAACATATAAGCAGTGGGCAAGCCCCAGCCTTCCTTTCCTTTAAACATACACCTTTGATACCTTGTACTTGTTCCTGGGCAGACCTGCCTCTCCCAGTTCCCTTTTTCAGGTGTCCCCCATGCCTACCATCCTGATGGGTGATTGTCTGCTTGGTAGTAGCCCCCTGATGGGTTAGCACCCACCTTTTTTCTTCTTACTCCATGGTTCAATGATTTGCTGCCAAAGACCTCTTTATACATTGAGCTTGGAGTCTTATACCCCAACTCACCTCTCTTCTACACACCATCCTCCCTCCTCTAGGACAAGCCATCCCCGAGCCCCTCCCACCTGCTCTATCTTCCAGCAGGCTCCCTAGGCCCTTTCAGCTTTTCCTATTTCCTTAAACCCCCAAGAAAGCTTTACACAGGGGTGACAAAACTGTGATGCATGGCCATGTGCGGGTGACTCATTGCGGGACCTAGTTTGCATATCTACTGGGCCTTTTTTGCATAAATATTTGCTTATTGAATTTATTTGGTCAGTGCTATGACCAGGTTAATGATGACGAAGGAAGATATAAAATGAGTAAAAAGTACTGGCAGCTGTGAATTCAAGATCATGGTGCACAAGCTAGATTAGATGTGCCAGAGCTGGAAAAGCAAGTGAAGATTTCCTTGAATCTGAACTGAGAAAATATTTTAAACTATCCATATTCCATTACCCACAATCAATTCCCTACAGTTGTTTCCACACAGGAAACAAAAAGAAAAAAAAAAAAGAATCACAGTACAGGACTTATAGAGCAAATCTACCATTCCATTATAGCACTAATTTCCAAAACTCACACAGCAAGGATCCCACGTAGAAAAGGACAGCACCATAAATACTGCCGAGGGTCAGAGTTATCGTGGCAGTCTGAGAACAGGCTAATGCAATAATATTACTTTTTTTATACAAATTGAATCTGTGGGGTATGTTTACTAAACCGTCTTAACGTCGCAGCGGTGGTATTATCGCACGATAAGTGACATCGTGCGATAATATTGCACGATAACGTCACTTATCATGCGATAACGCAGTGGCGGCGTTAAGGCACACTAACAATGTGAAATCCGGGCCTGAAGGGTGAAGTAAGGCTTCCCAGAAGGCGGAGAGAAGGGTCAAAGGGTGGAGAGTGGGCGGGGAGAGGCATCATGCACACTAACGCCGTGAAATCAGGGTCTGAAAATTAGCGCCAGTGAAAACCTCGCGCTAGAGGCACATTTGCAGGAGAGAGAGAAACAACTTCAGTCAGCAATGTGCAGCAAAGGCAGGGAAACCCAGAAAAGTGATAGTTGTGATACATGTGCAGGAAACAAAAAGGCAAATAAACATATAAAAGGACCACAACCACATCTAAAATCCCAATAACCAAGCTGGCCAATAGTGATATTAATGATAAGCATAAAGCAACACTACTGACAAAGCGTATAAATTAAGATAGCATGTTTGGAAGGGTCTATCCTCTGTCCCCCTACAAAGTGAATGATCCCACATTGAAATAACGCTGATCAGGGTTTCTGTCGTTTAGATTGGGCAGGTTTGTTATGGCGTGCACATGTGCAGCAACAGCAGAGTGGGCACATAGGAAACGGCAACTGTACTGATGCTGTAAATGGGATACAGGGGGCTGCCCACTCCCAGCCCTCTAGTGTGCCGGTAGGCGGCTGCCTATGGTGTGTGATCTGTGATCTGGGGTAGGGGTTCCTACATCGACATCCTCGCTTTCCCCCACCACCACCTGCCACTGTTATGTGTCCTTTCGGGTACCTTCTGGGTGCTGTCCATTGGGGCAGTGTGGGACGCACACTCATGCACGTGTTTGCACTTGGTCAGTTGATGTCATGCTGTCTTTCCATTTCCGCCTTCCTTTGTGCCACCTGGGCATCTGCCTAGCCCATCCTGTGCCCCAGCTGCCCCACTGCATGTCCCGCATGCTGCCCCCTGTACCCCATTTGCAGCCTCACCATAGTGCCCTTTCATACTTGGGCACTATGCTGTTACTGCACATGTATCACTACTATCACTGTTCTGGGTCTCCCAGCCTTTTCTGTACATTGCTGACTGAAATGGTTTCTCTCTCCTGCACTTGTGCCTCCAACGCGGGGTTTCACTCACGTTAATGTTTTTCCCTACATTCCACAGCATTAGTGTGCCTGGGACCTCTCCCTGCCCACTCTCCGCCCATTGACCCCCTTCTCTCCGCCCTCTGGGATGCTTTCTTCCACCCTCTGTGTGCCTTAACACCACTGGTGGCGTTATCACGCAAAGCCTAACATCGAGCGATAACGTTATCGCACAGTAACATCATGTTTCATGTGATAATGTCACTATCGCGCACTAACTGTGCCACTGCAACGTTAGCGATCTTTAGTAAACATGCCCCCATATCTTTTTTTGAGATGCAGTGACCAGGATTGCACATAATATGGAGCCAGTGACCACAAGGATGGTCTAAGGCCAATCAGGTTGAATACATTTTGAACCGTCTGACAGCTGTATGTCCTGAAGTCATCATTGTTGTTTTTTTTTAGCATAAACTGAAAGAAAAAGTATTTTGAGAAGTGCCCCTTTTATTCAGTCATTTTTCAACTAAATCTCAATGAGTGAAGACAGGGATTTCTGTAGTTTCTTGCTTTGTAGCAAAGGAAAAAGATTTTTAATTAGATTTATTAAATTGGAAAAAAGAAAGTCTGCTACTTTCGAAACTGACTTGACACCGTACCAGTAGCCATAACTTGGGCTTCTATCACTGCCTTGAAGCAGCCGAAAGTCTGTACTGGTTTCCAGTATTCTGTGTCATCAGGAAACGTTAGGGTTTATAGCTTACACTTTCCCTGTGCCTGCTGACTAGAGTAAAAGTGCAGACAAGAGTCAGACAGGAAAATCCTATCTTTGCTGCAGTGTCAGTCTGAGGTTGATATTTAAAAAGCACTTATGCGGTTATTGGTAGATGTGACCACATACATCTTTTTTTTTTTTTTTTTAATCTGGGGTGCTAAACAGCTAAAGATATCTGTTTAAAAAAATCTGCATGCTTAGGGGCATTCTGGAGGTGGCCAAAAAGTTATCCCCTTAAGAAGCGATATTCAGTTGCTAAACATATAACTTATCTGTTTGAGTTGCACTGAACAAATAGCAGGTATAAAACTGTATTTAGTTTAATTAAAGATTTTCATAACCCGCTCTCTCAAGCCTATCAGCCATATTAAGTGAGGTACAATAAGCATATAATAAATGAATACAATCATTACCATATGGCATCAGACAATAAAAATATAGTAAGGGGTATGTTTACTAAACCGTCCTAATGTTACCGGCGCTAGTTGCAGCGATGATGTTAAGAATGCCATATAAGGAGTGGGTGTTCCAGTCCTACGGTAGCAAGAATATGTATCGCGCGATAGTGGGCGCCGGGGCACGTTAATGCGCGTTAACCCTAAGTACATGCCTGCGCAGTGCTAGAAGCTATAACAATGTAGCCCATTGGTTACTGCAATGACTGTGGAGGCAGAAGTCATGGGTTCAATCCTGCAGTGGTGTAATCTAAAAAGGCTGTCAGAGGCATTTTCTTTTAATTTAAATCAGTGCTACCAGCAAAAACACCCTCACAGTGCCGTAACCTAAGGTGCCTCATAAGGCGCCCTATAGGGCACCCCATAGGTCACATTTAAAGTGCCCTGTCTGCCAAGGCACCCTATAATGTGCCCTATAGGGCGCTGTATAGGGCGCCTTACAGGGCACTCATGAGGCACCTTAGGCTACAGCACTATGAGGGTGTTTCTGCTGACAGCACTGATTTAAATTAAAGGAAAACACCTCAAACTGCCTTTTTAGATTACACCACTGCAGGATAGAATCCATGACCTCTGCCTCCACAGTCAGTAAAGTAACCAGTAGGCTACATCTCTATAGCTACTACCACCCTGCTGGCTGGCTACAGAAAGACTGCAGGTCACCACACAAACTGTCTGCTGTGGTTACCAGGACAGGGTAAACCCACCCGTACCCATGATGCACTGCACATGCAGATCACCAGTCTACAGTTGATCACATAATGGGGTATGCACCCTCACAGCACCTAGGCCTGGTAGGGGGAACTGACCGTGTGTGTTACTGGCACAGAGTAGCTACAGACCATGACATTGTGTGGGTCCTGTGCTCACCCTGAGGGTGAGGTGGGGTACCCAGCACCAGGTCCGCAGCACCTAGCTTGGCTGAGATCGGCTATGCTGCAGGTCCCCATCAGTGCCAGTGTGTGATAGGTAGTCCTTGCAGACATACCTAGGATACACCTGTGTCCATCTGTATTTCCCAGTCATGTCTAGCCTTTGTGGACTATGATGCACCCAGAATAATGCATATCTGGTGTGGGTGCTATGGTCACATGTTATGGGGGGGAGGGGTGTTTGGACCCAAAAGCGGATTATGTAGCACCACCCAACCCGCTCTCTGTGGCTCAGGGTTGGGGGACAGGATCTCCCACCAACAGATCCACATTGTACATCTCTGCAATGGTGATAGTAGAGGGGGCATCAACCCCAGTCCTGCTGGGGAACATCACATAACGCAATGGCAGACAGGCAGAATGCTGGAGCAGCTCAGCTGCCCCCCACCACTATCTGACATTCAACAGCAGAAGGCACAGTCAGACTCCACCCGCTGTACCCTGCAAGGCATTCCAGTCATATACATGCAAACAGCAGACAGTCTGCTAGCTAGTACATGTTCCTGGAAGAACTGTGTGCACCCAAAAATGGGATGCAAGCACATACACCAAGCAGGTATGGCAGTGATTGGTTCTCAGAAAAGAGAACCCATAAATATCACTTGAGAGAAAGGGCATAGCACTATGGGGGAACCTAGGCATGCTGTGGTCACTGTTCAGTCAGGTTGAGAGTGACCTCCCAGCATGACATGCTGTGGCCACCCTATCCGTGCAGGTGGTGGTCGGGCACTACAATGTCCCAGCCATTACCCTATACCCTGTGCAGAAGCATCCTGCCCATGCCACCCTGTCCGGGCCATACCCACAGTACCTTGCTCCTCATTATGCACATTGGCAGGCTAACACTGGAAACAGTGCAAGCAGTGTGGGCTCAGTAAGGTGAAGGCAGCCACAACACATTGGATAGACAGACACACACTCCCACAGCTATGCCAGCATTGTGCAAATATAGATGTTTGTGGCAGCCCTGGCCCGCCACACCAGTCCTGGGCAGAGTGCAGGCATTGCTATGGTACGCAAAATTGTTGGGGTCCCTCCTCGGGGTGGTAAACACTGTCAGAATCAATAACTGAAACACACTCCAAAGATATCAGAAAGGTTGCTATGATGAATTTCTATCAGCAAATTGTGTTTAACTTAGGATTTGTTATCTGACATTAATCATAGCAACATTTTGATATATGTGGAACGTGTTCCCAAGTTTAGGACGGCATTGCTAAGGTATGCAGGTGCCAGTATTGGGAGATGCTGCTCCGCGCAGGGCCCAACAGCCTGACTCTCCATGAGGTGCTGGATAGTGAAGCCTGTGGGTGTGGGTGTTTGTACCCCTGTTGGCCTCTGCTCTAGGGCTGAGTTTCCCAACTCCGGTCCTGGTGGGCAAAACACTGTTCAGGTTTTCATGCTGTCCCTAATGAATATGCATGAATATATTTGCATACAATGGGGGTGGCACATACAAATGCAGCACAGGCATATTTATTAGGGACAGCATGAAACCTGGATGGTGTTTGGCCCTCCAGGACTGCAGTTGGGAAACTCTGCTCTAGGGATTGCACATGTTTATGGTGTCTGTGCTCTGTAGGGTAAAAATAGGCATTTCAGGCATGTTTATTTTATCTGCAATAAAGATTCCATCTTTATTACCATGGTTTAGTACTGGGTAAAATATGGGGACAGGGTTGGCAGGAGCCACAGCTGGGACTTGAACGTGTGACCTTCTGCTCCTGAACACACTGGCTGAGTGTACTGCATCAAACTGTTGTCACAGGGGCAGATCATTCCCTGGGGATATCATGACTGTTCGTCAGACAGACCTTGTCTGTTCCAGTGCACGGCACCCACCTAAACGGGGCTTGGCCGTGGTCTGCTGTGGGCAGATGCCATTGCCCCCTCCGCCACCAGCACCCCTCCGCCACCATGCTGACATGCCCTTATGCCGGTGGTGCTGGTGGTGCACAGTCCCAGGCCATCCAGTGTGAAAGTAGGCAGATGTCTATGGTGTGGGTTCTCAGGTAGAGGTGCCTACATGGACATGCGTGCTCCCCCCGCCCCCCACCCCCCCGGCACCCCCTGCCAATGTTATGTGTCCTTGGGGGTACCTGCTGGGTTATATCCCCTATGACACTGTGGGACACACACTTGTGCCCATGTTGGACCCTCAATTGCTGTCTTGCTGCTTTACATTTTCGGCATTCCTATGTGCCACCTAGGCATCTGCCTAGTCTGCACTGTGCCCCAGCTGGACCACAGCATCTGCCACCTGCAGCCCCCTGTATCCCATTTACAGCATCAGTACAGTTGCCCTTTCCTATGTGTCCACTCTGCTGTTGCTGCACATGTGCACGCTATAACAAACCTGCCCAATATAAACGGCAAAAACCCTGATCACCGCTATTTCAATGTGGGATCATTCACTTTGTAGGGGAACAAAGCATAGGCCCTTCAAACATGATATCTTCCTTTTTACGCTTTGTCAGTAGTGTTGATTTATGTTTATCATTAATATCACTATTGGCCAGCTTGGTTATTGGGATTTCAGATGTGGTTCTGGTCATTTTATATGTTTATTTGCCTTTTTGGTTCCTGCACATGTATCACTACTATCACTTTTTTGGGTTTCCCTGCCTTTGCTGTACATTGCTGACTGAAATGTTTTCTCTCTCCTGCAAATGTGCCTCTAGCGCGAGGTTTTCACTGGCGCTAATTTTACAGCGTTAGAGTGCATGGAGCCTCTCCTCGCCCACTCTCCGCCCATTGACCCCTATCTCTGCCCTCTGGGGAGCCTTACTCCGCCCTTCAGACCCGGCTTTCACTGCGTTAGTGTGCCTTAACGCTGCTGCCAACGTTATCGCGCGATACGTGACGTTATCACTCGATAATGTTACGTTATCGCACGATAACATTACATATCGCGCGATAACGTTACATATCGCGCGATAACGTTACATATCGCGCGATAACATCGGTGCTGCTACGTTAAGACGGTTTAGTAAACATACCCCTAAGTTTGGTATAATCATTACAAAACACCATCAATCTATAATAAAACCCAGTCACATAAAACCAAAAATAGCCAGTGGTAGACAAAAATTAAGTGCTTGACTTAAGTTAATGATTATATTTTTTCAAGTTTACTCTTCAAATAGAGAGAGACCTGATCTGGAAACACCTGTGCATTTTTAGTGACATCTCTTAAAAGGATAGCACAGCTGAAAATCAGAGTAAAGTTACACAGATAAGCAATAGGATATCTATTTAACTTTGTTCAGTCAGCCTCTTTGTATTTCAGTGAGGGTCAGAAGCAGTAGAGATTTGTTTTTTTAGTGTCATAGAGGCAGCTCCATGCATTCATGGTCTTATCTATGACTGTTGCACTATTCATATAAAGGCACATTTTAGAAAGGCCATCTAGGTGGTAGCAGGGCATGCAAAGCAAAACATGTGGAACTAACTCAGTGCTGACTTTAGAAAAAGCACTGTGCACGTGCACAGGCCTTCTGAAATCAGCACTTCCCCATTTATTTATTTATACATTTTTCTGTACCGCCTCTTCCAGAGATCAGTGGCGGTTTACATAGAACAATAATACTTAATAATAGGGAACTATTATTATTTTACATAGAGCAGTTGTAGAACATTTTTTAACATTTAACCCGTTAAACATCAGAACAATTAGAACTGGGGCAATAAGAGTGTCGTAAAATAGAATTATTTACATTGAAAATTAAAATGTGGCTATTTACATTTGAGAATGAACGACTGTATTCAGTTAAATGCTCGAGATGGATTTATGGCTGTGCAATGTAAGAGTATGTCTAAGTAGGGTCAATGTATGGTTGTTGTTCAGTGTTAATCTGTGGTATCTGAACATTATCATGTTGAAAGTTGTGATAGTGCAGGGTGAATAGGTGAGTTTTTAGTTCCTTTCTAAATAATTGAAGGTCTTTGATTTTTCTGAGCTCGATTGGGAGGTTGTTCCACAACATTGGTGCAAAGAATGAAAAAGCAGAATTGCTTGTCTTCCGACTTGCTTTTCGAATGGTATCCGGGACTAGTAGCATGTGTAAGTTTGCTCTTCTTCTTAATCTGTTTTCATGTGAGATATTGATGAGCGTAGACAGGAAGGACAGTGCTATTTTATTAAAAATCTTCAACGTGGTAACTAAGGTTTTATAGATAATTCTACAAGACACGGGTAGCCAGTGCAGGGAGTAGAGAATAGGAGATATGTGGTCAGTTATTTTCGCTTTGTAGATGATTCTTGCTGTGACATTTTGCGCTAATTGTAATGTGTGTAGATTTTTTTTAGTGGTTCCTTGAAGAATGCCATTGCAGTAATCTAGATGAGGCGTTATTAGAGTTTGGACCACTGATCTGAAGTCGGTCTGAGAATATACAGTACATGTGGAAAATGAGGTGCTGTGCACATGTAGAGTCCTCATAGAGAACAGCAGGCATGGAGATATTCACGTGCAACATAAAATCCAGATACAAGTCATATTGCCTTTCCATATGTGCATGTGGGACCCATAGGTGAGCACGTGTGCCCCCTCCCCACTGAATGTCTGCACATGCCTATGCTCCATGCATAGAGGATGGTCACCAGACAGCCAACATTTTTCAAGGCAGAGACCTTGATTCTGTACCACCCCCTCCCCCCAAGATGGCACAGGCTTCCCCATGCTGCAGCAAGAAAGGTTTTGGAGAAGATCTGCATGGCTCTAGCAAGGTGAGACCACCACAGCACAATCAAAGGCACAGTTCACAGGGGGACACCTAGTTGCTGACAGACAACAAGTGTGCAGGCAGGGAAGTAAGGTAGCCAGAGCTGGTTGCAAAGGTAGCAAAGACAGGCAGATCCCCAGAGCAACCCTCTGAGGGTCATGAAAGAGCATCAGCAGCCAGAGCAATTAAAGAGATCAGTGTAGCATAGACATAGAGATAACCAGAAGCACAGCATGAATCCAGCAGGGAGAGTTGGCACACACATACAAACAGAGCAGTGGAAAGGGAACATGAAGCTTGAGACTGGCAGGACACAGCTGACACATGGTTAGGGTACTGGGATGTGCAGGCAGATGAGCATGTCTGCAGATGCCATGGGCCATGGCCACTGAGAGGCAAGGTCATGTTTATAGACATGCATGAATACTTTCAAGGACCCACCTCTCGGGTCCCGAGTCCTATCTCCCGGACTAAGACACATGCAGAGCACAATGTACATAAGGCCACTGGCAGTGCTGCCATCTAGCCACAAAATAAGGAAAGCAGCCACACTATGATCAGACAGTGCACAACCACAGGTGACAGACATCAACAATGCACATAGGTTATGATGGAAACCAGAATGTCAAAAGGAGGAGTGGAAGGTGTGACATGCACCCAGTACCAGGTCATCCCTAATGACCACTTGCCACATCCTCTGCAAAATCTGGACAGGGCTGACCCTCAACCCAAAGGTAACAGAGTGAGAGAAGTTAGGTAGATGACAGGGAAAGGTCTTTCCATAATGGTGGAATGCAGCAGAGCCCTGCATAGGTGCTGGCATATGTTGTAGAGAGGGCCCAAGGTGTGCCGAACAGGACATGAAATCTGGAAACATATAGAGTAGGAACAAGGTGGGGAAGAGGAGGCAGAAGCAAGGACCCAAGACCCACATGTGACCCACAGGATGGGTCACATGTACAAAGAGAGGCAACATAGGGGAGCCATCAGTTCAGGGTACCCTAAGTGTTGCATGGTGATGGCATGAGAAGATGGAACAGAGGATCATTATGCAGGTGTCACTGTCAGCACCCAGGCACATGTGTAGGCCATAACTATGTGTGGAATAATGATACCAGTCAGTGAAATGCACCAATGACCATGGCAAGTACTGGCCCCCTTATACATAGATACCAAATGTTATGAGGGCTGCAGAAGTAGTCCCTTACTCCCCATGCACTCAGTGACATGGTTCCTAAGGGTATATAGCAGCCAGTCTAGAATCACTGACCCAGCAGTGGGTTGCTAAGGTGGCAGGATGGTCATGGGTTTGTTATGATAGCAAAGCATGGTAGCACTAGGTAGTGATGCTGAATACATAGGGACAACAGACTTACATGTGAAAAATGCACTCAGTAGGGGCCCTACAATGATCAATTGTGTCATGTTTCTGACATCTCCTCCCCATACACACATTATTGGGTAGCAGAGGAAAAGTACTCCTATAACATGCCACATCTGCAATGGTCAAAATGTGAACAAGTCAGGCTGAGTAGGTACATATAGCAGCCTAGAGTGCTAGTGAGGACACAACTGTAATGCGTACATACCTGTTACACATCTATATGCAGCATAGTACTAAGCAGGAGCTCTCTGTTTTGCAGCGGCAGCCATGGATGCAGCACCACCACTATCACCGCCAGCACCCTAGCCACTACCAACACCACCTCATGGTCACACACATGGAAGGCCTGAGAGTCAAATATATGGCATGGCTGGAGCCATACAGCAGCTCATGGCATGTATTTCTGCTCTAGCAACTCCAGTGAGGAGGGAAGAGGGTGGGGAGTAGAGTGGCACTCTCTTCACTCAGAAGGCATACATGCATAAGTGGGTCAGTTGGCCATTGAAGTAAATGGCATTGGTTCTGGCAATGCGTCCAGAGTTATGTTTTAAGGTACACCAACACACGACTGTAATTCTCCACTGTCACATGACTACAACATGTGTGACCAATTCAAGACCCTTGGACCCCATCAATAGCAGCCCTCCCTCCCTCACACAAAGCTATGTAGCTCTAAACTGCCCTCTAGGGGCACAGGCCTTGTGTCCCCCCCACTTGTCCAAAGCATCCTCTCCTCATGGCACACAATCACTGCCACCATCCACAAGATGTTGAAGGGGAAAGGTGGCCAGTGGGAAGTGACATAGGTATGCAGACACAGGTCTGATGTGACCTATCTACATCCATGCCATCCATGCTCACAACGTCTGGGAATACACACCATATCCCCACACTTGTCCACTGCACATGTCCTCAGTACACAGCATGATATGACTCCAGTGCCAGGAGTTGTCCATGCCCAACCATAGCTGACAACACTTTTAGTCAGGAGCCTCACTGTCTGCAGGTGCCGCCATGCCTATGGATTGCCATTAGCTACTCATCCATCCACCCTGCAGCAGCTCTTTGTTAATGTAACTACAGTGGGCAGTCACTGTTCCCACAGTATGTACAGAGGGAGTCACTAACATATCATGTTGGAGGAATGGCAATGTAGAACGCACCACAAATATACACATAAAGAAGGGAGGCGGGAGGTAAAACTCAGTATAGGTAGGATTTTTAATAAAGGTTTGGATACAGTGGAAGCACATCATAGACACAGTTCCACATGACAATGGATGACATGAATGCCCAGTAAACATGGGGGCTGCCAGGCAAGTATGACTAGTCTCAGGCCCTCTGCCCCTTTGTACAGCTTAAAATAGGCTGCGGGGGCCCTGTTGAGCACATAGGTGAAACAGAACTAAAAGTCCTTCCTCCTTCCTTTCACCCCTACTCAGGGTACTACTCTCCTCTGTGCCTGGTTGCCACTTGCAGAGGAAAGAGAGAAAACATTTTTAGCAGCTGGAATCTGGCATGACACACAAAACAGTTTTACCCACTACCTCGCCCTCCTCCCCCAACGCCTGGGCAACTTTGTGAGGGAGCAGCCTCCTGTGGACATACGCAGGTATGGCAAAATGAGTTGACAAACCAGCCAATGGCAAAAAGAGTACAACCCGCACACATGTAAGCCCTTGAAAAACATTGTGCACCACTCCCAAATCCTTAAGCTAGCTTGGAAGCAACTGAAGTATTCAATATAAAGCAAATAATGGCAAATAAAGACCAGCATGGTCCATCTAGTCTGCCCATTAAGGTGGCTAGAGTTGTAGCATTATACCTACTGCTCTGTGTAGGTTACTCCCCCTCTATACCTTTGCTTAAGGTTGTACCTGCACTCCAAGCAGGATACCCTTCTCTGTATATGAAGTTATTTACGTTTGCTTTGATTCCATCCTGTTGCTGTTTGTCCCATGCCTTTTTTTGAATTCCATCACTTTTTTTGCTCCCACCACCTCCTTTGGGAGGGCATTTCAGGCATTTACTACCCTTTCTATGGAAAAATATTTCCTGATGTTGCTTTTAGATTTTCCTCATTACATCTTCATTTTAGGTCCTCTAGTTCTACAGCTTCCCTGTCTTTGAAAAAGGTTTGTTTTCTCATTAATACCCTTTAAGTATTTAAACATTTGTATCATATCCTGTCTGTCCCTCCTCTTCTCTAGGGTGTACATATTTAGGTCTTCAAGACTTTTTTCATATGCCTTCTGGAGCAGTCCTTAAATCATTTTGGTCACCTTCCTCTGAACCATTTCAAGTCTCTTATATTCTTTGCAAGGTAAGCAGGGACAGCCTGAGGGAGATATAGAGGGAAGTGGGGCCATGTGCAGAGACCGATTGTGGGGCTTCATTTGCATAAGTCAATAGGTGTTGACTAGTGGGGCTGAAGAGCGGTTTCATGTACAAAGAACACTGTCGCTCAACGGTAGGACTGGCCCTGAAGGTATGGTCTCCAAAACTGAACACTCCAAGCGATGCCTCACTGATGACTTGTAGAGGAATACTGCCTTGTCACACCTCTTCGCCACCTTGAGATCCTCAGACACTGTCACTCTGAGGTCCCTCTCTTGTTCCGTACACAGCAACCTTTTGTCCCCTATCACATACAGTTCCTTTGGGTTTCTGCATCCCAAGTGCATTGCTCTGCACTTCTTTGCATTACTTCTTAATTCTAATTTTTGTAGATCTTTTCTTATGTTGTCTACTCCCTCTGAAGTGTCCACTCTATTGCAAATCTTTGTGTCATCTGCAAAAAAAGTGAACTTTTTCTTTTTAACTCTTCATTAATATCACCAGCAAAACCATTGAACAGTAGTAGTCCCAGGACCAATCCCTGAGGCACTCTATTACTCACCCTCCTTTCATCAGAGTGAGTTCCATTCACCACTACGCTCACCACCATTGGATTCAGCCCCAAGCTGCTCAGTTTATTCACAAGCCTCCTATGAG
The DNA here is from genome assembly GCA_033557465.1 of Ichthyophis bannanicus. Taxonomy (NCBI): domain Eukaryota; kingdom Metazoa; phylum Chordata; class Amphibia; order Gymnophiona; family Ichthyophiidae; genus Ichthyophis; species Ichthyophis bannanicus. The sequence goes on along the minus strand of CM066037.1, from coordinate 384,254,402 downwards.
GAACAGTATCAAAGGCTTTGCTGAAATCTAAGTAGCCCATATCTATCACATACCCTTGATCTAGTTCTCTGGTCAACCAATCGAAGAAATCGATGAGATTTCTTTGCCACAATCTTCCCTTAATAAAACCATATTGTCTCGGATCTTGCAACCATTGGATTCTAGGAAAAACACTATCCTTTCTTTCAGCAGTGTCTCCATTATTTTACCACCCCAAGGTAAGGCTTACAGGCCTGTAGTTTGTGACAATTGTGAAAAGGGACCACATAAGACCTTCTCCAATCCAGTGGTATCTCTCAGGTCTCCAGAGATCTATTAAATATATCTTTTAAAGGTCCTGCCAAAACCTTCCTGAGCTCCTTCAGTATCCTGGGATGTTTCTAATCCGGTCCCATTGCCTTGTCCACTTTCAGTTTTGCAAGTTGTTCAAAAATATTTAATTCCGTGAACGGCATTCCATCTATCTCATTTTCCCTGTTACCTTTGTTGGTCATACATTTCCCTTCTCCAGATTTTCTTTCGTGAACAAGGAACAGAAGTTCTTGTTTGACAATTCCACTTTTTCCTTATTGCTTTCCAAAAATCAGCTTTCAGCATTTTTGAATCTTGCAGTTCCATCTGCAATTCCAACGACTTCCCAGGGCCGGGCTGTCCACTAGGCAAACTAGGAGGTTGCCTAAGGTGACAGACTCTGGTGGTCAGCATCGCTAACCCCTCCCCCAGAAGATGTTGCTGGGACCTCAGTGCAAGATTGTGGAGCAAGTAGTAGGCCATGAATATCTGACTTATCCTGGAAGGGCTATATAGCAGTTTACCTCCAGATTGGTCAAGGCACTGAAGCGCCTCTTGAGTTGGCCAAATGCCCTCTCAGTGACTACACAAATGTTCCTATGGGCCCTACTGAAATGTTCCTCTGCCTCTGGGTGCAGTGCCTTGATGGGGATCAGTGGCCAATACCTGGGTAACCTCTATCACCTACATAAATAGGGGGAGAGAGGACACATATTAGCATATTGCACCAGGGTGTTTCACATACTGGATGGGCACTGAAGCCCTGAGAGATGTTTGGGCCGAGATCTGCAGCTCGAAGTGTACAGTGCAGCCTCCAAGCATATGCATATCTAAGTGACAGAGAGGGCTTTTGTGGAGCTTACCTAGCAGTCTTCCACCAGTGATATCTCCGCTCTCAAACCTCTCATAGATGCTAGAGTGGGAGTAGATGTAGGATTCATGGCAGGAACCAGAAATCCTGGGAAATACATCTGTTATCTCCCCCTATGTACTGCAGACCAGCTGCATGTCGAGTGAATGGAATGCCTTCCTGTTGCAATAGGTTGTCTCCTTCCCTCATGGGATGTGAGAGCCACATTTGTGCAATAGATGAGCCTCAGTATCAATGGGAAGATGGTCACCTCATGGAATTGGATTATGGCTTGCTGCCTCTGCTGCATGGCCTGTGGGAAGGCTACATGTTGTGCGGTATGGGTTAGAAAGGCCTTCATGAACTGTGATATGAACTATGAGCCAGCTGATTTGCTGAGACCTGCAGTGATAGCAAACACAGACTGGAAACTGCCTGTGGCTAGGAAGGCCAGAGTCATGGTGATCTTGAAATGGACAGGCATAGGCAGGCCCTTCTGTGTGGTGGAGTGGAGGAGCAGCTGTAGCTCCTGGCATAAATGTGGATGCCTGCCTTGTCATATCAGAACTTGGTAAGACACTGTTCATCTGAGTTCCAGGATTTGGGTCCTGGGTATGTAGAACCTCTGATATGGGTGCCTCCTAGTGATTATCCGTGTGTTCCCTTTGGGCCTTATGCAACAGGGCCAGCTCAACCAATGTATTCAGCTTATCCATAGCTGCTGCCTTCCACCATCAACACACCTTGGCTCCCACCATATAAGGCTCCCCATCACCAACACATACAGCACAGTTGGGGGGGAGAGGATAAGAGAATCTAATGAGGTCTTGGAAAGAGGGAGGAGAATAGGTTGGAGAAGGACATAGGATATACTGCAGAGAAAACAACGTTAAAAACAAAAGTCACTTATGTGGACACAGATGTCAATCAGGCCAATAACTCTCAAGCCAAGCTCCTCAGACACCTCTGCCACAAACAGTCCCAAGAGTTAACAAAGTTCCATCCTTATTTATGACTTAAACAGGTGTAGATTGGCATGTTTAAAAAGTCCACCCTGTATGTCTCTGGCCTATGTGAAATACATCATGGAAAAGCAAGCGCATTCACTGCCCAGAAATGTCCAGAAATGCACCCATTACAACTCCGCGGAGACCTACAGAGATTGGCCTGATGGGCATGGAAACGTGCATCTCGCGGCCTTAATCAAACAGCATTAGATGTGGTCACAGCTTTCATGTTTTTCAGCTGCCACATCAATTTTTTAAATATGAATAGAGCTTCTACAATAACCCCCTTAGTGTACAACATTATCATAGTAGTTCATTGTGCTTTGTGGTCTTAGTGATTGACTGGGTATATCCACAATAAGTGCACAAACATCGTAGTGTTACTAGCAATTGATCTCTTAATAAATAAATTACATCATGTCACTAGCATCCAGGCAGGAACCTGAAATCCTGGGAAATACATCTGTTATCTCCCCCTATGTACTGCAGAAATGGGAGAGGTATTACAAGGAAGACAGACATGGCAATGGGAGAGGTACTAGAGGGAAGACTAGTCTTCCTCAAACAAGACCTGGGCTGAGCATAAGCAATAGAACTAAGGTAATAGGAACAGAGACCTCACCTGTTAAAAGAAAAAGAGATTTGTTTTGTAAGGAAGGAAATAACTAATGACACAGGGTTGGGTGAGAAGGCGCAAGGGCTGCTAGGGCCACCTTCTTTCATCTCCATTGGCTCTCCTGTGGTAAATGATAAGACACTTCCCTGCTGGACTAAACAGCTCCTCTGGCGGGGGTCGGCTTCTTCCTCCACCACATCTAAGTATCTCTCCTGGGTTAGGCTCAGTCTAAATTACCAGTCTCCAGTTCACATATCATGGACCGGAGTCTGCATAGAAGGTGAGTCTCTTTTAATTGAAAGGAGGATGTGATCAATGTTACTTGCAAGCATTATTATTATTCTGTACAAGTGTTGCTTGATTTATTGTAAAATGCATAAATAAATAATTTAAAAAGAAAAAAAAAGAAAGGAGGATGTGGAAAAAGAAAGCATAAAGTGAAAGTGAAAGGGGATAGACTCAGGAATAATCTGAGAAAATCTTCTGTAGGGAAATGGTGGTGGGTGGGTTGAATAGTCTCCTAGCTGAAGTGAGAGAGTCAAGGACTGTATATGAGTTTAAAAAAGCACAGAGTATTAGCACTGAGGATCTCTAATGGAGGGGGGGGGGGGATTGTAAAGCTTAGTATTTGGTATGGATGGATAAACTGGATAGGCCATATGGTCTTTATCTGCTAGCATTTTTCTCTGCTTCAGTGTAGTATGGTGGAAGGTAAAAGCAGCACCAGGAACATCAACAGAAGTTAGCACAGTGATTCCTGTTCAGACATGAGCAGTGGCTGCAGAAGATCTTTGACCAATCTTCTGCTTGAGATGGTTGGTGTCCCTTTTTCGTGCTTTTGGGTGCTTAGGCCTATGTTTGGACTGCTTTGCCCTGGGGTTGTTCAGGCCACTGTAGTGCCTTTTGCCGCTATTTTGGAGCCGTGGAGTATTCATGCCACTTTTGGTGCTTGGGTTGCAGCTGCCTCCGCTGTTGATGCCTGCCAGAAAGCTTTAAGCAAGTTTCATAAAAACTGGATAGAAAACCTCAGCTATTTATTTATTTCACAGGTCTTTTATACCGCTTTATCGTTTCAATTAGTGTTAGAGTTCAGACTTGCTTCCTCCACTGACTTTGATGGAACCAAATGAGTTTTGGAGATCAAAAAACAAATGAATCAAATGAAAAAAAGAAACAGATCTAAATGAAAACTAAACCAAACCATTTTTTACATATGCATGCCTCATTATTGGGATGTAAAGTACTTTGTTCCCCCTCCACCTTTTCCTTTACGCTCATCCATGCTTCTCCTGCCAGACACAACGTGTTTCCTTGCCTTCACAGACATGGGTTTGAACAATGTCAGTAAATCTAAACTGACTCACAGAAGGTGCATGGCATAAGTCCACTTAGCAAAAACGGACACAACCAGTATATGCATGTTACCATGACTCAGACGGATAGGAAGATGAACCTTACACTAATTTCACAATACAGCATGAACGTTTCAGTGACACTGTTTCCTCTGTTGCAGTCAGCTATCCCCTGCTCTTACCCCATTGCACCACATTTGTGGTTGCCTGCCCCCCCCCTACCCCCACCCGCCACCACAAGAACACCAGATTCTGTAGTTTTTGAGAAATAGTGTATAGGATGACCCCAAGCTATGATGCTGATCCCACTCTCAAAGGATTTATTGACTTGTAAAATTGTTAGAGATAGAGAAGAGAAAACCTTGGTTAGATCACGGTGCCCAGAGTTATGAAATATATAATAACATAGTATATGACGGCAGATAAAGACCTGTATGGTCCATCCAGTCTACCCAGACAGGTGGCAAGAGTAGGTGCACCTGCCGCTATGTGCAGGTCACCCCTCCCATATCTTTGTTTAGGAGTATACCCACTGCTCCGTATAGGTCACCCCTATTTGTTCAGATATAAGAGATAGTTATGCTTATTTTGATTTTATCCTGTTGCTATCAAGGGATCCATTGTGTCTGCCCCATGCCATTTTGAATTCTGTCATTGTATTTGCCCCTATTACTTCCATCGGGAGGGCATTCCAAGCATCCACCACCCTTTCAGTGAAGAAGTATTTCCTGACATAAGTATTTCCTGACATAGCCTTTCAGTTTACCCCCTTGCAGCTTCAAGTTATGCCCTCTAGTTTTACAGATTCCCTGTCTTTGGAAAAGGTTTGTTTGTTCATTAATACGCTTTAATAATATCTACTAATTATTTTAAATTCAATTTTGTGCTATAGAAAAGGGTTTGCACTATACAGGAATTAATACTCGACTTTTTTGTGATAAAAATTATTTGAATCCTACATATTAAACCCTAAGTGCCCGATTCACCAAGTCATTTTCCCATGGAAACAAAATGGGAGAAAGGTCTTATTAAATCAAGCCCTGAATGTGCCAATTTACCCAATAAAGATGTGAAGTAGTATATGATACTTTTTACTTAGACCAGTGCTTCTCAAACCACTCCTGTAGGTAAAATTACCACAGTGAATATGCATAAGATAAATTTGTATATAGCAGAGACTCAGGGTTATGTTTACTAAACTGTGATAACATAGCAGCTGCTACGTTATCGCACGATAAAGTAACATTAACGCTCATTAACATTACCTATCGCACGATAACGTCTCCGGCGGCGATAAGTGCTGCAGAGGGTGGAGAGAGGGCGGGAAGAAGGGGTTAATGGACGGGGAGTGGGCAGGGAGAGGCTCCTGGTACACCAACGCCGGGAAATGAAGGCTCAAAATTTACCGTGAGTGAAAACCTGGTGTTAGAGGCAGATTTGCAGGAGAGAGAAACCATTCAGTGTCAGCAATGTTCAGCATAGGCAGGGAGCCCAAGAAAAGTGATAGTAGTGCTACATGTGCAGCAACAGCATAGTGTCCACATATGAAAGGACACTATGGTGATGTTGCAAATGGAGTATAGGGGTCCGTAGGAGGGATATGCAGTGGGGCAGCTGGGGCACAGGGTGGACTAGGCAGATGCCTAGGTGGCACATAGGAACACAGCAAATGGAAATCGGCAAGACAGCAAGTAATCAAGGTCAAATATGGCCACGAGTCTGTGTCCCACAGTGCCCCATCCAGGGGACATTACCCAGCAGGTACCCCATAGGACACACAACATTGGCAGGCGGTGCTGGGTGGAAGTGTGGATGTCTATGTAGGCACCCTTACCCCAGACCACACATGTTAGGCAGCTGCCTACCTACTACTACTACTACTACTACTAAGCATTTATAAAGCGCTACCAGGTGCACGCAGCGCTGTACAATGAAAACACAAAAAGACAGTCCCTGTTCAAAAGAGCTTACAATCTAAAAAGACAAAGCAAGAAAAGGAGTCGAAAAAAGATAAGAACAAGGGCAAAGAAACAAGAGCAGGAGAGACAGGACAAAGGAAAGAGGTAAGAACAAGTGTAAGAGGAAGAAAGGTGAAATAAAAGAGGGGAAGGAAGGATAACAGCAAAATCAAGAGCCAAAGTCAGAGGCAAAAAGATGAGCTTTTAACTTGAGATGGAAGAGGGTTAAAGAAGATGCCTGACGTATAGACAAAGGAAGTTTATTCCAAGCATAAGGAGCAGCAAGGTGAAAAGAGAGGAATCTGCACCACCAGCATATGGGCATGCCAGCATGGTAGGGGAGGGGTGCTGGTGGTGGAGGGGGCAGTGGCATCTGCCCACAGCAGACCAAGGCCAAGCCCTGTTCAGGTGGGTGGCGTGCAGTGCAACAGACAAGGTCTGTATGATGAACAGCCATGGTATTCCCAGGGACTGACCTGCCTCTGTAGCAACAGTATGGTGGAGTACACACAGCTAGTGTGTTCTGGGGCCAAAGGTCACAGGTTCAAGTCCCAGCTGTGGCTCCTGCAGACCATGTCCCTACAGAGCACATACAACATAAACATGTGCACTCCCTAGAGCAGGGGTGTCCAACCATGTCCTGGAGGGCCACAATCCTGTGAATATGCATGAGATATATATGCATTAGAGATATCCTGCTAACCTGATTGGTTTGTGGCCCTCCAGGACTGTATTTGGAGATCCCTGCCTTACACCTCTGTCATTTAAGATTGTGAGTGGGCAAGGTGCAGATGTCCTAGACATCAAAAAGGGTAAATAGAATTTGTCACATTCCTCCTCGCTTATCACTACCACCAAAATGTTGTCTAAAGTGCCTTAGCTTTGGATTTACCCTATCCCAGTGACCACAGTAGAAAGTTTGTGCAGTGATCTGCATTCTTTCTGTAGCCAGCCATTGCTATGATAAAAGCCATTGATGCACAGCACATTGGTTAATGCAATGACTTCCCAGCCAGAGGTCATGGGTTTGGTTTCTCTTTGTTCTCCTTTTTTATGCCTGTCCTACACAATTACTTGTCGTTCATGTCACAGTCATATCTCTGCTGATCTGTGCTGCCAGCACATGATATCCACATTACAGTTGCCAACCATCCTTCTGTCCATCTATTTGTGTCTGTCAGCTGTGTGGCGTCCTGTCTTCATGTGCAGGCTGTTACCCCATGTCCTGCACTGGTACCCGTTTCTGCATTGTGGCTCTTCATGCTTGCATCTCCTGTGTCTGCTCTGCATAGCACTACCACTCCTCTGTCCTATCATTGCACTTATCTTGCCACCTCTGCCTCCACTGATGGACACGTATTCCCATCCTCTGCCACCCACTGTCATTGTAGCACTTTACATTGCCAACACTCTATGCATCGGTACAGCTGCCTCCGATATGTTTGTCCACTTTAACGGCTGCCACATAGGCTGCACGCTGATTTGGCAGGTCCATCAGCTTCCACCTCTACTTCCTTCCATCACTTGTTCATTGCCTTTCCTTGGTGCTCTGTGCAGTGTTCGGGTTACATCTGTTTTTGGCCTTACATTTCATGCTTGTCAACTTCGGCCACCTTACTGCCCTTGGGCGCCATATCTTGGGTCATCTTAACATCCTTAGGGCACCTTATACGGCACCTTAGGTTAAAGCACCTTATGAGGCACCTTATAAGGTGCCTTATAGAGTGCCCTAATCTGGGGCGCCTCATATGGGGCCTTTTGGTGCACCTTAGGGTGTTGGGCACCTTATACAATGCCTTGTCAGGCTTGTAATGTGCTGTCAGCTTTAATATGTATTGTCCGTTTAACGTGCGATACCTGACAAGGCTCCCTTTAACGTGCGTTAATCGGCCATTGCTACTTCAACGCCGGTACGCCCACGTCCTTATATGGCATTGCTCACGTTAGCGCTGCACTTTTCGCCGGTAACATTTTCACGGTTTAGTAAACATACCACTCAATCTATGCAAATCTATCTCATGTATATCCGTTATGGTGATTTGAAAACCTGACTGGCAAGGTAACATAGTAACATAGTAACATAGTAAGTGACGGCAGATAAAGACCAGCATGGTCCATCTAGTCTGCCCAGCAAGATGGCAAGAGTAGGTGCACCTGTCGCTCTGTGCAGGCCACCCCTCCCCATGTTTTTGTTTCTGTTTAGGGGTGAACCCACCACTCCATGTAGGACACCCTTATTTGTTCAGATGCTAGATAGTTCAGAAGTTAGATGGTACTGTTTATTTTGCTTTTATCCTGTTGCTGTAAAGGGATCCACTGTGTTTGTCCCATGCCGTTTTGAATTCCATCACCGTGTTTGCCCTCACCACTTCCATCGGGAGGGCATTCCAAGCATCCACCACCCTTTCAGTGAAGAAATATTTCCTGACATTGCCTTTCAATTTACCACCTTGCAGCTTCATGTTATGCCCTCTAGTTTTACAGCTTCCCCGTCTTTGGAAGAGGTTTGTTTGTTCATCATTTCTCTTTAAGTATTTAAAGGTCTGAATCATATCTCCCCTGTCCCTCCTCTCCTCCAAAGTGTACATATTTAGGTCTTCAAGTCTCTCCTCATAAGGCTTCTGACGCAGGCTCCAAATCATTTTGGTCGCCTTTCTCTGAACAGTTTTCAGTCTTTTTACATCTTTTGCAAGATATGGCCTCCAAAACTGAACACAGTATTCCAAGTGAGGCCTCACCAGTGACTTGTACAGTGGCATAAGTACCTCTTCCTTTCTGCTGGTAATCCCTCTTTGAATGCAGCCCAACATCCTCCTGGCTTTTGCCACCGCCTTGTCGCACTGTTTTGCCACCTTGAGATCATCAGAGATAATCACACCAAGGTCTTTCTCCTGAACCGTGCATACCAACCTCTCACCCCCTATTGTGTACTTTTCCCTTGGATTTCTGCTACCCAAGTGCATGACACTGCACTTTTTCACATTAAATCGTAGTTGCCAAGCATTAGACCAGTCTTCCAGCTTTTGTAGATCTTTCCTCATGTTATCCACTCCCTCTGGGGAGTCCACTCTGTTGCAAATTTTTGTGTCATCTGCAAAAAGACAGACCTTTCCATTCAGTCCTTCAGCAATATCACTCACAAATATATTGAACAGTGCCGGGCCCAGGACCGAACCCTGAGGCACCCCGCTAATCACCTTCCTCTCATCCGAGTGAGCTCCATGTACCATCACCCTCTGTTGTCTGTCAGTCAACCAATTTCTAATCCAGTTTACTATCTTGGGACCCATCCCCAAGCTACTGAGTTTATTGACAAGCCTCCTATGAGGAACAGTATCAAAGGCTTTGCTGAAATCCAGATAGATGACATCCATTGCATGCCCCAGATCTAGTTCCTTGGTCACCCAATCAAAGAACTCAATCAGATTTGTTTGGCAAGACCGTCCTTCGGGAACTGTGTGTGAGAGAAAACTGCAGCCAATCTGAGCACTTTTCAAATCATTTAGAATCCCTTCAGCAAAGGCTCCAACGATCCTGTGAGCAGTGAGTGAGAATCAGCTGTGCCTACTTAGTTGGGAACTGTGTGTGAGAGAAAACTGCAGCCAATCTAAGCACTTTTCAAATCATTTAAAATCCCTTCAGCAATGGCGCGCCCGTGCCTTGCGGGCCCGCGCCTGAGGGCCTCGCAAGAGGGCCCTTTGGCGTGGCCCTTAGGCGGTGGACCGTGCGAGACCCACTATCTGCTGCTATATGCTCATTCTGTTCAGCGATATGCTGTTTGTAGTTAATGTAAGGTAATGTAATGTAAGTTATGTACTGTGTTCCCTGTTTGTACTCCTAGTGTTTTGTTGTGATGTAATGATAATGCAATGTATGTTTCCCTCACCTTTGTTTAACTTTGTGCTGTATTAACCGCTTTGATTGAAGGAAAAGGCGGGATACAAAACATGTTAAATAAATAAATAAAATAAATAAATAAAACCATGTTGCCTGGGATCTTGCAACCTGTTGGTTTTGAGAAAGTTCACTATTCGCTCTTTCAGGAGCGCCTCCATTACTTTTCCTGCCACCGAGGTAAGGCTCACGGGCCTGTAATTTGACACTTCTTCCCTGTCACCACTTTTGTGTAGAGGTACAACATTAGCCATTCTCCAGTTCTGAGGAACCACTCCTGTTTCCAAGGATCTGTTGAAGACATCCTTTAACGGTCCTGCAAGAACCTCTCTGAGCTCTTTCAGTATCCTGGGATGTATCCCATCTGGTCCCATGGCTTTGTCCACTTTCAGTTTAGCAAGTTGTTCTAACACCTCATCTTCTGTGAATGGTGTGGTATCTACTTCAGTCCTATTTTTATATTTGGGAGTCACAGCTGGTCCATCTCCAGGATCTTCTTTAGTAAAAACAGAGCAGAAGTATTTGTTTAGCAATTTCGCTTTTTCAGTGTCACTTTCCACGAGTCCTTTCCCAGCACTTCTGAGTCCTGCAATTCCAACTCTGATCTTCTTCCTTTCCTGAATATACCTGAAGAAAGTTTTGTTGCCACCCTTAACATCTTTAGCCATTTTTTCTTCTGCCTTTGATTTTGCTATCCTTATTACTCTTTTAGACTCTTTGAGTTGGATCCTGTATTCATTTCTGTGTTCTTCTGTTTGCAAGCTTTTGAATTTTGAAAAAGCTGTGGTTTTTGCCTTTATTTGCGCAGCCACCTCTTTGGAAAACCAAATAGGTTTCCTTCTCCTCTTGTTTTTATTTATTTTTCTTACATATTTATCTGTTGCCCCTTTTATTGCCGCCTTTAGTTTAGTCCATTGCAATTCCACTTCCCTTATCTTCTTCCACCCCGTCATCTCCTCCTTTAAGTACTCGGCCATTTTATTGAAGTCAGTGTTTTTGAAGTTTAGGACTTTGAGCTTGCTATGATTGGCCTGTACCATGGCTTTTATCTCAAACCACACCGTGTGATGGTCGCTGTTGCTCACAGGGGCACTCACGCAGACATTTGACACGTTATCACTGTTGGTAAGCACTACATCCAGCATTGAGCTTTCCCTGATTGGTTCCATCACCATTTGTCTAAGTAATGCATCTTGGAGAGCATCCACAATTTTTTTGCTTCTTTCCAGATGTGCAGAAGGAGTAATCCAATCCACATCAGGTAGATTAAAGTCACCTAATATGATCGCTTCCCCCTTTGCTGCTATCTTGGCAATATCTATAATCAATTTGTTATCTCTCTCTTCAGTTTGAGTCGGAGGTCTGTAGACTACAGCAATATGGATGACAGTGCCATCTCCTCTTTCCAACGCAATCCAGAGTGCTTCTTCTTTTCCCTATGTTCCCTGCATTTCAGTAGCTTTAATACTGCTTTTGACATACAAGGCTACTCCTCCTCCTTTTCTATTTTCTCTGTCTCTTCTGAATAGATTATAGTCAGCTATGGCTATATCCCAATCATGCGATTCATTAAACCATGTTTCCGTAACGGCCACAATGTCCAAATCCGTTTCCACCATTAGGGCTTCCAGGTCTGGAATTTTTTTGGCTAAGCTTCGAGCATTTGTGCTCATTGCTTTCCAGCATTTACCTGGCTTGTGTGTATTTTGCATTGATTTTATTCTGCCCATTTCTTCCCACTTGTTTTTGATGTGTGGTTTAAGAGAATGGCTGTTTCTGATGTTGTTCTGCTTTTGTAGGGGGTGGCATGCAGATGTTGACCTTCCACATCCGTCACCCCCTTTTCCTAGTTTAAATGCATATCCACATACTGCCTGAATTTTTCACTTAGGTTTCTTTTCCCTGCGACAGAGAGATGTAGTCCATCAGCACAGTATAGTCTCTTGTTGGTCCATCTATTGTCCCAGTTGCCAATAAATCTGAATCCTTCTTGTTTGCACCAGATCTGGAGCCATGTATTAAAGTTGTTAATGTGATGCAGCCTTTTTGTCCCCTTACCAAGAACAGGTAGAACTTCTGAGAATGCAACAGTGTTAACAATGGGCTTGAGTTTCTCTCCCAGAGATTGGAAGTCCTTTTGGGCTGTAGAGGCACGGTTTCTAGCCAGGTCATTTGTGCCCAAGTGGATAATAACATCTGGTTTGGAGTGCTCACTTTTTGCGCTAAGTATTTCAACAACTTGGTTTGTATTCCTGCTGGCTGAGGAGCCTGGTAGGCACATGACTATCTTCTCTCCTTTGAACTGTGTTCCCAAGTTGGTGCCTCTGATGATGGAATCTCCAAGTAGTAATAGTTTTTCTGTTTGGTGAGGTTTTCTTCATATTTGGTGCTTTAGCAGGAGATTGGGCATTGTCTGACTCATTTAAGGGCCCTTCAGTTTCCTTGGGTTGGGCATCCTCATTAGCCAAGGCAGAGAAGGCATTTTGCAGGGATATCTCTTGATGTGTAGGATGTCTCTGCATTACAGGTCGCAATCTTCCGGAACCCACTGTGATCCATTTGTTCCTGGGGTGTTTGATTCTTTGTGGGAGCGGTGGTGGACTTTGTTCAGTTTGTATCCTAGAAGAGGTGCGCTTCATTGCAGCCAGTTCCTCCCTCAGTAGAGAAACTTCTTTATGCATGGCTGCTAGGTCTTTCCTTAGTATAGTCAGTTCTTCATGCATGGCAACTGACTTTAGGCATATAGGACAAGCTCTTAGGCTCCAAATGATTCTTCTTTGAATGAAAGTACCACAGTTATTGCACTGAATACACGACATGTTGCTTAAGCAGTCCCAGAAGAGGAAGAATAATAAGAAAAGTTGAAGATGTGGGCGTTACCCAAGTTAGGAACGACAGATGGCACGTATGTGACCACTATATAGGCAATGTAGCCCCTGGGGTGGGTGGGGTGAGGGGTAGGGTGGGCGGGAACCTAAGTGTCTCTGGCCAGTAGGCTGTTCCTGAACAGTGGGCACACAGCAAGGGAGTAGGTAAGGGAACCCACCAAGAAGGGCAAATAGATAGATAAATATGTGGAGACAGACAAAAAACTCACAATTTAGCAGCAAATTCAGCAAAAATCACCTTTTGGATGAGCTCTGGAAAGCACTGCTCTTCTCAAGAAACACAAGGGCAGTCTGAGCAAGCCCACATGCACAACAGGAATGGAGGTTTACAACAATGCCTCAGCAGGGTGGGAGGGGCAGTAACTCAGGTAGACTAAGAGAAAGATAGTTTAAAACTCTACAGCAATGGAGGCTGGTCCTGAACAGTGGGCACACAGCAAGGGAGTAGGTAAGGGAACCCACCAAGAAGGGCAAATAGATAGATAAATATGTGGAGACAAACAGACAAAAAACTCACAATTTAGCAGCAAATTCAGCAAAAATCACCTTTTGGATGAGCTCTGGAAAGCACTGCTCTTCTCAAGAAACACAAGGGCAGTCTGAGCAAGCCCACATGCACAACAGGAATGGAGGTTTACAACAATGCCTCAGCAGGGGGGGGAGGGGCAGTAACTCAGGTAGACTAAGAGAAAGATAGTTTAAAACTCTACAGCAATGGAGGCTGGTCCTGAACAGTGGGCACACAGCAAGGGAGTAGGTAAGGGAACCCAACAAGAAGGGCAAATAGATAGATAAATATGTGGAGACAAACAGACAAATAACTCACAATTTAGCAGCAAATTCAGCAAAAATCACCTTTTGGATGAGCTCTGGAAAGCACTGCTCTTCTCAAGAAACACAAGGGCAGTCTGAGCAAGCCCACATGCACAACAGGAATGGAGGTTTACAACAATGCCTCAGCAGGGGGGAGGGGCAGTAACTCAGGTAGACTAAGAGAAAGATAGTTTAAAACTCTACAGCAATGGAGGCTGGTCCTGAACAGTGGGCACACAGCAAGGGAGTAGGTAAGGGAACCCACCAAGAAGGGCAAATAGATAGATAAATATGTGGAGACAAACAGACAAAAAACTCACAATTTAGCAGCAAATTCAGCAAAAATCACCTTTTGGATGAGCTCTGGAAAGCACTGCTCTTCTCAAGAAACACAAGGGCAGTCTGAGCAAGCCCACATGCACAACAGGAATGGAGGTTTACAACAATGCCTCAGCAGGGGGGGAGGGGCAGTAACTCAGGTAGACTAAGAGAAAGATAGTTTAAAACTCTACAGCAATGGAGGCTGGTCCTGAACAGTGGGCACACAGCAAGGGAGTAGGTAAGGGAACCCACCAAGAAGGGCAAATAGATAGATAAATATGTGGAGACAAACAGACAAAAAACTCACAATTTAGCAGCAAATTCAGCAAAAATCACATTTTGGATGAGCTCTGGAAAGCACTGCTCTTCTCAAGAAACACAAGGGCAGTCTGAGCAAGCCCACATGCACAACAGGAATGGAGGTTTACAACAATGCCTCAGCAGGGGGGGGAGGGGCAGTAACTCAGGTAGACTAAGAGAAAGATAGTTTAAAACTCTACAGCAATGGAGGCTGGTCCTGAACAGTGGGCACACAGCAAGGGAGTAGGTAAGGGAACCCACCAAGAAGGGCAAATAGATAGATAAATATGTGGAGACAAACAGACAAAAAACTCACAATTTAGCACAAAAGAGCTCTGGAAAGCACTGCTCTTCTCAAGAAACACAAGGGCAGTCTGAGCAAGCCCACATGCACAACAGGAATGGAGGTTTACAACAATGCCTCAGCAGGGGGGAGGGGCAGTAACTCAGGTAGACTAAGAGAAAGATAGTTTAAAACTCTACAGCAATGGAGGCTGGTCCTGAACAGTGGGCACACAGCAAGGGAGTAGGTAAGGGAACCCACCAAGAAGGGCAAGTAGATAGATAAATATGTGGAGACAAACAGACAAAAAAACTCACAATTTAGCAGCAAATTCAGCAAAAATCACCTTTTGAAGGTATGCTTCCAGGAAAGGGCTGGAAAGCACTGATTTACATCAGTTGTTCTCAACTCAGTTCTCAGGGCACAATCAGTCAATCCAATTTTGAGGATATCCATAATGAATATGTACGAGGTGTATTTACGTACAATGGAGTCAGTGCGTGCAGATCTATCTCAAGCATATTCATTATAGCTAGGTGTGCCTCCAGGGCTGAGAAACACTGAATTAGACTATCTTAAACCATATTTTAACTAGCCATTGGGAGCTATATCCCTCCATCTGACAAAAACAGAAAGACTGTAAAGGAGATGTTTTATAAACACAGTAAAAGAGCAAGTGTGCCGTTAACGTGCGCTAACAATGCACTTGTGCACTTAGCGCATCCTAAATGTCACCTCAGGGCACGTTAACAGTACCGAAGAATAGGCGGAGAATAGGAGTCAATAGGCAGGGAGTGGCGGGAATAAGGTACACTCCCTTAACATCAGGAACCTTAACGCATATCAAAACCTGTCAGTAAGGGTGCATTTTGAGGGGAGAGATTCTATTTAAATGTCTGCAATGTCCTGTACAGGCAAGTGAGCCCAAGAAAGTGATAGTAGTGTTCCATTAGCAGCAACAGCATAGTGCCCAAATATGAAAGGGCACTATGTTAATGGTGCAAATGGGGCAAAGAAGGGTGCATGTGGGTTATGCAGTGTGGCCCGCTAGTGCACAGGGCAGACCTGGAAGTTGCCTAGGTGGCACATAAGAACATAAGACTTGCAAATATGCCAAACTGTGTCACACCAAGGTCCATCATGCCCAGTATCCTGTGTCCAACAGTGGCCAATCTAGGTCACAGGTACCAAGCAGTTTACACAAAAGACACACAGGATCCATCCACAATGCATGTATTGGGAAATCAGGGGATATTCTGGGCCCCTCATTAATAATGCTTTATGGACCGTTCCTCAGGAAACTTTCCAAACATTTCTGAAACCCAGCTACACTAAAAGCCTTTACGACATCCTCCGGAAATGAATTACAGCGTTTGAATATGCGTTGACTGAGAAACCATTCACTCCCAGTAGTCCTCAATGGCTTACACTGTAACGGCATTGCATGTTCTCTAGTCCTACTACAGTTTGATGGCATAAACAATCAATCTACGTTTACCCAATCCACTCCAGGCAATATTTTCTAGACCTCTAACAAAACACCTCTCAGCCATCTCTTCCACAGGTTGAAGAGACATAACATTGGCAGGCAGTGATGGGGTCCCTGGAGAGGCATATGGTTGGGGGGATGTGTGGCCATCCATGTATGCCTCTGCCCCCCCATCCAGACCTTGTGCCCTAGGCACCCGCCGACCCACATGTTGGATGGGCTGAGACTTCACACCACCAACACAGACAGCACACAGGCATGTCAGCATGGTATGGGGTGTTGGCAGAGGGGGCAGCGGCACCTGCCTAGCGCAGACCAAAGCCATGCCCTGGTCCTGTGCACAGTGCACAATGCAACATGTGCCTAGATCTCTCTTATGTGAAGAATGTCAGCCCCAGGGAATGTTGTAGCCATATAGCAGCACTGTGGCTCCATGCACAGTTGGTGTGTATACGAGTGGAGGGTCACAGGTTTGGGTTTGGGCTGTGGATTATGTATTGCATGTCCCTGTGGCTAAACGTTAGCCCACAGTGCAGGTATAACACCAACATGTGCAACCCCCGATGAATCGACCAGCAAGGGCACAAACACCCATCAGCCACCCAGACAGGTTGCACTATCCACAGCTGGATGGAGAGTCAGACTGACAGCACCGGCACACTGAGTGGGTGTTAACATCAGAGCACGCTACTAGCTCCTGCACAAGGAGCACACATTAACAATGCTTGAGCTAATATCAGGACCAAGGTGGCAGGTAGGAATGCCAACCATCCCCATTTTTGCACAGCATGGCAATATGAATGCGTGTGTGTGTGTGTGCGTGTATGTATGTCTCTCCATTGTTTTGTGACCTTCTCCACCTCACTGAGTCTTGCAGTGCCTAAGCTGTTTCCAGCGTTAATCTGCAAATGTGCAAGATGAGAGCAAAGTATTGTGGGTATGGCCTGAAACAGGGAGGATTGGTCAGGATGGGTCTGCATCAAGGTAAGGTCAATGGCTGAGATGCTGTAGTGCCCATCTGCCAAGTGCATGGCCTGGGTGGCCACAGCATGTCCTGTTGAGAGGGCACTCTCACCCTGACCATGGCATGGCTATGTATCCACATAGTGCTTTATAGTGCTTGTTTTTAGTAATGTGGGTGTATTTCCTATCCTGAGGAATTGAATGTGTAACCGACTGCTGGGTGCACAAGGTTGGTCTCTACGTGTGCAATGTTTACTGACCAGTGGACTGTTTATATTTAGTATGTGCATGGCTGGAAAACCCAGTGATGGGCAGCAGGTGCAGTCTGAGTGTGCTTTCTGTGGGAGATTGTTAGACTAGGTGGTTAGAAGAGGAGATGTTCCAGCCCTACTCCCTGTAATAGTGGCAGGCCGCTAATGCCAACCCACCTGTAGGTGGCATCAGTTGTTTAACACTGGATATTAACATACGGTGTTCTAGGAGGGTCACTCTCCAACAGGAGCAGGTCATAGGGCCAGATGTGACTGGCGTAGCAAAGTAACTAGCTGGACACACTGCAGACAAAAGCTGCCACACGCTGGCAGTGATGGGGATCTGCAGCACAAACAACAGAGACCACCTCTAGCACTGCACGTCCTGGGGACCAGGTGATGGGCGGCTGTCCTCACCGTCAGGGTGACTGCTGAAACTGCGCAATAGCACAGTTTGTAGCTGTTATGTGATTGTAGTACACACTGTCAGTGCATCGTATTGAACTGATGTGATGTATCTGTCCATTCTCCATTTGGTGATCAGCTGCAGACTGATATTCTGTGGGTGCAGTGCATCATGTATACTGGAAGGGTTAACCTATACCACCACACACAGCAGACAGAGACCTGCAGGCTCTTCAGTTCCAGACATTGCAGGCTCAAGAGGTGTAGCATACTGGTTAGTGAGATGCTGCCATAGGCAGGAGACAGGGGTTTATGTTTATGTTTATGTTTGTTTATGTTTATTTAAAATTTGTTATACCACCCAACACCATAGGCATCTGGGTGGTTTACAATCATAAAATTACATAGCTGCAGAAACAGAAAGGAACACCATTATTTAAAAACAGTAAAGAGGAGAAAAGATGACTGAGAACAGTTAAACAAAAAATGACAACAGAAACACATCAGCAAGAAAAAGAAGAAAAAGAGCGAGGACTACGGGGGAAGGTCAAATGCCAGGCTGAACAGGTGAGTCTTGAGTTTTGTTTTGAAAAGCTGGAAAGACGTTTCGGATTGGAGGGAAAGGGGGAGCGAATTCCAAAGCCTCGGGCCTAAAAAATAAAAAGCGGAAGAGCGAGTGGATTCCAGGTGAGCGTGTGAGGGAGGGGGGAGGAACATACGATTGACATGGATAGAACGAAGTGAATGCTGAGGAGTATGAAAACGAACCTGGTCTGCAAGATAAAGGGGGATGCCTGTGTGGAGTGCCCTGTGAACGAATGTGAGAATCTTATACTGAATACGGAATGATACTGGTAACCAATGTTGATGCATAAGAAGAGGGGTGACATATTCGAACCGGGAAGCATGAGTTAAGAGACGGACCGCAGTGTTCTGAATGCGCTGAAGACGGGAAAGTTGGGACTGTGGGAGACCTGCTAAAACAACGTTACAATAGTCGAGTCGGGACATCACTAAGGAGAGTAGAAGTGTAGCCAAAGCGGGGGAGGAAAGAAAGGGGCGAACAGCCCGGAGCCGCTTAAGAGAAAAGAATGACTGCAGGACAACTGAAGAGATGTGTTCCTTAAAAGAGAGAGAAGAATCAAGAACCACACCTAGATAATGGAAAGAAGAAACTAGGAGAATAGACTGAGGAGAAAAAGTGGGAGCACACGTTTAATGCCTTACTTGCTCTTTATGTGAATGTGTGCTACTCAGGTCATTTTCATGCCTGTGATAGTCAGGGCTCTCCTGTGCCTGATCTTCATGTCACCACTCCCATTCTGTGCTCCTGTGGCTGCAAACATCCTGCCTCTTCTGGCTCTGCTGGGGGACACGTCTTCCCCATCCTATACCATACACTGACATTGCAGCACTTTACATTGGCACCACCCTGTGCATCGGTACAGCTGCCTCCCACCTGCTCGTCTACCTAACTGGCTGCCACATAGGGTGCCCATCAATATGGCAGGTCCATCAGCTCCCACCTGTCTTTCCTTCCATCACCTTTACCTTGACTTTCTGTGTTGCACTATCCAGCGTTAGGATTACAACCATTTTCCTGCCTTTAGATGCATGCTTGTCAACTTGAAGCACCTTAAAACCCTTAGCCATCTTATGTTCGGGCAACTACACCCCTCAGGGCGCCTTAACCTCAGTCACCTTAAAACCCTCAGGGTGCCTTAACTTCATGCACCTTAACCCCTGAGAGCGCCTTAACTTCATGCACCTTAACCTCTCAGGGTGCTTTAAACTCAGGCGCCTTAGGTTGAAGTGCCTTAAACCCCTTGGGCACCTTAATGCTTGTCACCTTAACATGAGATGTGCTGTTACCGCGAGTTAAATGGTCAGGGCGCCCTGTTCCATGTGTCTCACAGCCCATAGCTCCCTTTATGCCGGACCACTCCCACCCGCCCATAGCCTTATATGACTTCGGGAACCTTAGCACTGCCCTTACCGCCGGTGACTTTACTGTGGTTTAGTAAACATACTCCTAACTTCCTTACAGTGTATGTCTTATTCTTTTATAACCCATATTGGATTATTAAGAACCAACTTAATTTTTATATTGTAAGGATTGCTGTGTGAGAGATCTGGGTTTTCTAGCTCACCATGTTATGGGTGCGCGGTGAGTTTGAGCACGCTCATTGTGTAGAGAGAATGCCATGATTGTTAGAAATGGAGCAAACAGAAAGCAGATATTAGTAAGTGTGCTGCTGGTATTAGAGTTTATCTAATCAGAAATACTTTATAATAGTTTTTTTTTTAAATAAGCATTTCACTTTATACAAATGAAATAAAAACAGAAAATGAGGAAAACAAGAATCAAAACCAGGAAAATACAAATGAAAAAACTCATAAAGCCCCTGTTTAGGATTGGTCAGAGCATTACTAAAAGGAAAAATAAAAATTTAATGAAGAAATAAAATGTGGATATACAAAATTAGAAAAAGAAAACTATTGGGTGGGTGCTCAGTAGAATACAAGTCAGCCCCTATGTAACTATACAAATTGGCAAAACATGGCATCATAACAAGCAGAGCTTAAATCAAACAGCATGATTATTCAAAAAATCTTCTAATTGAGTAACATCAAAAAAGATATAGCTGTTCCCTTGAAACAATACCAGCCACTTACATAGGAATTTAAGGAAAAAGTTGTCCCCAAAGTCAGAATCCGAGACTTCAAGGCCAAGAAGGCCTTCTGCCTCAATTGTGTAGGCTTGGAAATGTCAGAGAATATGGTAATCTTTTGACCACAAAATCTTCATTTTTTTCCGACAATATAATTTCAATATAACATTTTTATCAATTTCAGAGTTAAAGGACACTAAAGGGTATGTTTACTACACCACGGTAAAGTTACCAGCGGTAAGGGCAGTGTTAAGGTACCTGAAGCCATATAAGACAGTGGGCAGGTAGGGGGCATTCCGGTGTAAAGGGAGCAATGGGCCATTTAACGTATGTTAACAGGGCTCCTTGGCCATTTAACACATGTTAACAGGACATCGTACATTAAGGTGACAAGCATGCACCTTAGGGCACGTTAAGGCTCACAAACATGCCTTAAGGGGCCCTAAGGGCTGTAAGGCACCCTAACTTAAGGCACCTTAGCTTAAGGTGCCTTAAGTCAAGGCGCCCTAAGGGCTTTAAAGTGCCTTAACCTAAGGCACCTTAACTTAAGGTGACCTAAGTGCTATAAGGCGCCTTAGGTTAAGGCAACTTAAAAACCCTTAGGGCACCTTAACTTAAGGCACCTTAGGTTAAGGCACCTTAATGTCCTTAGGGCACCTTAACCTAAGGTGCCTTATGTTAAGGCGCCCTAAGGACTGTAAGTTGCCTTAACCTAAAGTGCCTTAGATTAAGGCGCCTTAACCTAAGGCACCTTAGGTTAAGGCACCTTACAGCCCTTAGGTTAAGGCACCTTACAGCCCTTAGGGCACCTTAACATAAAGCACATGAGGTTAAGGTGCCATAAGGATGTTAAGGTGCCTTAACCTAAGGTGCTTTAAGTTAAGGTGCCCTAAGGACTGTAAGGTGCTTTGAGCAGACAAGCATGTTGGAGGCAGCTGTACTGATGCACAGGGTGGTGCCAATGTAAAATGCTGCAAAGACAGTGGGTGGCAGAGGATGGGAATATGTGTCTCCCAGTGGAGGCAGAGGTGGCAGGATATTTGCAATGATAGGAGGACAGAGGAGTAGTGGTGCCATGCAGATCAGGCACAGGAGAGGCAAGCATGAAGAGCCGCAATGCAGAAAAGGGTACCAGTGCAAGACATGGAGTAGCAGCCTGCACAAGAAGACAGGACTGTACACAGCTGACAGAAGCAGATAGATGGGCTGAAGAATGGATGGCAACTGAGGTGATGGTGTTATGGGTTGGCAGTACAGATCTGCAGAGCCATGACTGTTACAGGCATGAAAATGATTTGAGTAGGACAGGCATAAAAAGAGAAGAAAGAGGAATTGAACCCATGAAAACTGCCTAGGGAAGTCATTGTACTAACCAGTAGGCTACACCTCCACAACTTTATACACAACAATGGCTGGATACAGAAAGACTGCAGGTCACCGCACAAAATGTCTGCTGTGTGTGCCAGGATAGGGTAGCCTCACCAGTACCCATGATGCAATACACATGCAGAAAGAAGTCTACAGCTGATCACCGAATGGAGAATGCACCCCTCCAGCACCTCAGCTTGGTAAGAAAAACTGACAGTGTGTGATACTGACACAGAGCAGCTACAGACCATGCTACTGCGCAGGTTCTGTGGTCACCCTGAGGGTGAGGATAGGCACCCAGCACCAGGTCTGCAGTACCTGTGGTGCTAGAGCTAGGCTCTGCTGTAGGTTGATGATGTTGGACACATAGCCGTGTGCAGTCAACCTGCTAAACATGATACACCAAAATGTATATAGTGTTGTCATGCACTATTGATCCTGTACATAGCTAATCCTGTTGCCTTTCTTTTTCTTCTTTCCTGTTTGAGTATTCTTGTATATTTTTATATTAGTTCTATGTACAATGTTGAGTTTCAAAGTAAATTGCTCTGAGTGAAGGACAGAGCAGTATAAAAAAATGGTTAAATAAATAAATACAAATTACTACCAGTGTGTAGCAAGTATTCCCTGCAGTGGAACCTAATGTCACCCTGTGACCATCTGTATTCCCCAGTCACATCTAGCCCTGGTGTACTGGAACTCACCCAGAATAGTGCATACCCAGTGTTACAATGTGGCTGCCTATTACCAGGGCAGAGGGGTGTCTAGACTCACATGAGGTTTACTTAGCAATGCCTATATACTGTCCTCTCTGGGTCAAAGTGATGTACAGTATATGCCCCTTGTCCCCAAAGGGCCTGAAATCTATGTTTTGCAACTGAGGCAGTGGAGGGAGATGTGGCATGGCCATGACGAGTGGCTATGGGACCAACAACCCCAGTCCAGTGGTTTCTGTCCTCCAGGGGGGTTGGACCAGTTGGCCACATCTGTATTTCTTACTAGGGCACTGGCAGACTACCAATAATGCTGGAAGACCTCAGCTGCCACCCACCAAGGTCTGACATTCACCAGCAGAAAGCACAGTCAGACTGCACTCCCCCTTCCCCTTCCCCTTCCCCTTCCCCTTCCCCTTCCCCATGTTCCAGCCATGCACATACTAACTGCAGGAAGTCCACTAGCCAACCTATACTGCATGTTCACAGAGGAACTATGTGCACCCAGAGTTAGAATGTAGAGCACAGACACCAAGCAGTTACTTCAGTGACTAGGCCCCAGAACAGAGAACACACAGATATCACTAGAAACAGATACTGTATAGCACTATGTGGGAACATAGCCATGCCATGGTCACTGCACGGTCAGAGTGAGAGTGTCTTCCCAGCATAACATGCTGTGGCCACCCTGTCCATGCAGGTGGTGGTTGGGCACTATGATGTCCAAGCCATTGCCCTACCCCCAATGCAGATGCATCCTGCCCAATCCGTCTTGTCTGGGCCATACCCACAATACTTTGCTCCTCAATATGCACATTTGCAGGCTAACACTGGAAACTTTGTAAGCATTGTGAGGACCAGTAAGGAGTAGGAAGCCACAAAACAATAGATAGACATACACACACACACACTCATATTGCAGCACTGTGCAAAAATAGGGATGGTTGGCAACCCTCCTACCACATTGGTCCTGATCATAGTGCAGGCATTGCTAAGGTGTGCAGGAGCTAGTAGTAGTGCTCTGGTGATAACTGCTGCTCTGTGTGCCAGAGCCAATAGTCTGATTCTCCATGAAGCTTGGGATAGTGGAGCCTGTGTGTATGTGGGTGTTTGTACCCCTGTTGGCTGATGCTTTGGGGATTGCACATGTTGGTGTTGTATCTGTAATGTAGTGACATGCTCTGCAAGATCCACAGCTGGAACCTGAACCTGTGACACTCTGCTCCAAGACACACTGACTGTAGGGCACCACACTGTTACCACATAGGTACAGCAGTCTCTGGGGCTACCTTTGCTTTCCATCAGACCGACCTTCTGTGTCTATACGCCAGGCACCTTCTCTAACCCTCTTCAAATCCAGGCTGAAAACTCACCTCTTCAATGCTGCTGTTGGATCTTGACTCACCTGATCTCCTTTTTCTTTTTCTGTCCCCCTTGTTTATCCCTGCCTATACCTTCTGTGTTGTCTGTCTTGACTAGATTGTAAGCTCTGATGAGCAGGGACTGTCTCTTACATGTCTGTGCAGCGCTGTGTATGACTTGTAGTGCTATACAAACGCTCAGTAGTAGTAGTAGTAGACCTTGTCTGTTGCACTGCACACCATGCACTGGAACAGGGCCACTGCCCCCGATGCCACCAACACCCCCCCCCCCCACCATGCTGACATGTCCATATGCTGTCAGTGCTGGTAGTGTGCCATTCAATGTGCAGGAAGGCGGCTGCCTAGGGTGCGGTGTCCGGGGTGTGCAGGCATACATGGACATCCACACATCCTCCCCATCATCGCCTGCCAATGTTATGTCCCTTCCACCTGGGGAAGAGATGGCTGGGGGGTATCAGCTGGTGATCTAGCAGTTCGGGTGGACCAGGTAAACGTACGTAGATTGTGTTATGCCAGAAGACTGTGGACAGGCTAGGGCATGCAATGCAGGTACAGTGTACACCGTTTAGACTACTGGGTGTATATATGTTTTAGATGATAAGTGGTCACAGCCTGCACTGCCTTACCAGGGGCTGTAGTAAAGGGTGTTTGTTCAGCTGGGTTTATGAACAGTTTGGGACGTATCCTGGAAAAGGTCCGTAGACCCTTGTTAGAATGGTCCCCAGATGTGCACTGCTTGCCCTATTATAGGCATAGTGGTACCTGTGTGACATTTGGGGTATCTACTGGGTACACGTCCCCTGGATGGGACACTGTGGAACACAGAATACTGGGCATGTTTGACCTTGGTCAGACGCTGCCTTGCTGTTTTCCAGTTTCTGTGTTCCTATGTGCAACCTAGGCAACAGCCTAGTCCACATCTGCCCCCACTGCATGTCCCTTTTGCCCCATTTGCACTATCACCATAGTGCCCTTTCCTACTTGGGCCGTACATTGCTGACACTGAAATGGTCTCTTTCTCCTGCAAAAGTGCATTTACCAACAAGTTTTCACTGGCAGTAAAGTCCTGGCGTTACTATTCCAGCATTAGTGTAGCAGGGGCTTCTGCCGGCCCACTCCCCACCCATTGACCCCTACTCTCCGCCTTCTCCCCACCCTCTGGGACATTTACCGCTGCCAGTAACATTACTGCGCATTAACGTTACATTAGGTAATGTTACCACGCGTTAACGTTACCGATGCTACATTACCGCGGTTTAGTAAACATGCCCCAACAGTGTAGCACAAGTAGGAATCTCGTCTTTTGAAGACTCAAGGAATACAGATAAATCCAAACTATCCACAGGTGACAATAAATCCTGTCCTTCCACCATTTCCCCAACTACTTTCACACCTCTAAATAAATAATAAACATTATTTAAAGAAAGAGTGGTCCTAGAGTTTTAGCTTTAGATGCTTCTTTTTTTCTTCGATATCCATGTAAATATATTATAATTGGTCAGGCTTCTAAATTTAGGGGTATGTTTACTAAAACCCCCGTTAGGTGCGCGCCGCGGTAGTCTGCAGGATGCCATATAAGGAGTGGGCGGTCCGGTCAAAAATAGCAAAACGAGATTAGCATGTGCGCTCTTGTGCGCGGCGCGCTCTTGTGCACCGCGCACATTAGCGCATGAGTAACGCGCGCGGCAAGCATAAGCAGGCGCGCTGATGTACAAATAGAGGAACAGGGCTGCAGTACAATGGTGAAGACACTGACAGATGGTGCAGGGGTCATGGGTTCAATCCCCCACTGTGCCCAATGAATAAGGCTGGCTGAGGCGCTACCATTTATGTGTAATATTGCATTATGAGGCTTTTTAATGTTATTTTAATTACTGCTGCTAGCAAACGCACTCTCAAAGCACTGTAACATAAGGTGCTGCATAAGGCACCCCATAAGGTACCCCAGAGGGCACATTTTAAAGTGCACTGTCCGCCACGGCACCCTACAATGTTGCTGAAAGGGTGGCATATAGGGCGCCATATAGGGTGCCCTATGAGGCACAGCAAGGTCATAGCACTGTTTTTGATGGCAGCACTGTGCATTTCAACGCATGGAAATCATAAGCAGGTGCGCGGTAACACAAGGAGAAACAGCAGTGTAGCACAATGGTTAAGGCACTAACTGATAATGCAGGGGTCATGAGTTCAATCCCCAGTGTGCCCAATATGTAAGGCTGGCTGAGGCATCAGCTTTGACATGTAAGTATTGTTTCCTGAAGCATTTTATTTGTATTTTAATTATTGCTGCCAGCAAACACACCCTCATGTGCCATAACCTAAGGTGCTGCATAAGGCACCCTATAAGGCACTCCATAGGGCACATTATAAAGTGCACTGTCCGCCATGGCACCCTACAATGTCCCCTATAGGGCACCCTATAAGGTGCTCCATAGGACACCTTATAAGGCAACTTATATGGACTGGCACCCTATCAGTCGCTCCATAGCATACTGTATAGTGCACCTTATATGGACGGTAACCATAAAGTGCCCTATTGGGCGCCCTATAAAGCGCCCTCTGAGGCACCTTATGGGTACAGTATGCTGAGGGTGTTTTTGCTGGCAGCACTAATGTACGTTAAAAATAGATAATGCTTTGGACAGCCCTATTAAATAACCCCACTGTGGGTTTGAACCCATGACCTCTGGTTCCACTGGTAGTGAAATAACCAGTGGGCTACAGCTGCTAGCAAACCCCTGGCTGGCTGCAGAAGGACTGCAAGTCACCACACAAACAGTCTGCTGTGGTCACCAGGATAGGGTTAACCCATCCATACTCATGATGCACTGCACATGCAAATCAGCAGTCTACAGATGATCACAAGATGGGGTATGCACCCCCACAGCACCTCGGCCTGGTAGGGGGAACTGACCGTGTGTGGTACTGGCACAGAGTAGCTACACACCGTCACATTGTGCAGGTATGGCACTCACCCTGAGGGTGAGGCGGGGCGCCCAGCACCAGGTCCACAGCAGAGATAAGCCATGCTGCAGGTCCCCAGCAGTGCTAATGTGTGAGATAGGTAGTTTCTGCAGACACACCTTGGATATATCTGTATGTTTCAGTCAGGTGTGGTCCCTATGGACCCCTAGGAGGATTATGTACCACCACCCTCCTCCTCCTCCTCCTCCTCCTCCAGGGCTGAGGGTGGTATACAGGGTCTCCCACCAATAGATCCACATTCTACCTCCCTGCAATGGTGGCAGTAGAGGTGACCATCAACCCCAGTCCTACTGGGGAACAGACACCCTACATGGCAGTCAATGCAGCTCTGTACACATCCATAACGCAATAGCAGACAGATATTAGGCCTGGATATGCTAAGCTGCACCCCACCACTATCTGATAGTCTCCTGCAGCAATCCTTCAGCCACTGCACCCTGCAAGGCACTCCATCAAGACACATAACAGCTGCAGACAGTCTGCTAGCTAGTCCATAGCGCATATTCCTGGTGGAAATGCATGCACTCAGAACTGGGATGTCAGCATACACACCAAGCAGATAAGTCAGTGAACGGGCCCCAAAAGGAAACCCACAAATATCACATGAGAAAAATACTATATAGCACTATGGGGGTGCCTAGCCATGCTGTGGTCACTGCACAGTCAGGGTGAGAGTGATCTCCCAGCAGGACATGCTGTGGCCACCCTGTCTGTGCAGGTGGTGGCCGGGCACTACAATGTCCCAGCCAGTGCCCTATGCCCTGTGCAGATGCATCCTGGCCAGGCCACGCTGTCCGGGCTATACCCATGGTACCTTGCTCCTCATTATGCACATTGGCAGGCCAATACTGGCAACAGTGCTGGCAGTGTGGGCTGTGGAGGGTGTTTGCCACCACACACTGGATAGACAGACACACACTCCCACACCTATGCCAGCATTGTGCTACTCTAGAGGAGTTTAGCAGCCCTGGCCACCACACCAGTCCTGGGCACAGTGCAGGCATGGATATTAGGGTGGTCCATAAAAATGAATTCCTGAATTCCTTTGCTCCCTGGCCTGATTCTGGTTCTCTTTAGGTAGAAAACACTGTGTACAAAGTATGAAGCCAATCAAATAATATTTAGGGGTGGCTCAACAAGTCTTGAGATTTCCCCCTGGGAGCAGATGACGAAATGTTGCATCATCTTGCATCATCCACTCAGTTCCACGCTGATTACATTTGATTGCGTCATATTTGAACTAATCTCATCTTTGAGAGGTGGCAAAGATATTGTACTATTATCTTTGTATCTTTATTCTTTTCAGATGGCGAAAAAACGTGGTTTTTATCTCATTGAAGAAATGTCCACCACAATTCTGGGGGCCAAGCTCCCCAGCAAGGAGCAAGTGTTAAGTGTATTTTTACATCACCATATGACATTAAACAAAGGCGTTAGTGAAAGTGCATCTATTGTAACAAGTGAAGTAGAAGCTTACTGGGAAAAGGCCAGGCTTCCTGTTCAAAGAAATGACAAAATTCAAGAAAAAGTAAAGAAATTGTTCAATCAGTGGAAACTTTTGAAGAAAAACAGAGGGAGAGGAGGGAAACAAGAGGCAAATGAAAAAGAATTCCAGGTTGCAATGAAAAACCTATTTGATGTGGCGCATGCCAATGCAATGTCTTTAATTCATATTCAAGAAGACAAAGAATTCTTAGCGCAACGAGAACCAGGGCGCCGCGACTCAATGTGCGCGATGGACAAGAAACTGGCCAACACGGAAGCAAGATCGCAACAGCGAGAAGAAGAACTGAAAAGGCGCAGACAAAAACATGTTGCCGAAGCCGAGGCAACTACAAGTCAAGTTCAGCTAGAAGGATCTTCTTCCACAGCAGAGTCAGGTGAAGACTCGTCGACATCTGCAGATTCAGATAACGGACAGAAGAAAGCAACTCCACAAACGAAGCAGTTTCGACCTAACAATGTCTGGACTCCAGAGCTTACAGCAGCCCTGGATCGGACAGGGACAATGGATCGCAATGCTCTGTTTGTGGTAGCTGAAACCGCCAGAAGTCTGGGACATTATCCTGGGGAGCTCAATATCAGCCGCGCTAGCGTCAAGCGCCATAGAGAAAAGCACCGTCAGCAACAATGGACGGACCTGCACAACGCATTCAAAGCCGAAGGCAAAACATGCATTGTGCATTGGGATAGCAAGTTATTGCCATCTCTCCTCTGTTCAACCACATCCGTTGACCGCCTTCCAGTTTTGATAACGGCTGTCTCCACTGGAGAAACACAACTTCTTGGTGTACCAAAACTGACATCAGAAACGGGCGAGAATCAAGCTGCAGCAGTTTATGAACTGTTACAGGAATGGTGTTTGGATGAAAAGGTTGCAGGCTTCTGCTTTGATACAACTGCATCGAACACGGGACGTCGATCAGGAGCGTGCATTCTTCTAGAACAGAGACTCCATCGCACAGTCCTTCATTTGGCATGCCGCCATCACATTTACGAAATAATTCTTGGTGCAGTATTCTCTACATGCTCTGGAGCTTCATCGGGTCCCGATGTCCAACTCTTTCGCCGGTTCCAAAAGAATTGGGGCTCCCTTGACAAGTCCAACTATCAAACTGGAAAAGACTTGGAGGTGCTGCAACCTGACAGGGATCGCATCATAAAGTTTGCGGAATCCAAGTTGGCACAGGGCAATCACCGAGATGATTACCTGGAATTCTTGGAGTTAACGATTGTCTGCCTTGGAGGGAATCTTCCTAGTTTCAATTTCAAGAAACCCGGAGCTTTCCATCATGCCAGATGGATGGCAAAAGTCTTGTACTGTCTCAAGATTTGGATGTTCCGAGGACAACTCAAAGATCTTACCCAACGGGAGGAGTCTTGTGTTCGTGATGTGAGCATTTTCTCCATCCTGATTCATGTGGAAGCCTGGTTTTCTGCCCCTGATGCCGCAGTTGCTCCTCGAACAGATTTGGAGATGCTGAAGAAACTACACTCTTACCACAATGACCGTGTTGGAAGAGCGGCCAGAGACAAACTGCAACAGCATCTGTGGTATGTGTCAGAGGAGCTTGTGGCACTGTCACTGTTCGATGAAGCTGTTTCAGCACCGACAAAGCGGGCCATAGTGTCGGCCATGATCCTGGCAGAATCAGATGAAAGCAATGAGGATGATGACGAAGACGAAGATCCCCCAAAGCGGGTCGAATTGAAAAGTTCCATGATTCCACCACTTGAATCTTTTGCAACTCGCAAGTCAATCCGTTTCCTGAAACACCTCGACATCAACAGTAATTTTCTTAATGCAGACCCAGAAGACTGGGAAGAGAATGCATCATTCAAAGATGGTCTGAAGAAAGTAAAAAATCTTCCAGTGATCAACGATGTGGCTGAGCGAGGGGTCAAACTCATTGAGGAGTTCAACGGCCGACACACCACAAAAGAAGAGCAACTCCAGTTCCTTCAGGGTGTTGTCTCGCAACACCGTAAGATGTTCCCCACATCGTCAAAGTCCTTACTAGCATCTGGACCACATTGAGTGCTTGGCAAGCATGATACCCCCGTCTATGAGCGGATAATACCCAGTGGTCTGATGAACCCTGGGGGGGATCCAGGGGCCTGATAGATAGGGACCTTGAGCCACCCCTAAATATTATTTGATTGGCTTCAAACTTTGCACACATTGTTTTCTTCATAAATGGAAAGAGAATCAGGCCAGGGAGCAAAGAAATTCCTACTTTTAGTTTTTCCCCTATGGCAGTGGACCACCCTAATGGATATGGTACGCAATACTGTTGGGGGTCACTCCCCAGGGTGGTAAACATTGTCAGAGACCAGACCTGAAGCACACTCCACAGATAGCAGAAAGGTTGCTATGATGGAGCTCAATCAGCAAACTGTGCTTAACGTAGGAATTGGTATCTGCCAGTAATCATAGCAAACGTTTGATAGCTGTGTACCATATTCCCAGGTGTAGGGTGGCATTGCTAAGGTATGCAAGGGCTAGTATTAGGAGATGCATGCAGGGCCCAATGTCCTGCCTCTCCAGGAGGCATTGGCTAATGGAGCCTGTGGGTGTGGGTGTGTCTGCCCCTGTTGGCTGCTGCTTTACGGCAGAGGTTCCCAACTCCAGTCCTGGTGTGCCAAACACTGTTTGGGTTTTCATGCTGTCCCGCATGAATATGCATGAGATACATCTGCATACCATGGGGGTTGTGCAGCACAGGCATCTTTATTAGAGGCAGCATGGAACCTGAATGGTGTTTGGCCCTCCAGGACTGCATTTGCGAGACTCTGCTCTAGGTAATGCGCCTGTTTATGGTGTCTTTGCTCTGTAGGGTAAAATGTAGGTGTTTTGGGCATGTTTACGTCATCTGCAATAAAGGTTCTGTCTGTATTAGCATGTTGTAGTAGTGGGTAAAATATGGGGACTGGGTTGGCAGGCACCATAGCTGGGACTTGACCCTGTGACCTTCTGCTTCCAAACACAATGGTTGTGTGCACTGCACCACCATGTTGCCACATAGACAGTGTATTCCCTGGTGATAACATGACTGTTTGTCCAGCAGGGCCTGTCTGTTGCAGTGCATGGCACCCACCTACACAGGGCTAGGCCATGGTCTGCTCTGGGCAGCTGCCACTGCCCCCTCCACCAACAGTACCCCTCTGCCATCATGCTGACATGCCCTTCTGCTGGTGGTGCTAGTGGTGTGCAGTCTCAAGCCATCCAATGTGCAGGTAGGCAGCTGCCTATGGTGCATGTTCTGGGGTAGGGGTGCCTGCATAGACATCCACGCTTCCCCCCAACACCACCTGCCAATGTTCTGTGCCCTTGGGGGTACCTGCTGGGTACTATACCCTGTGACACTGTGATAAACATTCTCGTGCCCATGTTGGGCCCTCATCAGTTGCTGTCTGGCTGCTGTTCAGTTTCAGCATTCCTAAGTGCCACCTAGGCATCTGCCTAGTCCGCACTGTGCCCCAGCTGCACCACAGCATGTGCCGCCTGCAGCCCTCTGTATCCCCTTTCCCAGCATCTGTCCAGTTGCCCATTCCGACATGCCCGCCCTGCTGTTGTGGAACATGTGCATGCCATAGGAAACCTGTCCAATGGAGAGGGAAACCCTGATCAGTGCTATTTCACTGTGGGATCATTCGCCTTGTATGGGGACGGAGTTTAGACCCTTCCAAAATTCATATTTATTTTTTGGGGCTTTCTTGGGAGTGTTTTTTGATGTTTCCCATTACTATCACTATTGCCCAGCTTGATTATAATTTTTGTTAATTTTGTTGGGGTCCTTTTCAATGTTTATTTGTACTTTTGTACCATGCACATGTATCACACTTATCACTTTTTGTAGGTTTCCCTGGTTTTGCTGTACATTGCTGACAGAAATGGTTTCTCTTCCCTTTAAATCGGCTCTAACGAGTGGTTTTCACTCGCGGTATTTTTTGCCTCGGATTTCAGCCTCGTTAATGTGCGGGGAGCCTCTCCCCTCCCACTCTCCACCCATTGACCCCTTCTCTCCGCCCCTGGGGAGCCTTCCTCCGCCCTCCGGGAGCCTTTCCCCGCCTTCATCGCACATTAGCGCGCCGTGCACATGAGCGTGCACAATAGTGCGCTGCGCACATGAGTGTGCACATTAGTGCCCCGTAATGGTACATTAGCGCAGTTTAGTAAACATACCCCTTATATTTGTTGATTCAGAGGACTTAGAGAAATTTTTGGTTGAGAGAGAGCAGCAGAGTGGGAGTGATAAGGATAAAGTGGGTTAGAAGGTAATAGGCTATTTTTTTTTGGGGGGGGGGTCTTTCCCTCTTTTTTTTTTTTGCTATATATTGCCTGTATGTTTTCTCTTCTAGATGTGGGCTAAGTTGACAATTATTGACTTTTTAATCAGTTTTGATTTGTGTATTTTCTTAGAAATGTATTTCAGTCATAATTCCTTTATGCTTCTTTGTAAGTATTGATTCAAATTTAAATAAATAAAGAAAAAAAAAAGAAAGAAAGAGTGCCAATATCCTGATACTCCCAAACCTCCTTAAGATATTTCTGGAACAATATAAGGGGAGAAAGATATCGTGTTACAGGAAAATTCAAACATCTGAGAATTTTAGCTCTAAAAGCATTTTCCAAATGTTCCACTTGCCGGGTGAACAAGAGACTATCCTTAACTGAAGAGGCCATTACCCCCTGAAATGCAGACCTCTGGGACTCAATTTTAGAAAGCTCTGACTCATGTTGAGAAAGTTTATCTACAGATTCCTTTGTAAATTCTGCAAATTGTTGTAAAGTTTCCATTAAAGAAACCTCAGTCTGAGAAACAATATCCCAAAGACCAACAAAATATTAATACCAGACCATCCTGATGAACAAAACTACCCAGTATCACTGGCATCCTTCTTTACTCCCTCGAAGAAAGCTATTGAAGACACCATCCTAGCTCTAAACACAACCACTGCACACACAGACCCTTGCCCTGCGCACTGGATAAAGGACCTGCGATGTGACATATCCTCAACTATAGCAAAAATCTTAAACTACTCATTCACCACTGGCTCTTTCCCATCTACGCTCAAGCAGACCTCTGTAAGACCGCTGCTAAAGAACACCAAACTTGATCCTCAAAAAGTAGAATCTTATAGGCCCATATCTAGCATACCTATGCTAGCAAAAATCATCGAGAAAATAGTGCACAGGCAATTACAGGATCATATAGACACATCAGCCCCACTGGATCCAGCTCAACATGGTTTCAGAGAGTCACATGGAGTAGAAACACTACTCACAACACTCCTCAACAACATTACCTCAGGTGTGGATAACATACACCAGGGCTTCGCTCTTGTCTTCCTAGATATAGCAGCGGCTTTTGACTCGGTATGCCATGAAATTCTCATCTGCCGGCTAAGGGAAAAAGGCATCTGTGGAACAGCACTCGAATGGTGCAAATCTTACCTGTCCGACAGATGGCAGCATGTCAGAGTCGACGGGGATACATCTGAACCTTTCCAACAAAGTCAAGGTGTACCACAAGGATCCTCTTTATCTGCATTGATGTTTAATATATACATCCAACCCATCTGTGACATCATCAGATCCTTTAATGTCAGTTACATGATATATGCAGACGATGTGCTACTATATATGCCAATATCATTGGACTGCCTAGACCTTACCCCGCTGACTAACTGCTTTGACACCATATCGGAGTGGCTCCTATCACAAAACCTGAGAATACAACACAAAAAGACGGAAGTCCTGTTCGTCTCGAGGAACACCAACTTCACCCCTCCTAGTTGTATTAACGTAAAGGATGCCCAACTCCAAGTTAAACCGGCAATACGCTACCTGGGAGTAACGCTGGACCAAAACCTTGATATGAAGAATCACATAGCCAACACAGTCAAGGCAATCTACTTTAAAATCAGATCCCTCAGACACCTACGCATACTACTTGAACCGGATGATTTCCGTACCATTTATCAAGCCCTTATACTCCCCCATTTCGACTTCTCAAACTCCATACTACAAGGACTCCCCCGGGCCACCCTGAACCCCCTGCAATTAGCCATGAATAGTGCAGCGAGGGTACTCCTCGGGGCATCCAGGAGAGATCACGTAACACCCCTTCTAAAACAGCTACACTGGCTCCCCATTCAGGCAAGGATCAGTTTCAAGATCTTACTGCTAACATTCAAAGCGGCTAAGGGGCTCACCTCTTCCTCTCTCTCCAACCTCATACAACCACTTGCACCAAACAGGCCACGAAGAACAGCAGAATTAAACACACTAGTTATCCCAAATGACACCACAAGATGCACTAGATCAACAGCCAACAGAGCCTTCCAATTCTGCGCCCCATCTCTATGGAACACCTTACCAGCACAAATCAGAGCAATACCTAATCTAAGTCAGTTCAGAAAGGCTTTAAAGCATTTCCTCTTCCTTAAATATCTCAATGGCAGCTCCGAACAGAACCCCCAGGTGAATAGCAGAAGTGGTCAAACAGATAGACCCCGCAACGGACCAACTTCACAATGTAAATAGCAAGTTGTTCCATATACTATTGTACCACTGTTGTATATAGTTAACCAGGATATCCTTTATCAGATAACCCTGCATTGTATTTAGTTTCCCCTACTTCGCCAAGTTATACTTCCTGTTAAATGTAACGACCAGACACGTGTAAACTGTCGGATGTTTTCTGTTCAATGTAAACCGCGCTGATGTCTAATAGTGCGGTATATAAGAATTGTTAATAATAATAATAATAATAATAAATATCCCTCAAAGTAATTTCACCTCCCTGTGTAGCTGAAGTCTTAAGATGAGAAATTCCTTCCGAGGAAGTTCCAACCAAAGGCAGCTGTACTATCTGGGAGAGAGGAACAATACCACCTAGAACCTGCAGAATACCTATAGAAGGATCCTCGGATATTATAGCAGGAACTCACGTCTGCCTCACCCCCATGTGTGGGCTGACCACAGAGCTCAAAGTCCCATTACCAGGAAGTGGGGAAGGGGTCAAATTCCCCAACAAGTTCAGAGAGCAGACTGAATTGCCCGTGCTCCCAAACTCTGGCAAATCTTC
The DNA here is from genome assembly GCA_033557465.1 of Ichthyophis bannanicus. Lineage (NCBI taxonomy): Eukaryota > Metazoa > Chordata > Amphibia > Gymnophiona > Ichthyophiidae > Ichthyophis > Ichthyophis bannanicus. The sequence continues at coordinate 384,219,007 of CM066037.1, read as the reverse complement.
ATCCCCTTTAGATGACATCGGGCACACACACAGCTGTGCCCCACAGATGGGGGTCATGATTTTAAAGCCCCAAAGGTGACATCAGCGACATGCCAAAGTATGAGATGTCCAAGCAGTACAGTGGCAAGACAGGCAAGTAACACCAATCTTCCAACTCTCCTGCAGCGGGGCTGAGATTTCAAAGCTCCAAAAGTGACGTCAGCAGCACGCCAAAGCAGGGATGGTCCAAAGAGCACAGCGGCAAGACAGGCAAGCAACATCAACCTTCTATAGAGTAGTGCTTTGTTGAAACCTGCTTATTAATGTAAACTGTTCTAGCTCCTTGGTTGAGCTATTTTGCTCTTATGGACTCCCATTCACAGTCTGTAAACCTTTTGCTCTATGAGGGGAACCCAGAGACAAGGAATAAGTGCCCTAGTTTCTTAGAATATGAGCAAAATAATGAGAGAGCTTCCTGAATTCTGCATGAGCAGATGTAAATAAATGGATGAAGTGGAGTAATGCAAAAAGCGTTAAAGAAAAGAGACTGACAAGGTTGCTGCAAGGTCCTTAATGTACACAGTTTGCAAGAATAATGATTTTAATCTAATGCTGTATAGAATGTGACCTTTGTGTTAATACTATTGCATCCATACTGAAGCACAGTGGACCTAGCTTAGTGATAAACCCTAAAGTTTCCCTGCAACAAAAATGTCTTTGTGATCTGAGCTAAAGAACCCACAGTGAGCTGCCAGGCTGAGCTGGTCCAAAGTTACATTTTCATATCATTCTAATTAATAATCTTACTTTAGATTAATTTCTTCTACAGAGGCAGCAAGAATAGCATAGAATAAAGAATAAAGAATAATAAAGATGCAAGAACCTTCTAAATCTGTAAATAATAAATGTAATAATTTCATTGATTGACAAGGAAAATATTTTGCCTTATTTCAACTGAGTCCTAAAGACACAAGTGGCTTGTTAACTTTACATCCTAGGACTTTTTATGAATAATAATCCTGTGATCTCACTACTTTTTCATGCCTCATTCTGTATTATTATTTTATACATTTACATATTCATTTTTTTTTTATTTTACAGATACATTACAATACAAAAAAAAATGTCTCATGAAATTACCAGGCACCAAAGTAAAACATTACGAGTAAACAAAACAGCCCACATAGATCCATGTTTAGCAGCCCACATTTCAGAGATCAATCAAGCAGTGGAAGAAAATGAAATATATATTACTTATTAAGTAACTCCAACACCTGATCACCAGAAGTATTCTAAAGAAGCAAATAAAGAAATTACACTGTTCCCAACCCACCACATTATCTATTAGTCAGAAAATTTGTCAATTGCAAGTGATCAGCAAAACATACCTAACACCATCCACTGTTATCAAACACTTGCAAGGAAAATGGAGGAAGAAAATCCCTCCTGCAGCCAGAACTCTAGGGGATATGTTTACTAAACCATCTTAACGTCGCAGCGGTGATATTATCGCACGATAAGTGATGTTATCGCACGATAACACGGCGGTGGCGTTAAGGCACACTAACGCTGTAAAATCCGGGTCTGAAGGGCGGAGTAAGGCTTCCCAGAGGGCGGAGAGAAGGGGTCAATGGGCGGAGAATGGGAGAGGAGAGGCTCCAGGCACACTAACGCTGTGAAATCCGGGTCTGAAACCCTCACGTTAAGGCACATTTGCAGGAAAGAGAAACCATTTCAATCAGCAATGTGCAGCAAAGGCAGGGAAACCCACAAGAGTGATAATTGTGATACATGTGCAGGAACCAAAAAGGCAAATAAACATATAAAAGGACGAGAACCACATTTAAAATCCCAATAAGCAAGCTGGTAAAAAGTGATATTAATGATAAACATGAAGCAACTCTACTGAGAAAGCATAAAAATTAAGATATCATGTTTAGAAGGGTCTATGCTCTGTCACCCTATGAAGTGAATGATCCCACATTGAAATAGCACTGATCAGGGTTTCTGTCGTTTAGATTGGGCAGGTTTGTTATGGCGTGCACATGTGCAGCAACAGCAGAGTAGGCAGGTAGGAAAGGGCAACTGTACTGATGCTGTAAATAGGATACAGGGGGCTGCAGGCGGCACATGCTGTGGTCCAGCTGGGGAACAGTGCGGACTAGGCAGATGCCTAGGTGGCACATAGGAATGTTGAAACTGTAAAGCAGCAAGACAGCAACTGACGAGGGTCCAACATGGGCACAACGGTGTGTCCTACAGTGTCATAGGGGATATTACCCAGCAGGTACCCCCAAGGGCACATAACATTGGCAGGCGGTGCCAGGGGAAAGTGCACATGTCCATGTAGGCACCCCTACCCAAGAACCCACACCATAGGCAGCTGCCTACCAGCACACTGGATGGCCTGGGACTGCGAACCAATAGCACCACCGGCATAATGGCTTGACAGCATGGTGGCGGAGGGGTGCTGGTGGCGGAGGGGGCAGTGGCATCTGCCCACAGCAGACCATGGCCAAGCCCCGTTTAGGTGGGTGCCATGCACTGCAACAGACCGGGTCTGTCTGACGAACAGTCATGGTATCCCCAGGGAATGATTTGTCCCTGTGGCAACAGTGTGGTGGAGTACACACAACAAGTGTGTTCAGGAGCAGAAGGTCACAAGTTCAAATCCCAGCTGTGGCTCCGGCCAACCCTGTCCCCATATTTTAACCAGTACTAAACCATGGTAATAAAGAAGGAACCTTTATTGCAGATAAAATAAACATGCCTGAAATGCCTATATGTTACCCTACAGAGCACAGACACCATAAACATGTGCAATCCCTAGAGCAGAGTTTCCCAACTGCAGTCCTGGAGGGCCAAACCCCATTCAGGTTTCATGCTGTCCCTAATAAATATGCCTGTGCTGTATTTGTATGCGTCGCCCCATTGTATGCAAATGTATCTCATGCATATTCATTAGGGACAGCATGAAAACCTGAACAGTATTTGGCCCACCAGGACCGAAGCTGGGAACCTCTGCCCTAGAGCAGCGGCCAACAAGGGCAGAAACACCCACACCCACAGGCTCCACTATCCAAAGCCTCATGGAGAGTCAGGCTGTTGGGCCCTGCACAGAGCAGCATCTCCCAATACTTGCACCTTAGCAATGCCATCCTAAACTTGGGAACACGTTCCACATATATCAAAAGGTTGCTATAATTAATGTCAGCTAACAAATCCTGTTAAACAAAATTTGTTGATACAGATTCATCATAGCAACCTTTCTGATATCTGTGGAGTGTGTTTCAGTTATTGATTCTGACAGTGTTTACCACCCCGGGGAGTGACCCTAACAGTATTGAGTACCATAGCAATGCCCACACAGTGCCCAGGACTGGTGTGGCGGCCAGGGCTGCCACACAAACCTCTATATTTGCACAATGCTGGCATAGGTGTGGGAGTGTGTGTCTGTCTATCCAGTGTGTTGTGGCTGCCTACACCTTACTGAGCCCACATTGGTTGCACTGTTTCCAGTGTTAGCCTGCCAATGTGCATAATGAGGAGCAAGGTACTGTGTGTATGGCCCGGACAGGGTGGCATGGGCAGGATGCATTTGCACAGGGTATAGGGCAATGGCTGGGACATTGTAGTGCCCGACCACCACCTGCATGGACAGGGTGGCCACAGCATGTCAGTCTGGGAGGTCGCTCTCACCCTGACTGAGCAGTGACCACAGCATGGCTAGGTTCCCCCATAGTGCTATGCAGTATTTTTCTCAAGTGATATTTATGAGTTCTCTTTTTTGGGGCCCAATCACTGACATCCCAGTTTTGGGTGCACAGTTTTTCTCCAGGAACATGCACTATGTACTAACTAGCAGAATGTCTGTAGTTAGTATCTGTATGGTTGCACCACCTTGCAGATTGCAGCAGGTCCACACTGACTGCCTTCTGCTGGTGAGTGTCACATTGTAGTGGGGAGCAGCTGAGTTGACTGGGCCCAGTACCTATCTGCCAGTAGCACTGTCCCAAGTGCGGATCCTCAGCAACTGTCTGTTTGCCACCAGGACTGGGGTTGCTGGTCCCACAGCCTGTCCTCATGTATCTCCACCGCCCCCTTGCAAAGGGTGAGAGTGCGGGTCTGTTGGGGGCAGATCATGTCCCCCGCCCTGACACATCCCTGCTCCCTAAACAGGTGACCATAGCAAGCACAGTGGATATGCACAATGTTGTGTGCAGTATGGTTCACAAGGACCAGACATGACTAGCAGTTGCAAACAGACACAGGGACCTCCTAAAGGTATCTGCAACAAATACCTGTCACACACTAGCACTAATGGAGACCTGCAACACAGCTCACCTCAACCAACCCGGGTACTGCGGACCAGGTGCTGGCCACTCCACTTCACTCTCAGGGTGAGCACAGAACATGCACATTGGCATGGCCTGTGGGTACTCTGTGCCAGTCATTCCCCCCTGCCAAGCTGACGTGCTGTAGAGGTGCATACCCCATCTGGTGAGCAGATGTAGACTGCTGTTCTGCATGTGAATTGCATTATGGGTACTGTTGGTTCTATCTTATCCTTGTAGCCACAGCAGACAGTTTTATGGTAACGTGCACTCTTTCTGTAGCCAGCCATTGATATAATAGCTCCCATAGTGATGTAGCACAATGGTTAATGCAGTGACTTCAGTAGCAGAGGTCATGGGTTTAATTCCTCTCTGTTCCCTTTTTTTTATGGCTGTCCTACACAACTACATTTCATTCGTGTAACAGTCATATCTGTGCAGATCTGTGCTGCCGCCACATTATACCCTCATCACTGTTGCCATCCATCCTTCTGTCCATCTATGTGCGTGTGCCAGCTGTGTGGCATCCTTCCCTAATGTGCAGGCTACTACCCCATGTCCTGCACTGGCACACTTCTCTGCATTGCGGCTCTTCATGCTTGCGTCTCCTGTGTCTGCTCTGCATGGCACTGCTCTCCTCTGTCCTCCTGTCATTGCACTTATCCTGCCTCCTCTCCCTCCTCTGGTGGACATGTATCCCCATCCTCTACCACACACTGTCATTGTTGCACTGTACATTACCATCACCCTGTACATCGGTACAGCTGCCCCCGATATGTTTGTCCACTTTACCTGCTGCCACATGGGCTTCATGCAGATTTGGCTGGTCCATGAGCTCCATCATCTACTTCCTTCCATCACTTGTTCATTGCCTTTTCTTGATGCTCTGTGCAGTGTTATGGTTACATCTATGTTTGAGCCATACATTTCATGTTTGTGACTTTGGGGCACCTTTGTTCCCCTGGGCACCATCTCCTGTGACACCTTGGCATCCCTGGGGGATCTTTTGTGGTACATTAGGTTTGGCCAGCTTATGGGGCGCCTTATATGCTGCCTTGAAGGGTGCCAACCTTTCCTGCCACCCTCTGGGACACATTATGACCTGCCTTGGATGACGTGGTGCTTTATGATGTGCCTTATTGTGCGCCCTAAAAGATGCATTAGGTTGCGGCACTGGGGTGAGGCTTTTTTGGCTGGCAGTGCAGATTGTTGGGATATGTCTGACTGTTACAAGCAGGAAAAGGGATTGCCTCAGACAGGCTTTTAACTGAGCCCACTGGGGGATCAAACTCATGACCACTGTATCAGCAGTCAATGTATTAACTATTGTGCTACACCTCTGTTGCTATGCTTATGGGTCAGCGCGCCTAATTAAGGCTAATGCGCATTAATGTGCTGCGGCTCCCTCTCTCGCGCGATAACCCGAAATGCTACCTTAAGACTGGAATGCCCACTCCTTATATGGCATTCTTCACATTATTGCTGGAGCTTGCGCCGGGAATATTAAGACAGTTTAGTAAACATACTCCTAGGTTTCAGCTGCAAGAATGATTTCCTCCTCACTTGTTTTGCTCAAGATAAATTAGAAAACAAAGAAACCTTTTGACCATGGAAAGTAAAATCTTTTTTTTTTAAATAACCCTTCAATATGCGCAATTTGTCTTTCTCATTAAGCTAGGTCACAATCAAAGATGCACAGGAGGGGATCATAACATTAGAAGACTCTAAAAAAAATCAGTTAAATCAGGTTCATTTTCAATTTCCACTTGTGCCTCTTCGTTGCCCCGTGACACGTACAGGCAAATAATAAATTGTTGATACCATAATATTATCAACATCAGTTAAACACAATACTTCTTTGCAATAGTTTTTGAACAACACTAGGGGAGAAAGTAAACGCATCTTAGGAAAATTCAAACAACGTAAATACTTAGCCCTGATTACATTTTCCAGGGACTCTATTTGTTTAAACAAAAAATATTTATTTTTTAAATCTTGAGCCCCAGCTGAGTGAATCAGAGCCACTTGACCTTCAAATTTTTCAACCCGTTGTCCAACCGACCATCTATCTCCTTAGATTTTTGTACAACCTGCTTGAAAACTGAACCATCTGATCAAAAACCATGAAAAAATTCCTTTGTCTCTGAAACAATTTTCCAAATGTCCAGTAAAGTAACATAAGTAGAAGGTACCGTCGATACTGAGGACTGACCAGGTAACTTTCCAACTAAACGAACAGGCTCTAAAGTTAAAGCAGCAACCTGGGAATATGAAGGAGTCGTATTCCTATCTCTTTGCCTTCCTTTTCTCCCTTTTGATCTTGGCCTATTTCTTTCCTATCAGTTAACAGCGTTCCCTTCTCTTGTTTTCTTTCACGGCAGCCTATGTTTTATTGCACACCGCCCTGACACTTATGCATGAGCAGTATATCAAGTCTTGCTAATAAAGATAAAGATGATAAAAGAAAGCAGGAGCTTGACCTTCAGCCCCACAGACAATCCAAGGTGAGGGAAAACCCCCCTCACTGTCAGTACATAGTGCAACACCTGGATTAGGTGGTGGAGTCCTAACGATGGGACTAAGAGACGCAAGTAAAGATTCAGGGGAGGTAAACCCACCGACTGAGGCTCGGAACCAACCTCAGCACCCAATAAAGAAATTAAATGCAAATATATAGGTCCTACCACATCTTTTGGCGCTTGCACAGGCTTGGCCTTCCTCTTCCACCGACCCTTAGGCATCTCCTGTGACAATACCAACAGGCACAAAGTGACCCCGAAGGGGCACCAAAAGGGCACGTACCCCTTTGGTTATGCACCCATTCGGGCACACAACCATGGGCCACCTCCGCAGCCATGGAACAGCTGCAAGGATCGAAATAGCTTTCCAGGCCTACCCTTGATGATGTCAGCACAGGGGACTCCTTTGACATGCACCGGACAGCTAGGACCCGGTAACGTGCTTCGCAACAGTGCGCTCCTTCTCCGACCTCTTGTTCTCCTTACATATTCATTTTTCTATGTATTTGGTTTCATTTGTAAACTGCATTTGCCTATTATGAAATGTGGTGTACGAGAACAAGGATTCAACTTAGCTAAATTAAACTATACATGATAAACAAATTCATTATTAATTATTGTAAATCCTTCTGGAAATTTGTAAATCAAAATTTAAAAGGCTGTATGTTCTGGACTGTTGATTGAACTATTTTATATGTAAACATCTTCCATCATGGTTTATAAAAACCTTCTTTTCAACCTTTACAGGAAAGGGAGTTATTTCTAGCAGATAGGTCAGAATGACAACAGGTCAGTGGTTGAAACAGAGCTATTTTGCAAGTCATGGATCAGTTCCTAGCTTGAGTTTAGAAGAAGTGCACTAGGGGGAATTTTAAAGCTGATGACAGGTTGGAATGGCATCTGGCTTTTGAATAAAGCAATATGTATGGCTTTTTTTTTAAATATGCAATTTATGAGCTGCACTCTATATGCTAATTGTGCTCCCTGAGGCAGCATGTATCAGGGGTTTGCCTTGAATTGTGGGTTGTTTTATTTTTAGATTGTTTTTTAGGATTGTGCCTTAAATATAATTATATTTTAGGATTATTCTTTTGATTGTCTCAATTAAAGTCCTCTGTTTGTTGTTTTCAGCTTTTTGGTATTTTGAATTTTCTATTTTTTATCCATCAAGTCAGCAGTTTTATAGCATCCCACTTACACTAACCTTAGCTTAATCATTAATGCTGGATTTGGATATGCTTTGCAATAGTAACCCATGTCCCCTACTAGAGACATTAAATTCCTTTCAGATTCTGAAGCGATGAGATCAGATACAGTAGAGCAGTAGTGTAGTGTTCCCTGATGCAAAGTGATTTTCAGAGGAGTAGATCTAATAAAGCTCATGAGCCAAACAGGCTCTTGCTTTTTCTCCTCCCTGTCCTAGAATTGAGCTGAGTCTCGAGATAAAATTTTCAGGCAAAGGAAGTAGGAGTCTCTGAAGATTCATAGGGATTTAAAGATTTGAAAAGGACTCAGAAGTGAAGACTGATGAATGAGGAGTGAGTTCCATACTCCATGGTCTCACTAGAGAGACATTTGCTCAAAAAATGTTCCTGTTGGGATTTTCCTGTGGCCTATTTTCAAAAGGTCACAGTGCAAGGCTTGACAGAAGCAGACTCAGGAGCAACATCAGAAAATATATTTTCACCGAAAGGCTGGTGGATGTGTAAACTGGTCTCCCATGGATATGGAAGAGATGAGAGCTGTCATGGAATTCGAGAAAACTTGGGATAAGCAGATGATCTCTACGTAGTTATGAAAGGAAAGCCTGAGACTGGGATCTGCGGCACTGCACCAAGAGTGAAGGACTGACTAGAGGGGCCTTATAGTAGGGTCCACAAATTAAGATCCTGGAGAGCCACAACCCGATCAGATATTCAGGATTTCCACACTTAATATGGATTAGATATATTTGCTTGCACTACCTGTTCTGAACACCAGGAGAGCTCATACATGATTATTACAGAAATCTTGAAAACTCAAGAGTTGCAACCCTCCAGGATCAAGGATGGAGTCTTCTGTGCTATGGGGATAATGCTGGAAAGAACTTATATAGTTAGGATGCATCTGGTTAGAATCTGATGCCTTCTTTCAAAAATGTTGCAGCAGTCAAAGCATAATTTGGCTAAATCATTACCAGAACTTCATCCCACCCAATATCACACTGTCAGAAACATTACACTCAAACATCATTAATTAGGGGAGGAAAAGATTCCCTTCACCATTAGGTCAATTGATCATGGCTGGTAAATCTTGGCCGTGGATCGACACCATAACATCAATGATCCAAAAAACTCCCACTGATATCACAACTATATACTGTAGTAATCCTTTATAATCCACACATTGCTGTGAACCTTATATTTTTTCAATTTACTAAAACATTTACTATCCCAGCTTATATCATTAGCCACAACTTATAACATATAACATTTGCTGCTTAACAGAGAACTGATCCTCCCAGTTTGTATTAAACAAATGACATGCCAATAAATGCTGAGTCCCAAGCACAAAACTTTCTACGTGCTAACCCCTCTAAGGGGTATGTTTACTAAACTGTGTTAGTGCAAATCGCGTTAGGAGCCGCGTTAGTGAAAGGAAAGCCAAAAAAGGACATGGGCGGGACATCCTAACCACTAACGCGCGTTCCAAAAACTAACGAGCGTTACAGGGCGCCGTGGCACGTTACTGTGCATTAATCGTATGAAGGCGTACAGACACAAAGCACTGAAACAGAGCTGTAGCACAATGGTTAGTGTACTGACCGCTGTTTCAGGCAGCATGGGTTCGAGTCCCCAGTGTGCCTAACACAGAAGGCTGACCCAGGCATCACCCTGCACATTACATAGGGAATGAGGAGGCATGTTTTTCTTTATGTTGAGTAGCGGTGCCAGAAACACACCCTCGCAGTGTGCCTAGCCACGTGCGTGGCTGCGTGCGTTGGTACGTGTGTTTTTACCAGTGTGGGCATCTAATATTACAGACTCTTTAGGGTGTCCTGCACCTATGCATTATGCTAACAGATGTACGTGTGATGGCCTATGGTGTATCTGAGCCTGTGAGCAGGTGCTGGATTTACCCAGGGTTGGATTGTGCCAGTCACACCCATGATGCACTGCACATGCAAATCAGCCGTCCACAGATACACACCATGGGGAATGTACCCCCACAGCACCTCAGCCTGGTAGGGCGGAAGTGATCAGGTGCACCCCCACAGTACCTCGACCTGGTAGGGGGTACTGACCATGTGTTGTACTGGCACAGAGTAGCTACACACTGTCACATTGTGCGGGTACTGTGCTCACCCTGAGGGTGCAGTGAGGCGCCCAGCACTAGGTCCACAGCACCGTCCATAGCTGAAAGAGGCCATGGCACAGGTCCAAAGCAGTGTTAATGTGTGAGCTAGGTAGTTTCTGCAGGAACACCTTGGACATCTCTGTCTGTTTCAGTCAGGTATAGCCCCCATGCACCACCACCCCCAGGGCATCAAACAGGGTCTCCTATCAAAAGATCCACAGTCTACCTCCCTGCAAAGGTGGCAGTAGAGGGGAACATCAGCCCCAGTCCTGCTGAGGAACAGACACCCCACAGGGCAGTCAATGCAGCTCTGTACACATCCATAACACAATAGCAGACAGACATTAGGCCTGGATATGGTTATGCTGCACCCCACCACTATCTGATATTCCCCTGGTACAAGCCACTCCATCACAACACATACCAGCTGCAAACAGTCTGCTAGTGCCCAGTGGAGATGCCCACACCCAGAACTGGGATGTCAGCATACACAGCAAGCAGATACATCAGTGACTGGGCCCCAAAAGGAAACCCATATCTATCACATGAGAGAAATAGTAGATAGCACTATGGGAGTGCCTAGCCATGCTGTGGTCACTGCACAGTCAGGGTGAGAGTGATCTCTCAGCAGGATATACTGAGGTCACCCTGTCTGTGTAGGTGGTGGCCGGGCACTACAATGTGCCTGTCACTGCCCTATGCCCTGTGCAGATGCACCCTGGCCAGGCCACCCTGTCCGGCCTATACCCATGGTACCTTGCTCCTCATTATGCACATTGGCAGCCCAATACTGGCAACATTGCTGGCAGTGTGGGCTGTGGAAGGTGTTTGCAGCCACCACACACTGGATAGACAGACAGCCACCCCCACACCTATGCCAGCATTGTGCTACTATAGAGGTGGTCAGCAGCCATACCCACCACACCAGTCCTGGGCATAGTACAGGCATGGATATGGTACACAAGACTGTTGAGGGGTCACTCCCCAGGGTGGTGAACACTGTCAGAGACCAGACCTGCAGCACACACCGCAGAAATCAGAATGATTGTTATGGTGGAGCTCAATGAGCAAAATGTGCTTAACGTAGTAATTGATATCTGCCAGTTATCATAGGAAACGTTTGATAGCTGTGTACCATATACCCAGGTGTAGGGTGGCATTGCTAAGGTATGCAACTGCTAGTATTGGGAGATACAGGCAGGGCCCAATGTCTTGCCTCTCCAGGAGGCATTGGCCAATGGGGCCTGTGGGTGTGTGTGTGGCACTGTTGGCTGCTGCTTTACGGCAGAGTTCCCCAACTCCAGTCCTGGTGTTCCAAACACTGTTCGGGTTTTCATGCTGTCCCTCATAAATATGCATGAGCTACATCTGCATACCATGGGGGTGGTGCATAGCTATGCAGCACAGGCATCTTTATTAGAGGCAGCATGAAACCGGAATGGTGTGGGGCCCTCCAGGACTGCATTTGTGGGACTCTGCTTTAGGTAATGTGCCTGTTTCTGGTGTCTGTGTTTGGTGTGGTAAAATATAGGCCATGCGTATGTTCTCTGCAATAAAGGAGTGCCTTTACTATCACTGTTTAGTGGTGGTAAAACTATGGGGACTGGGTTGGCAGGAGCCCCAGCTGGGATTTGAACCTGTGACTCTCTGGTCTTATAGGCACTGGTTGTGTCCGTTGCACCACACTGTGGCCACAGAGACAGTGCAGTCCCTGGAGATAGGAAAACTGGCCTGACGAGTCAGAAACCCTGCTCTGCACAATTTTACTGTGGGCTCATTTACCTTGTATGGAGACAAAAGTGCAAATAAACCTCAAACAGACCTCAAAAAAAGGGGCAAACACCCATAACCGAGCTGGGCAACAATGATATCATTGGGCAACAATGAAGAACACTCCCAGGAAAGCTCCAATAAAATGAAATGCTTTTTGAAAGGGTCTACGGAGCGTAGACCCTTCCAAACATCATTTATTTTTTTTGGAGCTTTCCTGGGAGTGTTTTTCATTGTTGCCCATTGCTATCACTGTTGCCCAGCAGGATTATACTTTCTACAATATTTCTTGTGGTCATTTTTAAAGTTTTATGTGAACTTTTGTTCTGTGCACATGTATCACACTGCTCACGTTTTGTAGGTTTCCCCGGTTTTGCTGTACATTGCTGACGGAAATGGTTTCTCTTCCCTGTAATATGCCTTTAACGGCAGGTTTTCATTCGCGTTGGAATTGAGCTCAGAAATTCAGCGCGTTAGTGAGTGGGGAGCCTCTCCCCGCCCACTCTCCACCCATTGACCCCTTCTCTCTGCCCACTCTCCACCTTCTGCGCTGTTTTAACGCGCCGCGGGGCTTTACGATCGTTACGTGCGGTTAACGCGCGTAGTATGACGTTAACGGTCGTTGGCGCGTGATTACGCGCATTATACTGCACTTACGATCATTAACGTCATACAACGCGTGTTATTCAAGTTTACCGCACTTTAGTAAACATACCCCTAAGACACATAGCTTACCTGAATGTTGAGCTTGATGTCACCAAGGATGCCCAAAGCACTTCACATAAGCTTCCTCATGGGACCAACAACCATACAATCTCAGCAAGCTCATTCAGAAGTTCTCAAAGTGCTCACATCCACTGATCAGGCTCACCAAACTAACAGAGCCTCACACAAACACCTCACTGGCCATTAGCAAACAATTGAAAAAATATAAGGTTCACAGCAATGTTTGGATTTTAAAGGATTACTATATAGTTGTGATATAGGTGAGGATTTTTTGGATCATTGATGTTATGGTGTTGATCCATGGCCAAGATTTACTCACCAGGTTCAATTGACCCAATGGTGCTGAGAACCTTTTTCTCCCCTAATTAATGATGTTTGAGTGTAATTTTTCTGACAGTGTGATATTGGGTGGGATGAAGTTCTGGTAATAATTTAGACCATTTCCTTCATCCTGACACTACTGGACTGCTCTGGGTAAAAGCATAATTTGTGGCTGCTAGATGTCTGACCAAAAATTATGCATTTAGAAGAAGGCAGGATCAGAGGTGTTCCAGGTGTGAGGCCAAAAGTTATTTTGATAGTGATGATATTAGTCAGGCCAGTAAGAAGTCATGCCCATGAATTTGCAGAACAAAGGTTGGTGACTTGCAGCCACATAACCTGAGCACAATCTAGGATAGATAAAATTAGAGGAGGTGGAAGCAGAAGCCCGCTCGCAGTGGAGCTTATTGGATCAGCAAGTGATGTGTTTTATCAGTGACCATATATAAGAAGATCCAGGCAGACACTCCTTTACTGGTTTATTTATTTATATTTCCTAATTACATGTCCAAATTCCCTCCATGCGGCATACACTAAAAGTGAAACTAAAATACAAAGCCACACAAACAACAATACAGTAATTCCATTCAACCTCCTCCAAATGTGCACTGAAATAAATGTGTCTTAAAGACACATCTAAATATACTAAGATTCATCTCTTTTTTGAGTCCTATCAAAAGGTCAACCCTTCCTAATCTCTCATAGGCTAAGGATTGTTAATAAAGTCCCTTCCTGTGAATGCAGGGATCTGCCAGGTCTATAAAGAAATAATTTCTTGGAGAGGTAATTCAGGACCATACCCTGCAAAATTTGAAAAACAAACAGTATTTGAAAATGGCTAGGAAGCCAATGTAATTATATTAAAATTGGAGTGATATGGTCTGACCAATGCAAATCTTTAATCAATTTTTCAATGGTGTTTTGGACTAATTGAAGATGGGTGATTGCATTTTTAGGGAGATCAAGCAGTAAAGATATGGAAAAAACAATATCCGAGTCACAGTGGCCAAATTAGATTCTCAGAAGTATGAACACAATTTGCCTCAACATAAAAAAGAGCCTTGGACCACCGGTGTAATATGCTGTGAACACACCCCTTCCCAGCTAACTCAGTCAAGGCTCTTCAATAGAGCAATGGCGCCATGGCATCATGTTGCCATGACCGAGATACCAGCCACCGTAAACAAAAGCTTATTCCCCACAGCCCAACCCCTGATCTGGTCTCCTAAGGCCGGGGTCGGGCTGCGGGGAATGACCTCCGGCCCCTCCTGCCACAAGCGCACCCCAGCATTGAAAAAAATAACACATCCAGGGAAGCTATTCCACCTCGGAGGTGGAATAACTTCCCCACACATGTTGCTGGCCCTGGACGTACAGGGCCAACATTAGAATCAGCCTTGTATATCCAGGGCCAGTGACCGCCAGCCCAGACTCCACCCCCGAGCTTCCCTATCCCCGCCCCCCTCTAACTTCCCTGCACAACCGTGAGGAAGTTAGATGCAGCGGGGGTAGGTACAAATAGCATGCCCGGTATTTGTGGCACAGAATTGGGTCCTGTAACTCTAAAGGCTATGATTCAGGATCACCAGGAGGTAATATGATTTGATTTGATTCACACAACACATTTTGCTATAATCCTAGGATGCTCTGTGTAGAATGGCATAAACTCCATATTCAGCAAAGAACATATCAGATCACCTTCCCATGTATGTTTTGCAATGAAAACTGTGTACCTAATTTTGAAATGAAAAAGCATGACCCAGAAGATACTGCTGTGGAAATCCAGGAGAAAACTGGACACTACTGGAGAAATATATGAAATACTTGGAAGTGTTTGATAATGACTGCCCGATAGACTTACAATCCAAGGAAAAAAGTTCCCTTTGACAGAATTTGTTCTTCATCTGAGCCAAAACTTAAATCTCTAAGGGAATATCTTGAAGAGAAATTAAGAAAGGATTCATCAGGCCTTCGACTTCTCCAATGGGAGCCCTAGTTTTTTTGTACCCAAGAAGGATGTCTCCCTTTGACCACATAGACAAATGAGCACTCAATGCTGCGACCATCGAGAATCAGTACTCACTCCCACTTATCAATAAACTGCTGGAATGCCTCCAATCAGCATCAATTTTCACAAAGCTTGACTTTTGGGGGTCCTACAATCTTATCCATATATGAAGAGGAGATGAATAGAAGATGCCTTTCACACCTGATATGGATATTTCAACTATCTAATGATCTCATGTAGCATAAGAAATGTCCCTGATACTTTTCAACACCTGTAAATGAGATATTCTTTGACCTGCTAGACTAATATGCTGTAGTGTGTCTGGATGACGTTCTCTGAAAAGCTGGAGGATGACAAGCAAAATGCCTGTCAAGTATTAGAGCATCTAAGGAAACACAAGCTGTACGCCAAGTTAGAAAAATGTGAATTTGATAAGAAATCCATAGATGGATCCTTGGAAGATCTCAGCTTTGCTGGAGTAGACAGTTCCAAAGGATTTCAATGGGTATACAGCAGTTTATTGCATACTTTTATCAACTTTTTACTCCAAGATTCTCTAGAATAACTGTTCCACTGATGGATGTTTTGATGAAGAGTACTCCATTGAAGTGAGTGAGAGCAACAGCAGGCTGTTGATAACCTCAAAAAAAAGTTCATTTGTGCCCCTATATTGATACATCCTGATCCAGAACAGCCTTTATAGTGGAGGCTGATGCATCCAAAGGGGCTATTGATGCCATACTATCCCAGAGGAAGTCACTAGGGAAACTCTTCCATCCATGTACTTTTATTGCTGGAAGTTAACAGCACCTGAAAAAAACCTACCATATCTGTGGCAAAGTATTATTGGCCATTAGGATCACCTTTGAAGAGTGGCACCACTTCCTTGAGGGTGCACGCCACCAAGTCAAGGTTTACATGGATTATAAGAATTTGGAACTTCTCAGAACCTCATGGAATATGAACTCCACCAAAACCTATTGATCACTTTCTTGACTCAATTTCATCATGACCTAGCAACTGGGAACCCAGAATAATAAGGAAGATGCCCACTTTCAGAGAGAAGTCTGGTATCAGATCCAAAGTCTCATGCCACGATCCTCCACCTTCAGAATTTTGTCCTGAACATTAGAAATATGGACATATTGGAGCATATAAAGGTGAGTTTGCCCAGTAATGTTTGCTCAAGAACTACAGCTGGGAATAATGAGATCTAGAAAGGAGATGGAATGAACTGATATCAGAGATTCCTTTACAAGAAGGGCAACTTATACATACCTAAAGACAAGGCACACCTAGAAGTACCCCATTGCTGCCATAATGTCTTACTTCCAGGCCACCCTGACATTCACAGGACCTGATAAGAGTTGCCGAGACTAAAGATAGTGAAGGTGAGATCAGAATATAAAATAATATGTTAATTCCTGTGAAATTTATGCCCAAAATAAGGTTCCAAGAGAAATCCCCCAAGGACTGTTAATGCTACTACCCACACCCTCTAAATCTTGAGAGTAGATTTCCATAGACTATTACAGACTTACCTGTGTTACAAGGGAAATCCACAATCTTGGTGATGATTGATTTTTTTCCAAGATTGTGCACTTCATCACCGCTGTTGGCCTCCCATCAACACATGAAACAGTGAGAATGTTGGTCCAGGAGGTCATCCACTTTCACAGGCTGCTTCTCACATAGTTTCTGACTGAGATATGCAGTTCACTGGGTGACTTTACTGATAAGTGATGATGTTTCTAGACATCCAAGCCCACTTACCTTCAGTCTACCAAACAGAATGTGTGAACCAAATCTTGGAACAATACCTACGAAGCTTCTGCAATTGCCATCAAAACAATTGGACCCAACTTCTTCCAATGACAGATTTTGAATTTAACAATTCAGAAGATTCATTAGCCAATTCCTCACTATTTTTTAACAAGTAATGGAATTCACCCTTGCTTTCATTCTGGTGAAATCAGAGATTCAAGAGCTCCAGCAATAACAGACAGAGCAAAATCACTAAGCATGAATAATGTGCGTAAGTGTGACAGGAAATGGAAATGGTAAAAGAAGCCTAGAAAAGGTATGCAGACAAGTGACACAAAAAAAACCCATTTCACTGTCAAGGATAAAGTCTGGGTCTCCACCAGACATTTGAGGAGTAATTGATCTACTAGTAATCTTGATCAGAAGTTCATGGGACCTTTTGTAACGCAGGAACAAGTGAACCCAGTGGCATTTCGAGTGCAGCTCCTAGCAAACCTTTGGATGCATCCTATGTTTCATGTGGCCCTGTTGAAACCATTTAAATAGAATACCTTTACAGGTCAGCATCTCCTGCCTCCACAATCAGTGACCATCAAGGGACATCAAGAGCTCATGTTTCAAGGAAATCTTGATTCAAAGTTCATTCAGGGCTGTCTGAATTATCTGGTGAACAGGAAAGGATATGGTTCAGAGCAGTCCAGCTGGGAACCAGCTATCAACATCCATACCAAGACCTGCTAGCCTGTTTCCATAAGGATTACCCAGGGAAAATGGGCCCTAAGGTCCCAGGGGGAGGGGATAATTCTGTCAGACCAGCCAGGGGTCAAATCTGTGGCTCTGTAAACTGGAGGCTGATGACTTGCCCGAGCCTACTCTGTGAGAGATAATACTTACAGACAGTTTAGGAAGAAGCCTGCCCCTGAAAGAGCATATTGGACCATCAAGAGGTGTGTCTTATCAGTGACATATATAAGAAGAGCCAAGCAGAAACACCCTTGCTGGTTCAATAGTTTTGATGGGTGAGTCCCTTCACTTTCATGGTGGAATTGTTGCTTCCAAGTGCTTGCCTTCTTCTATTCCTGCTAGAGACCTCTGGCTTCTGACTCATGCCTGGTTCCTACTTCATTCTTCTAGAAAATTCTGGTTTATGATCCACGTTTAATTTTTGTTCTTGCCTTCACTGTTCTGCCCTGGGCCTAGTGTTTCCATAGCTCTCATGCCTAGGGTAGGCCCTAACAATATGAGGCCACTATTCAGATAACTTTGGGAGATAATTTTGTAACAGGATGTTTATCTAAAAAGTATGAAAAGGCATCATTTTGTGCCTGAAAGCAAACAATATATAAAAATAACAGGGCATAATAATTACCAACAAAATATCCAATACTCTAAAAAGCTCAACAAGGCTAGATAAAGGACCTCAAATAGTATGAGCAACAAAGTTTCTAGCAAAGAGGATCATCATCAGTCCAGGGACCCCCAAACTACAGGGCTTATATAGAATTTCAATTCCCCAAGCAATTTGTGTTCTTTCTTTGCATATCAAAATTAGAAAGAAATCAAGAGAGTTTAGGATGGGCAGATGATTTCTAAATATGAAAGAAAAATCAGAGACTGAGGACTATGGCATTGCATTAGAAATGAAATTGGCCAGTAAGGATGGGTCTTAGATGGAATGAGGTTGATATTTAAAAGAACCTATGTGATTAGCATCAGGTGCTAACTGCATACTATAAGTCCTCAGTTTTAAAAACTTTGCAGTGGCCAACTCATATGGCTTGGCTAGAAAAGGTCTAGATAAAATATTTACAGTAGATCAATTTTCAAAGGAAATCATACAGAAAGCTCAGAATAGCCTCACTGCCCAGCACCTCCAGCTGTCAATCAGCACCCCCAGCTCTACTATGTCCTGCAGAGAGAGCACACTAAACCTGCTCAGCCTGCCAATGCAGATTTGCAAGAGCACCCAGTATGCCTGTCTGAGATCCTTGCCACTCTACGACCCCACATTCTGGAACTCACTGCCATCCACCCTAAGAAGCATTCACAGCAAGCACCTAAAGACCCGTCTTTTCCAAAAGCACTAGGACACATGCTAGCTCTCTAAAGAATCCACCAAACGGACTCCTGTGCCTGACTTGTTGAACCTTTTGTACCTACCACTGATGTACCCCACTGCCTCCACACTGTGTCTCCGCTATTGAATGTCCACTACTTGAAATGAACTTGTCACACTACTTATCCACTACCTGTAACTGAACTTGTCGCACCACGCTACTCTTTCACCCTGTCTTTCTACTGTTATTTGACATCGTTTTGACCAGTAGAAAAACGGTATACCAAAACCAGTTAAATAAATAAATAAATAAATATTGGTGGCCAGTAAATGTAAACTTAACTATCTACATATTTTCAGATACTGTACAGGTAGTATCAGAATGAAAATATGACTAACTGCCCTAACACTATCTATATAATGAAGGGATGGAGGAAGGGTGAAGTGAGGGTGGCACCAAAAAATTAACCATACAGCAGCAATATTAAGCCACTAGGAGGTCATTTTAGAAAGGCTAAATGAAATTTGGATGTGCCATTTTGGAAAGATGGTGACATAGACAGGCACAACGCAGATATGTCTGACTAGCAGGAGAGGAGGAAGGCACGTGTGCACTGTTTCGTAGATAAACAGGACTGAAACACAGTAGGCTAACATGGTAGAACGGGAACCTTAGATGCAGACTCGGAAGTCCAGAGTTTTTTAGCTGGAGGAGGGCTCCAGGCAAACTGGCTTAGTCAGTAACATCACCATCAAGTGTATCTGCATCGCCCTGCTTGTCTACGGAGAATGTTCTTTACCTTTAAGGTTATAAGTATGTAAGTTCCTTGTACATAGCTCACAGTGTATCTAGTTCACCTTGAAATCATTGATACATTACACAAACACATACACTGTCGATTCAATCACTGCATGCCTACTCCCACGCACACAGCCTCGTGATTTGTTTGATGTGCAAACCGCTTTGATTCCAGGATAAAGCGGTATATAAATCCTTTTATTACAACTTGCGATGAACGCTGCTGCCTGCATTCTCTGTGGTTTATCCAGAAGAACCCACATCACGCCCATTCTTAAAGACCTTCACTGGTTACCATTAAACTGCAGACTCACATACAAGGCACTGCTCCTCACATTCAAAGCCATTAACATGATATCCCCCTCGTCCCTCACAGTCCTCCTCACCCCCACCCCCAACAACAGGTCGAGAAGGACGGTAACTGCCAACACGTTGATTATCCCTAAGGAATCCACAAAATGTACACAAGCAACCAGGAATAGAGCCTTCGCTTTCTTTGCCCCAAAGTGCTGGAATAACCTCCCACCAAATATCAGAGCAATCAGAGACCTCACACAATTCAGGAAAACCCTCAAGCATCACCTATTCCTTCTACATTTTTCACAGCCAAACATGACACAACCACATCCCACACCCCAACTCACTCAAATCGGACCCAACACCTCGCAAACCATCTAAGACAAACCGAGCTGCAGAACCGCCCATCAGGTACATTCAACAAGTGCTGATATACTGACTATATTGAGTATTGTATGGCTGTAATGATTAATGTATTAACTGAGAAGACCCAACCTTAACCATTCAGTTTGGGCCTAACATCTAACTTGTAAATAGTTACTCAGCCACTGCTTTGATGGTTGAATATGTAAATAGTTCACTCTGTTACAGCTCCAAGTTACTGATCCTGTTCTATGTAAGCACTAGGCAGTTCTCACTGGCCTAGTGCAAGAATTGTTAATTGTAAACCGCACTGATATTAAAGAGTGCGGTATATAAAAGCTGTTAAATAAATAAATAAATAAAATAAATATGTCCATGTATGGATGTTTCTGAGTGGGGCATTTCATAGATGAGGTGGGGTGACGGCATGTCTGAAAATGCAGATCCAGAATGTATTTTGGAAGCATCCAGACATATGAAGAGTATTGCCCCTCCATGTGCCACACTAGACCTGCAATAAAGGTGGAATAAACAGAGGACATTGCTGTCTAGCTGTGTTATTGGTGATTGGAGGAGATTGGCATTTGAACTCCTGGCCTGTCAACTATGTGCATTAGGTGTCCTGTCAGCAACCCCTGTGCCTTGTTCTATATAGTGTCTGTCTGCTTCCCAAACATTCCCAGATTCCATCCCATCCATTCCAAGCCTCCAACCCCAGTGTACCAGACCCACTCCTATGCTGTGTCTTTTGTCTCTATGGGCAAGTGTCTTGTGAGCTGTGCATAGGTTCCATAGTGTTGTATGTCTGCGTGGTTCCCTATGTTCTGTGTTTGTGCTAAGCTTTTAGACCCTGTTTTTGTCTGTGTGTGTGCCTCCCTGCCCTATGCTTCTGCTGTCCAGTTAGTTCCAGTGTGGGTGTCAATATTTGTATGTGCATCTGTGGGTGCTTGTGTCTATGGAGGGCTGTGTGTTTGTGGACGAGTGAGTGTCTGTGCAAGTGAGAGTGATTTGGTGTGTGAGGACATCATAGGATGGTGATGTGCACTAGGTTGTTGGTGGTGGGGTGCACAAGGGTGCTGATGATGGGAGTTAGCTGGCATGGAGGAAATGCAAGGAGGCATCCATATCATAGGCTTCATAGGTCCATAACCACATACATGGACCTAATTGATGAGTAGTGCTTCATCAGGTTCTGCTTTGGTAAGGCAGCCATCCACCATCTCTGCTAGGAGCTGCAGCCGCTCACAGTGCACACAGTGGCCAGCCCATGCCTGTCCACTTCAAGATCACCGCAGCCAGCAGTTTTCAGTCTATGTTAGCAGTCACTGCAGATTTTAGTCAGTCAGTCAGCAGTATCACAGCATATCTTGAAGTTCCTGAGGTTCTTCATAACCCACATAGATGACTATGCAGCCTTCCCACAGACAGTGCAGCAGAGGCAAAAAACAATGCTATGATTCCATGAGGTGCAGTGCAAAGCAAATGTGAGCATGAAAAATTCCTGTATATAGCCAAGTTGTACATAGTTCCTAAAAAATTGTAACCTCCAACTCACTGACCCTACCCGCAAATCAAGTTACCAGTAAATGGTTTGCTTGTGTTCCATGTACCTGTTTCTTAAGTGCCTTGTAAACCACCCCTGATCTCTGGAAGGGGCAGTATAGAAATGAAACAAATAAATAAATTAAAAAAAAAAATAAAAAATGAGGTGACTGGATTCCCTGCACATACTGTATGTGACCCTCAGGCCTCCATAAGGGAGCAAACTGATCTTCTGGAATAAAAAGGCATTCCACTCCCTCAACATGCAAGTTGTCTGTAATGCACCGAGTGGAATAACACATCTTTCCCAGATTCCCAGGTTCATGTCATGATGCCTACATAATCACCCACTCAGGAATCTATGAGCAATTTGAGAGCAGTGCAATATCAGGTGGATGGCTGCTAGGTAGGATATCTCTTGGACCCTTCCTCCTCTCCTAACCAACTGTGGTACCTGGCTGACTGAGAGCCGACTTGCACTGTGCTGCACAAGAGAAAGGCAGATATATCATTAGCCTGATTTTTGTTCCCTTTATCCTGTCTATGCAAGTGGCAGATGATACTCCTTGAGACCATAGCTCCTAACCCCCATAGCGGCACCACATTCACAAACAGAGAAGTGCTATAACAAGGCCCACAGGCTCATAAGGGCTATATTAGAAAGAGCCTCTGGCCAGCTGAAGAGCCACGTCAGTTATCTGGACTGGTCTGGAGAACTGCTGTATAGCCCTACAAGGGTATGTGAGATATTGATAGCCTGCTGTATGCTACATAATTATGCATTGCAGTAAAAACAACCCCTGCCAGAACCACAGTATATAGCACAGGAAGAAACAGATACAGACACAAAGGTACCAGGATATAGAGACACAGGGTTTGACAGCAAAAAATGACCTCATACACAGACATGTCATGTGAAGATGAATGTTTATTGTTAAAGTGAGCATATGTGAACCACAAAGCATAATATAAACCGCACACCACCCGCTTTCCTACCACTGAGAGCATAACTCAGGTCTCCTCCCCCTCACATACCCCCACACACCTTCACACACCCTCCCCCCTAACCTCCCCCCTCATATGCCCCATGCTCCCTCTCTTTCCACCACATTCTGGGGATATGGTACTAATGCTTGCCTCATTCCTGTACCCTTTCCCGACCTCTTCCTCTCTTCCCCCTAACCAATGACACATGCACCTGTGCCTGAGTTATAGTTGTTAGTGTGCTGAGCATAGTATCACTGGAATCAGAGAAGCCACTGTTGTCCTCTTTGTGCAGACCTGCCTGCTCTCTGCAATCATGGAAGGAGGAGAATGGATGACCTCTTCTCATGGGAAACAGAACCCAAAATAAATATTGGAGGTAGGGCATGAGCAGCAGAGGTCTGTGCATGACTAGTTCTTATGGTGGTACTGGTAGTGGTGCTGATAGTGATGCATGTAGTAGTAGTAGTAGTAGTGGTGGTAGTGGTGGTGGTAGCTGCAAGAGGATGGGAGATGATTCCTATGGTATGCCTGCAAGATCACAATGGCATAGGCCAGAAGATGGAACATCAGATGAGCACACAGCTGAAAGGGGGGCCTCCTCATCAAGGTATTCCTGTAATGAGGCACTGAGTATGGAGATAGAGGTGTCCAGATGCTGTGTGGCCTCCAGTTGGTAGTTGTGTACTGCAAGGGATCGGCGCATCAGCTTCATTTTCTCCACCCTTTGAGCTTGGTGGGTCCTGTTCTTCTGTAGTAGCAGTTCTGCATACAGAAGAAATCTATTGGACTTTTGCCATACATTGGCCTCTCTTGGATCTTTGCAGCTCCTTCAGTGTTATACTTGGTGTCTTTGTAGCATCTCTGATTAATGTCCTCCTTTCACGGTCTGTGAGTTTTGGTGGGCTGTCTTCTCTTGTCAGGTTTGTAGTGGTGCCATATTCTTTCTGTTTTGTTATAATGGATTTAATGGTGCCCCATGGTATATTCAGAATTTGAGATATTTTTTTATAACACAACCCTGATCTATACTTCTCCACAACTTTGTTTCTGACCTGTTTGGAGTGCTCCTTGGTCTTCTTGTTGCTTGCTTAGTGGTGTTGCAGATTCAGGGGCCTTTCAGAACAGGCATATTTATACAGGCATCATGTGACAGATCATGTGACACTGATTGCACATAGGTGGACCCTAATCAATTAATAATGTGACTTCTGAGGTTAATTGATTGGACCAGATCTTATTTAAGGGTTTCATAGCAAAAGTGATGAATGCATACGCACTCACAACTTTTCAGTTTTTACTAGTTTTTTTAATATATATACAAGGAATTTTGTTGTAATTTTACTTCATCAATTTGGACTATATTGTTAGGTCCATTACCTAACATCCAAATGAACCTCCATTTTCATTCCAGGTTGTATGTGATGCGACAAAACAGGACAAAAACCAAGGGGATGAATATTTTTGCAAGTCACTGTAATCCTCAAGCAGCTCAGAGAGAAGAGCTACAGATTAGATGAACCCTGTAATCCTCAAGCAACTCAGAGATTAGATGAGGCCTGTAATCCTCAGACAGCTCAGAGAGAAGAGCAGCACAAAAGATGAGGCCTATAAACCTCAAGCAGCTCAGAGAGAAGAGCTGCAGATTAGATGAGGCCTGTAATCCTCAAGCAACTCAGAGAGGAGAGTTGTAAATTAGAGGCCTGTAATCCTCAAGCAGCTCAGAGAGGAGAGTTGTAGATTAGAGGCCTGTAATCCTCAAGCAGCTCAGAAAGACGAGCTAAGATAAGCAACTTGAATTTAATGCAAGAAAGGAGCCAGTGTTCTTTAAGGAGAGGGGTCACATGATCACTTTTCTTTGATGAATATAATAATTTAACTGCCGTGTTTTGAACATGCTGAAATTTCTTTATCTGGTACTATGGCGCACCAAGCAAGGAATTAAAATAGTCCAAACGTGTTGATACCAGTGCATGAATTATTGTTTTTAGTGCCCTTTTACCCAAGAAATTCTTTAAGGACTTTATTCTATGTAAGGCCACATCAGCTCTTGGTCATCTCAGATACCCGATTCGCAAAAATCAATTTGTTGTCCATCTTACATGTAAAAGCTTCATTGAGTTTTTTATTTTAACTGGAATTGATTTTATTATCTGAATAAATGGGATTTTATTTCTTTGAAAGACAATCCAGAGTGCCTCAGTTCTAGATGGATTAAGGACTAATTTATGATCATCAATCAAGGCCTCTATCGTATGCAAACTGGGCTGTAACTTATTTTGGAAATGCGAGACCCATCTATGAGAAGTTATTAATACCTGAATGTCATCAGCAAAAATGTAGCAACTTAACATTAGCCCCTGAATCAAAGGTGCAAGGGGGGCAAGAAAAAAGTTAAACAATGTAGGGGCTAAGATTTAACTCTGCGGAACCCCATAGGATAGTGGTCAGACTGATGATGTTAACTATGGTGACTTGAAAGATCCTATCTGATAAGTATGAACAGAACCACTTCAAGACTACTTCTGAGAAACCAGCTGCAACCTGCGAAAAAGATTATGATCCACAACATCACAAGCAACTGTCAAATCCATTTGTATCAGTAGGACATCACAAAAATAGTCCTGCTGCAGGATAATGTTTTTTAAAAGAGCCAGAAGCACTGACTCTGTGTTGTAGCCAGCTTTAAAGCCAGATTTTCTTGGATGTAAGGTATTGTTTGAATTTAGAAAATGTATATGACTGTTGTAGTTGTTGATATGGAAGGACAGACTAGATAGGCCATGTGGTCTTTTTCTGTTGTCATTTTTCTATGTTTCTATGATTTGTACAGAAAATGCCTTCTCTAGTAATTTTGCTGCAAACAAAATGTTTGAGATAGGATGATAGTTCTCTGAAAGAGAAGGGTCTACACGTGGTTGATCTAATAGTGGACGTATTACAGTGCCTCCAGTCTTTAGTGACACAACCTGTCCTTCAATAAGTGAGGAAGAGCCTATCAACTATGGAGGAGGAAGCATTTAAATAATCCAATAATTTTTGCATATGAAATAACATTGATATTAAAATGAGAAAGATGGCATTGATATTTATCAGGGGGTGAGTTACTAGCCCCCTCAGCTGGACTAGGCAAAGGAAGTGGTGGAAAACTATGTGCCTTTAATTTGGAAAGACTCCCTTGGCCGCCATGGCTCAGACCCCCACTTCCCCCACTGCCTGACCCACAGCTTGCCAGCTGGGACCAGGATTGAACGGCGGGGACCCACTCGCACCCAGCCCTGGCCTTGGCCCTGGGGGACTTCCCTGGCCCCGATCAACCTGAAAGTGCTGCTTATACCATCTTTGCAGTAATATAAGCAGTATGTCCCCACAGGCCCGGCAGCATGTACAGGGCAGTGACCTGAATTGGCCCTATAAGTGCTGCTGGGCTGGCTCACCTCTGCTCCACCCAGACCCCGCCCCCTCCAGTCCCCACCAGCTCTCCCCATCTTAAAGCACGGGACATGTGGGGAGGGCAAGAGGGGGAATAGGGTCCAGGTGGCTTGCAGGGCTGCACGTCCCACCGGGACATGCAGCTCTGCAACCCATCGTTTCAGAATGACCTCCAAAGTCTTTGTAATGCGAAAACTGGAAAAGGTATCTGGGTGAATTGAGTAGAAGAAGATGCATTTAACGTGCTAGGAGCAAACTTCTTGAGAACACCAAAAAGCTGCCTAGGTTAATTTTCCTTTAAGTGGATCTCCGCTCTTCAGTATATATCTGTCTATACCATATATTCATTCCATGCACTCCCCTGATGATGATGATAGTAATTTTGTAGAAACCTATCTAATAGATATCCTTCTTTCCCTTACTTTTCCAAGTAGGCTACAGTAGTTGCAAGTGCCACAGGGCCTTGTGTGTCAGTGCATGCTGATAAACTCCAGTATCATGCATGCGTCCCACTCTAACAGTTAAACAACATATATTTTTTTCTATAAGGAAGTTTAACTTAGAAGCTCTTAATGCATACAGGGTTATAAGTACATGAATTTAAATAGCTGTATAATAACTTAAAGAGATAGTGCTAGATGACTGTATTTGTGCATGTTGGATCCTTAACTTTGTGTTTTATGTTTGATCAGCGGAGTTGGATCCATAGTGCTGTAGAAATAGGTGTGTCTTTGAGTATGAAGTTCCAGATATGTGGGATAAACAGCAAGAAGGCTCTTTTGGAGGTGGTTTGACTACTTCTGGTTTGAATATATGTAACTGTCAGTATCCCTTGATTGGCTCTATGCCTTGTCTTAGTTTCAGGAGGCTTTGAAATGAAGTTTTGGAGAACGTTGGCTGATTGCTGGTGGAGTATTTTGAATTGGTTAGTACTGCCTTATATCTAATTCACATGTGTACTGGGAGCCAGTGCAAGTGGTGTAGTATGGGTGTGATATGATTTCTGCATGATTAATTTGGTATTATCCTTGTGGCTGTGTTTTGGACCATTTGTGGAGGGTTGAATGGTTGTTTTTGGGAGGCCCTGATAGACAATATTACAGTAGTTAAGAATTGGCATTATGAGGGCCTGGCAGACATCCCTGAAGTCAGAGTGGTCAAGTAGTGGTTGGAGCCAGTTAAGTATTCTTAGCTTGTGGTATGCTGCTTTAGTGACATTCCTGATGTGGTTTTGAAAGGTTAATCCTTGGTCCAGTGTGATTCTCAGGTATTTGACCAGCTTTTTATACATCTAGAATTACATCTCTTAAGTTAATGCTTGGAGGTGGGTTATTAGATTTAGTGTTATGTGGAGGACCTATGTTTTCTTGGTTAATATTCTATGAGACAATTGCTCATGGCCTTGAAGCAATTTCCTATGTTTGTGTATTCCGGGTTGTCTGTGCAGAAAGTAGTGTAGCTAAAGATGTTGTTGCTCTTGTGCTGTTGAGTCGGTGTCGACTCCTGGTGACCCTCTGGATAGTTGACCTAAACTTTGTTTGGTCTTCAGCCAAGCAGCTCATTGTTGATAGAGTGGTGTTCATAGCTGCTGTTATTGTATCAATCCATTTCATTGCCAGCCTTCCTCTTTTACAGAGACCTTTTACCTTGCCTAGCATTATGTCTTTCTCCAATGATCTCTCTCTTCGCATGATGTGTCCAAAGTATGAAAGCCGAAGTCTTGTCATCTGAACTTCTAAAGAAAGCTTAGGTTCGATCTCCTCTAGTACTGACTGATAAGGATATTGTCAGCATATAAGTGATATTGATGTTGGATGTTGTATTGATGAATGATGGTGCATACTGGTTGTATAAATATGTTGAAAAGGAGAGACAACAGAGCTGATCCTTGAGGAAGACCTTGGTTTTGTTTGTATTGGTGAGAGGTAATGGGTCCAACTTTCACTTGTTGATGCCTGTCTTCTAGGTAGGAATGAAACCATCATAGAGTAGTGTCTGTTAGGTCTATAGATTGTAGGCAGATAGGAGTTGGTTATGTTGTATGGAGTCAAAGACTGATGCAATGTCTAAAAAGATAAGTATAAATCCTTGGGTAGTTTTTTCCATTCCATTGATGAGATTGTCAAGTAGTGATGTAATCAGGGTCTCAACACTATGGGACGGTTGGAAACTCTGTTGGTGTGAGTCAAGTGGTGAGTGAGCTTCTATGTGGTCTTGCAGTTGGATTTGGATTGCTTTTTTGATGGTTTTGGCTATGAGTAGTATGCTTGAGATTAGTCTGTAAAAAATTGGAAATGATGGGTCCAACATGGGGTACTTCAGTAGGAGCCTGATAGAGGCACACCTTAGACGTTTGAGCATGTAACGCTAAGAGTGAGATAATTGTGTTCCTTATCGTTCCTCCAGTCTGGTCCCGAACCTCTGGGGTTTTGCTACTCCTCTAGCAGCTTGGAGACTGAGAAATGTCATCCTTTTGATGACACTGGTATAAAACCACAGGAACCACCTCCTCACTCCAGTTACCTCAGTCTCCAAGCAGCTGGAGGACGGGTGAGCCCAGAGGTTCGGGGTTCACTAGAGGAACAATTAAGGAGAGATTAGAATAGTTTAGTTGGGATCAGTATTATTTAGAACTGGTTGAAGTGTTTTAGTAATTTTAGACCTTGTCTGTAGCTTTAAGACAAGCGAGTAGGTGGCCTCTCTCCCCCTCTCTCCTACCGTTGATGGGGAGTTGACACAGAGTGCTGAATCCAGAGGTTGAAGGAGCAGAGCACCGACTCCCGAACCCATGGTTATGGGTGAGGAGCCGGCAGCTTAGGCACTAAAAGCACAGCAGAAGTTTTATTTTTTTTCTCCTGAGCGCACTGTGGGTGCCGACGTTGGTGAGACATCTTCAATGCGGCAGCTGTGTTTCCCGGCCTTTTCTCTCACCCGTCGCTGAAGCCGTGGCTCTCGGCTGAGCACGGGGAGAGATCAGCAGAACGCAGAAGGCAGTGTGGCAGCAAGTTCAGAAGGTAAGGGGAAGCCCGAATCGCATGTAGCTTAAGGCAATCAGGGCATCTCTGTTGCAGTTGTGTACGGATAGAATTGGCAGACTGGGCTGTGTGTTGGCAGCACGGGAAAAATCTTTTAGCTTGATAAGCATTCAATGGTTCCAGGGGCATACGGAATACTTCGTTTTTGTGGATTTTCCACATATTTTATTTATTTATTTAGCTGCATTTATATCCTGCTTTTCACCGGGTCAAAGCGGTTGGGGGATACATTTAACACGAGGGGATATGAGACACATAGACTAATACTTACAGGGAACATGGGCAATGGAGGGTTAAGTGGCTTGCCCAAGACCACAAGGAGCACCTGTGGGACTAGAAACCCCAGTCCTTCTGGCCCAAGGTTGCTGTCCTCTAGTGGGATTTGAACCACTGACCTTCCGGCCTGTAGTACCTTGCCCCAACCACTAGGCCACTCCTCCCTCATATTTGAGCTTGCCTTTCGAATGAAAACACTATATCTGAGTTAAAAAAAAAAACACCATGTACCGCAAGAGATTTTCCCTTTCAGTCACTACCGGTACTTCAGGCAAATGCTGTAGAGCCAGCAACACAGTAAGAATACTGGTGTTGGTTGAGTGGCAACAGAGAGGTTTCACTGTAATGGGATGCCTTCTAGACCGCAGTGTTTGGTCTGTGGTACTAGAAGGGGAGCGGTGTCTGACACAGGAGTCTGTTGAGGGTGCATTAAAGAAGCGGCTTCAATGGAACAGGCATTGGAGGTGGAGTCAGAGTGTCATAATGGGACACCATTAACCTGACCGGAGCCGGTTTCTCCCACTTTACCTCTTCCGGAACCAGTAGCAGGTACTTCTTTCACTCTGGATCTTCCTTCAGTCCAGCCGTCTTTCCCGGGAGGTTTAATGGCTATTTTTCCCCAGACTTTGTTACCCTGATTCAATAGGCATTTGGAGTCACGCAGAAAACACTCTTGACTGGTTCCACAGATGGCGTGCTGGGGGAGAAGCGGCCAGGGACTCCTCTGACCTCAGGCGTTACAGGGGTCCTTTCAAAGAAGTCCAGGTCTGAGAAGGATCGACCTGAGCAGTCCGTGATTTCTGAAGTTCTCCTCCTCTCCGAGGAGGGGGATCTAGACTTGGAGTTGGAGGAAGGAGAGCTAGTGGAACAAGAGGATCAAGCTAGAGTGGTCTGAGCTTTCTGGAGATAAGAGTTACCAGCTCTCATTTCGGAGACACTTAAGGCGCTTAATATGCCGGCGGCGGATCCAGCAGAAGATTCCACCATAGAGGATCCGTTATTGCAGGCGTTTCGGAAGACTCAGAAAGCCTTTCCTGTGCATAGAGTTGTTAAGGAAATGATTCAGCAAGAATGAGACATGCCTGAGGCCAGGCTTAAATGGTCCAGGATTATGGCCCGTCTTTATCCTTTGAGTGACCAAGATCGGGAATTGTTTAAGTCACCAAAGGTGGATGCAGCGGTCTTGGCGGTGACCAAGAAAACTACCATTCTAGTAGAAGGGAGCACCGCTCTCAAGTATTCCC
This sequence comes from Ichthyophis bannanicus, assembly GCA_033557465.1. Lineage (NCBI taxonomy): Eukaryota > Metazoa > Chordata > Amphibia > Gymnophiona > Ichthyophiidae > Ichthyophis > Ichthyophis bannanicus. The sequence continues at coordinate 384,188,222 of CM066037.1, read as the reverse complement.
AAGACATAAAATTGGATACCTTGTTGAAACAGGTTTTTGATGTTAATGCGCTATCCATGCAAGCTTCTATTTGTGGAGCATGGGTAGCGAGAGCTTGTCTTTGCTGGTCGCAGTGAATTCAGAGTGAAGAATTGGAAGAGACGGCCATGGAAGCGGCCAGGTTGGAGCCCGGGGTAGCTTATCTGGCTGATATTCATTATGACCTCATTAGGGGGTTATCCAAGAGTATGGCATCGGTAATAGCGACACGAAGGTATCTTTGGCTGCGCAATTGGGCAATTGCGCAAAAGCACGACTTGGTAAGCTTCCTTTCAGAGGGAGGCTGCTTTTTGGAGAAGATTTGGACAAGCTGGTAAAGAATCTAGGGGAGTCCAAAGGCGGAAGACTGCCAGAGGATAAGCAAAGGTAAGGTCGACCGGTTTCGACAAATAAGGGCCAACAAAAGGAGTTTCATCATTTTCGGTCCCCAAGGTTCGGTCAATTTCAGAGAGGGCATTTTTCCTATAGGAATCATGGATTTTGGGGTTTTTGAGGAGCGGGCAGAGGATTTGCAGCTTCCTCTGTCTCTAGTCTTAGGAAGTCCCAATGAAGCCAGGAGGACCCAGGTAGAGGTACCAGTGGGAGGTCGGTTAAGAGAGTTTTACCCTACCTGGGTCAAGATCACATCAGATCAGTGGGTACTGGAGGTCATTCGAGAGGGGTATGCTCTAGAATTTCAGCATCTGGTGATCGACTCTTACGTACAATCCCCATGCAGTGCTCGGTCCAAGTACGAGGCTGTTCAAGACACTTTAGAGAGACTCCTATCCCTCAAAGCAGTGTTCTGGTTCCTCCAGACCAATGCGGTTCCGATCGATACTCCATATACTTTGTGGTGCCAAAGAAGGAAGGAGCTTTTCAGCCAATTTTGGATTTGAAAAGAATGAATCGATGTCTTGGGGTGTCACATTTTCATATGGAGACCCTGAGGTCGGTCATAGTCGCAGTAAGAGAAGGAGAGTTTCTTACGTCCCTGGATTTGTGGGACGTTTACCTACACATTCCATTCGGCTAGAACACCAGAGGTTTCTCAGATTTGCAGTGCCTATGGGGCATTTTCAATTCCAGGCATTGCTGTTTGGACTGGCTACGGCGCCCAGAACTTTCCCCAAAGTGATGGTGGTGGTAGCAGCGGCATTACAAAAGGAAGGACTCTTGGTGCATCCTTATCTGGATGATTGGCTGATCCGAGCAAAGTCCAGAACTGAAAGCGAGTTGGCTATGGCCAGAGTGGTAACCTTTTTGCAGAGCCTCAGTTGGGTGATCAATCTGTCAAAAAGCAAGTTGACTCCATCGCAGAGTATAGAGTACCTGGGTGCTCGGTTCGAGACGAGCACAGGAAAAGGTTTTCTCCCTCAGAGACGGGCGCAGGCATTGAGAAAGCTAGTCTGCAAATTTTTGGACAGGAGGAATCTGATGGCATGGCATTATCTGCAGTTGCTCAGTACCATGGCAGCGACACTCGAGCTGGTACTGTGGGCAAGAGCACACATGAGACCGTTACAGAGAGGATTCTCTGTCTTGGAAGTTACCCTGCCCACTGGAAACTCGTCAGGCACTACAATGGTGGCTATGGCCAGAAGTTCTGGAAAAGGAGATGCCATTAGAGGCACCCTGTTGGTTACCCCTGGCGATGGATGCCAGTCTATTAGGCTGGGAGCTCATTTCGAGGGGCAGTATGCACAGGGACAGTGGACCGCACTAGAGAAGAACTGGTCAATCAACAGGCTGGACCTGCAGGCGATAACGTTGGCACTTCAGGGGTTTTGACTTTGTCTCCAGGGAAAAGCCGTTCAAGTGTTTTCGAACAATGTGACTGCAGTAGCATACGTCAACCGTCAAGGTGGCACCAGTAGTGTAGCACTGGAAACCGAAGCACAACAGCTGTTCGATTGGGCCGAGGTAAACCTGCTGGTGCTGTCGGCAGCTCATGTAGCAGGAGTGGAAAATGTGGAGACCGATTTCTTGAGTCGAGTAAAGGTAGATCCAGGAGAATGGGTTCTCCATCTGGAAGTGTTTGTGTGCCTGGTACAGCAAAGGTCGATCGGTTCTTCAGCAGAAGGCGAGAGAAAATTTCAGAAGGTCTAGATGCTCTCATCCAGAGATAGCCAGAAGAGCAACTCCTGTATGTGTTTCCACCATGGGTGTTAATAGGTCAGGTGTTGCAGCACATAGAGGTTCACAGAGGACAAGTAATATTCATTGCGCCGGATTGGCCAAGATGTCCTTCGTATGCGGACCTGTTGAGACTAGTAGTAGACAAACCATGGTGCCTTCCTCTTCGGAGGGACCTTTTATCTCAGGGTCCACTGCACATGCCTCAGGTGGATCGGTTCTCATTTATGGCATGGCTCTTGAAAGGGCAAGGTTGAGAGCGAGGGGTTACTCGGATGCGGTAATTTCTAACTTATTGAAGGCTCGGCAGAGGTCTACTTCATTAGTGTATGTTCGTATTTGGCGTATATTTGAAGCATGGTATCTGGACAGGAACATCAAGGCATTGAGAGCTTTGGTGCCGCAGATTTTGGCAACCGCGCTGATGTCTAATAGTGCGGTATATAAGAATTGTTAATAAATAAATAAATAAATAAATAAAGCATTTTTTGCGGGCAGTATCTCTGTTGAGACCGCCATGTAGACAAATGGTGCCAATGTGGGATCTCCATTTGGTGCTGCAAGCCTTGGTGCATGAACCTTTTGAGCCTTTGTCTAGAGCGTCGCTAAAGGATCTTACACTTAAAGTGATTTTTCTGGTAGCAATATGTTCGGCTCGAAGAATTTCGGAGTTGCAGGCTTTGTGTTGTCGGAAGCCTTTTCTGTCCTTTTTTGATACAAAGGTGGTATTGAAGCCTGTGCCGTCCTTTTTGCCCAAAGTAGTATCACTGTTTCATATGAATCAGGTTGTTTCCTTACCAGTGTTCGCTGGGGGTACTACTGGTAATGCCTCAGGGAAGTTACATCTCTTAGATGTTCGTCGAGCTTTGAAGAAGTATATCCATAGAACTACAAGTTTCCGCAAATCGGATAGACTGTTCGTGCTATTTGGGGGAGTAAGAAAAAGAGAAGCGGCATCAAAAGCTTCCATTGCAAGATGGCTTAAAGAGGCGATTGCGTCGGCTTATGTGTTAAAGGGCAAATCCGTACCAGAAGGGCTGAGAGCTCATTTGACTAGGGCACAGGCGGCGTCATGGGCCGAGTACAGTTGTGTGCCAGTGGTTGAAATTTGTAAGGCGACTACCTGGTCATCTTTAGATTTTTTTCTCAAACATTACCGTCTAGATGTTCAGGCAGAAAGGGATACCTGTTTTGGATCAGCGGTGCTTCAGGCTGGTCTAGCAGATCCCTCCCGTTGACTTTTTTCACTGCTCTTTTACATCCCCAGAGATGAGGGACTAGACTGGAGGGATGATAAGGAAAGTGAAATTAGACTTACCTGCTAATTGTTGTTCCTTGAGGAACTCCAGTCTAGTCCCGTATCCCTCCCTAGTAATTTCTTTCACAGGTAAGCTGGAAAAGCAACAGTGAAGGTTATGGTTCATGAAAGGGAGGGGGAGGTTTTCGAAAAGATGGGGATTCAGAGGGGGTCCAAATTCTCCACAGAGAGGGGGAAGGGCGGCCCTAAGCAGTTTAGCAATAGCTATTGTGAAATACAGTAGAACAAAAAAGGACATAGTTTCTCCTTTACAAGCTATTAGTTACGTTATTGTTACTGTTTTTGGTAGTAGTATTTGCTACTTAATTGTTGCTCCGGTGAGTATGCTTTGTCAATAGGTTACTGGAGTGAGGAGGCGGTTCCTGTGGTTTATACCAGTGTCATCAAAAGGATGACGTTTCTCAGTCTCCAAGTTGCTAGAGGAGGAGCAAAACCCCAGAGGTTCGGGACTAGACTGGAGTTCCTCAAGGAACAAAAATTAGCAGGTAAGTCTAATTTCAGCTTATTCTAAGTAGAATTGGGTTGTTCCTGTTTAATGAAGGACTAGAAAGGGGGACTGTTACTTCTGGAGAGAAATCTGCAACTGTGAGTATATACTTCTGGTAATTTTCTAAAAAGAATTCTTTGTATTAAAGCTACTTAATCTGTGAACCCACTGTTTTTGTTGGATCAGTTAGGGCCTAGTAGCAGCAATTAAAGTTTGAATTTAAAACACAGAGGAGAACTTTCTGGTTACATTTCATACCCAGCAGAGAGCTTGTAGTTTAAATTTAATAGTCACTCAGGGCCAAGTAACAGCAAAGTACTTTTAGTTTAAATTTAACACACAGAAGAGAGCTTTCTGGTTACATTTGGAACTCAGCAGAGAGCTTGTAGGGTACATTTAATAGTCACTCAGGGCCTAGCATCAGAAAAGTACTTTTAGTTTTAAAACACAGAAGAGAGCTTTCTGGTTAAATTTAGAACCCAGCAGAGAGCTTGTAGTTTAAATTTCATAAGAAGTTAGAGCCTAGCAGCAGCTAAGAGCTATAATTTAAATCAAATCAGAATTTAGCTTAGCACAAAAGGCAAAACAGGGTCAGTACTCTTTGAGCAACAAATAAAGTCTTCTAGAGACCTTTACAAAGAGGCCTTCTACCTAGGGGGCAAGAGACCTGTGAAACCTTTTCAATAAGTGTTAACACCAGGTGGCAGATCAAAAGGCCATTTTGAAAGACTCCTCCTATCCAAGCAAGGACTGTTAATTACCCAGGAAGTTGGTCACAGCATTACCTCAGCAGCAGAGGCATAAATAGCTCAACCATAGCTCTGTGATCCTCTGTCTTGAAGGACTAGAAAGGGGGACTGTTACTTCTGGAGAGAAATCTGCAACTGTGAGTATATACTTCTGGTAATTTTCTAAAAATAATTCTTTGTATTAAAGCTACTTAATCTGTGAACCCACTGTTTTTTGTTGGATCAGTTAGGGCCTAGTAGCAGCAATTAAAGTTTGAATTTAAAACACAGAGGAGAACTTTCTGATTACATTTCATACCCAGCAAAGTACTTTTAGTTTAAATTTAACACACAGAAGAGAGCTTTCTGGTTACATTTGGAACCCAGCAGAGAGCTTGTAGTGTACATTTAATAGTCACTCAGGGCCTTGCATCAGAAAAGTACTTTTAGTTTTAAAACACAGAAGAGAGCTTTCTGGTTAAAATTAGAACCCAGCAGAGAGCTTGTAGTTTAAATTTCATAAGAAGTTAGAGCCTAGCAGCAGCTAAGAGCTATAATTTAAATCAAATCAGAATTTAGCTTACCTCAGCAGCACAAGACAGGGTACTGTGTAGCAGCCCTCTTTTAATAAGTGTTATTTCTCTCCCTCCCTCCCCACACCCACCCACCCCTGGGATAATCATAGCTTTATAGGTACATACACATCTTAAAAGACAGGAGGTGCTTTCAGGTGAAGCTCATTACCCAAATCAGTCATACACTAAGGACCTGAGATTAATTAAGCTTCAGGTGAACAAGGTATATTAAACGTATTAGGTACAGTTTTATTGGTATAAATACCCATAGCAACCCCTAGTAAGTAAGAACTTAAAGATCTAGACACAAACTTAAAACTAAGATGCAGACAGCAGTCCAGCAGTGGGATGGGGGCTTTCCAGTCTTTTGCATTGAGTGTCACATGTATGATATTCTCCCAGTTGGTGAGAGGTCTTAAGTGTGCACTAGATGCAAGGAGCTCTTTGCTCTCAGGGAACAAGTCCGTTCTCTTGAGGCTAAAGTAGCAGACTTGGAAAACATAAGACAGACAGAGAGGTACATAGACGAGACCTACAGGGATATAGTCCTGAAGTCCCACCTCAAGTCTGGCAGCACCCCTGTTGCCATGGAGGAGAGAGGTCACGTGACAGGATAGCATCACCCTGGTGTGTCAGGAAGTGATCCTGTAACTAGGACCTGTCCTCCAGGTGATGTAAAGCCCTCTCGCACCGAGGAAGTTTCTCCAGGGCCATGTGCCCATGAGGGAAGGGTTAGGACAGCCGTTATAGTTGGTGATTCGATCATTAGGCATGTAGATAGCTGAGTGGCTGGTGGACGTGAGGATCACCTGGTAACATGCCTGCCTGGTGTGAAGGTAGAGGACCTCACGCACCACCTAGATAAGGTCTTAGATAGTGCTGGGGAGGAGTCTGCTGTCTTGGTACATGTCGGTACCAATGACATAGGAAAATGTGGTAGGGAGGTTCTGGAGGCAAAATTTAGGCTTTTAGGTAGGAAGTTGAAATCCAGAACTTCCATGGTAGCATTCTCCGAAATGCTTCCTTTTCCACGCGCAGGACCCAAAAGGCAGGCAGAGCTCCGGAGTCTCAATGCGGGGATGAGACAATGGTGCAGAGATGAGGGTTTTGGATTTGTTAGGAACTGGGGAACATTCTGGGGAAAGGAGGGGCTCTTCCGAAGGGATGGGCTTCACCTTAACCGGGATGGAACCAGGCTGATGGCATTAACCTTTAAAAAGGAGATAGAGCAGCTTTTAAACTAGATATTAGGGGAAAGCCGACAGTCGTCCAAGAGCAGATGGTTCGGAAGAATGTATTCTTGAAGGATACTACCAAAAGCAGAGAGGTTCCACAAAAGAGTAAAGTAGCCCAAATGCCCTCAAATATGGAGCAGACAGAGCTTAAAGATCCCAATTTACCCATGTCTAACAATAGCCAAATTAACATGAATAAAATACATTCTCTAAAATGCTTGTATGCAAATGCTAGAAGTCTAAAGAATAAGATGGGAGAGTTAGAATATATAGCACTAAATGAAAGGTTAGATATGATTGGAATATCAGAGACATGGTGGAAGGAGGACAACCAGTGGGACACTGTGATACCTGGGTACAAACTATATCATAATGATAGAGCTGATCAAATTGGTGGAGGGGTTGCGCTCTATGTTAGAGAGGGCATTGACTCAGAAAGGATTAAAATTTTGCAGGAAACAAAATCTGCTGTAGAATCTATATGGATTGAAATTCCATATAAAAGGGGGAAGGCAATGGCAGTGGGGGTGTACTATCGAGCACCTGGCCAGAATGACCAAATGGATGATGAAATGCTCAAAGAAATCAAGGAAGCTAACAAAAGTTACAGCGCAGTAATAATAATGGGTGATTTCAATTAGCCCGGTATCGACTGGGTCAGTGTCACGTCAGGACATGCTAGGGAGATAAAATTCCTAGATGAAATAAATGACTGCTTCTTGGAGCAGCTGGTTCATGAACCAACCAGAGGGGAAGCCATATTAGACCTAGTCCTTAGTGGAACACCAGATCTAGTGCAAGAGATAAGGGTGTTGGGGCCACTTGGCAATAGTGATCATAGCATGATCGCCTTTGATTTAATTAGTGGAGGAGGGATAGTAAGTAAATCCACAGTACTACCTTTTAACATTCGAAAGGGAGACTATGATAAAATGAGGAAAACAGTTAAGAAAAAACTAAAAGGAGCAGTTGCAGAGGTTAAAGACGTACATCAAGCTTGGGTGTTGTTGAAAAATACTATCTTGGAAGCCCAGACCAGCTGTATTCCACGCTTTAAGAAAAGTGGAAGTCCAAAAAACAGCCAGCATGGTTTAAAGGTGAGGTCAGAGAGGCTGTTGTTGCCAAAAAAGCATCTTTCAGGAAATGGAAAAAAGAGCCAAACGACGAAACCTGGAAACAGCACAAGCACTGGCAAGTCAAATGCAAGGCATTGATAAGGCAGGCAAAGAGAGAATTTGAGAAGAAGCTTGCTGCGGAAGCAAAAACGCGAAATAAAGACCTTTTCAAGTACATTCGTAGCAAAAAACCTGTGAGAGAGTCAGTTGGTCCATTAGATGATAAATGGTTAAAGGAGCACTAAGAGGCGACAAGGCGATAGCGGAGAGACTGAATGAATTCTTTGCTTCGGTCTTTACTGAGGAAGATGTAGGGATGTTACCCATGACTGAAGTGGTATTTAAAGGTGCGGAAGAATTGAAGGAAATATCGATACATCGGTAAGATGTCTTACAACTATTAGATAAACTGAAGAGTAGCAAATCACCTGGGCCGGACGGTATACATCCAAGGGTGTTGAAAGAACTGAAATATGAGATTGCAGACCTGCTATCAGTAATCTGTGAACTATCATTAAAATCATCTCTAATACCTGAAGATTGGAGGATCGCCAATGTAACACCAATTTTTAAAAAGGGTTCCAGGGGTGATCCGGGAAACTACAGACCGGTGAGCCTGACGTCAGTACCAGGAAAAATGGTAGAAACCATCATAAAGAATAAAATTACTCAGCATGTAGATAGTCACAACATAATGGGAGACAGCCAACATGGCTTTAGACAAGGAAGATCTTGTCTTACTAATCTGTTATGTTTTTTTGAAGGAGTGAATAAACAAGTGGACAAAGGTGAGTCGGTTGATATTGTGTATCTGGACTTTCAGAAAGCCTTTGACAAGGTCCCTCATCAGAGACTTTTGGCAAAATTAAAGAGTCATGGGATAGGAGGCAGTGTACTATTGTGGATCAGGAACTGGTTAAAAGATAGAAAGCAGAGGGTAGGGCTAAATGGCCAATTTTCCCAATGGAGAAAGGTGAATAGTGGTGTACCCCAGGGATCTGTGCTGGGTCCGCTGCTTTTTGGCATATTCATAAATGACCTGGAAAGTGGAATAACGAGTGAGGTTATCAAATTTGCAGATGACACAAAACTATTTAAAGTTGTTAAAACCCAAGAGGATTGTGGAAAATTGCAAGAGGATCTTGATAAATTGGAAGACTGGGCATCAAAATGGCAGATGAAATTTAATGTGGACAAGTGCAAGGTTATGCACCTAGGGAAGAACAAACCAAACTATGGTTACACGATGCAAGGTTCCACATTAGGAACCACCACCCAGGAAAAAGATTTAGGCGTCATTGTGGATAGCATGTTAAAACCCTCGGCCCAGTGTGCAGCGGCGGCCAAGAGAGCAAATAGAATGCTAGGTATGATAAGGAAAGGAATGGAAAATAAAACAAAAGATATTATAATGCCTCTATATTGTTCCATGGTGAGACCGCACCTTGAATATTGTTTGCAATTCTGGTCTCCGTATCTTAAAAAAGATATAGCGATTTTAGAAAAGGTTCAGAGAAGAGCCACCAAAATGGTAAAGGGGATGGAAGGATACTCCTATGAAGAAAGGCTAAAAAGGTTAGGGCTCTTTAACCTGGAAAAGAGACGGCTGAGGGGAGATATGATAGAAGTCTATAAATTAATGAATGGAGTGGAACGGGTAAACGTAGATCAATTGTTTACATTATCAGAATATAGAAAGACTAGGGAACATGCAATGAAGCTACATGGTAAACTATTTAAGACTAATAAAAGAAAATATATTTTCACTCAACGTGTAATCAAACTCTGGAATTTGTTACCGGAGGATGTAGTAAAGGCTGTTAGTGTAGCCTGGTTTAAAAAAGGTTTGGACAAGTTCCTGTAGGAAAGGTCCATAAACCATTATTAAGAAGTGACCGAAGATATCAATGCTTGACCCAGTACAAGCATTGTGGAATTTGTGTCTCTTGGGGAAACTGCTAGGTACATATGACCTAGATTGGTCACTTTTGGAAACAGAATACTGGGCTTGATGGACCTTGGTCTGACCCAGTATGGCATATCTTATGTTCTTATGTTCTTATGACCGATGAAATGGAGTCTTAGGGGGGAATTGATTCTGACCCATGAGACCTGCATGGGTCTAAGGGGGAGGTTGTGGTATTTATATTGGTGATGATTGTTTCCAGTTGTTCTTCTGAAATGGTGTGGAAACTAGCCCAGGCTTTGCAGGAAGCAACCATGTTGTTGGGTGATATTGAGGTGGAAATTCCTGATGAGGTTTTGTGTGATTTGCCCTAGAGGAACTTGACCATCATGTTTGGACATAGGGTGATGGCTGAGTTGTTTGAGTTGGGGGCTTTTATTAGATGTTGTGCAATTTCAAACAGCTCCCTTGGGCAGTTCAGTGAAGATCTGAGTGATGCTGTCTCTTGCGGTAAATGGTCTGGAGCAGTACTCAGCTTGGGCAGGGTTGTATGCTGCTTGATGGCCTGGATCTCTGGAGTGTCTCCATTTTCATTCAAGTTTTTGTAGCTTGTTTTTGAGTTCCTTAAGGTCAGTTGAGTACCATGGGGTATATCAATGTCTTCTTTTAGCTGAGGAAGGATTGGAGGCTATGGCATGAGGGTTAAATCTGATGCTATTGCAATACTGAGGAACTGAAATATGCTCAGAACTAACAGCCTGTACCTGTTAATACAGGAATAAAATGAAAATTCAGACCACCATCCAGAGAGCCACAAACAAATTCCTAAAGTGGTATTTCTTGTTCTGTTCGCATTCCCTCCCCCTTTTCAAACCCCTCAACCAACAAGTCAGGAGCCTACCTATTAAACCCCTGATTAAGAGACATATTACCCTCATTACAATCAGAATAACAAACACTACCACCACCCATCATTAAATTATAACAAAGTAAAGAAAATCAGTAAATCAAAAAGAAATCCCTTCCAATCCTTAATCAACCCCCCAAAGCCCAAACTCTTAAACCCCACTGCCTTGAACCATTAGTGGAGAAGCATGAGCAAAACATGAGATATTTGCATTTAGTTCATGCTTTTCCACTAGTAGTTTAAGGCAAGTTATATTCACGTACAGTATTCCCTCTCTATTTCCAATCTACCTGCTCAAATTCATCTGTATCAACGCATTTTTCTTCCTCTTCTTCTTGTTCCCTGGTTGCTCCTGCTCTTCCTTTTCTTCATCTGGGTTTTAGCTGGAGGGAAAAGATAAAAAATTTGTTACAGATATACAGTAGGCTTGTTTAATGTACCAACCCACATAACCTTATCTCTATATCCATTTCTGATTTGGGTCTTCCTTTACCTTAGGTTTTTTTTTTGGAGAGCAGGTTTATTATATTTCTTGTAATTGCTGTGTTGCATTATCCATTTTTCATATTATTATTTATTTATGCTGTATGTATTTTTACGGTATTTTATTAGATCTATATTTATCTGTAATAGGTGTTCTAAACACTGGCCACAGGATTTAAAAATCTATATATATTCAGCACAGCTATCCAGATAGTCAGTGGTGCTAAATATACTGTACATATAGACTACTAGCAGCTATTTTTCTGTCCAATTAAACCAGTTAGCTACATGGAATATGATTGAATATCACTGCTATATATATCAAAGCGAAATGTACTCTCTTTGCCCTGGAACTATCTGCATCATGCGAGTGCTAGCTGATTGGGAGGAAGCACTGCTCCTCCCTTGTTCATCATCCAAAGGAGACCCAGGACTGGTTAAAAACTGTGTGCCACTTACCAGAGTCAGGAGCAGGAGGACTCTGGAGATTGCTGTGCCAACTGCCCAGTGTCTGCGCCTTTCAAGCTACTCCCTGTGTTTTCACGGCGAGTGCTAGCTGATTGAGAGGAAGTACTGCTCCTCTCTTGTTTGTCATCCAAAGGAGACCCGAGACTGGTTAAAAACTGTGTGCCGCTTCTGTGGCCGTGAACGAAGCTTGCAGTAGTTTGCCCAAAGGGGTATGCCCCTTTAGTGCCCCTTTGGGGCCTCTGTGGGGCCCTTGGCCCTGTTTCTAGCAGCCAGAGATGCCCAAGGGAGCATGGAAGAGGAAAATCAAAGATAAAAAGAATGTTGTGCATCCTCTTCTACTCCCAAGGTAGTCATTGGGCCTATGGATCAGCACATTTTGGTAAAGCCTGAGGTGAAAGGAGAGTTGAATTTGTCCTCTTCCCTTCTCTTGGGGGCATTTCTTAGTCCAATTGTTAGGAACCCACCCCTACTTCTGGGTGGTGCAGTAGATGTTATGAAGGGAGGTACTTTTACTCTTGAAACAGGCTTGGGTGAGGCACCGAATGTTGCCTCTGCTCAGAACCTGCCACAGGTTCCTTTGGAAGAGTTAGTATTAGAGCCTATAACAAGTATGTGGATTTGATGTTTCTTCTTTTACCTCATCAGTGTCTGTCTTTGAGGTAACTTTGTTAGATATCTGAGACCAATTCCTTATTGTATTGGTTCAGGGATCAAACTTCACAAATCTCATTGCAAGTTGTTAAAAAATTTCAAGTGCAAGCTCTTAAAGTTACTGCCTTATCCCAGAGACTTGACAAGATGAATGGCCAAATGGTGTCACTGCAGTCTGCAGGGACTCTTGGGATTAAGGACAGTTTGTTCTTACATAGGCAAATTGAGTCTTTGGAAAACTCTTTTAGGTCAAAAAAATCTTAGATGTCTCAATTTCCCTATCTCCTGTTTTTGCTTTGGAAATATTTTAAAGAGATTCTGTTGTTACCTGGCTCCGATAATTTGGTAATTTCAAATGCGTATTACTTGCCTACTTGATCCGTGGTTCAGGGTGAAGAGGTTGCTGAGGTAGAAGATGATACTAGTTTGGATTTAACTAATTTCCTAGAGTCTTCAATTGATGGCATCCTTTTCTGTGCCACCTTGATAGTATCCCTGACCTCGGAAGTAGACAAGATTAATATTTTGAGAGCTTATTTTCAGAAAAAAAGATCAGTTATTCTGTGGTCAAAAGATAACTCTCTTCCCTGATGTCTCTCGTTTGTTTCAGGTACAGAGAAGGTCTTTCCTGGAGCTTAAACCTCGGGTTTTGTCTCTAGCTGTGACTAAATGTTTGATTACCTATGAAGGAATATGTTATGTTTTAACAGATCCATTGCAACTTGTTTTCTTGGATGGTAGATGAGCACCTGAGTTTATTTCACTCGATATTTTTGCTTTTTTTTTTTTTTTACTATTACCTTTACCTTTATTGATACACTTGATATACCGCCCACGTCATGACATTAGGGTGGTTTACAATAAAAGGAAAATGCTGCAGAAAAGAGGAAAAGAACACCATTTTATAATAGGAAAGAGGTAGAGAAAACAGTATAAAATAGAGAATATATGAAGAGAACATCATCTATAGAATAGAAAAGAGATAGGGAATATAGTGAGAGGAAATCAAGAAGAAACAGCAGTAGTTGGGAGGTTCCATACAGAGGTAGATCTCATACCACAGAGGAGTTTGTTATTAATATCTGAGCAACTAACATATTGATCAGGTCTCTAATAATTTTTATCACTTTTGTTATCTTTCTTTATTCTCGCCAAGGTCCTACGCCTCTGGCGAGGCCCTCAGGCATGGGCCCGCAAGTCGTGGGCACGCCCCTGCAGTGGCGGTTTAAAGCTGTGGAATTGTGATCTGATTGGCAGGCTCCAGAGATGAGGAGGTGCTCCCGATCACAGCCTCTGATGTCAGCTTCTGCTCTCCCTGTTTCCGGGCTACTAGAGGATGGATTTTGCCTAGCATTGTTGTGATTGGTTTTTCCAGTATCCAAGGGTTTAATCTCTGTTCCTAAGAGCATAAGCATAAGAAATGCCATACTGGGTCAGACCGAGGTCCATCAAGCCCAGTATCCTGTTTCCAACAGTGGCCAATCTAGGTCATACGTACCTAGCAGTTTCCCCAAAAGACACAGGTTCTGCAGTGCTTGTACTAGGTCAAGCATTGATATCCTGGGTCCCTTTTAAATAGCGGTTTATGGACCTTTCCTCCAGGAACTTGTCCAAACCTTTTTTAAACCCAGCTATACTAACAGCCCTTACTACATCCTCCGGTAACAGATTCCAGAGTTTGATTACACGTTGAGTGAAGAAATATTTTCTCTTATTTGTCTTAAATAGTTTACCCCGTAGCTTCATTACATGTCCCCTAGTCCTTCTATATTCTGATAGCGTAAACAATTGATCCACGTTTATCCGTTCCACTCCATTCATTAATTTATAGACCTCTATCATATCTCCCCTCAGCCATCTCTTTTCCAGGTTAAAGAGCCCTAACCTTTTTAGCCTCTCTTCATAGGAGTAGCCTTCCATCCCCTTTACCAATTTGGTGGCTCTTCTCTGTACTTTTTCTAATAACTCTATGTCCTTTTTAAGATACGGTGACCAGAATTGCACACAATATTCAAGGTGCGGTCGTACCATGGAGCGATACAGAGGCATTATAATATCCTTTGTTTTATTCTCCATCCCTTTCCTTATGATACCTAGCATTCTATTTGCTTTCTTGGCCGCCGCTGCACACTGGGCGGAGGGTTTTAACATGTTAACCACGATGACTCCTAAATCTTTTTCCTGGGTGGTGGTTTCTAATGTGGAGCCTTGCATCGTGTAACTATAGTGTGGGTTGTTCTTTCCTAGGTGCATAACTTTGCACTTGTCCACATTAAATTTCATCTGCCATTTGGATGCCCAGTCTTCCAATTTATCCAGATCCTCCTGCAGTTTTCCACAATCCTCTTGGGTTTTAACAACTTTAAACAGTTTTGTGTCATCTGCAAATTTGATAACCTCACTAGTTATTCCCTTTTCCAGGTCATTTATGAATATGTCAAAAAGTAGCGGACCCAGTACAGATCCCTGGGGTACTCCACTATTCACCTTTTTCCATTGGGAATATTGGCCATTTAGCCCTACCCTCTGCTTTCTATCTTTTAACCAGTTCCCAATCCACAATAGTACACTGCCTCCTATCCCATGACTTTTTAGCTTTGCCAAAAGTCTCTGATGGGGGACCTTGTCAAAAGCTTTCTGAAAGTCCAGATACACTATATCAACCGACTCACCTTTGTCTACCTGTTTATGCACACCTTCAAAAAAACAGATCAGATTAGTAAGACAAGATCTTCCTTGTCTAAAGCCATGTTGGCTGTCTCCCATTAGGCCATGACTATCTACATGCTGTGTAATTTTGTTCTTTATGATGGTTTCTACCATTTTCCCTGGTACTGACGTCAGGCTCACCGGTCTGTAATTTCCCGGGTCACCCCTGGAACCCTTTTTAAAAATTGGTGTTACGTTGGCGACCCTCCAATCTTCAGGTATTACAGATGATTTTAATGAAAGTTCACAGATTACCAATAGCAGGTCTGCAATCTCATATTTCAGTTCTTTCAACACTCTGGGATGTATACCATCCGGTCCAGGTGATTTGCTACTATTCAGTTTATCAAATAGTTGTAATATATCTTCCCGGTGTAGCGATATTTCTCTCAATTCCTCTGCAGTATCACCTTTAAATACCACTTCAGTCTTGGGTAACATCCCTACATCTTCCTCAGTAAAGACCGAAGCAAAGAATTCATTCAGTCTCTCTGCTATAGCCTTGTCTCCTCTTACTGCCCCTTTTACCCCTCTATCATCTAATTGTCCAATTGACTCTCTCACAGGCCTTTTGCTACGAATGTACTTGAAAAAGTCTTTATTTCGTGTTTTTGCTTCCGTAGCAAGTTTCTTCTCAAATTCCCGCTTTGCCTGCCTTATCAATGCTTTGCATTTAACTTGCCAGTGCTTGTGCTGTTTCCAGTTTTCATCATTTGGCTCTTTTTTTCCATTTCCTGAAGGTTGCTCTTTTGGCAGCAACAGCCTCTCTGACCTCACCTTTAAACCATGCTGGCAGTTTTTTGGACTTTCTTCCACTTTTCTTAATGCGTGGAATACAGCTGGTCTGGGCTTCGAGGATAGTATTTTTAAATAACACCCAAGCTTGCTGTAAGTCTTTAACCTTTGGAACCGCTCCTTTTAGTTTTTTCCGAACTATATTCCTCATTCTATCATAGTCTCCCTTTTGAAAGTTAAAAGGTAGTACTGTGGATTCCTTTACTATCTGTCCTCCACTGATTAAATCAAACATGATCATACTATGATCACTATTGCCAAGTGGTCCCAACACCCTTATTTCTTGCACCAGATCTGGCGTTCCACTAAGGACTAGGTCCAGTATGGCTTCCCCTCTGGTTGGTTCATGAATCAGCTGCTCCAAGAAGCAGTCATTTATTTCATCTAGAAACTTTATCTCTTTAGCTTGTCCTGCTGTGACACTGTCCCAGTCGATACCGGTGTAATTGAAATCACCCATTATTACTACTCTGTTGTGGCTTTTGTTAGCTTCCTTGATTTCTTTGAGCATTTCATCATCCATTTGTTCATTCTGGCCAGGCGGTCGATAGTATACTCCCACTGCCATCACCTTCCCCTTCATAAATGGAATTTCAATCCATAGAGATTCTACAGCAAATTTTGTTCCCTGCAAAACTTTAATCCTTTCTGACTCAATGCCCTCTCTAACATAGAGCGCAACCCCTCCACCAATTTGTTCAGCTCTATCATTACGATATAGTTTGTATCCAGGTATCACAGTGTCCCACTGGTTATCCTCCTTCCACCATGTCTCTGAGAGTGCAATCATATCTAACCTCTCATTTAGTGCTATATATTCTAATTCTCCCATCTTATTGTTTAGACTTCTAGCATTGGCATACAAGCATTTTAGAGACTGTATTTTATTAATATTAATCTGGCTATTGGTAGGCATGGGTAATTGGGAATCTTTATGCTCTGTCTGCTCCTTACTCAAGGGCATTTGGGCTACTATACTACCTTTTGGAACCTCACTGCTTTTGGTAGTATCCTTCAAGGATACCTTTGTCTGAACCATGCGCTCTTGGGTGACTGTCGGCTTTCCCCTATTTTCTAGTTTAAAAGCTTCTCTATCTCTTTTTTAAAGGTTAATGCCAGCAGTCTGGTCCCATCCTGATTAAGGTGAAGCCCATCCCTTCGGAAGAGCCCCCCCTTTCCCCAGAATGTTCCCCAGTTCCTAACAAATCCAAAACCCTCATCCTTGCACCATTGTCTCATCCACGCATTGAGACTCCGGAGCTCTGCCTGTCTTTTGGGTCCTGCACGTGGAACAGGAAGCATTTCGGAGAACGCTATCCTGGAAGTTCTGGATTTCAACTTCCTACCTAAAAGCTTAAATTTAGCCTCCAGAACTTCCCTACCACATTTTCCTATGTCATTGGTACCAACATGTACCAAGACAGCAGACTCCCCCCCAGCACTATCTATGATCCTATCTAGGCGGTGCGTGAGATCTGCTACCTTCGCACCAGGCAGGCATGTTACCAGGCGATCCTCACGTCCACCAGCCACCCAGCTATCTACATTCCTAATGATTGAATCACCAACTATAACAGCTGTCCTGACCCTCCCCTCCCCTCATGGGGACATGGCCCTGGAGAAACGTCCTCGGTGCGAGAGGGTTTTACATCACCTGGAGGACAGGTCCTAGTTACAGGATCACTTCCTGCCACACCAGGGTGATGCTCTCCTGTCACGTGACCTCTCTCCTCCATGGCAACAGGGATGCTGCCAGACTGGAGGTGGGACTTCAGGACTATATCCCTGTAGGTCTCGTCCATGTACTTCTCTGTCTTTCTTATGTCTTCCAGGTCTGCTACTCTAGCCTCTAGAGAACGGACTCGTTCCCTGAGAGCAAAGAGCTCCCTGCACTTAGTGCATATGTAGGACCTCTCACCAACTGGGAGAAAATCATACATGTGACACTCAATGCAAAAGACCGGAGAACCCCCATCTCGTTGCTGGACCTCTGTCTGCATCTTAGTTTAAAGCTTGTGTTTAGGTCTTTTAAATTCGGTATATAATAAGGATTGGTGTAGATGCTTATACTAATAAAAGTGTATCTAATACCCCTAATACACCCTGTGTACCTGAAGCTTAATTAATCTCAGGTCCTCTGTGTATGACTGATTTGGATTAAGAGCTGCACCTGAGAGCAGCCCCTTTCCTCTAAGATGTGCAAGTACCTATAAAACTACAATTACCCCAGGGGTGGGTGGGTGCTGGGGAGGGAGGGAGGGAGATAAGTCCTATTAAAGAGGGCAGTTACAAGCTACCCTGTCCTGAACCCTCGGCAGGGGGATGGGGGTACCACACAAAGCCCAGTTAGTTGAGAGAGGCAAGGTAAGTACAGCTGAGAAGGCTGAACTAGCACACCACTAAGACAAACAATAAATAATTAAACAAACAGTTAGACAAACAGTAAATAATTAAATAAACAGCTAGAACTCACAGTAAGATGTCCCAGGAGGCAAATATCCACTCACTAGCAGAGCTCTGTAAAAGTACAGCCCTTCTCTGATCAGAGAAAAGCAAACTAAAACAGACTATGCACACGTGGAGAAAACAGGAAGAAGGCTACACAATACCTCAGGGGGAGGGGGGAGGGGCAGGATTCACTCAGGCAGGCAAGGACAGGAAAAAAGTTTAACAAACAGCAGGTTCTGGGGAGAGAGATTTAATTCAAAATGGCTACCACACAAAGCCCAGTTAGTTGAGAGAGGCAAGGTAAGTACAGCTGAGAAGGCTGAACTAGCACACCATTAAGACAAACAATAAATAATTAAACAAACAGTTAGACAAACAGTAAATAATTAAATAAACAGCTAGAACTCACAGTAAGATGTCCCAGGAGGCAAATATCCACTCACTAGCAGAGCTCTGTAAAAGTACAGCCCTTCTCTGATCAGAGAAAAGCAAACTAAAACAGACTATGCACACGTGGAGAAAACAGGAAGAAGGCTACACAATACCTCAGGGGGAGGGGGGGAGGGGCAGGATTCACTCAGGCAGGCAAGGACAGGAAAAAAGTTTAACAAACAGCAGGTTCTGGGGAGAGAGATTTAATTCAAAATGGCTACCACACAAAGCCCAGTTAGTTGAGAGAGGCAAGGTAAGTACAGCTGAGAAGGCTGAACTAGCACACCACTAAGACAAACAATAAATAATTAAACAAACAGTTAGACAAACAGTAAGTAATTAAATGAACAGCTAGAACTCACAGTAAGATGTTCCAGGAGGCAAATATCCACTCACTAGCAGAGCTCTGTAAAAGTACAGCCCTTCTCTGATCAGAGAAAAGCAAACTAAAACAGACTATGCACACGTGGAGAAAACAGGAAGAAGGCTACACAATACCTCAGGGGGAGGGGGGAGGGGCAGGATTCACTCAGGCAGGCAAGGACAGGAAAAATGTTTAACAAACAGCAGGTTCTGGGGAGAGAGATTTAATTCAAAATGGCTACCACACAAAGCCCAGTTAGTTGAGAGAGGCAAGGTAAGTACAGCTGAGAAGGCTGAACTAGCACACCACTAAGACAAACAATAAATAATTAAACAAACAGTTAGACAAACAGTAAATAATTAAATAAACAGCTAGAACTCACAGTAAGGTGAGAAGGCATGAAAGGTGAGAGAGGAGTCAAGAGTTACGCCAAGATAATGAAGTGAATCTGTTGTCAGAATGGTTTATGGACTTTTCCTCTAGGTACTTATCCAAATCTCATTTAAACCTAGCTACACTAACAGCTTTTACTACATCTTCCTGTAATGAATTTGAGTTTGATTACACGTTAAGTGAAAAAATATTTTCTCTAATTAATCTTAAATGTGCTACATTGTAGTTTCATTGCGTGTCTTGAAGTCTTTCTACTTTTTGAAGGAGTTAACCAACTGATCTACATTTACCCATTCACTCCATTCATTATTTTAGAGACTTCTATCATATCTCCACTCCAAGATGAAGACCCCTAACCTTTTTCCTCATATGCCGCTAAACATATCAGTCCCTTGGAATATTGGACATATGTTGTTTGTTCAGCATGAGCAGTATTTTGGAGTTTAATTTTATTAGACCAGATAAAAAAATAAATAGGGAAGAAAAAGACATAATTTGCTGGACCTTTTAAAACTTTCTGTAATTTGTTGAAACCCAAGAACTCTTATGAAAAGCTACAAATTTGTCACTAAAGCAAGTAATGTATCTTGCAAATATTTACATCATCCCCTGAAAATCTTCAGCATAGCCATAGTGAAGCCAAAGTCAGTCAGGTTTTAGGATATCTACAATGGATACACATGAGACCAATCTGCATACCTTGAAGCCTCAATTTATGCCTATCCTACTAACTTTCAAAAGGAAAACTATAATAAAATGAAGAAAATATTTTAAAAAATTCAAAAGAAACAGCTTTAAAGCTAAGAGTTTATATTGGGTGTGGACATTATTTAAAAAATATCATCTTGGGAATCCAGACTAGATGATTTCATGCATTAAAAAAGGCGAAAGGAAGGCCAAACGACTAGCTGTCATGGTTAAAAGAGAAGGTGAAAGAGACTATTATAGCCAAAACAAGACCTTTCATAAAAAAAGGAAAAGTGAATCAAAATGATGAAAATAGGAAAAGGAATAAGCAGTGGCAAATTAGATGCAAAACATTGGTCAGACAGGCAAAAAGAAAACATAAATATAAGCTTGGTGTAGAGTCAGAAGCTCATAATAAAAAAAACAGAAACTTGTGTGTGAGTAGGTTGAACCATTAGATGACTGAGGAACACTCAGTGAGGACTAGCTATAGAGGCAAGAAAAAATGAACATTTTGCTTCAGATTTTATGGAAAAGGATGTAAGGGAATTACATACTGTATGCTGGAAATGTTATGCACTTTGAGACGTTTTGGTGGAATAGAATCAAATCTCAGTTACTTTGAAGATGTAATAGGGCAAATTGACAAATTAAGATCAGCAAAGGATACTGAAAGAACTCAACAATGAAATTTTAGGGGTATGTTTACTAAACCATGGTAATGTTACCATCGTTAATTTCCCAGGTAATGTTATGGATGCCCATATAAAGGAGTGGGCAGTGCATCATTAAAGTAAACCATGTCAGGTAACGTGTGTTACAAGGCACCTAACGCATGGTACAGTGCGCCCTGGCTCTACCGTGTGTTAACATCACAGCCGACGGGAAGCAGCAGCGTCTGAAGGGGCTGCAATCAAAGGCACGCAGACAGTAGAAGATGCGCTGAGGGATGTGCAGACATGGTGCCACATGAGAAACGGAGCCGTAGGTGTAAGGCCATAGACCACAGGCAGTTGATATCGCAGTCTGTAATGGGGACGTTAGCCGCAGTTAACACATGCACACACACCATGAAATGGTGTACAGTGAACACAGCATACAGAGGAATAAACAATGGTAGTGGAAAGGGTGTCAGGGGTTGGTCTGAAGGGCCAGCTGTGTGGATGGTGTGTGTATAAGGGCAAAATGGGCAAGGGATCCAAAAAGGAGTAAGAGGGAATCAAACTGGTACACTGAAGAGCCCAAACACAACTCACTGACACCAATACCAAACCACTGAGCCACCTGCCTACCCAGACAGCCCAAAGAAAGGGAGCATATGTAACAGCTAGCATGTGACGGATAGGCTGCATGGAGGGGACACTGCAGTGTACAGTGAAGAGAAGGAAGGGTGTGTGGAGAAGGGACGAAGCCAGAGCCATTGTATGGTAAGAAGAGGAGAACAAACGAAAAGAAAGGAAAAGGAACCTGTGGGATCCAAATCCATGTTGGCTCCACGCACATCTGCAACCACTATCCCAAACAACCACAACGCAAATATGTTCCACCAAGTGGCCTTCGTGTCTGCTAGATTATCACACAATCATGCGGCATACGCGCATTGCGGAGAACGTGCATAGCAGGGCGTCTGATGCGCAGCGCGCATAAGAACATGCGTGATGTTACAGATGCTACGTGCCTTATGAGATACATCTAAGCGCCTTACAAAATGTGGCACGTAACAACACACGTCCCAAACAGACGTCACACACATTATTATGAGCACTGCGCATCTTCAGCGCTGCAACGCATGTTGTGGTGTACGGGCATATGCCGCAGTACTGCACACAACAGTAAACTACCTGTCCATTGCCCTTCCTCTGTGCTCCAACCAGTTTTAGGACTACAGCTGTTCCCCTGCCTTCCAGCTCATGCCTGTCAATCTGATACATCTTACCGTCCTTGCAGTACTTTAGACTCAAGGTGCCTTAGGTTGTGGATGTTATCAGGGGGGTGAGATTGGATCTGGACCTGTTGCTAGACCACTGGCAGACCAACAGTAGTACCAGGAGCCTCCACAGCCCCCAACCATGGTCTGACATTCACCAGCAACAAGCACAGTCAGACTGTACCTGCTGCACCACATCTGGTGTTCCAGCCATGCATAAGCTAACCGCAGAAACTCCGCTAGCCAGTCTATCTTGCATGTTCACAATGGAACTATGCACACCGAGACCTGGGTTGCTTGACACTGGCACATGCACCTGGCAGGTACCCCAATGATTAGCCCTCCAGAACAGAAGACACACATATATCACTTGAAACAAACACTATGTAGCACTATGTGGGAACATAGCTGTGCCATGGTCACTGTTTGGTCAGTGTGTGAGAGTGCCCTAACAGCAAAACGTGCTGTGGCCACCTTGTCCATGCAGGTGATGGTTGGGCACTCCATTCCATCCATTGCCCTTCACCCTCTGCAGATGTATCCTGTCAAGTCCGCCCTGTCCGGGCCATAACCACAATACCTTGCTCCTCATTATGCACATTTGCAGGTTAACGCTGGTAATAGTGGGACATTGTGGGCCCAGTGAGGTGTAGGCAGCCACAAAATAATGGATAGACATACATACACACACACTCCTATTGCAGCAATGTGCAAAGATAGGGGTGGTTGGAAACCATGCCCGCCACACTAGTCCTGATCACAGTGCCGACATTGCCAAACTGTGCAGGAGGTAGTAATAGTGCTCTGGTGATAATTGTGGCTCCTTACTGGGACCAACAGCCCGACTCTCCATGGAGCTTTGGATAGTGGAGCCTGTGTGAGTGGGTGTTTGTACCCCTGTTGGCCGCTGCTTTGGGGATTGCACATGTTGATGTTGTATCTGCATTGTAGGGTAAAATATAGGGACATGCTCTGCAGAATCCACGGCTGGGACCTGAAACTGTGGCCCTCTGCTCTGGGATTCACTGGCTGTGTGTACTGCACCACACTGTTGCCACAAAAGCAGTCCCTGGGGTTACCTTTACTTCTCCTCAGCCAGACCCTTTTCTGTTGCACTGCACACCACATGCTGGTACAGGGCATGGCCTTGGTCCACTGCAAGCAGGTGCCACTGCTCCCTCCAGCACAAACACACACACCCCTGCCATGCTGCCTGGCCATATGCTGTCGGTGCTGGTAGTGCGCAGTCCTAGGCCATCCACTATACAGGTAGACGGTTGCCTAGGGTGTGGGGTCCCGGGTGGGGAGGCATACATGGACATCCACACATCCCCCCCATCACCACCTACCAATATTATGTCCCTTATATATGGGGGAGAGATGGCTGTGGGGATGTCAGGTCAGTGCTCTAGCAACTATTGGCTAGGGTGGACCAGGTAGATGTAGGTAGATTGTGTTGTGACAGCCGACTGTGGACAGGCTAGGGCATGCACCTCAGGTATGGTGTACCCAGTTTGGCCTACTGGGTGTATATATGTTTCAGACAACTTGTGGACACACCCTGCAATGCCGTACTAGGGGCTGCAGTAGAGGGTGTTCAGTTAGCTGGGTTTACGAACTGCTTGGGACGCATCCTGGGTAAGGTCTGTGGACCCTTGTTAGAGTGGTCCCCAGATGTGAACTTATTGCCCTATTACAGGCATAGTGGTACCTGTGTGACCTTTGGGGTACTTGCTGGGTTATGTCCCCTTGATGCGACACTGTGGAACACTGACTACTGGGCATGTTTGGCTTTGGTCAGCTGCTGTCTTGCTGATTTCCCATTTCTATGTTCCTTTGTGCCACATAGGCAACAGCCTAGTCCACCCTGTGCCCCAGCTGCCCCCACTACATGTCCCGCCTGCAGCCCCTATGCCCCATTTGCACCATTGCCATAATGGCCTTTCATACTTGGGCACTATGCTGTTTTGCTGCAAATGGAGCACTACTATTACTTTTCTTGGGCTCCCTGCCTATGTTGTACATTGCTGACGCTGAAATGGTTTCACCCTCCTGCAAATGTGCATCTAAAGACAGGTTTTCAGTCCCGGTAATGTTCAGCCCTTCAGTTCCCTGCATTAGTGTAGCAGGAGCCTCTCCCCACCCACTCCCCCCCCCCATTGATCCCTTCTCTCCGCCCTCTCTCCACCCTCTGCAGGACTTGCCGCAGACGGTGACGTTAACGCGCATCAGGTAACATTAACACGCAATAACGTAGCCGCTGCTACGTTACCACAGTTTAATAAACATACCCCAAAGTCATTTGTAACCTCTCATTAAAATTCTTTATGGTACATGAAGATTGGAAGGTGGCTAATGTACAAGTAGATCCAATTTTTAAAAAGGTTCCAGGAGTGATACGGGAAATTATAGACCAGTGGCAGCATTTCTACATATAGGTTTTCAAAATGGTCCAGCTACACTTGGAAGTTGCAAAATCATCACTTCCATGTGGAAGTTGCTGTGTTAGTGCTGCTTAGTTTTCCCACATGTAGATTTCTAAAATGGTCCCTCTAGCTGTGCACCACTGCAAATGCACTGGACAACATTCTGGGGAAAGGAGGGGCTTTTCCGAAGGGATGGGTTCTACCTTAACTGGGATGGAACCAGGTTGCTAGCATTAACCTTTAAAAAAGGAGATAGAGCAACTTTAAAACTAGATAATAGGTGAAAAAGGTGAACAAGCAAAAACGGCCAAAATGGATGACTGAAGAAACTCTGAAAATTGCCCAGAAACGCAGAGAAGCTAAAGTCAGAGGAGAAAGAGAGGAAATCTCAGAATTTATCAGAGATTTCCAACACGCAGCAAGACAAGACAAGACAAGGAGAAGTACCACAATGACACATGCAAGGAAACAGAAACGATTAGAGGAAGAACACGATCAGCTTTCCTAAAGCTACAAGAGTTAAAGAAAAATTCCAGCCTCAGATTGGAATATTACAAGATGCTCATGGACCTATGTTGAATGATGCTGAGAAGATCAAGAAAAGGTGGACAGAATATACAGAGTTTTTATATGATAAAGATCAAGTGGGCCAACAGCCGTTTCAACCTGTACCTTATGATCCGGAACCATTGTTGATGAAAGAAGAAGTCGAAGCAGCATTGAAAACCTTATCAAAGAACCAAGCGCCAGGCATTGATGGCATTCCCATAGAAGTATTAAAGCAATCTGATTCAGCTTTTACCATACTCACAAGCCTCTGCAAGGAAATTTGGAAGACAACATCATGGCCAACTGACTGGAAAAGATCTGTGTTTATACCAATACTAAAGAAAGGTGATCCAACTGACTGTGGAAATTATTGCACAATTGCTCTGATCCCACATGCCAGCAAGATTCTACTGAAAATTATTCAACAGAGACTACAACCATACCTGGAAAGAGAACTACCTGAAGTGCAAGCAGGGTTCAGGAAAGGGCGAGGAACAAGAGACATCATCGCGGATGTGAGATGGATCCTTAAAAAGACAAAATAATACCGAAAGGATATCTATTTGCACTTTATTGACTAAAGTGAAGCTTTTGACCGTGTAAACCATGAGAAACTCTGGACCACATTAAGAAGCATGTGTATACCAGAACACCTGATTATTCTCTTGCACAACCTTTACATTGATCAAGAAGCAACAGATTGAACAGAACAAGGAGAAACAGAATAGTTTAAGATCAGCAAAGGTGTACAACAAGGCTGCAAACATTTCCCCTACCTGTTTAATTTATAAGCAGAACAAATCATCAGAGAAGCAGGATTGTATGAATACAACAGAAATGTGAAGACTGGTGGAAGACTCATCAACAGCCTTCGCTATACTGATGATACCACATTATTGGCTGAAAGTGAAGACGATCTGAAACATTTGCTTCTCAAGATCAAGGAACATAGTCTTAAACTGGGCCTGCACCTTAATGTAAAGAAGACAAAGATCATGACAACCGGCAAAATCAATAAGCTCATCGTTGATGGAGAAGAAATTGAAATAGTGGACAACTTTAACCTACTTGGATCAACTATCAATAAAGAAGCAACAAGCAGTCAAGAAATCAGACAATGCATTGCTCTTGGCAGAATTGCTATGAAGGACCCAGACTCGATTCTCAAGAGCAGAGATGTCTCTCTCCATACAAACTTGTTCAAGCTATGGCATTTTCAATAATGTCATATGGATGAGAAAGTTGAACAGTGAAAAAGATACACAGGAAGAAAATTGATGCATTTGAATTATGGTGCTGGCGACGAATACTGTGTGTACCTTGGACTGCCCAAAGAACAAACCAGTCAGTACTAGAGGAGATCAAACCTAAGCTTTCTTTAGAGGCTCAGATGACAAGACTTTGACTTTCATACTTTGGACACATCATGCGAAGAGAAAAATCATTAGAGAAAGATATCATGCCTGATAAGGTAGAAGGTCAACGCAAAAGAGGAAGGCCAGCATTGAGATGGATCGATACAATAACAGCAGCTATGGGTGCCAGTCTGTCAACAATGAGCTGCCTGACTGAAGACCAAATACAATTTAGGACAACTATCCAGAGGGTCGTCATGAGTCAACACCGACTCAACAGCACTTAACAACAACAATAGCGGAAAGCCGACAGTCGCCCAAGAGCGCATGGTTCGGAACAATATATCCTTGAAGGATACTAGCAAAAGATTCAAGTTAGGGCATATTGAAAGAGAGGTTCCAATAAGACAAAAGTAACCCAAATGCAGACAGACTAACTGCAGAGCAGACAGAGCTTAAGGATTCCAAATTACCCCTGCCTACCGATAACCAGATTACTATGAATAAAATATAGTCTCTAAAATGCTTGTATGCAAATGCTAGAAGTCTAAAAAATAAGATGAGAGTGTTAGAATATATAGTGGTATATTTACCAAACCGCGGTAATGTTACCTGCGTTAGGTTCCGCGGTAATGGTACAGATGCCCATATAAAGGCGTGGGTGGTGCATCATTACAGCAAGCATATCAGCTAACATGCGTTACAAGGCACCTTAGACTAACACGCATTACAAGGCGCCTTATAAGGCACCTTACCTATAAGGCATCTTACAAGGCGCCTTGTAAGGTGCCTTGCTAGGCGCCTTATAAGGTGCTTTGTAAGGTGCCTTGTAAGGTGAACAATGAGGAATTGAACCCAAGACCACTGCTGAGAAAGTCATCATACTAACCAGTAGGCTATACCTCTATGGCATATCCCACAGCAATGGCTGGGTACAGAAGGACTGCAGGTCCTTCCTGCAGGTTACCCTATCCTGCTCTGAGTGCCAGGATAGGGTAACCCCACCAGTAGTCATGATGCAATGCACATGCTGAATAGCTGTCTACAGCTGATCACCAAATGGGGTCTGCACCTCTCCGGTACCTCAGCTTAGAAAGACGAACTGACAGTGTGTGCTGCTGGCACAGAGTAGCTACAGACCATGCTATTGTGCAGGTTCTGTGTTCACCCTGAGGGATAGGGTGGGTGCCCAGCACTAGGTCCGCAGTACATGTGGTGCTAGAGATAGATTCTGCTGTACATCCCCATCACTACCAGCTTTGTAACAGGTGTGCCTTGTGGTGCATCTGAAGGTAATTTGGTATCCATCTGTATTCTGCAGTCACATGTGGTTTTCTGGGACCAGATACTGCCCAGATTTGTGTGTACCCAGTATTAGGGTATGGCTGACATGGGCACCTGTTATCAGGGCAGGGGGGTTCCTAGACCTGCATGAGGTTTGTGTAGCAGTGCCTCTACAGGTCAAAGTGGTATACACTATACACCCCAAAAGGCCCACAATCACCCATTTGGCAGGTAAGGAACACGTGCCTGAGCACTGATGAAGCAATCTCCACCCTGCTGGTATAAGACAGCCCTCCAGGGTTGGTGGGCTAGAGGCATACCTATGGCTGGGGCAGTGGCAGACCAACAGTAATGCTGGGGTTAGGACTGGAAAAACCCAACTGCCTCACACCACCAGATAACATCGAGGGAGGACAAGATTGTCAGCAAATCCAGATATATTGAAGCACGACATGCACGTTTTGGGATGTGTGATATCCCTGTATCAAGTGCTCTTATGCGATCCTCATTCAATATTGTCTGTCCCAAACAGCCCAAAGCAAATGAGGATCACATAAGAGCACTTGATACAGGGATATCACACATACCGAAACTGCTGACAAGCTATGTTTTGACATGTTGAGATAAGTGTTTTTTGGAGTTCACAATTTTAATATAATAACGTCATTGAAAAGAACTTACTAATGAATAAAATGGATATCATCTGCCTTGTGTGGGCAAGCTAAAAATCCTGCCCTCCCTTGATGTTACCCAACAAAAAACAATATTAAGAAAGTCACTAATAGACTGGTCCAGGGTCTTTTTGTTTTGAGTTTATATATGACACTGACTTTGGGAAGTTTTGCTTGGGCTTCACCAGCAGACTGCACCTATAGCACAGACTAACCACAGACAATCCACTAGCCAGTCCACAATACATGCTCACAGATGAACTATGTGTCTACAGCACTGGGAAAACACAGACACCGCTGGCTGTATGTAGAGTAGAGTGCTATGTGGGAACCTAGACATGCCATGGTCACTGCTTGGTCAGAGTGAGAGTGTCCTCCCAGCATGAGATGCTGTGGTCACCCT
The DNA here is from genome assembly GCA_033557465.1 of Ichthyophis bannanicus. NCBI lineage: Eukaryota > Metazoa > Chordata > Amphibia > Gymnophiona > Ichthyophiidae > Ichthyophis > Ichthyophis bannanicus. The sequence goes on along the minus strand of CM066037.1, from coordinate 384,159,752 downwards.
GTCCATGCAGGCGGTGTTTGGGCACTACAGTGTCCCAGCCATTGCTCCACATCCTGTGAAGATGCATCCTGGCCAATCCGCCCTGTCCGGGCCATACCCACAATACCTTGCTCCTCATTATGCACATATTCAGGCTGACGCTGGTAACGGTGGGACATTGTGGGCCCAGTGAGGTGTAGGCAGCCACAAAACAATGGATAGACATACACGCACACACACACTCCTATTGCAGCATTGTGCAAAGATAGGGGTTGGTAGCAACCCTGCCCGCCACACTTGTCCTGATCACAGTGCCGACATTGATAAACTGTGCAGGAGGTAGTAGTAGTAGTGCTCTGGTGATAACTGCAGCTCCGTGCTGGGGCCAACAGCCTGACTCTCCATGCAGCTTTGGGTTATGGAGCCTGCGTGAGTGGGTGTTTATACCCCTGTTCGCTGCTGCTTTGGCCTTTGCACATGTTGCTGTTGTATCTGCATTGTAGGGTAAAATATAAGGATGTGTTCTGTAGGATCCACAGCTGGGACTTGAACCTGTGATCCTCTGTTTCTGGACACACTGGCTGTGTGTACTGCACCACACTACTGTCACAGATAAACAGCAGTCCCTGGAGCTACCTCCATGTTTCCTCAGCCAGACCTTTTATGTTGCACTGCACACTACGTACTGGTACAGGGCATGGCCTAGGTCCACTGCAGGCAGGTGACACTGCCCCCTCCAGCACAGGCACACACACCCCTGCCATGCTGACATAAACAGATGCTGTCGGTGCTGGTAGTGCACAGTCCCAGGCCATCCACTGTGTGGGTAGGCGATTGCCTAGGGGCGGGGTCTGGGGTGGGGAGGCATACATGGGCATCCTCACATCCCCCCATCACTGCTTACCAATATTTTGTCCCTTCCGCTTGGGGGGCGGGTTGGCTGGGGGGATGTCAAGTCAATGCCCTGGCAACTGTTAGCTAGGGTGGCGCAAGTCGATGTGGGCGGATTGTGTTTGGCCTTTGTCGGCTGCTGTCTTGCTGATGTCTGGTTTCTATGTTCCTATGTGCCATCTAGGCGACTGCCTAGTCCACCCTGTGCCCCAACTGTCCCCAGTACATGTCCCGCCTGCAACCCCCTATGCCTCATTTGCACCATCACCATAGTGGCCTTTCATTCTTGGGCACTATGCTGTTGCTGCAAATTCTGTTTTTTGTAGTGAACTTTAGATTTTGTTACTTCATTTTGTTCACGAACTGGGGTGATTTACTCTTTGGTTGCTACAAATGAAGCACTACTATCACTTTTCTTGGGCTCCCTGCCTATGTTGTACATTGCAGACACTGAAACGGTTTCTCTCTCCTGCAAATGTGCATCTAACGATAGGTTTTCATTCGCGGTACTTTTCAGCCCTTCATTTCCCCATGTTAGTGTAAAAGGAGCCTCTCCCCACCCACTCCCAACCCATTTACCCCTTCTCTCTGCCCTCTCTCCACCCTCTGCGGAACTTACCGTGGCCAGGAACGCTAACACGCGTTATGTTACGTTAACGCGTGTTAGGTAACGTTAATGTGCGTTAACGTTACCTAATGCACGTTAATGTAGCATCTGCTATGTTAACTCAGTTTAGTAAACATACCCCCAAGTCTAAATGAGTGGTTAGATATGATTGCTATCTCAGAGACATGGTGGAAGGAGGACAACCAGTGGGACACTGTGATTCCTGGGTACAAACTATATCGTAATAATAGAGCAGATCAAATTGGTGGAGAGATTGCACTCTATGTTAGAGAGGGCATTGAATCACAAAGGATTCAAGTTTTGCAGGAAATAAAATATACTGTAGAATCTCTATCGATTGATATTCCATGTAAAAAGGAGAAGAGGAAGGCGATGACAGTTCGGGTATACTATTGACCGTCTGGCCAGAATGAACAAATGGATGATGAAAAGCTCAAAGAGATCAGGGAAGCTAACAAACGTTACAGCACAGTAATAATTATGGATGATTTCAATTACCCCGGTATCGACTGGGTCAGTGTCACAACAGGACATGCAAGGGAGATAAAGTTTCTAGAAGAAATAAATGACTGCTTCTTGGAGCAGCTGGTTCATGAACCGACAAGAGGGGCAGAAAAGAGTGAATTTGAGAAGAAGCTTGCTGTGGAAGTAAAAATGCATAATAAAGACTTTTTCAAGTACATTCATAGCAAAAACCCTGTGAGTCAATTGGACCATTAGATGATAGAGGGATAAAAGGGGCACTAAGATGGGACAAGCTCATAGTGGAGAGACTGAATGAATTCTTTGCTTCGATCATTACTGAGGAAGATGTAGGGATATTACCCATGACTGAAATGGTATTTAAAGGTCTGCCTTGGACACAGTGTCACACAACCTCCTACTTACCCAGCTATAATCTAAAGGCATTCAATACCTAGCCTTAGATTGTTGCAGGTCATACTTGTCAGACCGACAGCAAATGGTACGCATAGGTATGCAAGCTTCATCCTGTTATGTACAAACACAAGGCATACCACAGGGCTCCTCTTTATCTGCCCTACTGTTTAATATTTACATTCTGCCTATTTGCTCCATCATCAAATCATACAATTTTCATCTATGCTGATGATGTGCTGCTCTACACTCCTTTCTCTATTACCAATACAAGCTACTCAAGAATCATAGACAGCTTTAATGCAGTATCTGATTGGCTGAAACTTCATAACTTAAGAGTAAATTGCAGCAAATCTGAGGTTCTCTTCATTACTAAGGACTCTTCATTCATACCCCCTCCCACATTACTAATGAAGGATGCCGAGCTAACCTCCAAGCAAGAAGTCTGATACATAGGGATCACCCTAGACCAACATTTGACAATGGAGCCGCACACAAACAACATTACCAAAACAATATACCTAAAATTGCGGACCCTTCATCATCTGCATCCCCTTCTTGAAGATGCTGACTTCCGTACAGTATTCCAAGCTTTGATCACCCCACATTTCGATTATGCAAATATCATTCTCCATGATCTCCCAGATTATGCAATACACTCCCTTCAAATGGCTATGAATACGGCAGCATGAAAACTGGTTGAAGCCTCAAGATACAAATATGTCACTCCCATCTTAAGATACCTACACTGGCTCCCCATTGTTAGCCATCTCAAGTATAAGGCTCTCATCATAACATTTAAAATACTACATAACCTCTCTCTCATGCTCTTAATGATATTCTGAAATGGACACCAGACAACAAAGTAAGAAGATCTACCATGGCAAACACTCTAGCAGTCCCTTCTATAACAAGAAAAAGTTCCCAGTTTGTGAATACCTGAGCATTCAAATTATATGCACCATCTCTCTGGAACTCTCCCCCCCCCCCCCCCACCACCAATCCATGATATCTCTGACCTAGCTACTTTCACAAAACTTCTAAAGACACACCTGTTTCATCTATATTATGAACATGTAAAATAGAACTTTGCACTTCACCAAATCCCACAGCCAGACCCTCAAACCAGCCTATGAAGCTCAAGGAATATAAAGTACCTAACACTATAATGTATATAGTTTCCCTATTATCACCAAGTTATACCCCACCTCATTTATAAATTGTTATATTTTAACCTCTGATGATGTTGTTGTTATTTAAAACTGTTCAATGTAATTAGTTGTCTTTCTCCAAGCTTCCTCAATGTAAACTGCACCGAATTCTAAATAGTGTGGTATATAAAACCAAATAAATAAAGGTGATGCCGCAGAAGAATTTATGTTTAAATTTGTTTATTAAGTCGAACTCCAAGAGAGAAACAATTTTCAAATCATAACACAACTGATTTTAGTCCCCATTAAAACAACCACCACCCTATCCCTCCCCCCAAATAAACAGTATCATATGCAGGTGTGCCAGACACTAACAACCACCACCCACTGGATGATACAATAACCAACAATGCAGCAACACAATAACAATAACAATGAGACAACGAAGGAATGAAGACTTAGAGACTCAGTGACTCAGTGACTCGGAGGGCCAGGAAGGAGCCCAGGGCAAACGAAGGGCAAACCCCCCCCCCCCTTTCCCTAGACCCCGACCCCCCCCCACCCATAACTGACCAAATAAACAGGCACCTTAATAAACATAGGAAACAGAAGAAAACATGAGCAAACCCAGGTAAACCTAAGGAGGGGAAACACCAGACATCATAAAGGAAGGGCGTATACAACCCCACGCAAGTGACATTTAGCAACAGGTAATGAGTCGCCCCAAACCACCATGTGCCCCCCCCCTCACCCGCACCAATGCCCAATAAAACAACCCTTACAACAGTAAGAAAGAATTGTTCCCCCCCAAGACAGTACGGTAAGCCCACCCCCCACAAACTCCCCCCCCTCCTACACCCCCCTACCCCGCCACCCAACGACACCAAAGCAGACATTCACACACACAGACATACTCACCCAAACTCGTAGATATTCATAACCACCTCCCTATGTATACTTGTATGCCCCGAATGTGAGAATAAACCCCGAAGAAGAGTGGTAGAAAAAGGAAGAAAAGAAAGAAGAGAAGGAGACAGGAAGAAAATTGCTGCCCACCCACTTAATACCCGCTGAGAATTCGGTGGCGAGTTCAACTGGGCAAAGACTGTAGATGTGGGCCCCAGCCCTCCAAAAACCGCCCCCAGCGCTGTGGATGACCACCCACCCTACGCCTCTCCATCACCAGCACCATGTGTAACTTATTTCGCCATTCCCCATAAGTTGGACCACGACCATCCACCCACCGTTGTAAGATAGTCATACGAGCAGTCACCAACACCAGGCGAATCCAATGCAATACAACACACCCAACGCTCTCCTGAAAGGACTCCTGCCAAATATCCAAGACCACACTCGCTGCTGAGAGCCCCAAATGCATCTGCACACACCCTTCCAGATAGGCCAGTACCTTTCCCCAAAAAACCTTAACCTGTGGACACAACCAAAACATATGCCCTAAGGTGGCTCTATCCCCTCCACAGCGAGGACAACAATGGGACCCACCAATGCCCGCTTTCCATGCCCGAAGAGGAGCAAAGTAAAGCCTGCGGAGCAACTTGTATTGCATATCTCTATGCGCAACCACTACACTTAACTTCGGGAGGCCCGCCAGACCCCTCAGAACCCCTTCCCCTTCTATCGCTTCCCCCAAATCCCGGGTCCAAGCCGCCGCCAAATCATTTATCCGAATGGGCGGTATGGACTCCCACAGCATTCGATGGAGCCATGTCACACCTCCCCCCCTCACACCACCCATCAAGGCCTCCTCTATACCTGTATTAACCTACCCCCGCAAGGCCTCCGACAGAAGACTATTGATATAGCTGCGAATCTGAGCATAGGGAAACACATCCCTCCCCGTTAAAGGGTACTGCATCCGGAGAGCGGCAAACGATTCTATCCTACCCTCTGCCGTAACCAAGTGTTCTAAGTTAACTATGCCAAACTGATGCCACCGAACAAAACTCACCCCAGTCATTCCAGGTTGGAACTCCACATTGCCTCGGATCGGAAGAAAAGGAGAGCAATTGGCCCTGATCGCCCTACTCTTGCAGAGGTGCTTCCAAGCGCTACGCACCGGGTCTAGAAGTACCTCGCGTGTAACCCGATCCATCCCTGGGAGTGAATTCGCGTGCAGAATATATCGCAGCTGTAAGGGTCTCACCAGCTCCCGGAGCAAAGGCAGGGGAGTATGTACATCCATTTCCCAAAGCCAGTCCCGGGCATGACGTAGGAGACAGGCCACATTGTATTTTTTAACATCTGGAAGACCCATTCCCCCTTGGACCCAAGATTGCCGCAGGATCCCCAGTCCCACCCTGGGTCGCCGACCCCGCCATAGAAACTTATTAAGCAACCCATCCATCTTACAGATATCTGCATGCTTTAACAGTATGGGCAATGTCTGAAGTACATAAAGCACCTTGGGAAACAGCGTCATCTTATATAGAGCAATGCGACCCCCCAAGGACAACGGTAGATCCCTCCATCTATCCACCCGGTCCGACAATTCACCAAGACACTTTTTAACATTAAGACTGTAAAGATCCATTAAGTCTGCAGGTAAATAAACTCCCAAATACTTGAAATGCCCATCCGCCCACCTTAGCGGGAAGTCACCCTTCCAATTCCAGGAGGACCGCTGGCCCACCAAAAGCGCCTCTGATTTGTCTAAATTCAGGCGTAGACCCGAAGGCCTCCCATAAACCTTAAAGAGTTCCAGCAGATCATCCGCAAATGCAGCTACTCGAAATTCGCCCTTGCCCACAGGTATACCCCGAAACATAGTGGCGGACCGAATCCGAACTAACAGAGGCTCCAACGTCAGCACAAACAGCAATGGGGATAAAGGGCATCCCTGACGCGTCCCTTTCTGAATGTTGAACTCGGAGGTCAGGTTCCCATTTATCAGAATTTCTCACTTCGGATCAGCGTACAACAACTGCACCACTTCCACAAAGAAGCCAGAGAAGCCCATCCCCTCCAGGACCTGGTACATAAAATCCCAAACCACCCGATCAAACGCTTTTTCTGCGTCAAAACTGATCAGCATGGAACCCATACAGGCCCTTCTACCCGCACACAGAGAGGTCATAATTCTTTGCAAATTATACGACGCATGCCGCCCTCGCACAAAACCGACCTGATCCGTATGGATAAGAGCCGGCAAGAACTCCGCTAATCGATCCGCCATAATTTTGGCCAGGATCTTAATGTCAACGTTAAGAAGTGAGATAGGCCGATAGGAGCCCGGGAGTATGGGATCTCTACCAGGCTTCAGTAAGATAGTAACCACAGCTTTATTGGCTTCATAAGGAAAGCGGCCTTTACGTACCAGGTCTTCAAAATATTCCAGCAAAGGGACCACTACCTTATCTCCCATCAATTTATAGAATTCCCCCCGTAGGCCATCAATTCCCGGGGCACGCCCTCCCTTTAGTTGCTTAATCCCCAACTGCACCTCCTGCACCGAGATATGCCGGTTAAGAACCTGTAGGTTTTCTTCTAACAATTTAGGCAATTCACAGCCCTGCAGAAATTCCTGACCATCCGCCAGCCGCGCTCCACCTTCTCTACAATATAGATGCCGAAAAAAGTCTCAAAAAACCTGCTCAATATCTACCCGCTCCGTCTTGAGGGACCCATCAGGGTGTCGGATCACCCCTATCTTCCTAGAGCCCCCTTCCAACTTGATTAAAGAGGACATCAGCTTGCCCGCCCGATTACCATGTTGGTACAACTGGTACCTATAGTACAACACTGATTTTTGGGCGCGCTGGTGAAGTGACATTTCTAGCTCCGTTTGAAGCTCCTGCATTTTTATCTGGTTCCCCCTGTTCCTATTCGACGCAAGCCTCTGCCGTGCCTTCCCCAGCTCCCGTTCTAATTGTAAAATATGCCGGTTCAACCGTTTGCGCTTGGAGCTATAATAACTAATAATCTCTCCACGGATCACGGCCTTACCCGCCTCCCAGAACAGAGCTGGAGTAATCTCAGGCAGATCATTAGCTTCCACATAAATCTCCCATCTTTCCCGAAGATACTTTTCAAAATGAAGATCCCCAGTAAGCTCCAAGGGGTATCGCCATAGCTTGTTCCCGCCTTGTGCTCTCCTCCCAAGCTCTATAGTCACCATCGCATGGTCTGATATGACTGACGGACCCACCCCCGCCCCAAATATACGACTGAACAACGTTTCAGATATCAGAAAATAATCGATACGCGACCATGTGCCGTGCGCCCTAGACATGTGGGTATATTCCCGGTCCCCAGGATGCAGCACCCTCCAGATATCCAGCAGATTATTGCCATCACACATCCCCAATATCTTCTTCGCACTCCGCCGATCCCTGTTCCAGGAAGGTTCCGATTTATCCATATGCTCATTCAATACGGAATTGAAGTCCCCACCCATAATGAGCTGATAACCAGTGGTATTGGTCACCAAGTGGGCCACCTGCTGATAGAAGCGGGCCTCATACTCATTCGGGGCATACACCGAACAGAAGACCACCTTTAGGCCATCCAAGGTACCCCAGACAAAGACATTCCGCCCATCCACATCAGATTCGACTCTCTCCTCCACCCATCCCAGATGTTTAGCCACCAATATAGCTACGCCCCGTTTTTTCCCCAATGCAGGCGCCCCGTACACCGTACCTATCCGCCCTTTACACAATTTCACATGCTCTGCAGTGGATTGATGGGTCTCTTGAAGCATCGCAATATCAATCCGCTTCCGGCTCAATTGTTGCAATACTTTATATCTTTTTATAGGAGAGCCCAGCCCACATACGTTCCAGGAAGCAATCCTAATGTGATTATCCATCCCTTAACCTCCCCATAGTACGCCAACAATGATCCCAATCCCAAATTAGAAGCAGAGGCCCCCCCAGCCTAGGACCCCCCTTCGCCACATCCAACTCAAACACACCACCAAACCAACGGTCTCGAATCGCAAGCTCTGCTCCAAGTGTACAGCCTCTGCTTAATGTCCACCCTTCCCCCCTTCCCCCCACCCCCCCAACCCCCCCTGCCCTCTGTCCCCAAATCTCTCAACACCCTCTATCTTCCTATTCCACATCCTCTAATCCCAGTCTAGAGGCCCCTCCGCACTTCCAGGACACGCAGAGCCCCCCCCCTCCCCAGCTACCCTTCCCACACTCCCCCTTCCACCACCACCTCATGCCGTACAATACTCGTGTGCACAGCTAACATCTCATTCATCCCACACATGACTCATATAACCACCCCACCCCCAACAAGGTTCTTCACCACAGCCACGAGCTTCGAGGCTCACAACAGAGGACCCAAAACATAAAATTGTATCCCCCACACAACAAAGTAACCGCCAACCAGCCACTACGTCCCCCAGTTAGAGGGCCATAGCAATTCGTCGCCCCGTAGCAGTCCCCTTTAACCCCCCTCCCTCGTTCCATCCCAAGGCCTAATAACCCCTGGCAGATAACAAAACAGAAAACTGTAACAAACATTTCCAAACAGCATTAATAGTCTGTAGGATCAGCATAACCGTTTGCCAGGACCCAGGGCCTCCATACAGACTGAAGAACAAGTAGGACAGTCACAGTTCTCTCCGCCCCGGTCCCAAGTCCCACAGTGCCCACTGCAGACGCAGAGGACGGGTCAGTCCTGCAGCCAACCGTGACTCAGCGCTCACCAAAGCAAGTAAAAACGGCAACATCATCCGCGCTGTTGGCAATACACCAGGGCTTCCTCCGGAGTCAAAAACAGACGCTGTACCCCATCACAGTCCACTTTCAGTTGTGCAGGATAGGCCAACGTGAAGCGGAGGCCCTTCTTCACCAGCAAGCCACAGACTTCTTTGTAGGCCTTCCTGCGCAGCGAAAGCCCCGCAGAGTAGTCTTGGAAAATTAAAATGTTATTAGCGCCACTGCCATTTTTACGCTGCTGTCGGGCCGCCCGCAAAACTCCTTCCTTATGAGCAGCATTAAGGAACCGGGCGATGACTGCCCGCGGCCTGGTGTCCCCAGCGCGGTATGGCCCCAAGCGATGGGCTCTTTCCAGGACGATCGCCCCCAGCTCCTCGGCCATCGGCAAATGCTCAGGGATCCACTTCTCAAGGTAACATCGCAGGTCAATCTCCTTCACCAACTCTGCAATGCCAATGAACCATAAGTTATTTCTACGGCTCCGGTTCTCCAGATCCTCTATCTTGTCTGCTTGTTTTGTCAGCAGCTCCTCCAACTTTTGGATCCAAACAGAGGCCTGAGTATGGCCGTCCTCCAGCGTGCTTATGCGCTGCTCAGCCTGTTCCACGCGCCCATTGAAGTCAGTGACGGCTTGTGCCACGGCACTCATTTGAGCTGCCAGGCCCCCAAAGCGGTCTTCCAGCGCTGACACTACCGCCCGGGAGACCTCTGCTACCACCGAGCCTTGTGTAGTTAAAGTCTGGCCCTCCGCTCCGTTCTCCGCCATCTTGGGATCTGCTCCTCGAGGCTTCTCCTTCTTAGCAGATTTTGTTGCCATGGCCTCTACTGACCCACTATCGGCACCGTTGCTGCCCCTTCGATCTCAGGGCCACTGGGTCTCCCCCAAAAGACGTCTGGCAGTGGAAAGTCAGTAAAATAAAGCTGATGGGGAAGGAGCAGGCTCCGGAGCTAAGAAAGACACGTCTTCCCTAGCCCACCATGCCACTGGAAGTCCGCCGCAGAAGAATTTAAAGAAATATCTATACACCGGGAAGATGTATTACAACTATTTGATTAACTGAAGAGTAGCAAATCACCTGGACCGGATGACATACATCCAAGGGTGTTAAAAGAACTGAAATATGAGATTGCAGACCAACTATTAGTAATCTGTGAGCTATAATTAAAATCATCTGTAATACCTGAAGATTGGAGGATGGACAATTTTTAAAAAGGGTTCCGGGGTGATCCAGGAAACTACATTCCACTGAGCCTGATGTCAGTACCAGGAAAAATGGTAGAAACCATTATAAAGAACAAAATTACTGAACATGTAGATAGTCATGGCTTAATGGGAGACAGCCAACATGGCTTTAGCCAAGGAAGGTCTTGTCTTACTAATATGTTATGTTTTTTTGAAGGTGTGAATAAACAGGAAGACAAAGGTGAGTCGGTTGATATAGTGTATCTGGATTTTCAGAAAGCCTTTAACAAGGTCCCTCATGAGAGACTCTTGACGCAATTAAAAATTCATGAGATAGGAGGCAGTGTACTATTGTGGATCAGGGACTGGTTCAAAGATAGAAAGCAGAGGGTAGGGCTAAATGACCAATTTTCCTAATGGAGAAAGGTGAATAGTGGAGTGCCCCAGGGATCTTGCTGGGTCCGCTGCTTTTTAACATATTCATAAATGACCTGGAAATGGGAATAACGAGTGCGGTAATCAAATTTTCAGATGACAAAAGATTATTCAAAGTTGTTAAAACCCAACCCAATTGTGAAAAATTGCAAGAGGACCATGATAAATTGGAAGACTGGATGTTCAAATGGAAGATGAAATTTAATGTGGACAAGTGCAAAGTTATGCACCTAGGAAAGAACAGTCCAAACTATGGTTACATGATGCAAGGTTCCACATTAGGAGCCACCACCCAGGAAAAAGATTTAGGTGTCATTGTGGATAACATGTTGAAACCCTCGCCCAGTGTGTAGCAATGGCCAAGAAAGCAAATAGAATGCAAGGAATCATAAGGAAAGGAATGGAGAATAAAACATAGGAGATAATGCCTCTCTATCGTTCCATGGTGTAACTGCACCTTGAATATTGTGTGCAATTCTGGTCTCCGTATCTTAAAAAGGATAGTGGGAGGAGTGGCCTAGTGGTTGGGGAACATTACCTAAGGCTGGAGGGTCAGCGGTTTAAATCCTGCTAGATAACAACAACCTCAGGCTGAAACAACTTGGGTTTCTAGTCCTACAGGTGCTCCTTGGGCAAGCCACTTAACCCTCTGTTGCCTCAGGTATAAAAACATAGATTGTGAACCCTTCAGGGACAAGGGAAAACATGTATATATATAGTATCTGAATGTACACTGCTTTGACTGGTAGAAAAGCAGTATATAAGCATAGTTAAATAAAATAGCATTATTAGAAAAAGTACAGAGAAGAGCTATCCAAATGGTAAAAGGGATGGAAGGCTACCCCTATGAGGAGAGGCTAAAAAGGTTAGGACTCTTCCACCTGGAAGAGACAGCTGAGGGGAGATATGCTAGAGGTCTATAAATTAATGAATTGAATGGAACAGGTAAACATAAAGTAATTGTTTACACCATCAAAATATAGAAAAACTAGGGGACATGCAATGAAGCTACAGTGTAACCTATTTAAGACTAATAAGAGGAAATATTTTTTCACTCAACATGTAATCAAACTCTGGAATATGTTACCAGACGATGTAGTAAAAGCTGTTAATGTAGCTAGATTTAAAAAAGGTTTGGACAAGTTCCTGGAGAAAGGTCCATAAACCATTATTAAAGGAGACCAGGGATAGCCACTGCTTGCCCCAATACAAGCATTGTGGAACCTGTGTCTTTTAGGGAAACTGCTAGGTACTTGTGACCTAGGTTGGCCTCTGTTGGAAACAGGATAGTGGGCTTGATGAACCATGGTCTGATACAGTATGGTATATCTGGTGTTCTTACGTTCTTATTTAAAGGTAAAATAAGAATTCACAGGAAACCTGTATGATAGAGAACAAGGCAATTGAAGGATATCTGGGTGATCAGCAAGATCATTATATAAGGTTGTTTACCCTTGTCTCTAACTGGCTCTTATTTATACAAATTGTTTGATTCTGCTGTGACAAAGTTATTCAGGCCTAGGTGAAGTGTTGGAAAAGAATCTGAATGGGTCATTGAACAAGATCAATGAAAGTTCTTCTGATCTAAAATTGGTCACACTTCATAATCAGCTTCAATTATCACATCTACTTTCTTTTTAAATCATAGGGCCTGCAAGTGGAAGAGTAGCCTAGTGGCTAGCCGCTAGAGCATTCCTTGTGGCCTTGGGCAAGTCACCTAACTCTCCATTGCCTTGGAAGAAAGGTCTGGCAATCTACTTCCTGTCACACTGCCAAGAAAACCCCCAAGCAGCTTGGTTACCAGGAGTCAGCACTGATTTGAAAAAACACACATCGCATTGCATTCTAGTGGATTCCTATAAAAACTGATGAGTTCTCCCAAATTGCTAATGGTAGTTGTTGCCTCAGCAGTTCAGCAATTAGTACTCTTGTGCATGTGCTCTACCATTGCCAATTTTTGCATTGCTTATTAGACAGAGGTATGAGTGAGAGTTTCTCTAGTCAAGCCAATATTGACTCTTGAAACGGTATTAACATATGAGGATGCTTCTCTTTTTGATTTTATGATCATTATGACTGTCAAGTTCGTTATAAATAATTGGAAAGGAACTATTCTTCTCGATATCAATGTGTGGTGAAATACTTTTTGTTTGTACGCAAGATATAAGGGTGCAGCAGCAGGTAAACAAAGATTATCAGTGAAACGGTGTTATAGATGGATAAGGTTACATTAGATGGAATGGTTTTCTAACTTTGCATTTATTGCACTGGAAGTCGGCAAATTCTTTACTTATCATTCATTTTCCTGCTTTTGAGTAGTGCTTAAGAATCACAAAATAGAAAATAGCCCTTATGGCCTATTAAATGCTTTAAAGATCTTATTTTTATAATAATCACTCTTTGTAGCCTGTCAGACGGCTGCCTGGGTGAGAATCTTCACACTCTTGGCAAGTGCATATATCTATATGATTTGCAAGGTATTGTGGGCAATGTAGTTCATTCACACCAGACACAGCTGCTGACAATAATTTAGTTGTGCTCTTGGGTAAAGCCAATAATATATTTATTTATGGGGTTATTTCTCCCAACACAGATATGCTTGGTAGCACATAAAATCAGGTAACTTGCTTTCAGTGTTAACTTGGAAAAACAAAGTCAAAATCAGGAAAACAACAAATGAAAAGCCACAAAGCAAGAAACAAACTGTTCTTTTCAGATTAACTTCTGATTACTTCCCACACAGATTCAGAAGTGATTCTCTCCTAGCTCACAAGCAATTAGGTGAGGCTCGATTGCTAGCAGTTACCAGCTGAAACCCCTTAGCTGGCCTGCTTTCTATTGTGTGGGTCAAATCCTGCTTCAGGAGCTTTTCTGAGTAGATTAAAGAACAAATTTGTATTTCTTTGTGATGGTTGCTGTACTTTATAACAAAAAGTTACCAACGGAGTTTAGATAGAGAGCAGTCCATATAAACAGGATCTTCATCTGCTATTATTCCCCCTTGTTCAACAAGCATGGGTTCAATATCATGGATTGGCACAGATGAATCTCTCAATGGAGCACTTTCAGGAGAATACTTGTTTCCCTGCTGTCTTTCAAGGTTATAGCTAGGGCATAGATCAGTGTTCATACCTGAGCTTCCATTGCTGTTAGAGTTCCTCTCTATATAGCCTGACCAGTATGTAGTCCAGTTCTTATGTCCAGCCTTCCAATCCAGATCCCTGGACACTGGATCTCTCTTCACATACCTTCTGGCATAGGTCTTAGGGTCCCTTCCACGTGCAGCCGTCTCCCTCACAGGTAGCGTCTTGAGATTCCTAGCTCTGCAGCACCATTCCTCTGGCTTTCCCCAGTCCAATGGTGTATGCTGGCCTTTGGAATACCTCCCAGTATACGTACTGCTTTGGACTCTTCTAGACCTCTCAAAGGCTTTTCTCCTCTTTCTTCCAGAGGGTCTCTTTCCCTCTCTGTCCGTCCGGTTTGGCTTCTGCTTCTGATGATCCTTCAGATGAAACTGATGATCCTTCTCTGGATATCCAAGGTGATCATGAAGATGGTCATCTGTAGAATAAACTCTACTCTTATTCTGTTTGGATGAGTGCTCCTCCCTAATACAGCGCAGCTGTGCTGAATCAGGCCCTGCCCTTTGAGATGAGTGCTTAGGGATTACCTCATAGCCCTCCTGATTGAACACACGTTTCCCCACTTCAGCTCCTCTAATGGCTGTTGGAAACCTGGTGCATTCTGGGACTGGTAGTCTTTTATGGGAAAATTCTGTTTTCTTATTTCTACCAGAACTGACAGGTTGCTTGTTCAGAGACACTTCACCTTTTCTATAGCCCCTTCCTGAGCTATGATAAGCTTCCTTATCACAAGCCTCAATAGTCACTCTACATGATTGAAAAGCAGCACGATAAGTAGCCCTGTTGGTGTCAGATTTTCTGTTTCGCCATTTCCTTTTTTTATTATCTCACGTCCCATTTCTGTTTAGCTTATTCTCTATTGCACCATGGAGTCTTTCATAATCTTGTAAGGTTTATAATATTTACTGCATTCCATGTCTGCAGCAAAGATCTATTCCAATCACTAACTTGCCGTTCTAAATCATTAATTTGACTAACAGATGATCTCAAACAACCAATGTTCCAAAAATTGTTGGGGTCAATTGCAGGGCATTTAGTTACAATCTTTCATTCCATAATTTTATTTTGTCTATCTTTTTTCAGCTTTATGTTGAAAAATGAACAAACAGTGATCTGTCTAACTCAACTTCCAAAAGGGAGTAAGATCTAATAAATTTTATTTCCCTTCTTGTGTGAGGTACTCTTACTATTTGTTTTAATTCTACAAGGCACATGCCTTCCAAAAGATCATTCATATTTATAAAAGATTATCTAAAATCTCCAAGAACAATATATTGCTGTATATTTTATAAGAAAAAAACAATGATTCTATCAATACTGTTACGTCAGCTTGATGCACATTTGGAGAGTGGCAAATTAAACATATTCCCCACCCCTTAAATTGAAGGGCAAGGAGCTTGCACCATTAATACCTGCATCACTGATGCATTTATAAGCTATGGAGTTTTTAACAATAATCATTACTTCACCGCCCTTCAACTTTTCCCACAGTTGAGATTCACTGTTATATAGTTGTTTTTCTATTTCCTTGTCACTCTCCACACAGCCACTTTCCCATTATACACAGAGGCGGTAATTTTATAAAGAACTGTGTAAAGTTAAGCGCCATCAATGTGCGTAAGTCAGGCATGTACTTTTGGCACTGGTGTGGCCAGGATGAAGCATGGGTGGAGCTTATTACAACTTACACACATTCTTTAGAAATCTAGGTCTGGGCATTTCCACTAGCCCAAAGGCTGGCATAAGAGATCATACCTAGATTTGCCACATGTAAACGCATACTTTCCTTTATAAAATAGGCATTAAATACGTGCACTGCAATGCACATTCACTCCACAGAAGTTTATAAAGTTATCTTCAGGATCGCTATATCTGATATTAATTCCACCTTAGGTGTGGCAGCAGTGATTCGGAGGACATATCTGGGAGCCCCTGCAATTCTCACCTATGAGGAGGCATTATGCACGATTTGTGAGAGCTGCCAGGATCTGAGTACAGAGCAGGAGCTGGTTAAGGGAAAAATGGAGGAGCTTGAGAATTGTTTGTGAAGAAATAATATCTGAACCAGAAAAATCCCTGAAGGCGAGCAATTTAAAGACTGCAAGCAGGTGGTGCAAGCAAATTGTGCAGTTTATTTATTTATTTATTTTTTTATTTAACTATTTCTTTTATACCGCCCCTTCCAGAGATCAAGGGCGGTTTACATATAACAAGTTAACAGTCTTGTACACATTTGTATACATTCTTTACATAGAACAATAGAAACTAGCTATTTACATTGAACAATAAAATTTAACTTAGTGGGTATTAAAGCAGAACAAAACAAAACATCAAACTTTTTTACAAATGTATATTTACAGTGTGTGGTGTGTAGTGCGGGTATTTGTGTAGGTGCTGGAATTTAGTTCCTTTTATGTCTTCTTTGGGGCGTGTGTGAGGGTGGGCAGGCATGCGGTTATGGTGTTGGGATTAAGGGAGTTTGTTTAATTGTTTCCACGTTTGTAGTGGGGCTGGCTTTGGGGGAGTAGGGGATTTCAAAATGTTCAGTGAACAGGTAAGTCTTTAATTCTTTTCTGAATTGGATGAGGTCTTTTATGGTGCGAAGTTCAATAGGGAGGTTGTTCCAGAGTGTAGGAGCAGTGAATGAGAATGCTCTGGAGCTAGTGGTTTTCTTAGTCTTCCGGATGGCTTTTGGTATGATGAGAGAGTGGGCTGCGTTTTGTCTGAGGGTCCTTGTCGATGTTGGAGAGTGCAGTAATGTGGATAGGTGTGAGGGGGTTATGTCATTTATAAGTTTATAGGTTGTTAGGATAATTTTGTATTTAATTCGACTGTTTATAGGGAGCCAGTGGAGTTCTAGCAGTATTGGGGTTACGTGATCTGTTAAGCGAGCTTTAGCAATTACTTTGGCACAGATGTTTTGAGCTCTTTGTAGGAGGTATGTTTTTTTTGAGGAAGGCCTATAAGGAGACTATTGCAATAGTCGAAATGAGGGGTGATCAGGGTACTTACTACAGATCTAAAGTCTTGTGTTTCGAGGAGTGGTCTTAGGTGTTGAATAGTTTTGAGTTTGTAGAAAATAGTTTTTACTGTTTGTTTTATGTGTGGTATCATGGTGAGAGTGTGGTCTATTATTACTCCTAAGTATTTTACTTGTTTTTTAACAGGTATGGAGGTTTTGTTGATTGTGATTGTTTCAGGGTAAGTGTTTTCAGTCATAGATGACCTCGTTACAAACATTGCCTCAGTTTTTTTTAGGTTGATGCTGAGGTGGTTAGATTCCATCCAGGAGGAGGTCTCTGCCATGCATTTGGATAGTGAGTCATATGTAGGGTTTTTAATGGTTATGGGGATAGCTAGCATGATGTCATCGGCATAAATAAAATGGTTAATCTTGTGTTTTTTAAATATGTTTGTTATCGGTTGGAGGTATAGGTTAAATAGGAGGGCTGAAAGGGCCGATCCTTGGGGTATTCCCTGTCCTTGTGGGAATGTTTCTGATGCTTGTTGGTCAATTTGGACTCGTATTAATCTATGTGAGATGTAGGATTTGAACCAGTTAAGGACCGTCCCACCTATTCCTAGGTTCTCTAATCTGTTGATCAGTGTCGGGTGATTGATGTTATCGAAGGCGGCTGAGATATCTATAAATAGGAGTAAGAAACCATGGTGTTTGTCATCTGTGCCCCTGATGAGAAAGTCCATTAGTGTGATTAGGAGGGTTTCTACTCCGTGGGATGGGCGGAAGCCAAATTGGTGTGAGTCAAGTGGTTTGTGCTCATCAATGTGTTCCTGTAACTGAATTTGGATTGTTTTCTCTATTATTTTGGCAATGAATGGAATGCTGGCTATGGGTCTGTATGAGTTCGGGTCTTTTGAGTCAAGCTTATTATTCTTTATTATTGGTCGGAGTGTTGTGAGTTTTAGGGCATCAGGCATGATGCCTTGTGAAAGGGATTGATTAACTATATCTTGTATGTTTACCGCCAGTTCATTTTTTGCACACTTAATCCATGATACAGGGCATGGGTCGAGTGGGGAGGTGGTGGTGTTTATCATTGTTATAATTTTGAGGAGTTGCTTTTGTTCTATCAACTGGAAATTTGTCCATATGTGGGTGGTTGTTGTGTTTGGTAATAATGGAGTCGGGGTAATGGTCTTGTTTTTTAGTTTTTCTGCAAAATGTTCTGCTAGTGATTGTATATTCATTGCTTGTTGTTTAGGTTCGGTGTTATTAGTTTTGGTTAGTGTTCTTACTATCGCGAATAACTCCCTAGGGCGGTTGATGGATGAGTTTATTATTTTGGAGTGGTAGTCTCTTTTTGATTTGTTGATTGCGTTTTTGTATTCTATAAGTAGGAGCATGTATTGGGATTTGTTTTCCTCAGATTTAAGTTTTCTCCATCTCTTTTCTAGTCTCCTCAGTTGTTTTTTTAGTTGTGTCAGCTCTTTGGTGAACCATTTTTTCTGTCTTTTTTGTTTGTTTATGTAAGACTCGTGTGGGGAGCGCTGCTTTTTGAATCGTTAGATTCCAATGAGCTATGGTTGAGTTGATGTCTGATGAGACTGTGTTTAGTTTGGGTAATACTTTGTCAAGGAATGTGTCTTTGTCAAAGCGTATGAAACGTGATGTATGTGGAGTTGTGCTTGTGTTGTTTTTTGGGATTTGTGCTGGTAGCTGTATTGTGATAAGATGGTGGTCTGACCAGGGTACTTCTGTTATATTCGGAGTGTAATGTGGTAAGTGACTGCAGAGTGTGGATGAGAGGAAGATTACGTCTAGTATGTTGCCTTTCTTGTGTGTGGGAGCATGTATTATCTGAGTGAACCCCATTTGTGTCATAGCATCTATGAAGTTATCTGATTGTGTGTGGTTCAATGATGGGAGGTTCAAATCACCAAGGAGTATAAGTGGTTTGCTTTGCGACGCTGTGCAAGCGAGTTCTAGAATAGGGGTGAGGTTTTTGTAATCGGATGCTGGGGGTCTGTATATGAGGGTGAGAGCCAAGGTTTTATTTTCTATGTTAATGATGTCCATTCCATCTATATTATTTAGGTTTTTTAGAGTGAATTGTAGGTCTTTTTTGGTGAGAATTAATACACCCCCTCCTCTTTTTATATTCCGTTGGCAATTGAATATGTCATATTGATATGTGGTTAGTTGGTTTAGTAGTACAGAGTCAGTAGGTGAGAGCCATGTTTCAGTAATACAGATAATGTCAGGGGATGTGTCGTTTATTATGTCGTTAATTATTGGTATTTTGTTTCTTATAGATCGTATGTTTATTAGGGTGAGTTGTAATTTGGTCTTTGTATTGTCAGCTTGGTCAATTATATTGTTTATGGGTTGGTGTTTTATTTGGATGAGACGGTGATGGCGTTTATGGGAGGTGTGACGCGAATAGTGATTGTGAGAGTTTGGGTTTGTATAGCTATGTATTGGATTCTGGTACTGATTGTGGGTGATTGGGACGTAATTATAAGGGTTCCGGTAATGATTGTGGATGATTGGGATGTTTTTGTATGGGCTTTGATTGATTTTGTAAGTGTATATGTGTTGAGTTAGGAGAGTTATTAAAAAGAGGGTAAGAGGGAGATTTATAATCTTAGTAGGAGACATTGTGTTCATTTAGCAGTTGTGCTAAACAGAAATGCACCAGAGGAACCAGGTACCACAGTGTTGAAATAGGAGGCTCCTTAAAACGTATGGCCCCTGAGAAAGGAGAAGCCGCGAGACATAGCAGCCTGTCTTGCCTCATATGTAGTGAAAGAAGAAGTTATCCAAAAAGCTGGAAAAATTAGGAAGATCAATAGTGGCATGGAGATTTTTTTTTTTTTAAATTCTTTATTTTCGTTTTATAACAACAAAGGAAAGGAAGACATACAGCTAAAAGACAGATACATAAAATGTGATACATACACCAAAGTAAACCCCTGCCACCCCCCTCCCCCCTGCTTCTTCTCTAGAAAACTAATCATTCCCGAAGCGGGCGTGTACTGACATTATTGTGTTACAAAACCTAACGGTGATCTGAAACATGATGAGTGTACATTAAACAGACATGTCGGAGCATTGAGCAGATTGTACATAATCATTGAGCATCTGCCATTTAGACAAGCGAGAGTGAGTTTGGGTATGGGGAATAGCTCTCCGAGATATCTGCTCATATTTACTATATAAGCAGACGAGGTTCCACCATTCATTGACAGTAAGTCGAGAGCTATCCTTCCAATTCCTCGTGATTAAACATATGGCTATACCCAGCATGAAATCAAGGAGAAAGCGACCCTTCTTAGGAAGAGAGGGGACCTCCGCCACTGAGCGGAGTCCCATAATCTTCCAAGAGAGAGGCTCATGAAGATGTAAGATACATTGAATACGACCCCAGACCCGCCCCCAGTAGACCTGTAGTTGCGGACATTCATAAATAACATGAGCGAGGGTTCCCACAGCAGTATGGCAAGACCAACACTGGTCCCTAGCAGTTGTGTTCCATTTGGCTATTTTTTCTGGAGTATAAAAGCATCTATGTGCAAAAAAGAAGAGAGTTTGGGTAACTGAGGCAGACCGGGAAACCCGCACTACTTTGCTCCAGAAAACGCTCCATTGCACAGGGGTTAAAGTGGTTTGCAGTTCGCGCTCCCAGGCTTGTTGGGCTCTAAAAGTGGCAGTATCTGTACCCTGACATAATATTTTATAAAAGTTAGAGGCTACCCCATGTGTACTACTAATAGAGTGAACTAGTTCTAATAGCCCGTCCTCAGTAGGGACAGAGGGCGGCATGATTTGAGCACTTTTGAGGCAGTGTTGAAGCTGCATCAATTGAAAGTAATGTTTCGCTGGTAACGCAAATTCCTTTTGTAACTCAGAAAAGGTTTTCCAACGAGCTGCAGAGAAGAGCTGTTGGGGTGTCCAGATCCCCCTAGAGTACCAGGGTTTCCATGCTATCGTTCTGTTTAGGACTTGAATTCTGGGATTATTCCACAGCGGGAGTCCGTCCTGAGGACATACGTTTGGGCCCAGTGATAGAATGAGAGTGTTAAAGGCCGCAAGAGTATCGACAATCATTGGGGGATGGCGGGTGTCTACTTGATGGGACATACCGGGGAGATGGGTCAACGGAATTGGGCTACTAAGCTCCTCTTCTATATCAAGCCAAACTGGTCTGCTGTCTGTTGAGGCATCTAGCCATCGGGCACCTTGCTTAAGTAGGAAGGCTTGATGATATCTGAGAAAATCAGGAAATCTGGTACCCCCTAGTTCCTTCGCAGACTGTAGTTTTTGTTTAGCTATCCTTGGTGGTTTGCCCTGCCAAAGGTAGCGGACGAGAAGGCCCTCAATATCTTTGTAAGTGTGTAGCGGGAGTAAGCATGGCAGCATTTCTAAAATGTAGTTCACTTTGGGGACTATCATCATTTTCACAGTTTCTAGGCGGCCCCACCATGTAAGGGATAAGGGAGACCAACGATTTGTGAGCTCACGGACTTTGGAGACTACCTCTTTGGCATTAAAACTGATAGTGTCTCTATAAAACGAAAATAAAGAATTAAAAAAAAAAAAAAACTGATAGTGTCTTCTAAAGGAGAACAGTAATGGACCCCAAGATATTTCACCATGCGGGATTGCCAAAGGAAAGGAAAGGCCTGCATGTCTGCCTCATGTACCCAGCGGTTCAGTGGGAATGCTACAGATTTGGTCCAGTTAATTTTATAGCCCGATAATTGCGAGTATCCATCAATCAGATCCAAGACAGCTGGAACCGAATCAAGGGATACGAAAAGCATAAGGTCATCTGCATATGCAGAGAGTTTAATCTCTCTGTGACTGAAGGGGACACCTCGAATACGTGCGGACTGTCTAATAAGGAGGGCGAGGGGTTCAAGAGCTAGATCAAAGAGCATTGGTGATAGGGGGCAACCTTGACGCGTGCCTCTTTGGAGATTAAAAGGCTGAGACTTAATGGCATTTACACAAATACTGGCGACGGGTTGAGTATACATAACTTGGAGGTATCGGAGGAAGCCCTCCCCAAAGCCATACCATCGGAGAACTGCAAATAAGAAGGGCCATTCTAGGCGATCAAAGGCCTTTTCAGCATCTAGGGAAAGACCCACCCATGGGTGATCTAGATTGGCAGCACTGGATAGCACATGGCACAAGGTCCGAGCATTGTCAGCGGTGGATCGGCCGGGTATAAAACCGCATTGGTCGGGATGGATTAGGGTGGCCATCCTGTCAGATAGCCGGGTGGCCAAGATCGTTGCGAAGATCTTATAATCGGCATTAAGTAGGGAAATTGGACGGTAGTTGGCGGTTAGCAGCGGGTCTCTGCCTTCTTTCTCAAATACTACCACATTAGCTGCAGAAAAGGATCCCAAAGAGGATGTATCTACCGCAAGGGCAGTAAAATAGAGTTTTAAGTAGGGAACTAGATCTGCACTGAACGTTCTGTAGAATTCGGTCGGGAGACCATCAGGCCCTGCGGCTCGACCCGAGGCTGTTCGTGTTAGGGCAGATTGGATCTCTGAAGTAGAGAAGGGTTCATCCAGCACATCCCTATCAGCTTCAGAGAGTGTCGGCCGCTGAATACCAGAAAGCAATCGCTCGAAGGTCTCTGATGAGAACTCACATTCAGATTGATATAGGCGGGTATAGAAATCCCGAAAGAGTTCTACTATATCGGAGTCTTTGGTCAATATGCCCCCTCCCTGTGGGGCTCGAAGGGCCGCTACGCGTTTGGCTTCTTTTTGACCTTTCAAGGCGTTGGCTAAAAGTCGACCGGCTCGGTTGTTTTCACGATAATATGTTCCTCGTTGAAGCTCAATACTCTTAGAAGCTGCAGTTGAGAGGATTGCATTATATTGAAAACGGAGACGCTGTAAGCGAATTAAGACACATGGATCAGTACGTGAAGTTAAAACTCGTTCGCCTGCTTTGATTTGTTGGTCTAGTATGAGTAGCTGCTGTTTGCGTTGTTTCCGCAGGCGGATTTGATAGCTAGTGATCGTTGCTCGAATAGCGGCTTTGAAACCCTCCCACCAAGCCCAATTCGCAGTATCCTGGGGTAAATTAAAATGGAAGTAATCCTGTATGGCTGCTCGAATTTCTAACTGGAACTCTGGCTGTGTTAACAGGGCTCTATCAAAGAACCAGGCCCCCGAGTTCCCTTGGGGTGCAGTAGTGTGTAATTGAAAAGAGATAGCAGCATGATCTGAAATATGTTGGGAGTGAATCTTTGCAGTGTCCACCTGAGGAACTATTAGAAAGAAATCTATGCGAGACTGGGATTTGTGAGGGGAAGAGAAGAAGGTAAAGTCAAGCTCATTGGGGTGTAGTAACCTCCATAGATCAACTAAAGCAAGATCTTTGATCAAAGCGGTAAGCGTGGTGTGACTCTTGGGGGGACCACTTGTCCTAGGCGGCTGTTTGTCAATCAGGGGATCAAGAACTAAATTGAAATCCCCCCCTATTATCAATGAAGTATTAGCAGAGGCCTGCGCAACCTGAGCAATGGTAGCAAAAAAAGGCAGGGTCATCCACATTAGGAGCATAAAGGCATATACATGTAACTTCAAGGCTACCTATCTTGAGGTGAACTCTGGACCATCTACCTGCTGTATCTGAGCTAGTCGCAATAATAGTAGCATGCAGAGATTTCCTAACCAGTATGGCAACCCCACATTTCTTAGAAACGGCTGGGGAATAGGCGGCCACCATGTAAGGTTTAATATTGAGTTTAAGAGTTTCCTTCGAATTTAAATGCGTTTCTTGGAGGAAAATCAGGTCCGCAGCTTCATGACTTAGATAGCTTAGGATTTTCTTCCGTTTTATCGGATTATTGATTCCTTTTACGTTCAATGAGAAAATCTTACATGGTGCCATCAATCGGTAATAGACATTTTAGGTAAGGGCGCTTGAAAACATACAACATAATCAGAATCTGTGCAACAATGACATAATCACCGAGTATGCTGGCTAATACACCCCATATTGAAAAGTATGTACCAAAGTAACTTAGAGAAGAAGCAAAACCCCCAATGAATATGGCGACCATATGTCTGCGGGAGGAGGCCCTAGAGAGGAAGATAGAGACATGAAAAAAAAAGAAAAGAAACACCAGAGTCCATAATTAACACTGTCTCTGATACTCATCGAGGCTACTGTGGGTAGATGGAGTCGGGTCACAGATATCATCAAAATAAGGCAACAGACCGCCCTCGCCAGACTCTTTGCTGAGCCGCGGCAAATCCAATATGGCAGGTACAGCGGATATGAGAATACTTGCAGGAATATTCTGGAAGTCAGCGCATCAAGTCGGCTTCTTTAGAATCCAAAAACTCCGCTAGTAGATCAGGGTCCTCAAATGTTCTTGTCTGATTGTGAAGCGTGACTCGGAGCTTGGCCGGATACATCAGGCCATAGCGTGCTTGTAGTTGTTGAAGCCTCGGCCGGAATTCCAGAAAGCGCTTTCTGCGGTCGACCGTGGGTTTAGCCAAGTCAGGGTAGAAGGAGATCTTGTGGCTCTCAAACTCCATATGGCCCTTTGCCCGAGAGGCACTGAGAATTTGCTCCACATGTTGATATCTCAAAAGTCGAAAGATGATAGGCCGCGGGGTCTTCCTGTTGAGCGTTATGTTTGTGGGTACACGATGAGCGCGATCGATCTCCAATTCTTTGGTAAAAGTGATTTGGAGCAGGGAAGGGAGGATTTTGCATAAAAACTCTTTCATGTCTCCCGATTCCGCTCCCTCCGGTATGCCCACGAGTCGTAGGTTGTTGCGGCGCGCTCTATTATTGCCATCTTCCACTTCTTTCTGCAAGGCCCGTACCTGACGTTCAACTTTGTCGAGTTTGGACAACCGGGCCGCATGGGAGTCTAATATGCACTCCATTTTGTCCTGACGCGAAGAGAGCCCCTCTAGCCTGCCTTGCAGTACACCAAGATCTTCCCGCAGCGCTCGGAGCGCTTCACCGTTTGACTGCACGAGGTCATTAACCCCTCTAATCTCTGCGAGGATTTCCTGCTGCATTTCGGGGCCCTCGCGCAAAGCCAGCCCCTTCTGCGGGGACGGGGGTTCAGTTTTGGAGCGTTTGCCGTGGGAAGCCGCTGGAGATCCAAATTCCAGGCGCGTGGGTTTGGTCCCCACCATCTCACCAATGTGCCCCGGCAAGATCAGAGCAGAAGTTCAAGTATGTCCGGTGTTAATTCAGGATTCTGAGTAGGCCTCTCGGGAGCCTCAGCGTTATGCGACCATCCCGCTGGACATCGGGCTCCGCCCCCTGTGGCATGGAGATTTTTAATGATTTTTCTCCCATTACATGCGCAGCCTTTCTTTAGAAGAAAAGGATTCGATATATATAGCTCTATCCCTTTGGGCTATTATTTACAGTGAAAGGGTAGCCACAATAAAGTGTGATCTGTGGAGGAGGCCTGGCAACTACTGTGAAAGAAAGGCTAGTGGGATCAGCCATCTCCTAAGGAGTTGCATCAAGAGTGAGGGAAAGAAAGACAACGTCCCTCAAACGACAACCAAAGAAGGGGAAGCTGCAGCACAGATCTAAGGGCCTGGATGACTCAGAAACAGCTGAGGAGGGAACTTGCTGACCCCCAGACTTGGAGGTGGTGTGGTGAAGATTTGACTATGGAATGGGTGGTCTGCTCCTATAGAGGTTATGGACTGGATACCATGCAACTGATTTTTGATGCAGGGGAAGGTAGGATGTGTCGGAATGTGTACGTGAGATGCGATACGTGAGTACTGGATGGGAGAGTGTGAGTGTGGGCCAGTTGGGGGATGATTGGTGTAACTGGGTGAAAGGCAGTGGGGGGGGGGGGGGTGAGTGCAGGTATGTAAGTCAAAGTGGGGAGGGGTGTTCTTAAGCCTGCTGTTTCCTAGGGTTATTTCCTCAGGATGGTGTGGCTCAGGGAGGGAGTCTGCAGATTAATGGCGGTGGAGAAGGATATGTGTATTTATTTATTTATTTATTTAACAGTTATTTATATACCGCTCTTTCCCTAGTATCAAGTGCGGTTTACATGGAACAGTAGGTTAATTGGTATGTAATATACCAAGTCAGTTTACATAGAACAGATAATTATGATTTACAAGGAATGTTGTAACATTAAAGGTATAACATATTAGAACATATATACATTGTTAGTTTAAATCTATAATCATCATGTGAATGAGAGTGTGGTATGGTTAATAGTGTATTAGTGATATTTATTTTGAAAATAGAGTATGTAATAATAATGTATAAATGTTAGCCTGTATCTATTTGAGTATTCTGTTCTGAGGGTGTATTGTAGTGTAATATGAATAAGTGAGTTTTTAATTTTTTTCTAAATTCCTTTATATCAGATAGCAGGCGAATGTTGTCAGGTAGATTGTTCCAAAGAATTGGAGCAGAGTGTGAGAAAGCTCTCTTATTTGTTTGTTTTCTGGCTTTTGTGAAATCTTTTGGTATTGTTAAGGTATTTAAGTTTCTGCTTCTTTGGGATCGTTTATCGATGTCTATATTAATCAGTGTATTGAGTGCCGATGGTGCAAGATTATTTATAAGTTTAAATGTAGTGACAAGAATTTTATATTTGATTCGTGAGTAAATAGGTAGCCAATGAAGTTCAGCCAAAATTGGTGTAACATGTTCAAGTGGGCTTATATTCATAATCATCCTGGCAGCTATGTTCTGAATTATTTGTATCTTTTTAATATTTTGTTTTGAAATGCCATTAAGTATTGTGTTTGCAAAATCAAAATGTGGGGTGATGATAGCATGAATTATATTAATAAAGTCTTGTAGATGAATCAATGGTCTTAATTGTTTTAGTGTTTTGAGTTTGTAATGTATTTTTTTTAGTTAGATATTTTATATGTGAATCCATATTTAGATTATTGTCAAGTATCACACCTAAATATTTTATTTCTTTTTTTGTATTTATTTCATGAGTATCTAGTGTGATCGTGTTTGGGGGTATGTATGTTTGATTTTTAGTGATGAATAATATATCAGTTTTAGTAAAGTTGATAAGTAGATTTTGTTCTTTGAGCCATTCAGTTAGTTCATTGAAACATTCTGTTATTTTTTGAAGAGGTGGGTGTGGGATTTCAAATGGGAGGTAGAACATTATATCATCAGCGTAGATATGATAATAAACATTGTGACGTTTAAAGATGTTACAAACTGGTTGTAAGTAAATATTAAATAATAGCGCAGATAATGCAGAACCCTGCGGGAGACCCTGAGTTTGTTTGAAGGTGTTAGAAATTTGGGTGTGGATTCTTACTGTTTGAGTTCTGTTTGATAGATATGATTTGAACCAATTATAAACAGTAGATGTAATTCCAATTTGTTGAAGTCTGTTTAACATTGTTAAGTGATTAACACTGTCAAATGCAGCTGATATGTCAAGGAAAACAAGAATAAAGGCTTGTTTAGGATTATCAATACCTCTTAATATTGTGTCATAAAGGATCGTTAGCAAGGTTTCTACTCCATGGAAGGGTCTAAAGCCATATTGATGTTCATCAAGGAGGTTTAATGTGTCAATAAAGTCTTGTAGTTGAATTTGTACAATTTTTTCAATAAGTTTGGCCATAAAAGGAATGCTTGATATGGGTCTGTATGATTTTGGGGATAATTTATCTAATGTGTTATTTTTAAGTATAGGTCGTATTTGAACGTGTTTGAGAGATGGTGGTAAGTAGCCTTTTGGTAAGGATAGGTTCACTAAGGGTAGAATGAAAGAAGAGAGTATTGAGAAAGTCTTCTTTATCCAATCAACTGGGCATGGATCAAGGTATGAGGTTGTTGTATTAATGTTAGTTATTGTAGTTTTGAGAGTAGATTTTGATATTAAGTTGAAGTTGGTCCAGTTATCAAATGTAGCTTGCTTTGTTTGTGTTTGAATTTGTGGTTGAGTAATATGTAGAGGTGTTATTTGTAGCTTTGTTTTATTGATATAGTATTGAGCTAATTCTTGTGGGGAGATATCAATTGATATTTCATCAGAATTTAGTGTTTTGTTTGTTAGTTTTTGTACTATACAGAATAGTTCTCTTGGGCGATTAGTGGCTCTTGAGATTATATTAGAATAATAATTTTGTTTGGAGTTGTTTATTGTTTGTTTATAAATTTGTAGTGTATTAGTGTAGTTCTCATGATTTATTAATGATTTTGATTGTCTCCATTTCCTTTCCTCTTTTCTTAGTTGTCTTTTTAATGTTTTGATAGATATATTAAACCATGGAGCATGTCTTTTTTCAATTTTATTGTTGTTTATATTTTGGTGTGATTGTTTTGGATTACTTTCAGCTGCTTTAGAGATTATATTGTTCCAGTTTTTGATAGATTCTTCAAGATTTGTGGGTGTTTGTGTTAGTTGTGGTATTATTTGATCTAGAAATTCTTCTTCATTGAATTTTCTGAATCTATTAGTTTGAGGACGTTGTGGTCTTTTAGTTTGATTGTTGTAGGTGATGGTTATATTGAATTTTAGAAGATAGTGGTCAGACCAGGGGACTGGAATGTTTGAGAGGGATTCAGAGTTATATAGGTTGTGTAGAGAGTTTGGTAGGAAGACCATGTCAAGAGTTTTTCCTTTATTGTGTGTTTGTTCAGTTATTATTTGGTGAAAGTCGAAATTATTTATCATTTCTAAGAATTGATTAGAGTGATTGTTGGGTATTGAAGGAAGATTAAAGTCTCCCATAAGTATTACAGGATTTGTATCTGTGGATGATGCTAGTAATTCAATTAAATTGTAAATTTTATCTATGTTGTATTCTGGCGGTCGATATATTAATGATATAGTTATGTTTTTAATTTTTATGGTGAGTATGTCAACATTATCTATATTATTAGATGATATTAATTTTGCATTGAGGTGTTTCTTTATTATTATAAGTACTCCTCCTCCTTTTTTTAGTGTTCTGTGAGTATGGAAGATCTCATATTCAGGTGTCTTTAATTGGTTTAAGAATACTGAGTCAGTATCTTTGAGCCAGGTCTCTGTTATACAAAGGATATCAGGTTTATCATCATTGATAATGTCTACAAAAATTGGTAGTTTGTTTTTCATAGATCTTGCATTAATGAGTTGGCAGGTGAGAATTGTGTATTTCTGTGTCTGAGGTGAGTGTGGTGTGTTGCCTATTTTTGTTGTTGTTATATATAAAAGTCTAGATTGTCTAGATCTAAGGTTGGTTCCTATTATGAATGGGTGTATTAAATTATCATGTTTTGATATTCTTTGTATTATGGGAATTGGTCTATTATTCTTATTATCTATGGATTTTATTAGGTTAATCAGTGTAAGGATTGTGATACTTATAAGTATAGCATTGATGGGAGAAAGGAATTGTTTATGCATATTTGGTTTGTATTTAGATTTACTTTTTATGTTTTAACTAGTAATAGGTTCAATAAATAGAATAGTGCTAGTGATTAATATCAGTGATAATTACCTGTGGTAGAGATACTACTGATAATACCAGTGTTTCAGTGATAGTAGGATAATTGAGGCTTACGTGAAGAATGAGTAACTATAACATTAATACCAGTGTCACAATGATAGCAGTATAACTGCAGATGATATTTTGAATGAGAAGCTATTTAGAGATAGCAGGATAACTGTAGCTTACAGGGAGAATGAGAAACTATAATATTAATACCAGTGTCCCAGTGATAGCAGTATAATAGTAGCTTACAGGGTGAATAAGAGATTATAACATTAATACAAGTAATTCAATGATAGCAGGGTAACTGCAGCTTACTTGATGAATGAGAAGATATAACATTAATACCAGTATTTCAGTGATAGCTGGATAGTTGCAGATTATAGAGTGACAAAGAAGCTATAACATTAACATCGGTGATTAATACTAGTGATAATACTTGATAATGATGCTAGTGATAATACCAGTGTTTCAGTGATAGCAGTATAACTACAGCTTATATGGTGAATGAGAGGTCATTCAGTGATAGCAGGATAACTGTAGTTGTAGTTTACAGGGAGAATGATAGACTATAATATTAATACCAGTGATTCAATGATGGCAGGATAACTGCAGCTTATGGTGTGAAAGAACAGCTATAAAATAACATCAGTGTTACAGTGATAGCAGGATAACTGCAGTGTACTATGTGAGTGAGACGTTATAATATTAATACCAGTTATAACTTAATTACTTGCGATTCTGATAATATAGTATTGATTTAAACAGAGTTGGCTGACATAGCATGATGAGGTGTAGACTCCATCAACGGGCTCCGTCTAAGGGCCACGCCAAAGGGCCCTCTGGCGAGGCCCTCAGGCGCGGGCCCGACAGGCGCGGGCCCGCCTGTTGACAGTTGTGATTTAAATCCCTGCTGCTCCTCCCCCCTC
Source organism: Ichthyophis bannanicus (assembly GCA_033557465.1). Classification (NCBI taxonomy): domain Eukaryota; kingdom Metazoa; phylum Chordata; class Amphibia; order Gymnophiona; family Ichthyophiidae; genus Ichthyophis; species Ichthyophis bannanicus. The sequence goes on along the minus strand of CM066037.1, from coordinate 384,129,388 downwards.
ACAGCTCCGATCGGGCTCAAGTCAGCAGAGTGGTGTTGGATTCTGACTCGGGGGTTTGCTGATAGCCTCTTTTGTTCCTGCCTGTTGACAGTTGGGATTTAAATGTGTGTGTGTGTGAGATGGGCATCTGAGGAAGGGGTGGAGAGGGGGAGAGGGAGAGTGGACATCTCAGAAGGACCTGGAGGGGGAACATGAGATTTGCCATATTAGTTCAGACCAAAGTCTACCAAGCCCAGGATCATGTTTTTAATAGTGGACAATCCAAGTCACAATTACCTAGCAGGATCCCAAAAGATAGAGAGATTGCATGCTACTTATTGCAGGGATAAGCAGTGGATGTCCCCCAAGAAGATGTCCAAATCTTTTTTAAACCAGTTACAATAACAGTTTTTACTATATCCTCAGACAATGAATTTCAGAATTTAGGGCCCGATTTTCGAAGGCATTTACACGGGTAACTGCCCTAGTTACCTGTGTAAATGCCATATCCGGGATTTTCAAAGAGCACCTACATGGGTAGTACCCTTCAAAAATCCCAGCTATGTCCCTAATGCGCCCAGATGCTATGCAGTTAGCAATGGAGCATGTTAGGGGCATTCTGGGGTGGAGTGGGGACGGAGGAAAGGGCTAACCTGGTAGCACTGATTTTTGATGCTACCCACATAGCCCTCTGCGCCTTAAAGATAGGCTCCAGCGGTTTCCGGGGTGTGCGGCAAGACCCGGATTTTCAATGCCGGGACCGCATATGACCCCGGCATTGAAAATCCGGGTTAGGCAGAAGGGGGCAGGCTATGAGCTCTGTCAGCGTATAGCACCGCCTAGTTGAAAATCAGGCTCATAACTATTACATATTCAGGCTGATGCAGATAGCTGGTTTAGAGTCATGCATTAAAAGCCTAAGGCTTTCTTATGTGAGAGTATCACAAAAGTTGCCTGCTGATATGCCAGCAGACGGTATGCAAATGAGATATGCACAAAACATCTGCACTAAATGTGAGGTGGGTGCTAGGTGCATGTACAGAAAGCTTATGCACTAATGGCGACATATCTATAGCAAAATCTAAAATAACAAATTATTATGTTTAAAATAACAATTTTCAGTGCGGAGTAATACGTGTTACCTGCTTGGTGGTGGGGAAAGTTGGCATAGCATTGGAGAAAGTTATGCACTTAACTGTAGTGCCCGAAACAGTGGTTTGCGGAGGACGCCTATACATTTTTTAGGCACAATAAGGAGTGAGTGACCGCAAAGTCACCAGTAGGTAAATCAACCAGAAAACATTTCTGTTCTCCTACACTTTGATTTGTCTTCTCCTATATGAGCCAAAGTTTCACATGCCAAAATTTTCTTCTCCTACATGCGCCAAAGTTTTACTTCACCTTCGATCAGGCATTCAAACACTGGCGCTACTGAACTCTGCACTTGGCTTTTCAGTCTTCTGCGCACTTCGTTGCATCTAGATGGGATGGCTAATGACCTTGTTATCATGTCATTTGAATAAATATTAATCGGTGGCATGCTACTAGCTGTGAATCCATTTATACATAGGTAACACGCCAATCCCCTCTCTGCATTGTGATATGGTGGTAAATATGCGCAGATGTCACACAAACTATGCGCATACGGTGTACTAACATTTCTTTATTGGCCCCATTGAGTGAACAAATATTTTGTCTGATTGGTCTTAAATATACTACTTTGTAGCTTCATTGCATATCTCCTAGTCTTTATCCTTTTTGGAGGAATATACAGTCAATTCATGTTTACTCATTCTTCTCCACTCATTATTTTATGGACCTCTATCACATCCCCCCTCAGTTGTCTCTCCTCCGAGCTGATGAGTCCTAACCTTTTAAACCTTTCCTCATAGGGGTATCCTTGCATCCTTTTTATCATTTTGGTCATCCTTCTCTGTACAATTTTCCAGTTCTGCTGTATCTTTCTTTAGATGCGACAACTAGAACTGCATGCACTGAGTGATATGGAGACATGATATCCTTTGTTTTAGTCTCCATTCCTTTTCTTATCATTTCTAGCATTCTATTAGCTTTCTCGGCTGCCACTACACACTGCAAGAAAAAGGGGACAGACCTCTACAAAAAAGTCCACAACAAAAAAAGAAAAGTAAGGGTAATCAAAATAGCCACAAAGGATCTTTACTGAGCCCTGCACGACCTTTCGGCACAGTCTGCCTGCATCAATGCCACATATTTACTTTTGCCAATTAAATGTCAATCAAGTTGTTGGAGGTGGTGCTGTCTCTTTAAAATCATGCGAGAAATCTTGCTGCCTGTATTTCATACTGCAGAGTTTTGAGTCATGTCTGTGCTGCAGTTAATTTGACTCTTGCAATTTACTTATATTTATATATCGCCTTTTTACTGTTTCACTCATAGTATTAATTGTTTAGTAGTCCTGAGTCTAAACAAGAGTGGTCTTCTTAGTGATGGCTCTTTCTGTGTTTATGCTGTGTTTCCTGATACAACACTACACAGGCAGTTAAACTAATTCACATTCAAGAAAAGACCCAGACTCTTATAATCCAACTGTTTATTGTCATAAATAAACTATATAACTTATTGCAGTAGCTGAATCAAGAGGTTCCACACTCCTGGATAGATATGTGTACATGCTGGAGCAGGTTGAATGTTGCAAAAATGGTGAAATGGTACATATAAAGTACAGATGGATGCAAGTAACATATGCGGATTCAAATTTAATTGAGCTGAACTGAATGTTATTGAACTGAATTGGTAAAAGAGTGATGACAATCCAAGGGGAAGGAATGAAAAGGAGAGGGCTGTAAAGCTTTGCTCCCTGCCACAAAATAGAGAGTCTGCCCTGAAGGGAAGCGTGCAGGGAAATTACCCAGAAGGCAGAGGGAGCTTCAATAGCCCAATGGGATCGCATGTAATAAGTTATGAAGGCAGGTAGATATTAAGGAGTCTGAAGGGAGTGGGTCACATGGCCCTGTTAAACCTATAGGAGTAAGGATTACAAACAAGCATGAAACTGCTTACCCTAATTTACAACTGGTGGCAACAATAAATAATATAATGAAAGCATGCACACACATTTGTGGGGGCAGAACAATGCCATTTGCTAAATGCCAGCAATGATACATAAGGAAAACTTTCCGTTTTGAAGTTTCCCTTATTTATTCTGTTTAATTAGGAGTCAATTAAGTTTATAATATGAAGCAAATATGATTTTTAAGACTGAAGATATATTTTGCTGATATAAGGAAGTTTCCCTATGTTAACATAATTATTGTATAGTCTCCCTGTTGACAAACGCGCGGAAGTGCTGTTTTTATAGATTTGGGACTATATTGTTTTGTATACTTTCTAAAGTTGTTAAAATGTATTCAATTTACCATTTTCATAGATTGATATATTGTTCCCCTTTTAAGAGAGGAGTGCAATTTTTATTGTAGTATATTTTTGGGATTAGTATTCAATCAACTGGCATTTTGCACGTTTTTGCATGGTTTGAACACAGACATATTATCTGTTTATCCTGTTTCATAATGGCTGTCCTTATTATTGTTTGGTGATTCTTATGTTAACAATTCATTTTATGACTAATTTTAAGTTGTATCTATTCAAATGATTTGATAAGTCCCTTTTGATTGTTTATGTTTTTTAAGGTTGCTTTGATTTGAATTTTTCTTTAAAGTTATGTGAGTAATTTTATATCAATCTGGTCTCACTATACTACACTCAAATTTGATACAGCACCTCACATGGGGATGGCAGGAGTATCTGTGGTGACATTTTTATTATTTTTATTGCTTTAATTGTATGACCCAATGGAATTACTGTGTAATGCCATTTTACAATGTTTTCCAATGCATGTATGATACAATTTTCTTTTTATGCCTTTTTTATTTTCTTTTATCCTCACATGGCATCATGATATGGTTTCTATTCATTTTATGTTTTTGTTTGATTTGATTTTATGTTTTGATTGTTTTATATGTTTTTATTTAATAGGGAAGAGGATGCGATCAGAGTGGTGGGGGATGCAGGGTAAGCATGGCTGTGACATTTTTTCAGAGCACTTTGGCACTGGGCCCTCATGCTTGCTGTCTTGCAGGACCTGCCAGCTATCATACCACTGGACTGCCTGTAGTATACTTGTACTTATGCCACCTCTTGAAGTGGTTTGAAGTGCAGCCGCACTGTTTGCAGTTATGACAGCAAGCGCACAACAACATCCCATGTGTCAGTTGTCACCGGTCAACAAGCTCACTCTCCACCCTGATCCTACCCTGAAGTGCTAAGAACAGAGTAGGATTAGCATGCAGTAGTGCTTACCATTGGTTGTTAGAACATGCTAATCCCCACAGCATCCACTCTTTAATAAAAGAGCCCCTAGGACTTCCTCTTTCTTCTGCTCTCCTTAATATCTTTGCACCTGTGGTTCCTTCAGGCAAGATCTTCATTAGTATTCCTCTGCTCTTCAACTCTTGGAGAACTTTTGGTCAAAATATCTCCTTATCTTCTATAGGGATCTGCAATGGTATTCTACTCACTCTCACTTGTGGGTTCACCGAATCCAGGATGATGCCTTATTTGACACTTTCCCCACAGATTAGCTCAATACTTCCTTGATAAGTTAAGCAACTGGAAAATAGCTACACATAGGGGTATGTTTACTAAACCGTCTTAACGTCGCAGCGGTGGTATTATCGCTCGATAAGTGATGTTATCGCACAATAATTTATAGCACGATAACGTCACTTATCACGTGATAACGCTGCGGTGGCATTAAGGCACACTAACGCTGTGAAATCCTGGTCTGAAGGGTGGAGTAAGGCTTCCCAGAGGGCGGAGAGAAGGGGTCAGTGGGCGGGGAGAGGCTCCAGGCACACTAATGCTGTGAAATCTGGGTCTGAACACTAACGCCAGTGAAACCCTCGCGTTAGGCACATTTGCAGGAAACAGAAACCATTTAAGTCAGCAATGTGCAGCAAAGGCAGGGAAACCCAGAAAAGTGATAGTTGTGATACATGTGCAGGAACCAAAAAGGCAAATAAACATATAAAAAGACCAGAACCACGTTTAAAATCCCAATAACCAAGCTGGCCAATAGTGATATTAATGATAAACATAAAGCAACACTACTGACAAAGCGTAAAAATTAAGATATCATGTTTGGAAGGGTCTATGCTCTGTCCCCCTATAAAGTGAATGACCCCACATTGAAATAGCGCTGATCAGGGTTTCTCTCGTTTAAATTGGGCAGGTTTGTTATGGTGTGCACATGTACAGCAACAGCAGAGTGGGCACGTAGGAAAGGGCAACTGTATTGATGCTGTAAATGGGATACAGGGGGCTGCAGGCGACATATGCTGTGGTCCAGCTGGGGCACAGTGCGGACTAGGCAGATGCCTAGGTGGCACATAGGAATGCCAAAACTGTAAAGCAGCAAGACAGCAACTGACGAGGGTCCAACATGGGCACGAGTGTGTGTCCCACAGTGTCATAGGGGATATTACCCAGCAGGTACCCCCAAGGGCACATAACATTGGCAGGCGGTGCTGGGGGAAAGCACGCATGTCCATATAGGCACCCCTACCCGAGAACCCACACCATAGGGAACTGCCTACCGGCACACTGGATGGCCTGGGACTGTACACCACCAGCAGCACCGGCATAAGGGCATGGCAGCATGGTGGCAGAGGGGTGCTGGTGGTGGAGGGGGCAGTGGCATCTGCCCACAGCAGACCAATGTTCCCTCTAATTTTCTGTAGGCTCTGTGCACGCATAAAATATCAGCTGTGTGGCTTTTGAAGGAAGGTTAAATTTTTGTGCGCCACATAACAACACTTGGAGTTATATACTTTAAAATTTGACTACACATCAGAATACATTATGTACACCACATTAATTTTAATCAAATTAAATGAAAATAGACGATTACTAAACGAAGCGGAAAATTTCTAGTAATTACAATCACAATTTTTAAATTTTAAGACATCTGTGATGTTTTCTATCAGAATCAGAACTGTAATTTTTGTGCGCTCTGTTGTAAAGTATGTGCGCTCGCTCGGCAAGGTGTGTGCGCGTGCACACGCCCACAGCTTAGAGGGAACAGTGCAGCAGACCATGGCCAAGCCCCGTTTAGGTGGGTGCCGTGCACTGCAACAGACAGGGTCTGTCTGACAAACAGTCATGGTATCCCCAGGGAATAATCTGTCCCTGTGGCAACAGTGTGGTGCTTTACACACAGCCAGTGTGTTCAGGAGCAGAAAGTCACAAGTTCAAGTCCCAGCTGTGGCTCCTGCCACCCCTGTCCCCATATTTTACCCAGTACTAAACCACGGTAGTAAAGACGGAACCTTTATTGCAGATAAAATAAACATGCCTGAAACACCTATATTTTACCCTACAGAGCACAGACACCATAAACATGTGCAATCCCTAGAGCAGAGTTTCCCAACTGCAGTCCTGGAGGGCCAAACACCATTCAGGTTTCATGCTGTCCCTAATAAATATGCCTGTGCTGCATTTGTATGCACCGCCCCCATTCTATGCAAATGCATCTCATGCATATTCATTAGGGACAGCATGAAAACCTGAACAGTGTTTGGCCCACCAGGACCAGAATTGGGAACCTCTGCCCTAGAGCAGCGGCCAAAAGGGGCATAAACATCCACACCCACAGGCTCCACTATCCAAAGCCTCATGGAGAGTCGGGCTGTTGGGCCCTGCGCGGAGCAGCATCTCCCAATACTGGCACCTGCATACCTTAGCAATGCCGTCCTAAACTTGGGAACACGTTCCACATATATCAAAAGGTTGCTATAATTAATGTCAGCTAACAAATCCTAAGTTAAACACAATTTGTTGATAGTGATTCATCATAGCAACCTTTCTGATATCTGTGGAGTGTGTTTCTGTTATTGATTCTGACAGTGTTTACCACCCCGGGGAGTGACCCTAACAGTATTGAGTACCATAGTAATGCCCGCACTGTGCCCAGTACTGGTGTGGTGGCCAGGGTTGCCACAAACCTCTATATTTGCACAATGCTGGCATAGGTATGGGAGTGTGTGTCTCTATCTAGTGTGTTGTGGCTGCCTACACCTTACTGAGCCCATATTGCTTGCACTGTTTGCAGTGTTAGCCTGCCAATGTGCATAATGAGGAGCAAGGTATGTGTGTATGGCCCGGACAGGGTGGCATGGGCAGGATGCATTTGCACAGGGTATAGGGCAATGGCTGGGACATTGTAGTGCCCGACCACCACCTGCACAGACAGGGTGACCACAGCATGTCATGCTGGGAGGTCGCTCTCACCCTGACTGAGCAGTGACCACGGCATGGCTAGGTTCCCCCATAGTGCTGTACAGCATTTTTCTCAAGTGATATTTATGGGTTCTCTTCTTGGGGCCCAATCATTGACATACGTGTGTGGTGTGTGTGTGTGCTCTGACATCCCAGTTTTGGGTGCACACAGTTTCTCCAGGAACATGCACTATGTACTAGTTAGCAGACTGTCTGCAGTTAGCATCTGTATGGCTGCACCACCTTGCAGGGTACAGCAGGTGCACACTGGCTGCTCTCTGCTGGTGAATGTCAGATTGTAGTGGGGAGCAGCTGAGCTGACTGGGCCCACTACCTGTCTGCCAGTGGCCCTGTCCAAAGTGCAGATCTTCAGCAGCTGTCTGTTTGCCACCAGGACTGGGGTTGCTGGTCCCACAGCCTGTCCTCATGTATCTCCACCGCCCCCTTGCAAAGGGTGAGAGTGCGGGTCTGTTGGGGGCAGATCATGTCCTCCGCCCTGACACACCCCTGCTCCCTAAACAGGTGACCATAGCAAGCACAGTGGACATGCACTATGTTGTGTGCATCATGGTCCACAAGGGCAGACATGACTGGCAATTACAAATGGACACAGAGACCTCCTAAAGGTGTCTGTAACAAATACCTGTCACACACTAGCACTGATGAAGACCTGCAGCACAGCCCACCTCAACCAACCCGGGTACTGCGGACCTGGTGCTGGCCACTCCACCTCACCCTCAGGGTGAGCACAGAACACGCACATTGGCATGGCCTGTGGATACTCTGTGCCAGTAGCACGCAGGGTCATTCCCCCCTACCAAGCTGACGTGCTGTAGAGGTGCATACCCCATCTGGTGAGCAGATGTAGACTGCTGTTCTGCATGTGAATTGCATTATAGGTACTGTTGGTTCTATCCCATCCTGGTAGCCACAGCAGACAGTTTTATGGTGACGTGCACTCTTTCTGTAGCCAGCCATTGGTATGATAACTCCCATAATGATGTAGCACAATGGTTAATGCAATGATTTCAGTAGCAGTGGTTGTGGGTTCAATTTCTCTCTCTTCCCCTTTTTTTTTATGGCTGTCCTACACAACTACGTTTCATTCGTGTAACAGTCATATCTGTGCAGATCTGTGCTGCCACCACATTATACCCTCATCACTGTTGCCATCCATCCTTCTGTCCGTTTATGTCTGTGTGCCAGCTGTGTGGCGTCCTGCCCTAATGTGCAGGCTGCCACCCCATGTCCTGAACTGGCATACTTTTCTGCATTGCAGCTCTTCATGTTTGCCTCTCCTGTATCTGCTCTGCATGGCACTGCTCTCCTCTGTCCTCCTGTCATTGCCCTTATCCTGCCACCTCTACCTCCTCTGGTGGACACGTATCCCCATCCTCTGCCACACACTGTCATTGTTGCACTGTACATTACCATCACCCTGTACATCGGTACAGCTGCCCCCAATATGTTTGTCCACTTTACCTGCTGCCACATGGGCTGCACGCAGATTTGGCTGGTCCATGAGCTCCGTCATCTACTTCCTTCCATCACTTGTTCATTGCCTTTCCTTGGTGCTCTGTGCAGTGTTATGGTTACATCTGTGTTTGAGCCATACATTTCATGTTTGTGACTTTGGGGTACCTTTGTGCCCCTGGGCACCATCTTCTGTGTCACCTTGGCATCCCTGGGGCATCTTTCGCGGCACCTTAGGTTTGGCCAGCTTATGTGCCGCCTTATATGCTTCCTTGGAGAGCTCCAACCTTTCCTGCCGCCCTCTGGGGCATATTATGACCTGCCTTGGATGACATGGTGCTTTATGATGTGCCTTATTGTGCGCCCTAAAAGGTGCATTAGGTTGCGGCACTGGGGTGAGGCTTTTTTGGCTGGCAGTTCAAATTGTTGGGATGTGTCTGACTGTTACAAGCAGGAAAAGGGATTGCCTCAGACAGTCTTTTGACTGAGCCCACTGGGGGATTGAACTCATGACCACTGTATCAGCAGCCAATGTATTAACCATTGTGCTACACATCTGTTACTGGATTTACAGGTCAGCGCGCCTAATTAAGGCTAACGCGCATTAACGTGCCACGGCTCCCTCTATCGTGCGATAATGGACTTTATCGCGCAATAACCAGAAATGCTACCTTAAGACCGGAATGCCCAATCCTTATATGGCATTCTTCACATTATCACTGGAGCTAGCGCCGGGAATATTAAGACAGTTTAGTAAACATACCCCCTAGTAAACGTTATTAAATGTCTGCAAAAATACAGTCTTAAGTTAGGAAAGAACCCTAAATTTTATTTTTTTTCTTTGCTGCAAAAGTTTTAATTGTGTTTCTGATGCCAATTCTGCTCTCAAGAGAGAAAAAGGAATCTTTCTTCAGAAAAGTGTATCCAGGGACAGGGTGGATCAAAGAATCACATCCAGGGTAAATAGTCTAACCTTAAATAGAGAGCTTAAACCAGCTCTCAGACAACCACCTGCATTTACCCTGGTCCAATGCCAGCATTATCTTGTTCTGCAAGCCTGCTCTTGCTGCTGTTTGGCTATCCTCCTTACGTTCCCTACATGCCCAATGCCAGCATTACTTTCTTCCGCAAGCCAGCTCCTGTTGTAATTTGGCTCCACCCTCCCCCCCCCTGAATTCTCTACATGCCGATATATGTCATAATTTCCATATGCTCAATATCTATATTACGGTGCCACCTTTCATATTGCAAATTTATGTTATTGCTGTCTAGTAATTGTGCAATATTTTCCATATTTTTTTGTTTGTCTCACCTTGTTCCACAGCCAGCTCTTGCTACCATTTGGCTCCGCATATGCTCAGATGATGTCATGACTTCTGTGTATGTATATCTCTGCACCTTAGTAGTGCTACGATGCCAGTGAACACCCAAAGAGTAGGATGTGCTCCTTTGGGCTCTCCTTCAGGTGTAATTTTGGGTGTATTACTTTCTTTCATAGACAGTAATCATCTTTTGCCATTGGCACTGGTAATCTTGGCATGCTTTTGTGTCACTGTGATCTTCTTGGCCCCAATTCCCCGTCCTCTGGGGCTGCTGTACTTTTGATGTGGTGAAACTGGCCCCTCGGGCCCCTTTCTCTTCTAACGTGTGACTGAGATTTATTTTTTACACTTTTGTATTCATTCCCACTGTTGTTTCAATTGGCCCATTGTCTTCTTCCTTGTGCATCTTAGGTAACCCGCCCTTGAGATCTTGTTTTTATTTTAATTTGCATTAATAGATAATACTTCAAGAAGACTTTGAAAATAAACCAACAGATATACATATGATCTAAAGAAAAATGATAACAGGGAAAAAGATCTGTTCCAGTAGTCCACAATATCACAGAGTGTCCAAGAACACAAGATTCTGGGGCATGGAAAAACATGAAAATGAAACCATTACAAGAGGGTGAATGAGGTCGCAACAGCCTTGGAATTACTCATATACTAGCCCCTCCTCTACTATCCCAAAAGGAAAAGGGTTAGGAAAGTTAAAAAAAGAATAAATATTGCAGAAAAACCTTGGAAGAGAAAATGGATCCAAGCAGAGTGTTGCTTGGCATATAGCCAGACTTAGGGGTATGTTTACTAAACTGCGTTAGTGTGATTCGCGTTAGGAGCTGCGTTAGTGGAAGAAATGCCAAAAAAGGACATGGGCGGTACATCGATACCGATAACGCGCGTTATAAGGCGCCGCGCAGCAACGATCGTTACAGGGCGCGTTACTGCACGTTAAGCTTAAGAAGGCGCGCAGACACCCACATACAGAAATAGAGCTGTAGCACAATGGCTACTACACAGACTGATTATACAAAGGCCATGGGTTTGATTCCCCAGTGTGCCTAATGAATAAGGCTGGCTGAGGCATCATGTGTAACCCTTTGAAGGCCTACTATAATATTTTAATCCATATTCTGCAGCCAGGTTAATGTTTGCATATGTCAGGAAAATTGTACCCGTCTTATTCAATATGTTCCAATAGTGACGTTCCCTCTGCCATGGTCATGTATTATATACCATTTGATATGAATATTTAGGCAGAAATTTGGATCCCGAAAGTTTTGGGCTTGGCCTGGAAAGGGTTAAGTATTGGGCTGTGAGGAAGTTTAGTTGTACTTTAATAGTGCTGCCAGCAAACACACCCTCAAAGTGGCGTAACCTAAGGTGCCACATAAGGCACCCTAGAAGGCACTCCATAGGGCACATTATAAAGTGCGCTGTCTGCCAAGGCACCCTATAATGTCCCCTATAGGACACCATATAAGGCACCTTATAAGGCGCTTTATAGGGAGCACTATAGGGCGCCTTATGAGCCACCCTAAGGTGACAGTACCCTGAGGGTGTTTCTGATGGCAGCACTAATATACAATAAAAATAGACAATGCCTAAGACAGCCCTATCAATGAACCCCACTGTGGGTTTTGAACCTATGACCTCTGGCTCCACAGGCAGTGAAGTAACCAGTGGGCTAGAGCTGCTAACAAACACCTGGCTGGCTACAGGAGAACTGCACGGCAGCACACCCACATTCTGCTGTGGTTACCAGGATAGGGTCAACCCATCCGTACCCAGGATGCACAGCAGATGTAAATCAGCAGTCTACAGATGATCACAAGATGGAGTATGCACCCCACAGCACCTCAGCCTGGTAGAGGGTGCCGACGGTGTGTGCTAGTGGCACAGAGTAGCTACAGACCGTCACAGTGTGCGGGTCCTGTGCTCACCCTGAGGGAGAGGTATGGTGCCCAGCACCATTCTCACAGCACCAGGCTTTGCTGAGATAGGCTATGCTGCAGGTCCCCATCAGTGCCAATGTGTGATAGGTAGTCCTTGCCAACACCCCTAGGATATGCCTGTGTTCATCTGTATGTCACATCTAGCACTTGTGGACTATGATGCACCCAGAAAAGTGCATACCCTGTGTGGGTGCCATGGTCACATGATGTAAGTGAATAGGGGTGTTGGGACCCACAGGGAGATTACATACCACCACCCAACGCACCCTCTGGGGCTCAGAGTGTGGGACAGGATCTCCCACCAACAGATCCACTTTCTACCCCCCTGCAATGGTGGCAGTAGAGGGGACCATCACCCCAGTCCTGCTAGGGATCAAACACCCTACAGGGCAGGCAATGTAGAGCTGTACACATCCATAAAGCAAAAGCAGACAGAAGGCCTGGAAATACACAGCTGCCCCCCCCCCCCGACATTCTCCAGCAGCAAGCCTCCAGCAGCTGCATCCTGTAAGGTGTTCCAGCAACACACCTACCAGCTGCAAACAGTCTGCTAGCTAGCCCATAATGCATGGTTCTGGAGGAGATGCATGTACCCAAAACTGGGAGGTCAGCATACACACCAAGCAGATAAGTCAGTGATCGGGCCCCAAAAGAGAAACCATAAATATCACATGCAAGAAATACTATACAGCACTATGGGGGAACCTAGCCATGCCGTGGTCACTGCTCAGTCAGGGTGAGCATGACCTCCCAGCAGGACATGCTGTGGACACTCTGTCCGTGCAGGTGGTACCGGGCACTACAATGTCCGAGCCATTGCCCTATGCCCTGTGCAGATGCGGCCAGGCCAGGCCACCCTATCCAGGCTATTCCCACGGTACCTTGCTCCTCATTATGCACATTGGCAGGCCAATACTGGCAACAGTGCTAGCAGTGTGGGCTGTGGAGGGTGTTGGCAGCCACCACACACTGGATAGACAGACACACACTCCCCACACCTATGCCAGCATTGTGCAACTATAGAGGTGTTGGGCAGCCCTGGCCACCACACCAGTCCTGGGCACAGTGCAGGCATGGCTATGGTATGCAATACTGTAGGAGTCACTCCCCAGGTTGGTAAACACTGTCAGACACAAGACCTGTAGCACACTCCACAGACATCAGAAAGGTTGCTATGATGCAGCTCACTCAGAAAATTGTACTTAACCTAGGAATTGCTCTCTGCCAGTAATCATAGCAACCTTTTGATAGATGTGTACCATATTCCCAGGTTTAGGGTGGCATTACTAAGGTATGCAAGTGCTATGATTGGGAGATGCATGCAGAGCCCAAAGTCCTGCCTCTCCAGGAGGCTTTGGATAATGGGGCCTGTGGGTGCGGGTGTGTCTGCCCCTGTTGGCTGCTGCTTTACGGCAGAGGTTCCCAACTCCAGTCCTGCGGTGCCAAACACTGTTCGGGTTTTCATGCTGTCCCTCATGAATATGCATGAGATACATCTGCATACCATGGGGGTGGCGCATAGAAATGCAGCACAGGCATCTTTATCAGAGGCAGCATGGAACCGGAATGGTGTTTGGACCTCCAGGACTGCATTTGGGAGGCTCTGCTCTAGGTAATGTGCATGTTTATGGTGACTGTGCTCTGTAGGGTAAAATGTAGGTGTTTTGGGCATGTTTACGTCATCTGCAAGAAAGGTTCTGTCTGTATTAGCACGTTATAGTAGTGGGTAAAATATGAGGACTGGGTTGGCGGAAACCACAGTTGGGACTTGAACCTGTGACTTTCTGCTTCTGAATACACTGGTTTTGTGCACTGCACCACCATGTTATCACAGAGATGGTGCATTCCCTGGTGATACCATGACTGTTGGTCAGACAGGGCCTGTCTGTTGCAGTGCATGGCACCCACCTACACAGGGCTAGGCCTCGGTCTGCTCTGGGCAGCTGCCACTGCCCCCTCCACCACCAGTATCCCTCAGCCACCATGCTAACATGCCCTTCTGCTGGTGGAGCTGGTGGTGCGCAGTCTCAAGCCATCCAGTGTTCAGGTAGGCGGCTGCCTATGGTGCGGGTTCTGGGGTAGGGGTGCCTGCATAGACGTCCACGCTCCCCCCCAGCCCCGCCTGCCAATGTTCCGTGCCCTGGGAGTAGCTGTTGGGTACTATCCCCTGTGACACTTTGGGAAACACACTCGTGCCCATGTTGGGCCTTCAGCAGTTGCTGTCTGGCTGCTCCGCTGTTTCAGCATTCATATGGGCCACCTAGGCATCACCCTAGTCCGCACTGTGGCCCAGCTCCACCACAGCATCTGCCGCCTGCGGCCCTCTGTATCCCCTTCTCCGGCATCTGTCCAGTTGCCGTTCTGACATGCCCGCCCTGATGTTGCAGGACATGTACACGCCATAGGAACCCTGTCCGATGGTGGGGGAAACCCTGAGCAGTGCTATTTCACTGTGGGCTCATGCACCTTGTATGGGGACGGAGTATAGACCCTTCCACGATTTATATCTGTTCTATGGAGCTTACTCGGGGGGGAGGGGTTGATGTTTCTCATTGATACCACTATTGGCCAGCTTGGTTATTGTTTTTTTCCAGTTTGTTGGGGTCATTTTCAGTGTTTCTGTGCCCTTTTGTTCTGTGCACATGTATCACACTTATCACTTTTTTTTTGTTTCCTTGCCTGGGCTGTACATTGCTGACACTTAAATGGTTTCTCTCCCCTGTAATATGCATTTAACGGCAGGTTTTCATTCGCGTTGGAATTCAGCTCTGAAAATCAGAGCCCACTGACCCCTTCTCTCCGCCCTCTCTCCACCTTCTGCGGTGTTTTACCGCACCGCGGGGCATTACGATCGTTAGCGCATCATAACGCGCGTTATGTAACGTTAACAATCGTTAGCGCATCATAACACGCGTTATGTAACGTTAACAATCGTTAGCGCATCATAACGCGCGTTATGATGCGCTAACGATCATTAACATTACATAACGCGTATTATGTGCAGATTACCGCAGTTAGTCTGCACCTTTCATGTGACGTTTTACAAATATCAGGAAAAATAAAAATCTTCCCAGTCATAAAATCGATCTCACAGTTTTTAAAGTACATGCATAATACATGGTCATTGTCTTGCTCAAATACAGTACAAAGAAGACCATTAAAGTGGCCCTATCCAGAATTTCTTCTTGAGAGCCCTTTATTTATTTATTTTATTATTTAACCTCTTTTTTATACCATCTTTCTACTATTCAAGACGGTTTATACATAACTCAGTGCAAAAACAGTGTAACTAGAACAGTAAAGTCTCTTATAGCTCTCATAGGTGTACTTTAATCCGTGTAATCTCTATAACCTATCCTTTTACTTCCTCTGACTTCTGTGCTCCTCTCCATCTCTCTTTTATGGCTCCTCATCACTTTCTCTTCCTATCGCTCATACTCCCTAATTGTCTGCCCTCCTACCAACACCTTCAAGCCCCTCCCCCTTCTCTTCCTTTTTCTAACCTCGCTTCCCCCACCATCTTGTCATCTACCCTATCATCAGCTCTTTTATTAAATTTTATATTTATGCATTTTAACAATATATCAAGCAACACGCTTGTACAGAAAGATACATTCTTGTTGAAAAAGAGAAAAAACACAAAACATAATTAAAGGTAAATATTCCAAGAATATCAATAGTCCTCTATAAGGAGGGGAAGCAGCATTAAACAAGATACTGAGGGCAGGAGACTCCCCAGAACTATATAGGAAAAATAACATACCACAAAGCAAGAGATGTCAGAGGACCGAACATACCTAATTAATAATGGGGAAACACTCAAGAGGGAGAGGATGTAACAATATGAGTGCTAATGAAGGAAGACAAATCTTCAGGCTGAAAGAAAACATATTTGTGTGACTGAAAAACAATGATACATTTACAAGAAAATCTAAGCACAAAAGAAGCACCCATCTGAAACACCCCAGGACGTAACAACAAAAAAGATTTACGTCTTTTTTGGGTCTCTCTGGCTACATCAAGAAAGATCGATATTCTCTTACCCATAAATAAGTTGGCATGCTTTTTATAATACAACTTGAAAATCCACTCTCTATCCGATGAAAGAGCAAACGTGACTATCATAGTAGAGACAACAAGTTAATCTTCCTTAGGAGTTTGAAGCAGAGCCAAGACGTTCAGAAAGTCCGTATCTAGTGACCCAACAGCCATCTTCCCCTCGTTTCTGCCTGATGGTAGAAAATAGGCTTTCACTACTGGAGGAATTAAGTCATTTGGAACCAATAAGGTCTCTTGTAGATATTTTTTAAATAATTCCAAAGGAGCTATCGCTGGAACCACAGGAAAATTAAGTAGGCGAATGTTAGAAGACCTAGCAACATTTTCCAAAGTCTCAAGCTTAGCTCTTAAAGCCATATTATCTTTTACTAAAGATAGCGACGTCTTAGAAACTTGCACAAGTTTCTGATCTGAAACTTCCACTTTTGCTCTTATGTCCACCATATCACAATTAAGATTAGAGACAGAGTCTTCAAGTTTGTCAACACGAACAGTAGACAAGGCCAGCTGTTGACTTACTACGTTAGATAGTTGAGATATCGCCTCCCAGATGTTTTCCAAAGAGATCACAGCAGGACGCGACACAATAATAGCAGAAGGAGGCTCAGACACTGCAGTTCCCAGCAGAGAAGCCTTCTCTTCACCAGCACCACTCTGACCTCGAGCAGGAACAACCTCCGCCAAAGACTGAATTTTCACCAAGCCTGCAGCAGTGCAAACACTTGGCTGCCCACCGGAGTCCACCTCGAACAAGCCCTGCTCCAGAGTAGAACTGCTACCTCATCGGGAAGGGACGCGGCTCCGCTTGCGGGAGTCACCAGAAGGCTTGGAGCAACAGGAGGGACATGCCCATTGGGGGAGAGAGACAAATCCAGGACAGGAAACGCCATGGCCTCCTCAGCTGGCGCGACCAAGTCCGCTCGAATCTCCCTGACTTGATGCTCGGTATGCCTGACAACACGATCCATAGGCTCTACATTGGCAGGCACGGGCTCCGCAGGAAAACCCCTCGGCTTGCTTTTTCGCTTAGGCATTTTGGCTCAAACCAGCTCTGCCGCCATCTTGCAAGTTGGCCACTCCCCATGATGATGACCCCTATCATCAGCTCTTAAGCTTCACCATTTTCTCCCTCTTAATTGCCATCTTCCCTCTCTTTGAAACAACCTCACCATTGTTACCGCCATGTTGTCTCCTCTCTGCCCTGCACTCTTCCACGCCTTCTCCTTCACTCTTCCGGAGATATCAACCCCAACCCTGGCCCCCCTAGACTTCTGTCACACTCTCAGAATAGATCCTTACGCAATAGCTCAAATCTTATTCATATCCCTCTCCTCTCTCCCTTTCTCATGTGCCTTGTGAAATGCACACTCCATCTCAAATAAACTTGTCTTTACTCATGATTTCTTTATCTCTAATGCTGTTCATCTCCTTGCTCTAACTGAGACCTGGCTCCTCCCTAAGAACTCAGCTTCAGTCGCTGCTTTCTGTCATGTTCTCCCACATGTCTTGTTCCACTGGCTGTGGTGGAGGTGTTGTGCTTCTACTTTCTCCTTCCTGTCAGTTTCAACCCCTCCTTCTGCTAGTCTCACTCCTTCCCCTCCTTTGAAGTCCTTTCCATCTGACTTTTTACCCTACTACCTCTCTGACTAGCTGTTAATTATCGACCCCCTGAGAAGTCCACCTCTACCTTTCTCTCTGACTTTGCCTCGTGGCTTTCCTTCTTTCTGGATTAATCTTCCCCCTCCCTTATTCTCGTGGATTTTAACATTCATGTTGATAATCCCTCCGACCATCATGCTGTAAAGCTCCTCTCCCTTACCTCCTCATTCAACCTCCAGCTTTTCTCTACTGCCCTCACTCACCAACAAGGCCACTGCCTTGACCTTGTATTCTTCTTTAATTACTCTCAAACACCTGTACCTCACTTCTCCCCTTATCGGAGCATACAAAGTAAGCTTCACTCTTCATCACTCACCACCTCAACCTTGTCATGTCTCTCCAACCTCTTTAGAAATCTTCATGCTATTGACCCGTTGGCTCTCTCCTTCACTGTCTCATCACCTCTTTCCTCCAGTATGTCATCTGAATCTGTTGATGAGGCAGTAGCTTCCTATAATGCTGCATGCTCCTCTGTTCTGGATGCTTTTGCTCCACTCATTTCATGTCCTATGAGGCATACTGTACCTCAGCCCTAGCTGTCTTCCACTACCTGCTATCTATGTTCTTGTGCTTGCTCAGTTGAGCATGCCTGGCTCATATCCCGCACCCTTGCAGACTTTCTACACTTCAAATTCATGCTTGTCTCTTTCCAGTTAGCCATAGCACTTGCCAAACAAGACTATTATGTCCATCTGAATAGCCTGTGACCATTGCCGTCTCTTTGCAACTCTCAACTCTCTCCTCAAAGTGCCTCTGCCTCTGACCCCTCCCTCCCTTTCTGCCCAAACCCTGGCGGACTACTTCATGATTACTTCCATGACAAACTCCACAAGATCACACCAGTTCCCCAGGAGGTCAGCTTCTCCCCCTCCTCCTCTTCTTCACTCCAAACCTTCCTCCACTACCTCTGCTACCCTTTCTTCCTTTTCTATGACCTCCGAGGAGGCAACCATTCACCTTCCTTCCTCATCCAAACCCACTACCTGCTCCTCTGATCCTGTTCCCACCCATCTCCTTAGCACCATCTCCTCCACTGTAGCCCCTTCCATCTCTCATATTCTCAACCTATCACTCTCCACTGCAACTTTCCCTGAAGCCTTCAAGCATGCTGTGATCACTCCTCTCCTCAAGAAACCCTCACTAGACCCTACCTGTCCTCACTATCGATGCATCTTCCTTCTCTCCTTTATTTCTAAACCACTTGAATGTGTGATTCACCGCCATTGCCTCAACTTTCTTTCAAGCCTTTTTGGATCCTCTATAATCTGGCTTTTGTCCTTTACACACTACCAAAACAGCTTTTGCCAAAGTCTCCAGTGATCTGTTCCTGGAAAAATCCAAGGGCCTTTACTCAATCCTCATCCTTCTTGATCGTTCTGCTGCTTTTTGACACTGTTGACCACAACCTTCTCCTTGATACCTTGTCCTCGCTTGGTGCTATCCTGGTTCTCTTTTTTCTCTCCCATTGCTCTTTCAGTGTTTGTTCTGGTGGATCCTCCTCTATTGCTATCCTGCTCTCTCCTTCCTCCTTTCTCAGTCTCTGTGGATAACTCTCTACTTCTTCCTGTCTCCTCAGCTCACTACCTTGGGATCATCTTTGACTCCTCTCTTTCTTTCTCCACACACATCCATTCGATAGCTAAAACCTGCCGTTTCTTTCTCTATAACATTAACAAAATTCACCCATTCCTTTCTGAATACACTACTAAGACAGTTATCCACTCCTTAGTTACCTCCCATCTAGACTATTGTAACCTGCTCCTTGCTGGACTCCCTCTGAGTCATCTCTCTCCCCTTCAATCTGTTCAACACTCTGCTGCACAACTAATCTTCTGCTAGTCTCATCATGCTTATATTACCCCTCTTCTCAAGTCTCTTCTTTGGCTTCCTATCCATTTCCGCATCCAGTTCAGACTTCTCCTGCATTCACTCTGCAGCTCCTCACTACATTTCCTGTCTTATCTCTCCCTACCCCCCTCCTTGGGAACTCCGCTCTTCTGGCAAATCACTTCTATCTGTGCCTTTCTCTTCTATTGCCAACTCCAGACTTCGCTCCTTTCACTTTGCTGCTCCTTATGCCTGAAACAAACTACCTGTGTCTGTATGTCAGACGCCTTCTGTGACCCTTTTCAAATCCAGGCTGAAAACTCACCTCTTCGCTGCTGCTTTTGGATCTTGATTCACCTGATGTCCTTTGTGTTTCCTTACCATTCCCCCTAGCTGTATCCCATGTATACAGCTATTGTGTTGTCTGTCTCTATTAGATTGTAAGCTAGGATGAGCAGGGACTGTCTTTTACATGTGTCTGTGCAGCACTGCATATGCCTTGTAGCACTATACAAATGTTCAGTAGTAATAGTAGTAGTAGTAGATCACTTCCACACTGTATTTCAAGCAGTTGTCACACCAGTCTTAGACTATTGCAATGTAATATAGCAATGTTTCTCGAAATGCTCTATACACCCCCTGCAATTGGCACAAAACACAGCCACCCGTTTGATCACTGGAAGTTCCAAACAAGATCACATAACCCCCATACTTAACCAATTATACTGGCTTCCAGTACTCTCCTGGTAATTCAAGGCAATCCTCATAATTTCAAAATCCTATACCACTACTTGGCAGACATCCTACAGGACTAATCTTGCGAGACACGAGCACCCAGCCCAGTATAGTTAACAATAAAAATATGATTGCCACCCCATCTGAATTGACAAAATCCAACCAGATAACATTGACAAGGGCACTTTTCCTCTCTGCACCAGCGTTATTGAACTCTCTGCCAGAAGATATTAGAATCACGACAGACATCAAGTACTTCCGTAAAAAGCTAAAGGCACACCTCTATACTGAGCACTTCGGTCACATTATTTAAGTAAACATATTACCCTTTAACCCTGTTATTGCATCCTACATCATTACAAGTTACCTCCAATCTGTTCTCTCATTGTCCAATACCCACCATTCTTTACTGTATATAAGGTCCTATGTACATAAGTTCCACTTTGTGTTCATCGTGCCAATAATCTTGTACTTGTTTAATGTAACAGTGAAGATATTATTTCACCTGGATCGTTATACTGTATAAGTTTCATGCTTAATGTAAACTGTTTTGCTTGAAGGATAAGGTGGTATAAAAAAACTGTACATAAATAAATAAAATAGTATTCTACATGATGCTGCCTTTACAGTTATTCAAGATATTTTGCAGTCATGCCCAAGATCTTAAAATTTTCAGTGTATATGGCCTAAAACAGTTGCAAATTGTGCAAAATTGCTTCATAATGTATGCAGGTAGGACCACATTACCCCTTTATTGGTTCTCCATTACTAGCTCTATGTCAGCAGGAGAATTTAATTCAAACTTCTGCTTTAAATTCATCAAACCCTTGCCTATCTTTCAGCACTGGAGCTAACTGGGCAGTAAGCAATATTGCTGCTGCCCGGTTACCTAATGCGGCCTCCAGCTTGTGCAGCAATCCCCGGATATTCAATGCTGGAGCCACATATGACCCCGGCATCGGGGGTTGAGGGTCGGCGGGCAGGACTACGCACCATAGCAGCACAAAGCCTGCCCAGAAGAATATCAGGCCTATGGCCTTTATCTGTCATTGTTTTCTATGTTTATGTCTATATGAAAATTTATACTGGAGGCACCAAAACATGGCCGAGCCCTGCTGAGCGGGCTATGAAGTCAGTGTAGATAGCTAAGTTGGGGGGAAAAGGAGGTGATGATGGGGAAGAAGGCAGTGATTGGATTGGACAAGAAAGGGGGAGGAGAAGCCAGTGCAGGAGGGGGGTAGAGCACAATTTGGTGGTCAATTCAGAGTAGGTCTGTTGCAGAAGAGTTAAGGACAACAAGTTTGGTAAAAGAAAACATTTTTTCTTTTCTTTTTGTTGTTTTCTCTGCAGGCTTTGGCTTCTTTTTGGGCAGTCTCAGCTTCCCTCCTCCTTCTCTGTCTCTCTGTATCCCAGTCTTGCTTGATCTGCAGGGGTCAGGCAAGTTTTCTTTACTGTGGTCAAGCCGTATGCTGCGTAAGTGAAGCCTTGAAGCTGTGGCTGCGGGAGGAGGGCAGGAGCAGTAGGCTGTCCTCCCCATGGACAGTGCAGCATGCTTCTCCACATTGTTGCTACCGCCAAGGGGGCTGGGCCTCTAGGGACATAAGAACATAAGAACATAAGATATGCCATACTGGGTCAGACCAAGGTCCATCAAGCCCAGTATTCTGTTTCCAACAGTGGCCAATCTAGGTCATATGTACCTAGTAGTTTCCCCAAGAGACACAAGTTCCACAATGCTTGTACTGGGTCAAGCATTGATATCTTCGGTCACTTCTTAATAATGGTTTATGGACCTTTCCTCCAGGAACTTGTCCAAACCTTTTTTAAACCCAGCTACAAAAGTAGCCTTTACTACATCCTCCGGTAACAAATTCCAGAGTTTGATTACACGTTGAGTGAAAAAATATTTTCTTTTATTAGTCTTAAATAGTTTACCCTGTAGCTTCATTGCATGTCCCCTAGTCTTTCCATATTCTGATAAGGTAAACAATTGATCTACGTTTACCCATTCCACTCCGTTCATTAATTTATAGACTTCTATCATATCTCCCCTCAGCCGTCTCTTTTCCAGGTTAAAGAGCCCTAACCTTTCTAGCCTTTCTTCATAGGAGTATCCTTCCATCCCCTTTACCATTTTGGTGGCTCTTCTCTGTACCTTTTCTAAAATCGCTATATCCTTTTTAAGATACGGCGACCAGAATTGCACACAATATTCAAGGTGCGGTCTCACCATGGAACGATATAGAGGCATTATAATATCTTTTGTTTTATTTTCCATTCCTTTCCTTATCATACCTAGCATTCTATTTGCTCTCTTGGACGCCGCTGCACACTGGGCCGAGGGTTTTAACATGGTATCCACAATGATGCCTAAATCTTTTTCCTGGGTGGTGGTTCCTAATGTGGAACCTTGCATCGTGTAACCATAGTTTGGGTTGTTCTTCCCTAGGTGCATAACCTTGCACTTGTCCACATTAAATTTCATCTGCCATTTTGATGCCCAGTCTTCCAATTTATCAAGATCTTCTTGCAATTTTTCACAATCCTCTTGGGTTTTAACAACTTTAAATAGTTTTGTGTCATCTGAAAATTTGATAACCTCACTCGTTATTCCACTTTCCAGGTCATTTATGAATATGTCAAAAAGCAGCGGACCCAGCACAGATCCCTGGGGTACACCACTATTCACCTTTCTCCATTGGGAAAATTGGCCATTTAGCCCTATCCTCTGCTTTCTATCTTTTAACCAGTTTCTGATCCACAATAGTACACTGCCTCCTATCCCATGACTCTTTAGTTTTGCCAAAAGTCTCTCATGAGGGACCTTGTCAAAGGCTTTCTGAAAGTCCAGATACACAATATCAACTGATTCACCTTTGTCCACCTGTTTATTCACTCCTTCAAAAAAACATAACAGATTAGTAAGACAAGATCTAAAGCCATGTTGGCTGTCTCCCATTAGGTTGTGACTATCTACATGCTGAGTAATTTTATTCCTTATGATGGTTTCTACCATTTTTCCCGGTACTGACGTCAGGCTCACCGGTCTGTAGTTTCCCGGATCACCCCTGGAACTCTTTTTAAAAATTGGTGTTACATTGGCGATCCTCCAATCTTCAGGTATTAGAGATGATTTTAAAGATAGTTCACAGATTACTGATAGCAGTTCTGCAATCTCATATTTGAGTTCTTTCAATACCCTTGGATGTATACCATCCGGCCCAGGTGATTTGCTACTGTTCAGTTTATCTAATAGTTGTAAGACATCTTCCCGATGTATCGATATTTCCTTCAATTCTTCCGCACCTTTAAATACCACTTCAGTCATGGGTAACATCCCTACATCTTCCTCAGTAAAGACCGAAGCAAAGAATTCATTCAGTCTCTCCGCTATCGCCTTGTCGCCTCTTAGTGCTCCTTTATCCCCTTTATCATCTAATGGACCAACTGACTCTCTCACAGGTTTTTTGCTACGAATGTACTTGAAAAGGTCTTTATTTCGCGTTTTTGCTTCCGCAGCAAGCTTCTTCTCAAATTCTCTCTTTGCCTGCCTTATCAATGCCTTGCATTTGACTTGCCAGTGCTTGTGCTGTTTCCAGGTTTCGTCGTTTGGCTCTTTTTTCCATTTCCTGAAAGATGCTTTTTTTGGCAACAACAGCCTCTCTAACCTCACCTTTAAACCATGCTGGCAGTTTTTTGGACTTCCTTCCACTTTTCTTAAAGCGTGGAATACAGCTGATCTGGGCTTCCAAGATAGTATTTTTCAACAACACCCAAGCTTGATGTATGTCTTTAACCTTCGCAACTGCTCCTTTTAGTTTTTTCTTAACTGTTTTCCTCATTTTATCATAGTCTCCCTTTCGAAAGTTAAAAGGTAGTACTGTGGATTTCCTTACTATCCCTCCTCCACTAATTAAATCAAAGGCGATCATGCTATGTTCACTATTGCCAAGTGGCCCCAACACCCTTATCTCTTGCACTAGATCTGGTGTTCCACTAAGGACTAGGTCTAATATGGCTTCCCCTCTGGTCGGTTCATGAACCAGCTGCTCCAAGAAGCAGTCATTTATTTCATCTAGGAACTTTATCTCCCTAGCATGTCCTGACGTGACTCTGACCTAGTCGATACCGGGGTAATTGAAATCACCCATTATTATTACTGCGCTGTAACTTTTGTTAGCTTCCTTGATTTCTTTGAGCATTTCATCATCCATTTGGTCATTCTGGCCAGGTGCTCGATAGTACACCCCCACTGCCATTGCCTTCCCCCTTTTATATGTAATTTCAATCCATATAGATTCTACAGCAGATTTTGTTTCCTGCAAAACTTTAATCCTTTCTGAGTCAATGCCCTCTCTAACATAGAGCGCAACCCCTCCACCAATTTGATCAGCTCTATCATTACGATATAGTTTGTACCCAGGTATCACAGTGTCCCACTGGTTGTCCTCCTTCCACCATGTCTCAAATATTCCAATCATATCTATCCTTTCATTTAGTGCTATATATTCTAACTCTCCCATCTTATTCTTTAGACTTCTAGCATTTGCATACAAGCATTTTAGAGAATGTATTTTATTCATGTTAATTTGGCTATTGTTAGACATGGGTAAATTGGGATCTTTAAGCTCTGTCTGCTCCATACTTGAGGGCATTTGGGCTACTTTACTCTTTTGTGGAACCTCTCTGCTTTTGGTAGTATCCTTCAAGGATACATTCTTCCGAACCATCCGCTCTTGGGTGACTGTCGGCTTTCCCCTAATATCTAGTTTAAAAGCTGCTCTATCTCCTTTTTAAAGGTTAATGCCAGCAGCCTGGTTCCATCCCGGTTAAGGTGAAGCCCATCCCTTCGGAAGAGCCCCTCCTTTCCCCAGAATGTTCCCCAGTTCCTAACAAATCCAAAACCCTCATCTCTGCACCATTGTCTTATCCATGCATTGAGACTCTGGTGCTCTGCCTGCCTTTTGGGTCCTGCGCGTGGAACAGGAAGCATTTCGGAGAATGCTACCCTGGAAGTTCTGGATTTCAACTTCCTACCTAAGAGCCTAAATTTTGCCTCCAGAACCTCCCTACCACATTTTCCTATGTCATTGGTACCGACATGTACCAAGACAGCAGACTCCTCCCCAGCACTATCTAAGACCTTATTTCGGTGGCGCGTGAGGTCCGCTACCTTCGCACCAGGCAGGCATGTTACCAGGTGATCCTCACGTCCACCAGCCACCCAGCTATCTACATGCCTAATGATCGAATCACCAACTATAACGGCTGTCCTAACCCTTCCCTCATGGGCACATGGCCCTGGAGAAACTTCCTCAGTGCGAGAGGGTTTTACATCACCTGGAGGACAGGTCCTAGTTACAGGATCACTTCCTGACACACCAGGGTGATGCTCTCCTGTCACGTGACTTCTCTCCTCCATGGCAACAGGGGTGCTGCCAGACTGGAGGTGGGACTTCAGGACTATATCCCTGTAGGTCTCGTCTATGTACCTCTCTGTCTGTCTTATGTTTTCCAAGTCTGCTACTTTAGCCTCTAGAGAACGGACTTGTTCCTTGAGAGAAAAGAGCTCTTTGCACCTAGTGCACACGTAAGACCTCTCACCAACTGGGAGAAAATCATACATGTGACACTCAATGCAAAAGACTGGAAAGCCCCCATCCCGCTGCTGGACTGCTGTCTGCATCTTAGTTTTAAGTTTGTGTCTAGATCTTTAAGTTCTTACTTACTAGGGGTTGCTATGGGTATTTATACCAATAAAACTGTACCTAATATGTTTAATATACCTTGTTCACCTGAAGCTTAATTAATCTCAGGTCCTTAGTGTATGACTGATTTGGGTAATGAGCTTCACCTGAAAGCACCTCCTGTCTTTTAAGATGTGTAAGTACCTATAAAGCTATGATTATCCCAGGGGAGGTTGGGTGTGGGGAGGGAGGGAGGGAAATAACACTTATTAAAAAAGGGCTGCTACACAGTACCCTGTCTTGTGCTGCTGAGGTAAGCTAAATTTTGATTTGATTTAAATTATAGCTCTTAGCTGCTGCTAGGCTCTAACTTCTTATGAAATTTAAACTACAAGCTCTCTGCTGGGTACTAAAGTTAACCAGAAAGCTCTCTTCTGTGTGTTAAATTTAAACTAAAAGTACTTTGCTGTTACTTGGCCCTGAGTGACTATTAAATTTAAACTACAAGCTCTCTGCTGGGTATGAAATGTAACCAGAAAGCTCTCCTCTGTGTTTTAAATTCAAACTTTAATTGCTGCTACTAGGCCCTAACTGATCCAACAAAAACGTCTCAGGGGGGCTGGGAGCAGTGCATGCCTTTGGGACAAATGGTGTGCCCTGGCATGGATCTGTCTGCCTTGCAAAGACACAGCTGTCCCAGTGCATTGGAAGGCATGATTTGGCCACAAGGTCCTAGCTCTGACCAGATTCATAGGGCTGAAGCCAGCCCTAGTAGCAAGGCGATCCTTTGGGGTTTTGGTGGGGGGCTTTCAATTCATTGACTTTTTCTGAGTCCTCTTAGTGTTTGGATTCTGACATGGGGGAAGCAGGGAATGAGAGGGTATCAGTAGACCTGGAGGAGAGTAATACTCTTGTACTTACCAGCATGCAGGTATCATGGTGATGTCATACCCCAAGAGAGTGATGGAGCATAATTTGGTGAGCATTTTGGGGTAGAATTGGAGAGAACAAGGTTCCTGGTCTGCCCACCCTGCAGCCAAGCGTGTGAGGAAAGGGGGGAGAGCGGTTTCAGCTGAAACTGTTTTGGTGAGTAGGCGAGTCTGGTAATGTCCAGGTTCGACCAATGTTATGGAGACAGGCTAAGATGGGGAAAGTGAAGGATATAATGATTGGCATTTTACAACACTGCAAACTCACTGGGCATAGTTTAGCATCACTGTGATTAGACAGAAATAGGGACGTAGCATGACTAGGCTGATACCGATGAACTGGGTGGTCGAGTTGGGTATGGGAAAGTAAACTGGTTGTGTTATTAACTGGTTGGAGATGTTTAAAGTTAAATAAAGCTATGACCATGTTATTATTATCATATTAGTGTCAGGTGATTTATTTTGGGGTTGCATGCAAGGCAGGTGGTGGGAGTATTGAAGTTATTAGCAGCATCAAAAGACCCAAAGGTACAAAAAGTGTGGAAGTATGAAGCTAAACATCCCAAGGACATCTTCATCATCAAACTTGGGCAAGCATTCCGACAAGCAGAAGGGATGAGTGAGAATCAATCAAGGGTCTGATACTAAATTTAGCCAGATATGTGCCATTATGGCGCATAGCCAATACTAAATTTAGCCAGATATGTGCCATTATGGCGCATAGCCATCCCCACCAACCTCTAATCTCAGATATTCAATACCAGGCCCCGACACATGCCCCGGAGCTGCAGAAAATAACTGAGTAGTGGTGCTATTGCACGCTGCCCAGTTAGCTCCCGCAGGTAAAACTAGGCCAGCTTTTGCTTCGCCCAGTTTTACCCGTAGGTCTCTAACCAGGTAGTGGTGCAATATCGCCGTTACCTGGTTAGTGACTGTCACTGCCTCTGCTCCACCCCAGGTTAGCATCGGGGTGTGTAGGGGAGAAAACCAAGGATATTCAGTGTCACTAACCGTGTGCAGCATTGACATGATTTACAGCTCTGTAAACTGTGTTAATACCTTTCAGATAACGGGCCCCAGGTATATAGGAAAGGAAGCAACATAATTTGAAAAACAAGAGAAAAAAACTCTTTAAAGAATTAGATCAGCTAACAATGAAAAACAAGTGGCAAATGCATAAATAGAGTTGGTAATGTAAAGCTGAACCATATGTGGATCAAAACTGGACACATAAATGGTTAAAGAAAAGTAAACTGAAACCTAAGGATAAGAAACTGCTTGTTAGAAACATAGAAACATGACAGCAGAAAGAGACCGCATGGCCTATCTAGTCTGCCTTTCCATATCAACTACTATAGTCCCATTTTTCTTTTAACGATCTTCTGTGTTTGTCCCATGCTTTCTTGAATTCAGATACTGTCCTTGTCTCCACTACCTCCACTGGGAGACTATTGTTGCAGCCCACGACAGTGGATTACAGTCAAAATAGTTCTCAGCATGCACAGAAAAAAAAACAGATACAAATGACATGTAAATTCTGTTAGAAACAGCTGGAAATGATTACTCATATTGTAACTACTGCAAACTTCTGATGGCAGAATATTTCAATACAGAAAGGCACAATAAAGTGGAATGTCTCATCCACTGTAAACTTTGGGCCCGATTTTCGAAGGCCTTTACACGGGTAATTTCCCTAGTTACCCATGTAAAGGCCTTATCTGGGATTTTTGAAGGGCACCTACATGGGTAGTGCCCTTTGAAAATCCTAGATATGTCCCTAGCACACCCAGATGCTATCCGCATAGCATCGGGGCATGTTGGGGGCGTTCTGGGGTGGAACGGAGGCGGGTCATGGCGCTACTTGTGTAGCACTGATTTTCAGTGCTACATGGTTAGCGGTCTGCACCTTAAAGATAGGCGAGGGAAAAACTCGCCTATCTTTAAGGTGCTGGGGCTAACCATTTAGCATCAAAAATTGGTGGTACACGGGTAGCTCCTGCGGCTATCTGGCTGTGCGGCAATACTCTGAATTTTCATGCCGGGGCCACATATGACCCCGGCAAGGAAAATACGGGTTAAGCGGGAAGGCAGACTCTGTAAACACTTTTACTGTACCAGAAAAGCACTGGGATCACAACCATAAGAGAGTTACGCAGAATGAAGATGTTATGATCATTGGGAACATTCCCATTCAGACTGATAAGAAGTTGGATGCAAGGAAACCCGACAGGGTAAAAGAGAAAAGCACTATAGCCACATTGATTATAGAGATGTCAGTTTCAAGCAACTATTTTGTGAATCATATGGACAGGAAGATCCTCAAATACCAAGAAATGCAGTCAGAAACCAAGAAAATGTGGCTGAAAGATACGGAAATATTTGTCATTGTATTCGGAGTCACAGGTTTGATTAAACGCAATTTCCAGTACACGTTGATAGGTTGCCTAATATCTCCAGTGGAGGTGTTAGAGATGAGGACAGTATCTGAATTCAAAAAAGCATGGAACAAACACAGAGGATCTCTAAAGGAAAAAAGGGGGCTGCTGTAGTGGTTGATATGGGAGGGCAGACTAGATAGGCCATGTGGTCTTTTTCTGCCATCGTGCTTCTATGTTTCTATGTTACATCCTATGAAACATTGAAAAATTGAAATACGATGGCAGAAAAAGACCATATTGCCTATCTAGTCTTCCCTTCCATATTAACTACTATAATCCCTTTGTTTCCTTTAGAAATCTTCAGCGTTTGTCTCATGCCTTCTTAAATTCAGATACTGTCCTCGTCTCTACTTCCTCCAGTGGGAGACTATGCCACGCATTTGCCACTCTTTCCATAAAGAGATATTTCCACATATTATTCCTGAGTCCATCCCCTTTCACCCTCATCCTATGTCATCTCGTTACAGAGCTTTCTGTCCATTGAAAGAGGCTCTCCTATTGTGCATTTATGTCACAGAGGTATTTAAACGACTCCATCATATCTACTCTACCCCACCTTTCCTCTAAAGTATACATATTGAAGTATACATATTGAGATCTTTTTTTTTTTTTTTAATTCTTTATTTTCGTTTTACAACAACAAAGGAAAGGAAGACATACTACTAAAAGACAATACATACATGGAATGTGATACATACACCAAAGTAAACCCCTGCCACCCCCCTCCCCCCGGCTTCTTCTCGAGAAAACTAAATAATTATCGAAGCGGGCGTATTCTGACATTATTGTGTTACAAAACCAAACGGCGATCTGGAACAAGAGGAGTGTACAGTAAACAGACATGTCGAAGCCAATAAGCAGATTGTACATGATCATTGAGCATCTGCCATTTAGACAAGCGAGAATGAATTTGGGCATGGAAAATAGCTCTCCGAAATATCTGCTCATATTTACTATATAAGCAGACAAGGTTCCACTATTCATTGACAGTAAGTCGAAAGCTATCCTTCCAAGTCCGGGATTAAACATACGGCTATACCCAGCATGAAATCAGGAGAGAGTGACCCTTCTTAGGAAGAGAGGGGACCTCCGCCACTGAGCGGAGTCCCACAGTCTTCCAAGAAAGAGGCTCGTGAAGGTGTAAGATAAGTGAAATACGACCCCAGACCCGCCCCCAGTAAACCTGTGATTAAGAACATTCATAAAGAACATGAGCGAGGGTTCCCACATCAGTATGGCAAGACCTACACTGGTCCCTGGCAGTTGTGTTCCATTTGGCTATTTTCCTGGAATATAAGAACAGCGATGTGCTAAAGACGAGAGTTGAGTTTGGGTAACTAAGGCAGATCGAGAAACCCGCACTATTTTGCTCCAGAAAACGCTCCAATGCACAGGGGTTAAAGTGGTTTGCGGTTAGCGATCCCAGGCTTGTTGGACTCTACAAGTGGCAGAATCTGTACCCTGACATAATAGTTTATAAAAGTTAGAGGCTATCCCATGTGTACTACTAATAGAGTGAATTAGTTCTAATAGCCCATCCTTAGTAAGGACAGAGGGCGGCATGATTGGAGCACTTTTGAGGCAGCATGGAAGCTGCATCAATTGAAAGTAATGTTGCGCTAGTAACGCAAATTCCCTATATAAATCAGAAAAGGTTTTCCAACGAGCTGCAGAGAAGAGCTGTTGGGGTGTCCAGATCCCCCTGGAGTACCAGAGTCTGGAAGTAATCATGTATGGCTGCTCGAATTTCTAACCGGAACTCTGGCTGAATTAATAGGGCTCTATCAAAGAACCAGGCCCCCGGATTCCCTTGAAGTGCAGTAGTGTGGTATTGAAAAGAAATAGCAGCATGATCTGAAATATGCTGGGAGTGAATCTATACAGCGTCCACCTGAGGAACTAACAGTGTTGATATTAGAAAGAAGTCTATGCGAAACTGGGATTTGTGAGGGGAAGAGAAGAAGGTAAGGTCAAGCTCATTGGGGTGTAGTAACCTCCATAGATCGACTAGAACAATATCTTTGATCACAGAAGTAAGCGCGATGTGACTCTTGGGGGGACCACTTGTCCTAGGCGGCTATTTGTCAATCAGGGGATCAAGAACTAAACTGAAATCCCCCCCAATATCAATGAAATATTAGCAGAGGCCTGCGCAACCTGAGCAATAATAGCAAAAGGGCAGGGTCATCCACATTAGGAGCATGAAGGCATATACATGTAACTTTAAAGTTACCTATCTTGAGGTGAACTCTGGGCCATCTACCCGCTGTATCTGAGCAAGTCGCAACAATAGTAGCATGCAGAGATTTCCTATCCAATATGGCAACCCCACATTTCCTAGAAACGGCTGGGGAATAGGCGGCCACCATGTAAGGTTTAATATTGAGGTTGAGAGTTTCCTTTGAATTGAAATGTGTTTCTTGGAGGAAAATCAGGTCCGCAGCTTCATGACTTAGATAGCTTGGGAGATTCCCCCGTTTTATCGGATTATTGATTCCTTGTACGTTCAATGAGAAAATCTGACATGGTGCCATCAATCGATAATAGACATTTTAGATAAGGGCGCTTGAAAACTTACAACATAATCAGAATCTGTACAATAATGACATAAACACCAAGTATGCTGGCCAATACACCCATATTGAAAAGTATGTACCAAAGTAACTTAGAGAAGAAGCAAAACCCCCAATGAATATGGCGACCAGATGTCTGCGGGAGGAGGCCCTAGAGAGGAAGATATAGACATAATAAAAGAAAAGAAACACCAGAGTCCATAAGAAACACTGTCTCTGATACTCGTCGAGGCTACTATGGGTAGATGGAGTCGGGTCCCAAATATCTTCAAAATAAGGCAACAAACCGCCCTCGACAGACTCTTCACTGCGCTGCGGTAAATCCAATATGGCAGGTACAGCGGATGTGAGAGTACTGGCAGGAATATTCTGGAAGTCAGCGCATCAAGTCGGCTTCTTTAGAGTCCAAAAACTCCGCTAGTAGATCAGGGTCCTCAAATGTTCTTGTCTGATTGTGAAGCGTGACTCGGAGCTTGGCCGGGTACATCAGGCCATAGCGTGCTTGTAGTTGTTGAAGCCTCGGCCGAAATTCCAGAAAGCGCTTTCGGCGGTCGACCGTGGGTTTAGCCAAGTCAGGATAGAAGGAGACCTTGTGGCTCTCAAACTCCATATGGCCCTTTGCCCGGGAGGGCACTGAGAATTTGTTCCACATGTTGATATCTCAAAAGTCGAAAGATGATAGGCCGCGGGGTCTTCCTGTTGAGCGTTATGTTTGTGGGTACACGATGAGCGCGATCGATCTCCAATTCTTTGGTAAAGGTGATTTGGAGCAGGGAAGGGAGGATTTTACTTAAAAACTCCTTCATGTCTCCCAATTCCGCTCCCTCCGGTATGCCCACGAGTCGTAGGTTGTTGCGGCGCGCTCTATTATTGCCATCTTCCACTTCTTTCTGCAAGGCCCGCACCTGACGTTCAACTTTGTCGAGTTTGGACAGCCGGGCCGCATGGGAGTCTAATATACTCTCCATTTTGTCCTGACGCGAAGAGAGCCCCTCTAGCCTGCCTTGCAGTACACCAAGATCTTCCCTCAGCGCTCGAAGTGCTTCACCGTTTGACTGCACGAGGTCCTTAACCCCTCTAATTTCTGCGAGGATTTCCTGCTGCATTTCGGGGCCCACGCGGAAAGCCAGCCCCTTCTGCGGGGACGGGGGTTCAGTTTTGGAGCGTTTACCGTGAGAAGCCGCTGGAGATCCAAATTCCAGGCGCGTGGGTTTGGTCCCCGCCATCTCACCAATATGCCCCGGCAAGATCAGAGCAGAAATTCAAGTTTGTCCGATGTTAATTCAGGATTCTGAGTAGGCCTCTCGGGAGCCTCAGCGTTATGCGACCATCCCGCTGGACATCGGGCTCCGCCCCCCCCATATTGAGATCTTTAAGTCTGTCCTTATATGGTTTATAATGAAGACTACTGACCATTTTGGTAACCACTCTGCACAGACTCCATCCAATCTTTTTGAAGGTGTGGTCTCCAGAACTGCACACAATATTCCAAATGAAGTCGCACCAAACATTTATACAGAGGCATTATCACCTGCTGGCTAATCTTCTCTTCGTGCATCCAAGCATCCTTCTGGTGCTCGCCATCACCTTTTCTACCTATTTAGCCACTTTAAGATAATCAGAAACAATCTCGCCCAGGCCCCGCTCTTCTTTCATGAAGTACCTCACCTCCTATACTGTACCACTTCCTTGGAGTTTTGCAGCCCAAATAGATGATCCTGCATCTTTTAGCATTAAATCTCTGCTGTTAAATTCTAGACCATTCTTCAAGCTTAGCTAGATCCCTTCTCATGTTATCTACTCCTTCCTGGATGTCTGCTCTATTTCAGATTTTGGTATTATCCACAAAGAGGTAAATCTTGCCCAACAGGCCTTCCACAATATCACTAACAAAAATGGGCCAAGGACAAATCCCTGAGGCACCCCACATCCTTCTCCTTTGAATGAACTCTATAACCTGTAACCTTTGTTGCCTCCCACTCAACCAATTTCTAACCCAGTCAGTCACTTTAGGGTCCATCCTTATGGAGCTCAATTTATGTTGCCTGTGCAGAATGGTGTAAAAGGCTTTACTGAAATCTAAGTACACCACATCTAGGGCTCTACATTGGTCCAACTTTCAGGTCTATCTGACAAGACCTGCCCCTAGTAAACCCATGCTGCCTCGGATTCTGCAGTCCACTGGATTCCAGAAACCTTACTATCCTCTATTTTAGCAGTGTTTCCATTAATTTACTCACCACAGAGGTCAGATTGACTAGCCTGTAGTGCTCAACCTCTTCCTTACTTCCACTTTTGTGTAAGGGGACCATGTGCAGGGTTTTTTTTTTTTCACTTTTCTGGGCCCAGTCCTGACTCTAAAGAAGCATTGAAAAGGTCAGACAGTGGAGCCGCTAGAACTTCCCCAAGTTCCTTCAATACGCTTGGATGTATCCCATCTGGCTGCATCGCTTTGTCTACTTTTAGTTTAGCTAGTTCCTCATGAACACAAGTCATTTGAAAATCATTCCAAGATCCCCTTTCTCAGGTCCTGCTCTTGGCCCTTCATCTGTGGACACAGAACAAGAATATTTGTTCCACTTTGTCCTCATCAGCTTCTAAATATTCCTCCCCTTCACACCTGAATCTGACAATACCACTTTTACACTTCCTCCTATTGCTAGCATAGCTGAAAATTGTCTTGCCCCCTCATTTTATTGCATTGTCTATTTCTTCTTTTTTTTGTATCTTTGCTTTCCTGACTACTTACCTAGATTCTCTAAGGGGTATGTTTACTAAACTGCGGTAATGTCATTCGCGTTAGGTTCCGCAGTAAAGGTACAGATGCCCATATAAAGGCGTGGGCGGTGCATCGTTACAGCAAGCCGTATCAGCTAACGGATGTTACAAACTAACACGCGCTACAAGGCGCCTCATAAGGCCCCTTACAAGGCACCTTATAAGGCACCTTAAGAGGCACATTACAAGGCACCTTGTTAGGTGCCTTGTAAGGTGCCGTATAAGTAAGGTGCCTTGTAAGGCGCCTTATAGGGCGCCTTGTAAGGTGTCGTATAAGTAAGGTGCCTTGTACGGTGCCGTATAAGTAAGGTGCCTTGTAAGGTGCCATATAAGTAAGGTGCCTTGTAAGGTGCCTCATAAGGCACTTTGTAAGGTGCCCTATATAGTAGGGCACCTTAGGCTATGTGCCGTATTAGGCACCCCTGGACAGGGCACCTTAGAGGGCACCCTGGGTTATGGAACCATAGGTTACGGTGGCCTAACAAGGTTATGGTGCCCTAGGTTAGTGTGGCCTAAGGGCTGTAAGGTGCTGCAGGATGACATGCATCACCAGTAAGGAACAGGGACAGATCTAGCCCTAACACTAGAAAGAGCACTCAGGAAAGGCAATGAACAGGTGAGTGAGGAAGGGAGAGCTGGGAGCCGCTGCACCTGCCATATCAGTGGGCATCCCATATGGCTGCCAGTACTGATGACAAACATGGTGGGGGCAACTGTACCACAGCACAAGGTGTTGGCAATGTAAAGTACTGGAAAGACAGTTGGTGGCAGATGATGGGAATATGTGTCCCCCAGTGGAGGCAGAGGTGGCAGGATAGTTACAATGATGGGTGGACAGAGGAGTGGTGGTGCCATGCAGATCAGGCACAGGCGAGGCAAGCATTAAGAGGCACAATGCAGGAAAGGGTAGCAGTGCAGGACATGGGGTGACAGCCTGCACAGGCAGACAGGACTCTACACAGCTGACAGAGGCAGATAGATGGCCCAAGGGAATGTTGGCAGTTGTTGCGAGGGTATTATGGGCTGGCAGCACAAATCTGCAAAAACATGACTGTTACAGGCATGCACACTATTTGAGTAGGACAGGCATGAACAATGAGGAAGTGATCCCATGAACACTGCCAAAAATGGCATTATATTAACCAGTAGGCTATACCTCCGTGGTGCATGTCACAGCAATGCTGGGTACAGAAGGACTGCAGGTCACTGCACAAACTGTCTGCTCTGAGTGCCAGGATAGGGTAACCCCACCAGTACCCATGATGCACTGCACATGCTGAATAGCTATCTACAGCTGATCAGCAAATGGGGTCTGCACCTCTCCGGTACCTCAGCTTGGAAAGACGAACTGACAGTGCATGATACTGGCACAGAGTAGCTACAGACCATGCCATTGTGCAGGTTCTGTGTTCTCCCTGAGGGATAGGATGGGTGCCCAGCAGTAGGTCCGCAGTACATGTGGTGCTAGAGATAGGCCCTGCTGTACATCCCCATCACTGCCAGTGTGTGACAGGTGTTCCTTGCAGTGCAACTAGAGGTAGTTTGGTGTCCATCTGTATCCTGCAGTCACATGTGGTCCTCTGGGACCAGACACTGCACAGATTAGTGTGTACCCTGTGTTAGGGTCTGGCTGACATGGGCACCTGTTATCAGGGCAGAGGGGTTTCCAAACTTGCATGAGGTTTGTGTAGTAGTGCCTTGATAGTTCAAAGTGGCATACACTACATACCCCAAAGGGCTCACATCACCCCTTTTTGTAGGTAAAAAACAGGTGCCCCAGACCCTGTGAAGCAACCTTGATCCAGCTGGTATGGGACAGTCTTCCAGAGTTGGTGGGCTAGAGCCATACCTGTGGCTGGGGCAGTGGCAGACCAGCAGTAATGATGGGGTTAGCTCTGGAAAATTCCAACTGACTCACACCACTGTCTGCCAGTCACCAGCAGACAGCACAGTCAGATGGCACCTTATAGGTATTCGGACCACGCACAGTCTAACTGCAGACAGTCCACTAGCCAGTCCATTCCATAGTGCATGCTCACAGAGGAACTATGTGTACTAAGCAGGCATCTCAGTGATTGGGACCCAAGCACTGGGGACACAACAGGATCACTGAGAGCAAATGAGATAGAGGGCTATGTGGGAACCTAGACATGCCATGGTCACTGCTCGGTCAGAGTGAGTGCCCTCCCAGCATGCCATGCTGTGGCCACCCTGTCCATGCAGGCAGTGGTCAGGCACTACACTGTCCCAGCCATTGCCCACACCCTGTGAAGATGCATCCTGGCCAATCCGCCCTGTCCAGGTCATACCCACAACACTTTGCTCCTCATTATGCACATATTCAGGCTAATGCTGGTAACAGTGGGACATTGTGGGCCCAGTGAGGTGTGGGCAGCCACAAAACAATGGATAGACATACACACACACACTCCTATTGCAGCATTGTGCACAGATAGGGGTGGTTGGCAACCCTGCCCGCCACACTGGTCCTGATCACAGTGCCAACATTGCTAAACTGTACGGGAGGTAGTAGTAGTGTCCTGGTGATAACTGCAGCTCAATGTTGGGGCCAACAGCCTGACCCCTCCATGCATCTTTGGATTATGGAGCCTGTGTGAGTGGGAGATTGTACAACTGTTTGCCGCTGCTTTGGGCTTTGCACATGTTGCTGTTGTATCTGCATTGTAGGGTAAAACATAGGGACATGCTCTGCAGGAGCCACAGCTGGGGCTTGAGCCTGTGACCCTCTGCTTCTGGACACACTCACTGGGTGTACTGCACCACACTGTTGCCACAGATGCATGGTGGTCCCTGGGGCTACCTGTACTTTTCCTCAGCCAGACCTTTTATGTTGCACTGCACACCATGTACTGGTACAGGACATGGCCTAGGTCCATGCAGGCAGGTGCCACTGCCCCCTCCAGCACGGGCACACCCGCCCCTGCCATGCTAACATGGCCATATGCTGTTGGTGCTGGTAGTGCGCAGTCCCAGGCCATCCATTGTGTGGGTAGATGGTCTCCTAGGGAGCGGGTATGGGGCATGGGGCATACATGAGCATCCTCACATCCCCCCCATCACCGCCTACCAATAGTTTGTTCTTTCCACTTGGGGGAGGGTTGGCTGGGGGGATGTCAGGTCAGTGCCCTGGCAACTGTTAGCTCGGGTGGACCAAGTAGATGTAGGTGGATTGTGTTTGGACTTTGTCAGCTGCTGTCATGATGATTTCTGGTTTCTATGTTCCTATGTGCCACCTAGGTGCCTGCCTAGTCCACCCTGTGCCCCTGCTGCCCCCGCTACATGTCCCACCTGCAGCCTCCTATGCCCCACTTGCACCATCGCCATAGTGGCCTTTCATACTTGGGCACTATGCTGGTGCTGGACATGGAGCACTTCTATCACGTTCTTGGGCTCCCTGTCTATGCTATACATTGCTGACACTTAAATGGTTTCTCTCTCCTGCAAATGTGCATCTAATGGCAGGTTTTCATTCGCGGTAGGATTCAGCCCTTCAGTTCAGTGCGTTAGTGTGCAGGGAGCCTCTCCCCACCCACTCCCCGCCCATTGACCCCTTCCCCCTGCCCTCTCTCCACCCTCTTCGCGGCTGGGGACCTTAACGATCGTTAAGTAACGTTAACGCATGTTAATGTTACATACCACGCGTTAACGTTACCTAATGAGCATTAACGTTACATAATGCGCAGTCTGTAAAGTTACCGCAGTTTAGTAAACATACCCCTAAGTGTTTGCAAAAATGGATTCTTGTCTTCTTCTTTCTATGATCTGTGATCTCTTGTACTTTATGGCCACCCTCTTTTTTTTACCATATCATTTCATTCTTTTGAGAACAATAGTAGCCTCCTTTTCCTTTTACATTTATTTACCTTTCTAACAAAAAGGTTTGTTGCCCTTAAAATATCCCCTTGCAGTTTTGCCCATTGCTTTTCTACATCCCCCAACTGTTCCCATCCCACTAATTACTTCTTGAGGTATTGTCCCATCTTGGCAAAGTCAGTTTTCCTAAAGTCTAAGACCCTCGATTTTGAATGAATTTTATCAGCCCTAGCTCTAATACTGAACCATACTATCTGGTGATCACTGGATGTGAAATGATCTCCCACTATAACATCAGAAACACGTTCCCCATTGGTAAGCACCAGGTCCAGTATGACCCCTTCACATGTGGGTTCTGGAATAGTTGTCCCTGAAGAGAATCTAGGGATGTGCCAATCAATATCCATCATATTGGAATCACTCATCAATAGCACTTCTTTCTTGGCAATACTGCATATGTCTTCTATTAAATCTCTTTTCACTTCTTCTCCCCATGAAAGAAATCTGTATATCAAACCAATGAAAATGGATTTCCCATTCCCTCTTTCTAGTTTAACCCACAGTGTCTTCTTGCTGCTTTCCAGATGTTGCCCCTTTACCCTTTTTCTACAGAGGTACTTAATCTTTTACTTACCCGAGAGCTTTTACTTACCTGCGGGCTTTCTTCACCTATCCCCAACGAATCTAGTTTTAAGCCCTCTTCAGTAGGTTAGCTAGTCTTGGATAAGTGGATGTCATCCCTGCTCTGCAGCCCTTGAAATATCATCCCATGGTCCAGGAAACCAAAATGCTCCCGATGACACCATCCACACAGCCATGCATTCATCTCCAGAATGTGAGCTTCTCTGCCTCGGCCTTTACCCTCAGCAGGGAGGATTGAAGAGACCACCACCTACACACCTATCTGCTTCACCCTCTGTCCCAGAACAATGAAGTCACTCTTGAAAAATTCAGAGGGATACCTAGCACTATCATTTGTGCTGACATGGATGAGCAACATCAGATAATAAACAGTAGGCTTGATGAGTCTCGGCAAACTCTCCATAACATTTTGGATTTTGGCACTTGGCAGACAGCAGACCTCCCTGGATATCAAGTCTGGTTGGCAGATGGATGCCTCAATAACCCTCAGAAGAGAGTCACCAGTCACCACTACCTTTCACTTTCTTGTGGTCACCAATTTTGTAACTTTGTGGTGCTTGAGCTCTGGTTCTTCCCTTTACCGGGATACTTTCACCTCCTCTACTTCCAGGACTGCATTCTTTAATTCGAGGGCTGGAGGAGTTGGATCATCAGTTCTGCAGGCTTTGGTGAATTGTGTCCAACTCTCTTCCTTCTGGAGCACAACATCCTCCTCCTCTGCCAGAGAGCTTGGATGCTTCAAGAAGCATCTCATCAATGTACTTCTCGCTGTCTCAAATGCTTCTCCAGCTCACCACCTCTTCTCTGAGTGCCTCCACTTGTTTCATGAGGACTTCAGCTTGCAGGCATCTTGCATATGGAACCAGTCCCTCGACTGGCATCGGGCTGTCTGTTTGACAGGGGTAAAAGCTATAATGGGGGCAACAACTTTGGCAATATGATTCTTCCCAGCCATAGTTCAGTTTATGGAGCTTTGTTACCTGTTGAAGTAAATGAGAGAGACCTACCAAAGTCCCTAACTTTTTATCAACTGTCCTTTAAGAGGAAAAAGCAGCTAATCTCTTTTATGTGTGTTTTAACAGCAATGTTCTATGTCCCTGTGTGTAACCCTACTTCCTTGCTAAACAGTTATTACTTTACACTAGTAAATTCTGATATTATGTGTCTGAGGCATATAGATTAATTTGTTCCCTTTGTAAAATTACCTAATCAGAGCTCCTTCAAGAATATCAAATTGTTTACTTTTAGTACATATTTAAATGTGGAACTATCTGCTTCCTAGATTTTTTTTTAAGTGCTGTCAAGTCAATACTGACTCCTGGTAACCCAGCAGCCTCTAGGTTTTCTTGGCAAGGTATGACTGGAAGTAGATTGCCAGGCCTTTTCTTCTGAGGCAATGGAGGGCAAAGTGACTTGCCCAAGGTCACAAGGAATGCCAGTGGGAATTGAACCCAGATTCTCTTGGGTGTTAGGCTGTTGCTCTAACCATTATCTTTTGTCAACAAGCTAATTGGGGAGTTGTCCTACATAGCAAGAATTCTTTTTTCTCTACTAAGGTTCAACAATTGTGCTCCACATTTCCTGCATGTCTTCCACCTCTCTTTATCTCTCTCCCTCTCTCCCCCCTCATTGTCATCCCTAGGTGTGGTATATCAAATTTGCCAATAAAGATAAAGATACATGGAATGAGTGGGAACTGGGGTGGGAAGAGAGGGATTTAACACCTAAGGAGGTCAATGCCTATCTCTTTGACCTTGAAGAAAAAGAATTCTAGCAGCAGAAAAAAAGCTATGCTCAAGAACACCAAAAAATCCCTTTTTCAATACAGCTACAATTTATTAGGCAATGCAGCAGAAAAAAATAATTTATTAAAAATGAAAAAAAAAAAAACCAGCCTCCTTTAAGAGCTCTCAGGCAAAGAGCTGTACCCAAGAGCCACACAGTATTACCTCGCCTGCTTTAACTCTAAAAGGAACTTTCTTTGGCATGATACAAGCATGACAGGAATCATTAGCAGTAATAGCAGTAAATTTGAGAGACTGAGATCATACTCCACATACTCTGGCTAAGGTTCATGATATGTGCAAAACAAATCCATTTGGAGACATTGCTCTAAGAGTTTCCAAGACTGATGAAACCATTCTCCAATACATCTGGCCACCCCATGCTTATTGAAGTTTGTTTTTTTTTTTATCTCTGA
The DNA here is from genome assembly GCA_033557465.1 of Ichthyophis bannanicus. Taxonomy (NCBI): domain Eukaryota; kingdom Metazoa; phylum Chordata; class Amphibia; order Gymnophiona; family Ichthyophiidae; genus Ichthyophis; species Ichthyophis bannanicus. The sequence goes on along the minus strand of CM066037.1, from coordinate 384,087,981 downwards.
TCACTCCATGCAGATTGCTCACAATACTGATCACAGGAGTGTCAGAGTGGTTTACAGAGTCAATTGAAAATACATTAATCAAAGAAGAGCAGAAGCTAAGAAAGGGAAAAAGAAGGGCGGGAAGGGGAGGCACTGGGAGTAGAGGACAGAAAAGAATAAAAGGGCTGCGGTGTCTCTCGCCATGGCCCCACATCCCCAAATCTGATCTGGTCCAAATTATTCACAGAAAGCCAGAGAAATATAAGTTCTGAGTTTCTTTTTTAATTTTTTGAAAGATGTGTCTATAGACGAGCTACACAGGGCAGGGGCTAGAAAGAAGAATGCTAATTGGCAGATGCCTTCAACACAGGCACAAAATTTGGGAGGACTATTTGGTGATAGTGGTCTTGAGATCAAAGGGTTGTAGGTGAAACTCAAAAGATAAGTAAGTTAGATAAGTATAGGGGAAGTTGTGTGTAAGATTAATACTTTGAACTTGATTTGGTAGCTGACTATGAACCAGTGTTGTTCTTTCTGAAGCAGAGTGATGTGATCATGATTGCTGTGTTTTGTACTGTTTGAATCAAGCAACCCACATTGTTGTAACCTTAAATATGCTTATTTTATTATAATTGTTTCAAAATACTTCTTAATGACTATTCCACTTTTATAAACCTTTATGAATGCAATTAAGGCAATCTTCAGTATTTGTGGGACCAACTTTCTTGGCTCCTTTGTAACTTTTTCAGTCTTATTCTCAGTGATAGTGGAGCAAGAAGATGGTGATCTATTTCTCTCCTACTTAGGGGCATGTTTACTAAACACCGTTGCTGTGCGGGTTCCCGTTAGTGTGCTGGTGCCATATAAGGAGTGGGCGGGCCAGGCAGAAAAAAGCAAAAAACCGGACCGTACGTGTGTGCGTCGCGCTAATGTGCGGGGCCCACATTAGCGCATGGAAAGGCTAAGTGGGGCGCTGCTGCAAAACCAAACAACAGAGCTGTAGTACAACGGTGAAGACACTGACCAATGGTGCAGGGGCCAGGGGTTCAAACCCCCATTGCACTCAACAAAAAAGACCAGCTGAGGCACCAACATTTATGGGCAAAAGTGGTTAGGAGGCATATTAATTTTGGGCGGCAGAAGGCGGCGCACTGTTATTTTTATTACGGCATGAGGCGGCGCACTGTTTAGTGTGGGCGGCAGATGGTGGCGCATTGTTAAGTTTGGGCAGCAGAAGGCAGTGCGCTGATAAATGTGGGCAACAGAAGGCGGCGAGCCGGTGGGCAGAAGGCGGCGCGCTGATGTGTGAGGGGGCAGTCCAATAGTGGGAGGGATAAGTGGTGCGCTGATGTGCAAATAACAGGAAGGAAGCCATAGCACAATGGTTAAGACACTGACCACTCCTGCAGGGATCATGGGTTCAATTCCCCACAGTGCCCATTGAAGACAGCTGGCTGAGGCATTATTTTAGGGGCATTTCCATGTTGTGCGGCATAAGGCGGCGCGCTGTTAATTTAGTGCGCCACAAGATGGCACGCTGATGGCTACAAGGCTGCGCGCGGATGCACAAACACAGGAACAGAGCCACAGCACAATGGTTAAGACACTGACCAATGGTGCAGGGGCCAGGGGTTCAACCCCTCACAGTGCCCAGTGAACAAGGCTGGCTGGGGCATTATGTATCATGGTGAGGAGTGCTGTAGGAGGCCTTCCATTTATATTTTATTTCCCACCACTAGTAAACCCGCTCTCACAGTGTGTTAACATACGGATGCCCGTAAGGCACATGTTACAGTGCACTGTCCGCCAAGGCACCCTAGAATGTCCCCTATAGGGCACCATGTATGTTGCGACACAGGATAATGTATAGTGCACCCTATATGGATGGCAACCATAAGGTGGCCTATAGGGTGCCCTATAAAGCACCCTCAGAGGCACCTAATGGGTATAGTAAGCTGTGTGGTTTTGCCGGCATAGACATATGTACAGTAAATAAAAATAAAGCTGTGGACAGCCCTATCAAAGGGCCCCACTGTGGGTTTGAACCCATGACCTCTGGCTGTACAGGGAGTGACGTAACCATTGGGCTACAGCTCTATAGCTGACAGCAAGCCCCTGGCTGGCTGCAGAGAGCCTGCACGTCACCCCACAGACAGTCTGCTGTTGTAGACAGGATAGGGTTAGGCCACCCGTACCCATGATGCACTGCACATGCAAATCAGCTGTCCACAGATGCACACAAGATGGGGAATGCACCCCAACAGCTACCCGGCCTGGTAGGGGGAATTGTCCATGTGCACCCACACAGCACCTCGGCCTGGTAGGGGGTCCTGAGCGGGTGGACTACCAGCAAAGAGTAGCTACACACCGTCACATTGTGCGGGTACTGTGCTCACCCTGAGGGTGTGATGTGGCAGCCAGGACCAGGTCCACAACACCAGCCATGGCTGGATGAGGCCATGACAGAGCTCCAAAACAGTACCAACCTGTGAGATAGGAAGGTGCTGCAGAAACATTCTGTCTGTCTCAGTTAGTGGAAACCCCCATGGACCCCCTAGGTGGTCAAAGTAGTCCTCCTCTCTCCCTTCCCAGATCCCCATGGCAGTAGAGTGGACCATCAAACCCCAGTCCTGCTGGGGAGAAGACACCCTACAGCGCAGTCCAAGCAGCTCCACACACATCCATAACACAATATCAGACAGACTTTAGGCCTGGCTATCCAAAGATGCACCCCAGCACTATCTGATATTCACTTGCAGCAAGCCATCAGCCACTGCACCCTACAAGGCACTCCATCAAGACACATACCAGCTGTGAACAGTCTGCTGGTTAGCCCTGATGGAAATGCATGCACCCAAAACTGGGGTGGCAGCACACACAAGCAGAGAGTTCTGTGAGAAGGCCCCAACAGGAAACCCATATATATCACAAGAGAGAAACACAATACAGCACTATGGGGGTGCCTAGCCTTGTTGTCATCACTGCACACTCAGGGTGAGAGTGCTCCCCCAGCAGCATATACAGAGGTCACCCTGTCTGTGTAGGTGGTGGCCTGGCACTACAATGTCACAGCCAGTGCCCTATGCCCTGTGCAGATGCATCCTGGCCAGCCCACCATGTCTGATCTATACCCATGGTACCTTGCTGCTCATTATGCACATTGGCAGGCCAATACTGGCAGTAGTGCTGGCAGTGTGGGTTGGGGAAGGTGTTTGCAGCCAACACACACTGTATAGACAGACACACACTCCCACACCTATGCCAGCACTGTGCTACTATTGAGGGGGTGATTAGCCTTGGCCACCACACCGGTCCTGGGCACGGCATAGGCATGGATATGGTACGCAGTACTGCTGGGGGTCACTCCCCAGGGTGGTGAACACCGTCAGAGGCCAGGCCTGGAGCACGCACCGCAGACACCAAACAGATTGTTCGGATGGGGTCAACTAGCAGTATGTGCGTAACGTAGGGATATCTATCAGCCTGTACTCTTAGCAAACGTTTCAGAGCTGTGTACCTCAGGTGTAGGGTGACATTGCTAAGGTATGCAGGTGCTGGTATTGGGAGATGCACGCAGGGTCCAATGTTCTGCCTCTACAGGAGACATTGGCCAATGGGGCCTGTGGGTGTGGGTGTGTCTGCCCCTGTTGGCTGCTGCTTCCCCACTCCAGCCCAGTTTTGCATCACACTGTTCGGGTCTTCCTGCTGTCCCTCATGAATATGCATGAGCTACATCTACATGCCGTGGGGGTGGTGCATATATATACAGCACAGGCATTCATATGAGTGGCAGCATGGAACCTGACTGGTGTGTGGCCCACCAGGACTGCATTTGGGGGATTCTGCTGTAGGTTCTGCCCCTGTTCATGGTGTCTGTGCTCAGTGGGGTAAAAGATAGACGTATTACCATTGCATATGTCCTCGTCACGAAAGGTGTGTCCTTACTGTCACTGTTTATTTGTGGGGAAAATATGTGGGCAGGATTGCCAGTAGCCCCAGCTGGTCTTTGAACCTGTGACCTTCTGTTCTGTGTGCACTGCACCACCGTGTAGCCACAGCTTGGCTGAATTCCCTGGATAGTCCATGACTGTGGATCCGGCAGGGCCTGTCTGTTGCTGTGGACTGTGCCAGCCTGCACATGGCTAGGCCTCTGTCTTCTGTCGCTAGCACCCACTGCCCCCTGCACCACATGTACTCGTCCGCCAACATGCTGGCATGAGCTTATCCCATAAAAAGCAGGTGACCTGATTGGAATGTGGCAGTACGGGACTGCATTTGGGGTACTTGGCTGTGGATAATGCCCATTGTTGTGGTGTGTGTGCGTTGTTGGGTAAAATATGGGTGTTTTCCCCATGCTTATGTCCCCTGCAATACAGGGGTGTCTGCGCTATCTGTGTTTAGTGGTGGGTAAAATATAGGGACTGGGCTGGCAAGTGCCCCAGCTGGGCTTTGAACCTCTGGTCCTAGAGGTACTGACTCTGTCCGCTGCACCACACTATAGCCACATAGACAGTGCAGCCCCTGGAGGTAGTAAGCCTGGCAGGATGGAGTCACAAACCCTGCTCTACGCAAATTTACTGTGGGCATATGCACCCTGTCTGGTGACAAACGTGCACATAAACCCCGGAAATGACCACGGGAAATGGGGGACAAAATATCACCACGCTGGGCAACAGTGATATTAATGGGCAACCATAGCAAACACTCCCAGGAAAGCTCCACAAAAGGATATGTTTTTTGGAAGAGTCTCCGCTCCGTAAACCCTTCCAAAATTCATTTCTTTTTTCTGGAGCTTTTCTGGGTGTGTTTTCTGTATTTGCCCATCACTATAACTGTTCCCCAGCTGAATTACTATTTTTAATAGTTCTGTTGTGGTCATTTTCTATTTTTATTTGCACTTTTGTGCTGTGCACATGTATCACACTGCTCACGTTTTGCTGGTTTCCCCGGTTTTCCTGTACATTGCTGACGTAAATGGTTTCTCTTCCCTTTAAATGCTTTCTACCGCGAGTGTTTCCCTCGCGATAGTTTTTACATGCAAATTCGGGCCTGATACTGTGCGGGGAGCCTCTCCCCTCCCACTCTCCACCCATTGACCCCGTCCCTCCGCCCCTCCGGAGCCTTCCTCCACCCTCCTTTAGCCGTTCCACGCCTCTATCGGACATTTGCGGGCCCGCACTTGTACAGGGCCCGTTAGTGTGCCGCGCACCTTTGCGGGGGTGACACGCACGTGTGTGGGGCATTTAAACGCGTTTATTAGCGTTTCAGTGCCGCGTTTCCGTGCGCTATTTTGCGGCGTGCACATTTCCGGTTTTTAGTAAACATCCCCCTTAGTGTGGGGCTTAAAAGCACAGCAAAAAAAAATTAAGTACAGGAAGAAAGCTCAAACAGATGATGATATGTCTCAATCACCCCATATGTTTGAAAAAAAGAACCATTGTTTTCATCATTGCTTTCCTACCCATTCTTTTAGTCAATATGCCATGAGATGGGGTCAGGGTGGGGTTGAGGCAGAGAGTGGGTGCTGAATTCACATTGCAGTTAGCGTGGGCATCAGTAGCGCACATTAATTGCCAATGTTGCAGTTTGCATGGGTGCACCTACCAGCATCTCAATAGGTGGAGATACATGTACCCATGGTAATTGCCCAAAGTGCTAAGGGACTTGCCTGCACAGTAACTGGCAGGCATATGCTGGCCATGCCCCTGACAATTACTTCAGTGTGGTTGCACCTAATGTCCAATAGGTTTTGACTCAAAACGCATGTTAGGGGTAAAATATACCAAAGTAATAAAACGGCCCCAAAGTCTTTTAAGAAAAGGTTAACATATAAAATCCTTGTAAGTCAACCATAGATACTTAAATAATGTTTTAAACTCTGATATGATCATGTTACAGCAAACTATCTCAAGGAGATTTTTTGCATCCTCTAGTGTGCAGAAACCATGCACTAGGACTAGCTATTTATTCATTTAGTAGTAGTTAGCTCATACCTTTCCAGTATTAGTTCAAGGCAAATTACAATCAGATACAGTAGGTATTTTCCTATCCCCAGAGGGTTTGCAGTCTAAGCTTGTACTTGAGACAATGGAGGGTTAAGTGACTTGCTCAAGGCCACAAGGAGCAGCAGTGGGCCTGGAACCTTGATCTCTGTGATTACAAGATATTGCTCTAACCATTATGTTGCTCCTCCACATTGTAAGAACAATGCCATGTTTAAGTCCCCGATTTTCTGGGATTGTCTCTGATTGAGAGGTAGTGTCCCCAGCTCCATAGATTATAACTGCCTCTTGTCTCCATTTTCAGTGAGGACAGAGGCAAAGGACGTTACTTCTCCTGCATACCCCTCTAATGAGAGAAGATGTAAAATTAGCTTCTTTTCTGGAAAAAAGAGGAGGAATTTTAGAAATATATAGAATATGTATCCATATATACTAAATAAAGTTTACCAATCATATACTAAACAAGTATTATTTTAGCAGAAATGTTTTTAGGACCATTAGAATGGGAGTTATTTAGAGCGATATTTTTCCTTTTTGCTCAAGATATCTCACCATGATTCCTTATAGGTCTGACTTTTTACATTATTTTATAATGTTTAATATATGCGTGCTTATCACTCAAGAAGGGATGATACTATCTTTTTTAAACTTTTGAAATTACTGGTCATTTTGAAATATATGGGGAAAAGAAACCCGAAGAAGGAGAACCCCCTGCCCTGCCACTCCCAGTCCAGTTCACCCCTTCCTAAGTGTCCCAGATTTGCTATCCAAAAATCTGGCAAACCTATGTTTAAGGTTCCCGGATAGGTACCAAATGTCCTTTGAGGTTAAGCAATACCTACACCAAACCTCTGTTTCAAGTAGCCTCCATAATGTTGACATAGGGTTCCATCAATGACCTTTTATCTCTTCAATTTTAATTTCCCATACAATGCAATGTGTGCCTTTAAGTCAATGCTGCCTTCTGGTAACCCAGCATCTCCTGGCTTTTCTTGGCAATGTGACCAGAAGTAGATTATCAGGCCTTTCTTCCTAGGCAATGGAGGTTAAGTGACTTACCCAAGGCCACAAGGAGTACCAGTGGGAATCAAACCCTGGCTTTTTGGTTACCAAACCAGTGCTATAACCACCAGGTTATTCCTCCATGCTTTCCCACATGCTACTTCTTTTCATTTATTGAGCTATGCTGTAAGCAGCATAATGGGGTAGTCACCACGGATCTTTCCAACTGGCTACCCAAGTAGGATGTTCCAAAAGAAGGAGCTAGTTGGATTTCTCTAGAGAATTTAAGGCCCCCAGTTATGGAGGGAAAGTATTTTTCTTCATCTGTTTTCTGACATCTAGCAGCAAGCTGCCCCATAACTTGTGAAAGCAAGGCCCTAAGCACCACCCAGCACTCAGGGCAAAAGAAGAAGAGATATACCTAAGCTAGAGGAGGGTGTAAAGCATAGTTACTCACATGTAATAAGCAATCTCCAGGAACAGCAGGAATCAGTCTTCACATATGAGTGAACGTCACCGACAGAGCCCGCTGGGGAACTCTCCCCAACGTCCAATAGGAAAGCCTTTGGGTGTACTCCACTGCACCTCCGTGCCTGCCTTTCTGCCTTCCCAACTCCTCTCCTAAGTTGAGCTTGTGGCTGAGAAGAAGAATAAAATAAATGAACCCTACAACTCCTAGGGGAGGAGGGAGGGTAGTGGAGACTGATTCCTGCTGTTCCAGGAGATCACCTGCATTCCAGTAATATTGAAAATAGAAAGAGACTCCATCTTAACTTACATATCAGTAACAAAGGGGAAGAAGAATCAGGAATACAAATCATACAAAATACAAGCAAGCCATCCAAAAATTGCTGGAAAGCAATAGGCACCAATGCTCACAGTCTAGGCAACAAAGTATCTTGAATCTGTCAGAGATGATGTAGCTGTGGCTACATGAGGGGCAACCAGCAGCAGCAGGTGGATGCAAGAGATTTCCACCGGCCCCAAAACAATCACTATACTGTCATCCCCCTCCTCCAGGGATGACATGGCAGGAGGGACGTTGTGGGGAGGTTCAAAGGGACAGTGGGAGGGAAAGGTATGGGGGACCAGAGATGCCTATGTTCATGTTCCTGTTGGGCTGTTGGGAAAAGAGAAAGCAGATGATTACATGATAATGACCTACACAGAGCAGGCTTGATGTACAGAATTGCTTAATCTTTTTTTGTTTGTTTGTTTCTCAACCAGTTTTATTATGTACCAGGTCATATTAGTTTGTCCAATCCTTGTGGCATACCAATCTCCTATTTGATGGATCATTACTCGCAGACCCAGGCATTTGGAGAGGGAGAGAAATGCTTTTCACCTGTGTATGTTTCCTTTTGCTACCTTCAATCTGATGTTCAAACATATGAGGTATTCCCAATAAACACCAGATTGAAACCTGCAAAAGAAGTACTGCACTTCTCCAACCAGGGGAGGGAAGCAGAGGAATTAAGGTAACCTGTTCTCTAGTGGGTGAATCTGAGACACTTGTGCTATCACAGAGCAAGCATTCTATTTGGAAGCGGGGCATTATGTGGCCTATTTCCAAGGAAATTTGGCATTAATTACTGTCATATTAAACCTACAGGCATTTTTATTAGGATTTGTTACCGTTATTTAAATTTGGGCCCTAATTACAAGCCCTGAGCCCTGACAAATTTGTCCTGCAAAGAGAATCATGTAAGCATAGCAAATACATCTGCAAACGTAGAACAACTATTCCCAGAATGTAGGTAATCTGATTTCTAACTTGTAAGAACCTGACAGGTACTTGTGACCTGGATTGGCCACTGTTGGAAACAGGACTGGGCTCGATGGACCTTTGATCTGACCCACTATGGTATTTCTTATGTTCTTATTCTTTATATCTATTACAGAAAAGAAAGGGGTTGGATCAGAGAGAGTAGTTTCCCTTTGGTATGCTTAGTCTGTTTCAGTCATACTCCTTCACTTCATGTTTTCACAGAGGGTGAGGGCCATAATAGGAGAACTGGAGGCGGAGGACTGCTCTCTGGGACAATGTGCAATAGAAAGGGAACTATAACAGCATTGCCCAGGGCCTAAACATGGCTCACCATAAAGGCACACCAAAGATCTTCTCAAGGCACACTAGTGTGGCAAGCCACACTGGATAAGAAGCATTGCCATTGCAGAAGGGACATGTGCTAGAGACAGAAATAGACATGAGAGTTTTCTGTTTAATCAGCACTAGGTGGATATATTTCACCTGGTTTCCAAGGGTGCTTGGACATCATTGATGGTGGAGGCATGTTAGGCAATGTGGCGATTGCATAAGCTTGTGGGGTTATCACAGAGCTATGAATATACAGGTTGTGCAGCTGGTTTTAAAATAGGGTGTGGTGGCAGATTGGGTAGATGTCTTGAAAGATGGGAGAGGCTATGGTGCATGGAAAGAGAGGAAGACAAGCCTCAAGTTTGGCTTGAGGTGACTGTTACCTGTTGCTTGCTGAGGATGATGTGAGTAATGTCCTATAGACTAGACCAGGGGTCTCCAACTCCAGTCCTGGAAGGCACCAAACCAGTCAGGTTTTCGGGATATCCCTAATGAATATGCATGAGATTTCTTTGCATCCACTGCCCCTATTGAATTCAAATTTATCTCATGCATATTCATTAGAATATCTCAAAAACCTGACTGGTTTGGTGCCCTCCAGGACTGGAGTTGGAAACCCCTGGATTAAACTATGAAGGATAGGTGTTTTCACTCTAGCAGACATGTTCTAGATGCAGAGGCTTGGGCAAAGAATGCAGACTGAAAATATATATGTGGGGGTGACAAAATGAAGAAATCTTTTGTGAGGACTCTGTACTGACCTGCTTCCTGCTCCGTTTGGTTCATACTCCTCCGGCCACTGTGTCTGGTCCACTTTTTCAGTTCCTCAGTCTAGAGAGGGGGAGAGACATACAGGTCAACTTATGTGTTCTCTTCTGCCATCTTGCAAGGCTTCATGAAAAGATTTGCAAGGCTTCCACTGAGACCATGTATGAGGGCTGGATGTCTTTGTGCTCATCATGAAGTTCATCTTAAGGTAGGGCTGGTGAACTGGTGCCCTCAGACCCTTCCGCTCTATAGCATCAGCATGCTATATGACATGCCAACCATAAGAACATAAGATACGCCATACTGGGTCAGACCAAGATCCATCAAGCCCAGTATCCTGTTTCCAACAGTGGCCAATCTAGGTCATACTTACCTAGCAGTTTCCCCAAAAGACACAGGTTCCACAATGCTTGTACTGGGTCACGCATTGATATCCTGGGTCCTTCTTAATGATGGTTTATGGACCTTTCCTCCAGGAACTTGTCCAAACCTTTTTTAAACCCAGCTACACTAACAGCCTTTACTACATCCTCCGGTAACAAATTCCTGAGTTTGATTACACATTGAGTGAAAAAATATTTTCTTTTATTAGTCTTAAATAGTTTACCCTGTAGATTTACTGCATGTCCCCTAGTCTTTCTGTATTCTGATAACGTAAACAATCGATCTACGTTTACCCGTTCCACTCCGTTCATTAATTTATAGACTTCTATCATATCTCCCCTCAGCTGTCTCTTTTCCAGGTTAAAGAGCCCTAACCTTTTAAGCCTTTCTTCATAGGAGTATCCTTCCATCCCCTTTACCATTTTGGTGGCTCTTCTCTGAACCTTTTCTAATAACGCTATATCCTTTTTAAGATACGGCGACAAGAATTGCACACAATATTCAAGGTGTGGTCTCACCATGGAACGATATAGAGGCATTATAATATCTTTTGTTTTATTTTCCATTCCTTTCCTTATGATATCTAGCATTCTATTTGCTCTCTTGGCCACCGCTGCACACTGGGCCAAGGGTTAACATGTTATCCACAATGACGCCTAAATAAGAACATAAGATATGCCATACTGGGTCAGACCAAGGTCCATCAAGCCCAGTATTCTGTTTCCAACAGTGGCCAATCTAGGTCATACGTACCTATCTTTATCTTTATCTTTATTTACATTTAATATACCGCCCTTGTCGAAACGTAAGGGCGGTTTACAATAAAATAATAAAAATAAAAGCATTAAAACAGAAAGGAAATCCATTAAAATAAAGAAAAGATGGACCAAAGAGGTCACAGAACACAACAAACAAAAGACAGACCGGACAAACCATATGAGACATAGGCAGACAAAGACAAAAAGACAAGACTATTGGGAGGGAAGATCATAAGCCTGTTGAAACAGGTAGGTTTTGAGCTGATTTTTGAATTGTTGGTAAGAAGATTCCAAACGGAGAGAAGGAGGTAGAGAATTCCAGAGTGAAGGACCCAAGAAGAAGAAGGCGGCATGACGTGTCTGTTCGAGGTGAGCGCGAGAAGGGGGGGAAGAAACAGGCGGATGGCATGCAATGATCGAAGCTGACGGTAGGGGGTGTGAAGGGAAACCAAATTTGCTAAATACTGAGGATTAGAAGTGTGGATGGCTCTATGTAATATTATAAGGACCTTATATTTAAACCGGAAGCGTAATGGAAGCCAATGGAGACGAAACAAGAGAGGAGTGATATGGTCTGATTTTCGGGCAAAAGTGATAAGACAGGTTCCACAATGCTTGTATTGGTTCAAGCATTGATATCCTGGGTCCCTTCTTAATAATGGTTTATGGACCTTTCCTCCAGGAACTTGTCCAAACCTTTTTTAAACCCAGCTACACTAACAGCCTTTACTACATCCTCCGGTAACAAATTCCAGAGTTTGATTACACGTTGAGTGAAAAAATATTTTCTTTTATTAGTCTTACAAATAAATCTTTTTCCTGGGTGGTGGTTCCTAATGTGGAACCTTGCATCGTGTAACTATAGTTTGGGTTGTTCTTCCCTAGGTGCATAACTTTGCACTTGTCCACATTAAATTTCATCTGCCATTTTGATGCCCAGTCTTCCAATTTATCAAGATCCTCTTGCAATTTTCCACAATCCTCTTGGGTTTTAACAACTTTAAATCATTTTGTGTCATCTGCAGATTTGATAACCTCACTCGTTATTCCCTTTTCCAGGTCATTTATGAATATGTCAAAAAGCAGCGGACCCAGCACAGATCCCTGGACCCAGCACTATTCACCTTTCTCCATTGGGAAAATTGGCCATTAAGCCCTACCCTCTGCTTTCTATCTTATAACCAGTTCCTGATCCATAGTAGTACACTGCCTCCTATCCCATGACTCTTTAGTTTTGCCAAAAGTCTCTGATGAGGGACCTTGTCAAAGACTTTCTGAAAGTCCAGATACACTATATCAACCGACTCATCTTTGTCCACCTGTTTATTCACACCTTCAAAAAAACATAACAGATTAGTAAGACAAGATCTTCCTTGTCTAAAGCCATGTTGGCTGTCTCCCATTAGGCCATGACTATCTACATGCTGAGTAATTTTATTCTTTATGATGGTTTCTACCATTTTTCCCAGTACTGACGTCAGGCTCATCGGTCTGTAGTTTCCCGGATCACCCCTGGAACCCTTTTTATGTTTAAATCTGTTTATTCAGTATACACAGCAAACAGAAAGAGAAGTACACCCACTAATAGTAGAAGCAGTACAGTGGTGGAATATATACAATAGAACAGTACAACATCAAAACGAACTATACTGTAAACCATAATGACCAGTAAACCATGATGGACAGCCCCCAGCTCCACCAACCCTCGTGTGCCATAGATCTACAAAAATTGGCAGCAGCATATTCGTACAGAGTGCCATACGGCAACCAAGCATTAAGCTACTACCCAAAGACGCTAGACTGGGATACCCCCTGCAGGAGGAGCATGTCACACAACTACGGGCAGCAATATGACACAGATGTGACGCCATCCCCAAGTAGACATCCAACAGACCCATACCTCCTGCCAGCTTCCCATCCTAGAGCATTAATGTATACCATAAGTTGAGGAGTTCCCCCCAAAAAAAAATATATATATAGTATAATAATATCCACGGTAAAGGTGGAAAGAGGACAGGAAGGACACCAAAGAGCCAGAGCAGAGGGCTGCAGAAACAACCAGCCCCGCATTCCATCCCATCTCCCATCTCCCATCCACCCAGAACCTCCCCCCCAAAGCGACACCCCATAGCTAGCGTCATCCACCAAGTACTCCCACTCCCTCCCAGCCGAGAGAGCAGGGGCAACCCCAGGTAACAAGGCAGGGGTGAAGCACCCCAACATATTGACCGAGACTATGAAGAGCACCCAAAACTTGAACCCCCCGCCCCAGCCCGTCTGTCCACTGCTATTATTATTATTATTACCCCCGGGGTCAACCCACCCGCCCTCCGGAAAGCGGAGGGACCTCGGAGCCGAGCAGCCAACCCCCCTACCAGAGGAGCTAAGCTTCTGAGGATAAACAGAAGATAGAGCAAAGGAGATGGAGTCAGAGAGGGGGCCCCACGAAATTCGGACATTCGCGGTCAAGGACCACCCCATGGGAGCTGAACATGGAAAAGAGTAACTCACCCATGTGGAGCTAATCTACACCCCGTCAACAGCATTAGCTCAAGACACAACCCCTTGGGGCACCCCCCGCCATTCCCCGAATCTCATCCACCCTCCCTCCAGTCCCCCCAAATCAGAAAGTTCGAACCCTTCTACCCTCCCCGCTCAGACCTCCCGGGCAGGGTGAGATCTTCATAGGACCGGGGTGGGTATCTGAGCCTAAATCAGGTAAAACTAGTTAAACGGGGGTAAACCATCGCCCTAAGCATCCCCACCCTTAGGAGGGGGATTAAGAAGTGACCTAGATGAGGGAAGAACCGCACTTACCAAAGACAATGCCCCCCACTGGCGTGGCATTAGACCAAGCAAGGGCCAGTATGAGGAGCAAAGGACAGGAAGTACTAAATAAGCTAAGTGAAGGGAAGTGACACGAGCAAATAAAGATACATAAAACAAGGTTTAAGAACCAATTGAGATCTACCATATATAGGAACTATTCAATCAACAATATAAAATTACAGAAATTGCAAAAAATTAGTTATAGTATAGAGCAAACCACTCCCGTTCTAACAGCCTCTCGAGACCCCAAAGAGCCTCCGGGCTGACACTCATCCTTACTGTGTAGTATAGAAATGGCCTCAGAAGGAAATCCAAACAGCTGCCATCCAGCGGAGGCCGGAGCTCCAGACCGCGCCTTGCAGCTCAGCCCCAGGATCAAAGGGCCTCCAGCGCGCAAAGATCCGCCCGCCATGCTGTCCTCATATGCACGTGGCTCTGACCAGCAATACACGAGCTAAAGGAAGTACTAAGGGAGTGAAAACATGATACAACCATGGGAACCGATACAGAAATAAATATAAGGTAAATTAAATACAAGGTAAGAGTAATTTAAATGAGACGCTTAACGGAAGATAAATTAGAACATAAATAAAAATTAGGACATAAATAATACAGAAATAGTACAGCAACCCCACGTGTTTACTCGTCCGTGGGGTGTCCAACAGGCCTCTAAACTGGCCTTTAACCATAGCGTCCATCAGAGCAGTGTCTCAAAGCAAATGTCAAGCAGCTACCTCCGGGGGAAAACCAGAGCACCAGGCAATGCCGCTCGGCCCCCGGGTCCAGGAATCAATCAGTACACGGGGATCATCCAGCCGTGCTGCAGTCAACGGTCCAGACCATTACAATAATCCATTACCTCCGCTGGGGAGGAAAAGGTACGATTCCCCCCTTCACCGTGCATCCGCAGGGTTGCCGGGTAGGCCAAGGTGAAGCGGATGCCCCGCTCAATCAATTTGCTGCAAGCTTCCTTGTATGCCCGACGCTTCAGGGACACATCCGCCGAATAGTCCTGGAAGACCAAGATCCCACCAGCGGAGGCTCCATCTCAGCGCTGCTGCCTCGCAGCCCTCAGGACCTCTTCTTTTTGCGCCGCGTTGAGAAAGCGGGCAATCACTGCTCGTGGCCGCCGCTCCCCGGATCTATGAGGCCCCAGCCTGTGGGCCCTCTCCACCACGATATCCCCTACACCCGCCGGCAGGGGCAGATTATCTGGCAGCCACTTCTCCAAGTGCCTCCGGAGATCTTTGTCAGGCACTGATTCGGCAATACCGATGAAACGTAGATTGTTCCTTCTACTACGGTTTTCTAGATCTTCAATCTTGTCCTGGTGCTTTGCCAAAGCCTCTTCCAGGTATTTAACTTTAGCTGCATCCTGTGTCCTCAGGTCTTCCAGCGAGCCGATGCGTGCCTCAGCATGCTCGACCCGCTTCGTAAACTCAGACACCGCTTGAGCAACCGCATGGATCTGCGCAGCCAATCCCCCGAAGCGGTCTTCCAGGGCCACCACAACCGCCTTCGAGACCTCTGCCACCATCGTCGAGGTTGGAGGCGGCAATGCTGCTTCTTGCGGGTCCTCCGCCATCTTTGCTTCGCCGCCGCGTGTGCGTTCACGGCGGGGGATTTTCGTGGCCATGTGCTTTATACCACACCGCTGAGTGATCAATCAAAGTAGCAATCACCTCCCAAGATCGCCCCCCACGATAGGTCTAAGTTAAGCCGGCAAATTTGCAAAAGTCATAAAGGGGGAGAGAGCGGGCTCCGGAGCTGCAGAGGATGCGTCCTCTCAGCTCACCATGTCACCGGAAGTCCTGGAACCCTTTTTAAAAATTGGCGTTACATTGGCGATCCTCCACTCTTCTGGTATTACAGATGATTTTAATGAAAATTCACAGATTACTAATAGCAGGTCTGCAATCTCATATTTCAGTTCTTTCAACACCCTTGGATGTATACCTTCCGGCCCAGGTGATTTGCTACTCTTCAGTTTATCTAATAGTTGTAATACATCTTCCCGATGTATCGATATTTCCTTCAATTCTTCCGCACCTTTAAATACCACTTCAGTCATGGGTAACATCCCTACATCTTCCTCAGTAAAGACCGAAGCAAAGAATTCATTCAGTCTCTCCACTATCGCCTTATCGCCTCTTAGTGCCCTTTTAACCCCTCTATCATCTAATGGACCAACTGACTCTCTCACAGGTTTTTTGCTACGAATGTACTTGAAAAAGTCTTTATTACGCGTTTTTACTTCCGCAGCAAGCTTATTCTCAAATTCTCCCTTTGCCTGCCTTATCAATGCCTTGCATTTGACTTGCCAGTGCTTGTGCTGTTTCCAGGTTTCGTCATTTGGCTCTTTTTTCCATTTCCTGAAAGATGCTTTTTTGGCAACAACAGCCTCTCTGACCTCACCTTTAAACCATGCTGGCAGTTCCATGCTGGCAGTTCCACTTCCACATCCTTGTCTGTCTCCTCCTGTTATGCTATCTATCTCTTGTGGCTCCTGCCTAAGGCTCCCACAGAGTGCCTGAGTCATTGTCTGGCAATCAATGTATGATATATGCCAGCAGCTGGACCTTTCATGCAGCAAATGTGTGGCATATTTCAGATTTGTCCTTCCTGTAGTCTATGTGCTCGTCTCTCATATTTGCATCTCACAGTGTAAACCCATATGAAATGCAAGGTGTCGCTCATTAGGAATGTGGACTACAAGTTAGAGGGCTATTTCACACTCACACTCCTTCTGGCCCTTCCCTCATTCTTCACCGCCTCAGTACCAGCGCACTGATCCAGATCACTGTGCTGACATGTAACCCTCAAGGAAGGAAAGGCCGGTGAGCCAAGCCATTGGCAAATCTCAGGGTGCCCCTTCCTGTGTTCTTTGCTATCCCCTTTCCTGGTAAGTATATGCAGTCTGACCTAATCACATATTTGTGGCAGCTGTGTGGAGCACATTTTTCTGGCAGATGATCAGAGATGGCAGAAAATAACAGTATTCTTTCTGCTTAGCGTACATACCCATTTTATAAAACACACATGCAGCTAGATACCCTTGATAAAATACATGCACACATCAAGTGGCCACCATTTACAGGCATGCCCAAACATTTGGGTGCCCTATATAAAATTATCCTCTAAGGGGGTTATTCTGAACCATGAATAGTTCAGTTTGTTCAATGTAAACCGCACTGATGCAGAATAGCGCGGTATTTAAGAGAATATAAATAAGTAAATAAAATAGCAGGGATGGACGTCCCAATGAGACGACCATCCCCGCTATTCATGCCGGCTCCTGCCTCCGACTAACTTCCCCGCCGGTTGTGTGGGGATGTTAGATGGGGACGGGGAAGAAGCAGCCTGGGGCAAAGTCTGTGTGGGCAGTGGGTGGTCACCGGCCCTGGACATACAGGGCCAATTCTAATGTCGGACCTGTACAACCAGGGCCGGCGAAATGTCCGGGGTAGTTATTCCACCTCCGAAGTGGAATAACTTCCCTGGATGTGATATTTTGACTTGCCTGGGGCACAGATGGGGTAGGGGGGCCATGGTTTATTCCCCGCAGCCTGACCCTAGCCTTAGGAGGCCATATCAGGGGTCAGGCTGTGGAGAATAAACCCTGTTTTCAAGTGGCCGGCATCACGGCTTTTAAATGGAGCCGCGGTGCCATGGCAACATGACGCCATGGTGCCACGGCTCCATTTAAAAGCCCTGACTGAGTTAGCCAGGCTTTTAATGTATGTGCAGGCCAGACTGTATCGCAGTCAGCCTGCATGTACATGACTGTTCGCGATTCTGATCCCACAGAGCTAGACATGCCCCCCAGGATCAGAATTGCGATCCTCTCTGTGCGTCCAGTTCAGACCAGACATACGGAGGGGATCTACGTGCAGGACAGAATTGGGCCCACAATGTATAAATATTGACCC
The DNA here is from genome assembly GCA_033557465.1 of Ichthyophis bannanicus. NCBI lineage: Eukaryota > Metazoa > Chordata > Amphibia > Gymnophiona > Ichthyophiidae > Ichthyophis > Ichthyophis bannanicus. Next base: position 384,070,232 of record CM066037.1, on the reverse strand, counting down.
ATATATTTTTAATCATATGAGTGAAACTGGAAAGCACATGTGAGATGAGAAATTGGCTCCAGAGATCCTAGATGGAGTTTCCTTTCCCAATTCTCAGAACTCAGAAATTAGGAGGTAGAGGGAGGTTTCTCCTTCCACTCCTTTCTTTAGCCCTTGGAGCCACAAACTCAGTGGTCCACCAGAGTGGGAGGACTGGCTACATACAGTATATTAGTGGTAAACAGATCCTGGCTGTCTATCACCAGAGTATGGGCTGCATTCTGCCAGCTAGAGATCGATGCAGGTAGGATTTTCCATTTGGAGCAGTGCCACTACAGCTGAAGAGTCACTGCACAGTGAGAACAGTTGTTCTGTGGGAGTCAGTGAGCAATGGGGAGAAAAGTCCAAGGTGCCATGGTAGAAGATAAAGGAGGAGGAAGAGGGAGAGGGTGCCCAGGAGGAAGGGAGTTGAGGAGAAGGCAGGGGAGAGAGAAAGTGTTCCTGGGAGGAAGGGAAGGGAAGGGAAAGAGAGAGTGTCAAAGAGGAAGAGTGAGAGAGAGAACATTAGAACATAAGATATGCCATACTGGGTCAGACCAAGGTCCATCAAGCCCAGTATCCTGTTTCCAACAGTGGCCAATCTAGGTCATACGTTATAAAGTGCCCTGTCCGCCAGGGCACCTTATAATGTGCCCTATAGGGCGCTTTATAGGGCACCCTATAGGGCGCCTTATGAGGCACCTTAGGTTACAGCACTGTGAGGGTGTTTTTTCTGGCAGCACTGATTTAAATTAAAAGGAAATCCCTCAGACAGCCTTATTAAAGAACACTACTGCAGGATTGAATTCATGACCTCTGCCCCCACACTTATTATAACAACCAGTGGGCTACAGCTCTATAGCTTCTAACAAGGTGCTGGCTGGCTACAGAAAGACTGCAGGTCATCGCACAAACTGTCTGCTGCAGTTACCAGGATAGGGTAAACCCACCCATACCCATGATGCACTGCACATGCAGATCAGCAGTCGACATCTGATCACAAGATGGGGTATGTGCTTCCACAGCACCTCGGCCTGGTAGGCAGAACTGACTGGGTGTGTTACTGGCACAGAGTAGCCACAGACCGTGACATTATGTGGTTCCTGTGCGCACCCTGAGGGTGAGGAGGGGCACCCAGCACCAGGTCCACAGCACCTGGCATGGCTGAGATAGGCTGTGCTGTAGGTCCCCATCAGTGCGTGACAGGTAGTCCCTACAGACATACCTAGGATACACCTGTGTCCATCTGTATTGCCCAGTCACGTCTAGCCCTTGTGGACTATGATGCACCCAGAATAGTGCATATCCTGTGTGGTTGCCATGGTTAGATGTTATAAGAGAAGGGTGGTGTTTGGACCCAAAAGCAGATTATATAGTACCACACAACCCACCCTCTCTGGGTCAGGGTCTCCCACCAACAAATCCACATTCTACATCTCTGCAATGGAGGCAGTAGAGGGGACCATTGACCCCAGTCCTGCTGGGGAATAGGCACCCTCCAGAGCAGTCAAGGCAGATCTGTACATATCACATAGGGCACAGGCAGACAAGCATGGAAAAGCTCAGCTGCCCCACCACAATCTGACATTCACCACCAGAGAGCACAGCGTTCCAGCCATATACATGCTAACTGCAGACAGTCTGCTAGCTAGTACATAATGCATGTGTCTGGAGGAACTGTGTGCACCCAAAAATGGGATGCAAGCACACACACCAAGCAAGTACATCAGTGATTGAGCCCCAGAAAAATAAATCCATAGATATCACTTGAGAAAAACACTGTACAACACTATGTGGGAAGCTAGTCATGCCATGGTCACGGCTCAGTCAGGGTGAGAGTGGCCTCCCAGCATGACATGCTGTGGCCACCCTGTCCATGAAGGTGGTGGTCGGGCACTACAATGTCCCAGCCATTGCCCTATGCCCTGTGCAGATGCATCCTGCCCAGACAGCCGTGTCCGGGCCATACCCACAATACCTTGCTCCTCATTATGCACATTGGCAGGCTAACACTGGAGACAGTGCAAGCATTGGGGGCTCAGTAAGGTGTAGGCAGCCACAAAACACTGGATAGACACACACACACTCCCACACCTATTTCAGCATTGTGCAAAGATAGAGGTGGTTGGCAGCCCTGGCTGCCACACCAGTCCTGGGCACAGTGCAGGCATTGCTAAGGTATGCAGGTGCTAGTATTGGTAGCTGCTGCTCCACGCAGGGCCTAACAGCCTGATTCTCCAGGTGGCTTTGGATAGTGGAGCCTGTGGATGTGGGTCTTTGTGCCCCTGTTGGCCGATGCTCTAGGGCAGAGGTTCCCAACTCCGGTCCTGGTGGGCCAAACACGATTCAGGTTTTCAGTCTGTCCCTAATGATTATGCATGAGATACATTTGCATACAATGGGGGCACTGCATACCAATGCATCTCATGCATATTGTGAGACCATGCCGGTCCTAGGCGGTTGCCTAGACCCGGGATAGCCTGGAGTTGTGGTAAATAAAGGACACTGTAGTCGTGATCCAAATGAAATTAAAGTTGGGTTTTATTCCCCTTCCCTTGAGGATGTCGTAGAATAAGGGACAACATAAAGAACGGTTGTTTTCACCAGGGTAAAGGATGTTTAACCAATAATAATCATGCTTCTTTCCAGCAATAAAGTCCAACATTTTTCAATGTGCAAAATACAGTTTCTTTCTTGCTCTTTCCGTTTAACAAAGACTCTCTATATCATCAGTCACGCATATAGCACATTCCATCGGTTCAGGGATATTTTCTGAGCTATTGCTCTCCCATTGCATAGGGCTAAGACCTGCCCCTGTATAAGGACACTGAGCCCCTATGATGCTGCTCTCTGTATCTAGCCCTGGGGAAACCTCAGTTGCCACCAGTTGGAGCTGCTTTTGTAAGTCCCAGATATCAGGAGCTGTGCTGGGGATTTCTTCCCACGGCTTGGACCAATAAGAGTTCCCTTGCCGGTTATAAGCCTGGCTTCTATCCCGGAGACTCCCTTTTCTCCCCTTAGCAGAAACAGGGTACTTATCTTTTCCTTTGGAGAAGATGGTCTCAAACTCCTCTGTCTCCAGCCAAGGCTTTCTTTCTGCCCTGCAGCCTGCTCTTCTGTGGGAACCCTGGTTACGATGTCTGGCTGAGGGAAACTCACTTCCTGCTTCCTGTGTGCTTCTTTGGACGTGACCTCTGCCTTCTGTTAACTGGACAGTTTGCCTTGGTGTGAGGACCCCTCTGGCTGGGAAGACCTTGTTGCAGTTTTGCTTATCCCACCTGGGTTTGCCAGCCTGCCTTTCTCCAGCCCTGGTTCTCCAAGGTAACGTGTCTTCCTGCAATTGCTTGGGATTTCTACCCTCACCTTCTCTCCAAGCCTGCCTGAAACAGCAGTCAGAGTTCCTTTGGTCTCTGCTTTCCTCCTGGCATTCAAGCTCCGGCTCCCGCCCTAATCCAGGCTCCAGCTTCCACTGCCAATGCTCATTCTGCTGCTTCCAATTCAACGTGGAACGTGAGTCTGAGTCTAGGTGAGCCTGATTGGCACTCTCAATTCTTACTGCATCACTACACCCATGTGGAAAGTTTGTTTTCCTTTTCCCTGCCTCTCTGTACTGTGAATGCTGCAACTGCCCCTGAGGCTGCAAGGTAAGCTCATCTTCCTTTTCATTTCTTAATATTTCAGGGTCTGTGCTGTCTACCTCATGACAATATTTATCAGGGACAGCATGAAATCCTGAAGGGTGTTTGTCCCTCCAGGACTGCAGTTGGGAACCTCTGCTCTAGGGACTGCACATGTTAGAAACATAGAAACATACAAACACGATGACAGAAAAAGACCACATGGCCTATCTAGTCTGTCCTTCCATAACAACAACTACAACAGTCCACTTTTTACCTTTAGAGATCCTCTGTGTTGGTCCCATGCTTTTTTGAATTCAGTTACTGTCCTCATCTCTACCACCTCCACTGGGAGACTATTCCATGGATCCACTACTCTTTCTGTAAAGAAATATTTCCGCATATCACTCCTGAATCGATCTCCCTTCACCCTCATCCCATGTCCCCTCGTAGCAGAACTTGCTTTCAATTGAAAGAGGCTCTCTCCCTGAACATTTATGCCACGGAGGTATTTAAACATCTCAATCATATCACCTCTATCCCGCCTTTCCTCTAAGGTGTACATATTAAGATCCTTAAGTCTGTCCTCATATGCTTTATAATGAAGCCCATTAATCATTTTAGTAGCAACCCTCTGCACCGACTCCATCCTGTTCACATCCTTTTGAAGGTGCGGTCTCCAGAATTGCACACTATACTCCAAATGAGGTCGCACCAAAGACTTATACAGAGGCATTATCACCTCCTTTTTTCTGCTAGCCATTCCTCTCCGTATGCACCCAAGCATCCTTCTAGCTTTTGCCGTCGCCTTTTCTACCTGTTTAGCTACTTTAAGATCATCAGACACAGCCACGCCTAGGTCCCGCTCTTCTTTAGTGGACAAAAGTACTTCACCTCCTATACTGTATTGCTCCCTTGGATTGCTGCAGCCCAAATGCATGACCTTACATTTTTTAACATTAAATCCCAGCTGCCAAATTCTAGACCATTCTTCAAGCTTAGCTAGATCCCTCCTCATGTTATCTACACCTTCCTGGGTGTCTACTCTTTGCAGATTTTGGTATCATCTGCAAAGAGGCAAACCTTACCCGACAGCCCTTCTGCTATATCACTAACAAAGATGTTAAAAAGAATCAGACCAAGGACAGATCCCTGGGGCACACCACTGGTAACATCCTTCTCCTCAGAGTGAGCTCCATTTACTTGTACTCTTTGTCGCCTCCCACCCAACCAATTTCTAACCCAAGCAGTAACTTTAGGGTCCATCCCTAGGGTGCTCAGTTTGTTTAAAAGTCGCCTGTGAGGAACAGTGTCAAAGGCTTTACTGAAATCTAAATACACCACATCTAGAGCTCTCCCTCGGTCCAACTCCCTGGTCACCCAGTCAAAGAAATCAATCAGATTTGTCTGACAAGACCTGCCTCTGGTGAATCCATGCTGCCTCAGATCCTGTAATCCGCTGGATTCCAGAAACCTCACTATTTTCTCTTTCAGCAGCGTTTCCAATAATTTACTCACCACCGAAGTTAAACTAACCGGCCTGTAGTTTTCAACCACATCCTTACTTCTGCTTTTGTGTAAAGGCACCACATGAGCCTCTCTCCAGTCCTTTAGCACCACTCCCGACTCCAACGAGGCATTGAAAAGGTCAGTCAGTGGAGTTGCTAGAATGTCCCCGAGTTCCCTCAGTATTCTAGGGTATATCCCATCCGGTCCCATCGCTTTGTCTACTTTAAGTTGAGCTAGTTTCTCACGAACACAGTCTTCTGAAAATTGTTCTGAAAATGTTTATGGTGTATGTGTGCTGTAGGGTAAAATACAGGGACATGGTCTGCAGTAGCCACAGCTGGGACTTGAACCTGTGACCTTCTGCCCCTGAACACACTGGCTGTGTGTACTGCACCAAACTGTTGCCATAGAGACAGGTCATTCCATGGGGATACCATTACTGTTCATCAGACAGACCTTGTCTGTTGCACTGCATGCCACCTACCTGAACAGGGCTTGGCCTTGGTGTGCTGTGGGCAGATGCCACTGCCCCCTCCACCACCAGCACCCCTCCGCCTCCATGCTGACATGCCCTTATGCCGGTGGTGCTGGTGATGTGCAGTCCCAGGTCATCCAGTGTGCCAGTAGGAGGCTGCCTATGGTGTGGGATCTGGGGTAGGAGTGCCTACATAGACATCCGCACTTCTGCCCAACACCACCTGTCAATGTTATGTGCCCTTTGAGGTACTTTCTGGGTAATGTCCCCCTGGGACACTGTGGGACACACACTCATGGGCATGTTTGACCTTGGTCAGTTGCTGGCTTGCTGATTTGCAGTTTCTGCATTCCTATGTGCCACCTAGGCATCTGTCTAGTCCACCCTGTGCCCCATTTGCCCCACTGAATTCCCATCTGAAGCCCCATGTACCCCATTTGCAGCCTCACCATAGTGCCCTTTCGTACTTGGGCACTATGCCTTTACTGCACATGTATCACTACTATCACTTTTCTTGGTTTCCCTGCTTTTGCTGTACAATACTGACTGAAATGGTTTCTCTCTCCTGCAAATGTGCCTCTAATGCAAGGTTTTCACTGGCGTTAATTTTCAAACCTTCATTCCATAGCATTGGTGTGCGTGGGGCCTCTCCCCGCCCACTCTCCACCCATTGACCCCTTCTCTCTGCCCTCTGGGGAGCCTTACTCCACCCTCTGTGTGCCTTAACGCTGCTAGAGACGTTATCGCGCGAAACCTCACGCTATTGCGCGATAATGTCTCCGCTACAACGTTATCGCTGTTTAGTAAGCATCCCCCTGTGAGGCGCACTTAATCTGAGAAGCCAAATTCTTTAACTGCCTCATTACACTGTGCATGAGCTGAATTATCACTTTTGTAATATGTAAAATGATTCTGATGATGTCAGCCCTTATAGTAAAAGGTAAGAAAAGAGCACGGAGTGAAACACAGAATTCAGTGGGGAAAGACCTACTGCTCACCTCTTAAAAACCTAGAAAGAATTTCCCCACTACCTTAGCAAGCTGTATTGCAGACGTGCAAAGCAGCATGGGGGTAATTTTATAGCAGACTTTAGATTAAGAGGGCAAAAAGACACCTATGTTTAGCCTGTTTTATAAGACGCCTTTTAAAAATACTAGCACATCCTGCAGAAATCACATTTAGATGGAAGACACAGACATTACATGTGCTCAAAAGTAGATGTAAATGTTAGCATGTACTTTAGACCACGATGTTGTCATTGCAGGGATGCATGTTACTAACCATGGAAGTAATCATACCTTATACTGTACACGGAAATGGAAATAGCTGAAGACCAAAGACTGATTGTGGTCACTCCCTTCCCTCTACAAGTCTGTTATTTTCTAGCATGGCATGTTAACTGTCTGTTTACAAGGGGGTTTTTTTCAGTGCTGTCGTCAGTGCTGAATCCTGGCGACTTAGATGCCTCTGGGTTTTCTTGGCAATGTATCACCAGAAGTAGATTGCCAGGTCTTTATCTTCTGAGGCAATGGAGGATAAAGTGACTTGCCCAAGGTCACAAGGAATGCCAGTGGGAATCAAACCCTTGATGTTTTGAAGTGTTGATGCATATGCTTTTCTTGGTGCTTTGGGCTGTTCATGCCACTGTTGATGCTGCTTGCTTCCTCTTTTATTGCCTTGCGCTGTACACATCATTGTTAAAATGCCAGTGGTTAAGCCAAAATCAGTGACCCACAGGCATCAAAATGGAGTGGCCCAGCAAACCTTTGCCTGCCAGGTGTCAGAAAACTGCATGGAGGCCACAATTGCAGCCTTCCTCTCCTGTTGTGCCTGCAGGGACCCCAGAAGAGAAAAGAGCAGTCATGATCGCGGAAAAGACTCCTGTCTGCCCGTTGGAGATTGGATCCCCATGAGTAGAACAGGAAGGGAAAGTCCCAACTGAGGCCTCCATGCAGATTATATGCCCACAAGAATTTGGTCTCCTGTGGGCAGAAGAGAAGGTAATGGCCACAATTGCAGCAAAGACTCCTTCTGTCTGCCCGCTGGAGATCAGGGCTGACAGAAAGAGTCTTTGCCACGATCCTCCTTCTCGTCTGCCTGTGGGGATCAGGAAATCAGATCCCTGCAGGAAAAGCAGGAGGGAAAGGCCATGGGAGCTAGGGGAGGAGTTTGGGGCAAAGTTGGGGAAGAGCTTGGGCCCCCCCCAATCATTTGGCTGTTCCGTTGCCCCTGAGTGACTTCAGCAGATCCCCTGCCACTTTCATATGGTGGCCACAAGAAGCAAACCAGGAAGGAAGAGGGTGCTTTCCTTGGCTAAAGAATGCATGGAAGGACCATTGAGGGGGGGTCTTTAGGGTGGGTGGGAGAAAGTTAGATTCATAGGTGGGAATGCGTGGTTGCAGAGGGGTAGGTATTGTCAGCAACACTTCCCTGGTGGCCAGTGGATGCCAGGGCAGGTGGGACACAAAAATATAAGGTTAAGATTGGAGAGTCTTCTAAAGGCCCAAATGGCTCTTGGTCCTTGTAGTTGCTTTAGCTCCAATCTTCAATGAAACAATCAAGCTGAGTGGTGGGAATTAATAAGGCTTTTATTTCCCTTTTTCACAGTGGTTCTAAATAGTGGGTTACAACTTTAAAGCAAATGTCCTTAATGCAGGTAGAAAACAAACTCAGGGTTCAAAGCAAAAACTGTTATACTTCACAGGAATGGAGGTGCTTAAACAAATAAAGAAGGCTCTGCTGGCAATTCACCCAATCACAAGTCTGGCAGTGACTCTAAACTTTCAGAAATGCAAAGTGTACAGTCCATCTCTTGGTCAGACAAATCTCCTGCCAGTTACTTGCATTGGCACGGTATCAGAAAGCTCTGATTCTATATCCCTGGTTTCTTGTAAAACACATTCAGGGGTTTTGTATATTTTCTGTAGCAGCTCCCAATGTCCTTGGCCTAGCCTAGGGTGTCGGCCACTTGCTGTGTTAGGCTTTAAAGTACCCTCTTTCCTTAGAGGCTTTATAGCAGCTTTATCATAGCTTTTACCATTCACAACTTTCTTATTGGGCATACATTTCTCATACCTTGTATGGCAGCAATCCTCAAGTAACCGGCTTTCTTCTTCCACTGCCTGCCTTTCCCAGGCAGCAGCTTGGTGAAATCCTTTTCTATGCAGGTTAGGCTTACCCTGTAGCCTTTGACTTCCTTCTCCTGGTGAAGGCCTGCCTCTGTACAAGCCCAGCTTCTGGCTTTCTGACTCAGTGTGGCTTGGCTTCTCCAGCTGATTCTTGTTTGGCTTAAGGTTGCAGTTACAGCAGGGCTTTTGCCTCTGAGGGCAAACAGCTCTCAGTTTGGCTTGAGCTGACACCTCCTTAGGTCCTTCCTCAGCTCCTGGGAAATCACTTCTCCCTCCTGGGTATCCTCTAGCACTAGAGTAGTCAGGTTTCCACTTCCACCTCTCTTTCTCGGTGCTGCCAGTGATTCTCCCCTTGCTTCTGCTAGGGCTGCTGCTTCTGCTGCTGCTTCTATCTCTGAGGCTGCCAGTGCTCCTTCTGCTTCTTCTCTTTCCTCCCTTCCAGTCTTCCACACTCCCCTTATGAAGCCCCCCTGCTTTTGAGGATTGGAAGTTGGTTGGCATTTCCTCGTGACCAGCTGGGCGTGGCTCTTCAGTCTCCCTGAAGACACTCTTGCTCCCTCTAGCTGGTTCCTGGGAATATTGCAAGTCTTTTTCTCTGTGAAAAACACCTTCTTTTCTCTCAACTGGGCTCTCATCAGCCCTCACTGCATGACAGTATGTAGGTGGATGGGGCATAATTTTGGAGGTGGGTGGGGATAGGTATTAAATAGGACCTGAGTGGGTGGGACAGGTAGTCATGTGAGGTTGGTTGGTTGGGAAACATCTGGTCCCAGAGCCAAGGGTCATTGGCTTGGAGGTCCTGGTCCTAGGACAAGGCTCTTTGGCCTGGTGATGTGCCTCGAGTATAAAATAAAAAGATTTGAATATTATATTGGTTTGCTAATGAATGGGGTGACTCTAAATTTTAGTTGGCTTACTTTGTTTTTATTTAAATTACCATTCTGTAATCCCATATGAAAAGGTATATGCCAGGCTTTCCCAAAGTATGCAAAACACTTTTCATACTCTATATATTTTGAGGCTCTGAAGCTTGTTCTTATCACTTTATTCCATTCACACAAATTCACAACAGTCTCTCTCCCCTCTATTCCATCCCACAGGGCTGGCCCGTTCACTAGGTGAGCTAGGTGGCTGGTCCAGGTGGGGGGCGGCAGTGGCACAAATGACCATCCTCCCCCAGCTGCCGCCAATTCCATTTGGGGGAGGCGGGCAGTTGTAACTGCAGTATTTCCAAAAGCAGCTGCCACTTCTGACCCCCCTCCGACAGTAAGTTGGAATTGGCAGCAGCTGGGGGGGATGGCTGCAGCTGGGGGAGGACGGCAGAATCCCTTAGGCTGGCTCTGCCAACCCAGTAATCTCCTTCTCCTTATCTCCAGCCTCACCAATTTCTCTCATGCCCAACTCATCCTCATCCATTTCTCTCTCTCTTTCCTCAGCTCAGCTCAGCCTATCCCATTCCTACCAGTCTTTCTCTCCCTCCCCCGGCTTATCCCACCCATGCAGCACCACTTTTATTCTCGCCTATCACCTTATTAGTGGAGCTGTCACTTAATTTCCAACTACTGCTTCTCTTGCTGAATTTGGGTCCCCAGAGTCACCTGAATTCCTTGAGAGACTCCTTTGCTGCTCAAAACCATCATCAGATGCCCAGCAAAAAATGAAGAATGGAATAAAGGCTCTAAGCCTAAGGCATGAGGAGAGGAGCACCACAGCACCAACATTAGCAGAAAGACCCAAAGATACCAGACGAGGGCAACATGGCACCAAAATTGGCAGAACAACTCCAAATCCTTGGGGCATAGGGCAAAGAAGCATAAAGAGGGTTAGATCAGGATCAGAGCTCTTTGTGAAAAGGAGCTTGTTTGAGGAATGTATGAAGAAAGCAGTATTCAAGTGAATCCATAGAAAGGTTTGCTGGGAGAATTTGACAAGCACATATTTTCTGTCATACAGCCAGAAAGATCACATGAAAGGAATTAGAGTCTATTCTTTAAAGGATGATTGGAATGCAGCCTAAATGTTCATCTGTATTCTTTTATTCATATCTTTGGGGGATTACCCTCTCCCACCCACAGAATATCAGTGCCAAATTTTTTTGTTTTCTTTGCCTTGAGGTCTTCTAATCTTTGTTGGTGCCACCTTACACATCTGTTTCTTTATTTATTGGTTCTTCATAAATCCCTTATGACAGCCTCCTTCTACAACTACTACTGCTTATCAATTCTATAGCACTACTAGACATAAGCAGTCCCATCTCCAAAGAGCTTACAAGCTATTCGAGACAAACAGGACAAATAAAAGATTAGGCAATTTAATGTATTATGGGAAATGATTAAAAACAACATGGGTATAAACAGATGTTAGGATTTGAAAGCAGCCTCAAAAAAGTGAACTTTTAGCCTAGATTTGAGTAGGACCATGTTCTCCTTGGTAAGGAGTTCAAAAGACCTGTACCAATACTCTTAGTCCCTCTTGCTACCAAGAACTCTCTAATTCACCTCCAGGATATTCATGTTTGGGAAGAAAAGACCCAGAGTGGCCATTCTAAAATTCCTTTCCTTCAAGACATCCTTATAGGCTTCAAGACTTCTATGACCTGAGAATAATTTTCCAATCCTGACACCACTGGGGGCTTTCATTATGAACTCTATCTCCAGTTAAGTCTGATGCAAGGCTGCTGGCCATTGTTCCACTCACTTCTTCAGCTTCGTAGAGGAGGAATTCATCTTGATGCCAACATCCTGAATGAGCCCGGTGGACAGGTGCTCCTGCTGCTTCATTCTTCTCAAGGAGCTCATGCTCACTCTTCAAACTCCAGTGGAAATAACCCGCAATTTTTGACACTATTTGATGAGTACTTTCTCTTGCCTCCCAGGCAGGGACTTTCTTCAAATCAGGTGCAGCAAGCGTACAAAGAATATCCTAAAGGCACTCCTTTTGTTCCCTTAGTTCTTCCCACCATCTCTTTCAAAATAGCTAGGCAGCATGTTTTCTCTCTTCCACCTGACTGCCAGTCTTCCATCACTGCTCTCATTTCTGCTAAGATATGAGCGCAGCCCACCTGTGTCCTAGGGCCGGCGCACTCTCTTCTAACCTACAGCCTGCCTCTGTCTTTTTTAGATGCCAGCAGTATTCTATCAGAGAGTGGTAGGCATGTGTAGCATTCTGACTTGTATAGATATCACTAGTAAAATGCATGCTATTAGCCTCTGCCTTGGCCAGCTGTACCTATAGCCAGGCTTGGCATTGATTATAGGGATTAGGGATCACCTGCCTACTAAACGTCGGGGGCTACGAGATGCAGTAGCCATTTAAACCCCAAATTGTCAACTATCTGCTGCTATTGGTCATTCAGTGAAATCATTTTCTCAGTGCAATCATTTTCCCAATGCACTGTGTCACCACCACTGATGCTACGGGGTATGTTTACTAAATTCCGGTAATGTTACCCACGTTAATTTCCCTGGTTGTGTTATGGATGCCCATATAAAAGCGTGGGCGTTGCATCATTACGGCAAGCCGTGTCAGCTAACACGCGTTACAAGGCGCCTTAGACTAATGTGCGTTACAAGGCGCCTTATAAGGCATCTTACAATTAGGTGCCTTGTAATGTGCCTTATAAGGTGCCCTGTTAGGTGCCTTATAAGGTGCCTTGTAATGTGCCTTGTTAGGTGCCTTATAAGGTGCCTTGTAATCAGGGGCGGCCCAAGGGGGGTGCGGGGCCATGTGCGGAGACTCGGTGCGGGGCCTCATTTGCATAAGTGGTCTTATTTGCATAAATATTTGCATAATGTTACCATTCACAAACTTTTAGTAAACATGTCTCTTAATGAGTGTATGGATAAAGAAAGACTAAAAGATTTCTACATTACTATAATCCAGTGCCAACCGCCAGGCACATTAGGATCTACTACAAACGCTGCCCATTTAGAACCCATAGCAAACCCGCCGTATCCTGACAGCATTACCAGGACTCACAAAGCACCATACCCTACCTATCAAAAGGCAACACTGCAAATATTAAACCAATACATTTCAGAGAATACTGGGGAAAGAGAACAAGTGGCAACGTCAAATAGGAATTACATAAACAGAATACCTCAGCTCAGTTACACATGCAGAACATAGACCATCACCAAACAAGGAATCACAATTTAAAAACAGGAAGGCAATAATTAAACTGGGAACCCCAAAAGCCAAACTTGGAATGTACAGCAACACTGTAGAAATAAAACTATAAATTAATTTCCTCTTGTACCAAACAAAGCGCAGATGTTAATGATGCACATTTCCCAGAGCTGACATATTCCAGTTAATAAATTCAAAATAAAGAGATATCTTTCTACCTTTTGTGCATTTTTTTTCAGTTGCAATTGGTCCAGCCACTTTCTTCTGGTTTCTTCATGTTTTCTGCTAACTCTCCATCGTCTGCTGTCCATTTGTCCTTTCTTCTCTCTTTTAGTTTTTTTTTTCCATTCTCTCTCTCTCTACATCTGCTTTAACATACTAATCTTTCTCCTTTTGCTCTTTCCTCATTCCTATTTCATCCACACAAATTTTACCCCTCCATCCTCAATCCCCAATTACTCTCCCAATACCTGGCCAATTGTAGATTTTTCATCCCTCCTACACAAAATATTTTTTCCCCTCTCCATTTTAATCTCCCAGCCCCATCCCATTCTAATCCTCCCCCAACATCAGCTCCCTTCTAGTTCCAGTCTCACCCAGCATCCATTCCCTTCTAGTCCCTGCATCAGCCCATTTCCAGTCCTAGCCCCCCATCAGCCCATTTCCAGTCCTAGCTCCCCCATCCATTTCCAGTCCAAGTCCCTTCATCAGCTCATTTCCAATCCTAGCCCCCCCATCAGCCCATTTCTAGTCATTTCCTAGCCCCACCATCAGCCCATGTCAATCATAGCTCCCCTCCACTCAGCCCAATTCCAGTCCAAGCCCCCCCCCCATGAGCCTACTTCCAGTTCTAGCCCCTCCATGAGTCCATTTCAATTCAAGCCCCCACCACAGCCCATTTCCAATCTTAGCTCCCCCCAACAGCCCATTTCCAGTCCTATCCTAGCTGTTCCATCAGCCCATTTTCAGTCCTAGCTCCCTTCCCTCACAGCCCATTTCCATTCCAAGCCCCCTCCCCATCAGCTATTTGCAGTTCGTCTCCCCTTCCACTCAGCCCATTTCCAGTCCTAGCAACCCCCCAACCCATTACCAGTCCTAGCCCCCCGTCAATCAACTTCCAGTCCTAACCCCCATCACCCCATTTTCAGTTTAAGAAGCCCCCCCTATAACCCATTACCAGTCCTAACCCCCCATCAGCCCATTTCCAGTCAGCCCCCAATAGCCCATTGCCAGTCCTAACCCCCCCCCCATCAGCCCACAGCCCATTACCAGTCCTAACCACATCAGCCCACCTCAAGTCTTAACCCCTCCCCATCAGCCCATTTCCTGTCCTAGCCCCCCCATAACCCATTATCAGTCCTACCCCCCCATCAGCCCACTACCAGTCTTAACCCCCCCCATAGCCCATTACCAGTCCTAACCCCCCCCCCTATCGCCCATTACCAGTCTTAACCCCCCCATAGCCCATTGCCAGCCCTAATCAGCCCACAGCCCATTGCTAGTCTTAACCCCCCATAGCCCACTGCCAGTCTTAACCCCCCTCCCCAGCCCAGTGCCAGTCTTTACCCCCCCTCCCTAGCGCACTGCCATTCTTTACCCCCCCCCATAGCCCACTGCCAGTCTTAACCCCCCTCCCCAGCCCATTGCCAGTCTTAACCACCCCTCCCTAGCCCATTGCCAGTCTTAACCCCCCTCCCTCCCTAGCCCATTGCCAGTATTTACCCCCCTCCCTCCCTCCCTAGCCCATTGCCAGTCTTAACCCCCCTCCCTCCCTCCCTCCCTCCCTAGCCCATTGCCAGTTTTAACCCCCCTCCCTCCCTCCCTCCCTAGCCCATTGCCAGTTTTAACCCCCTCCCTCCCTCCCTCCCTAGCCCACTGCCAGTCTTAACCCCCCCATAGCCCATTGCCAGTCTTAACCCCCCATAGCCCACTGCCAGTCTTAACACCCCTCCCCAGCCCATTGCCAGTCTTAACCCCCCTCCCTAGCCCATTGCCAGTCTCAACCCCCCTCCCTCCCTAGCCCATTGCCAGTCTTAACCCCCCCTAGCCCATTACCAGTATTAACACCCCCCCATAGCCCATTTCCAGTCTTAACCCCCCTCCCCAGCCCATTGCCAGTCTTAACCCCCCCAGCCCACTGCCAGTCTTAACCCCCCCATAGCCCACTGCCAGTCTTAACTCCCCTCCCCAGCCCATTGCCAGTCTCAACCCCCCTCCCTCCCTAGCCCATTGCCAGTCTCAACCCCCTCCCTCCCTAGCCCATTGCCAGTCTCAACCCCCCTCCCTCCCTCCCTCCCTAGCCCATTGCCAGTCTTAACCCCCTCCCTCCCTCCCTAGCCCATTGACAGTCCTACCCGCCCCCCCTCGTCTCATGGCAATTAAAAAAAAAAAAAAAAAGCTGGCCGCTGCGGCATGGAGTGTCCCGCGGGGCTCCCTCTGCCCGGCGGAACTCTCCCGGTGCGGCTGAGCCCCTCTCTGCCGGCTTGCAGATACACGAAGGGAGAGAGTCTCCCTCGCGTCTCTGTTAAGCCCGCAGGGGCTGATGGGAAGCAGGGGCTGATGGGAAATTTTCCATCTGCCCCTGCGGGCTTAACAAAGACGCGAGGGAGACTCTCTCCCTTCGCGTATCTGCAAGCCGGCAGAGAGGGGCTCAGCCGCGCCGGGAGAGTTCCGCCGGGCAGAGGGAGCCCCGCGGGACACTCCATGCCGCAGCGGCCAGCTTTTTTTTTTTTTTTTAAATTCAATTAAGAAAAAGCAGAATGTTCTTTGCGCGGGGCCCCCCGAAGCGCGGGGCCCTGTGCAAAAAACATTCTTGCTCAATGGACGGGCCGGCCCTGCTCGTAATGTGCCTTATAAGGTGCCTTGTTAGGTGCCTTATAAGGTGCCTCATAAGGCGCTTTGTAAGGTGCCCTATAGTCCACCTGCTCTCACTATAATTAATTCTAGTCTTTCCACTGGTGTTTTTCCTCAATCTTGGAAACACACTCTGGTTTGTCCCCTTCTTAAAAAACCCTCACTTGACCCCATGATCCCTGCCCACTACCGCCCAGTCTCTAACCTCTCTTTTCTTTCTAAAATTCTGGAAAAGGTTGTTTTCTCCCAGTTATCTTCTTATCTTGACTCTACCCACTTTCTTCACCCTCGCCAGTCTGGTTTCCGGCCTGGCCACAGTGTGGAAATGGTTCTTTTGGGTTTTCTTAATGAGCTTCATACTGTTCACGATCGTGGTGACTTTTCGGTGGCGGTTTCCTTGAACCTCTCTGCTGCCTTCGATCTCGTAGACCACTCTCTTCTCTTGTCCCACTTACATGAAGCGGGTCTCTGCAGCACAGTTCTTCACTGGTTTCACTCTTGTCTTTCCTCCAGGTCCTGCTCTGTTCTCTCTTTATCCACCCCTGTATCTTCCTCCAAGCCTTTTCCCCTTCTCTGCGGTGTCCCACAAGGCTCAGTATTGGCCCCCCTTCTCTTTAATATCTTTCTCTCACCCACTTGCCTTACTGGTTCAACAACACGGAATTTCTGCTTTCTATTAAGCTGACGATCTGGTCCTCTTGCACCACACCTCTCCCCTCTGTCCTGATCTTTCCCCTCTCAACTCTTGCCTTTCGGCTGTGGCCGATTGGCTCACTACTCATTGTCTACACCTCAACCTTACAAAAACTCTTGCTATCTGGTTCACTCGCGGTAGTCCTCCCCCCTCAGGTGTCATCTTCCCTTTCTGGCTCTCCCATCCCCCTAGTCTTCTCATTTCGTTACCTGGGGCATTTTCTTTGACTCCGACTTGTCTTTTCGCGATCACATCTCTCATATTTCCAAAACGCCTTTCTTCTTCTTACGTCAAATTCACGCTATCCGGCCCTTCCTCACTGCACAGGCTCTTACTACCCTCCTATCACTGGTCATGTCTCGCGTTGACTTTTGTAACTCCGTTCTGGTTGGTCTCTCCTCTACACAACTTCTCCGCCTACAACATATTCAGAATACTGCTGCTCGGCTTATCTTCCATTCTTCTCCTCGTGATCACATTACACCCCTTCTTATTCATCTTCACTGGCTCCCTGTCAAATTCCACATTCACTTCAAGATTCTTGCACTTGTCCATCACATACTCTACACACACTCTCCTCAGTATCTGGCCGATCTCATCCACTTTTATACCCCTACCCACTCCTTACGATCTCTACGTCTTAATCGCTTATATCTGCCTTCCCCTTCATGCACCCATCTTCAGTCCACATGTTCCTCTGCCTTCTTTTTATCAGTCCCGCCCTTTGGAACTCCCTCCCCTCTTCTATTTGGCTTGAACAGCAACACACCTCCTTTAAGAGCAGTCTGAAAACCCACCTTTTTGCCCTTGCTTTTGACCTCCCCGACCCCTCTGTGTAAATCTACTTCCCTTTTCCCTCTTTCTTTTCCCCTCCTCATTCTCGTTGTATGGCTCTCCTGGTTTGCTTTCCTATCCATTATTGTAACTTCCTTTCTTTTTTCTGCCAACAGCTTTCTGTATTGTTTTATATTCTATGTAAACTGCTATGATGTCATGGTTAGTGGTATATAAAGTAAATAAACATAAACATAAACATTAGGCACCCCTGGACAAAGCACCTTAGAAGGCACCCTGGGTTATGGAACCATAGGTTAAGGTGGCCTAAAAAGGTTACGGTGCCCTAGGTTAGTGTGCCCTAAGGGCTGCAAGGTGCTTCAGGATGACATGCATGACCTGTGAGGCATAGAAACAGATGTAACCCTAACACTAGACAGAGCACCGAGGAAAGGCAAAGAACAGATGAGTGAAGGAGAGAGAGCTGGGAGCTGCTGGACCTGCCATATCTGCGGGCATCCCATGTGGCTGCCAGTACTGTTGACAAACATGTTGGGGGCAACTGTACCACAGCACAGGGTGTTGGCATTGTAAAGTACTGGAAAGATAGTGGGTGGCAGATGTTGGGAATATGTGTCTCCCAGTGGAGGCGGAGGCAAGCACAAAGAGGCGCAATGCAGGAAAGGGTAGCAGTGCAGGACATGGGGTGGCAGCCTGCACAGGCAGACAGGACTCTACACAGCTGACAGATGCAGATAGACGGACTGAAAGAATGTTGGCAACTGTGGCAATGGTATTATGAACTGGCAGCACAGATCTGCAAAAATATGACTGTTACAGGCATGCAACCTATTTGAGTAGGACCAGCATGAAAGGAGAGAACAATGAGGAATTGAACCCATGAACGCTGCTGAGAACGGCATTGTACTAACCCATAGGCTATACCTCCATGGCATATCTCACAGCAATGGCTGGGTACAGAAGGACGGCAGGTCACCGCACAAACTGTCTGCTCTGAGTGTCAAGATAGGATAACCCCACCAGTATCCATGATGCAATGCACATGCTGAATAGCTATCTACAGCTGATCACCAAATGGGGTCTGCTCCTCTCCAGTACCTCAGCTTGGAAAGACGAACTGACAGTGCGTGATACTGGCACAGAGTAGCTACAGACCTTGCCATTGTGCAGGTTCTGTGTTCACCCTGAGGGATAGGATGGGTGCCCAGCACTAGGTCCGCAGTACATGTGGTGCTAGAGATAGGTCCTGCTGTACATCCCCATTGCTACCACTGTGTGACAGGTGCTTCTTGTAGTGCCTCTGAAGGTAGTTTGGTGTCCATCTGTAGTCACAGGTGGCTCTCTGAGACCAGACACCACCCAAATTAGCGTGTACCCAGTGTTAGGGTCTGACTGACATGGGCACCTGTTATCAGGGGAGAGGGGTTTCTAGACTTGCATGAGGTTTGTGTAGCAATGCCTCTACAGGTAAAGTGGTATACACTATATACCCCAAAGGGCCCACAATCACCCTTATTGTACGTAAGAGACAAGTGCCTGAGCCCTGGTGAAGCAGCCTCCATCCTTCTAGTATAAGACATCCCCTCTAGGTTTGGAGGGCCAGAGCCATACCTATGACTGAGGCAATGGCAGACCAGCAGTAATGCTGGGGTTAGGTCTAGAAATCCTTAACTACCTCACACCACAGTCTGCCATTCACCAGCAGATGGCACAGCCAGACTGCACCTGCAGCACCCTACAAGGTGTTCTAACCATACACATACTAACTACAGGCTGGCCACTAGCCAGTCCATAGTGCATGCTCACAGAAGAACTATGTGCACCAAGCAGGTCTCAGTGATTAGTTCCCAGCACTAATAACACACAAAAAACACTATAGGCAGATAGTGTAAAGTGCTATGTGGGAACCTAAACATGTCATGGTCACTGCTCGGTCAGAGTGAGAGTGTCCTCCCAGCATGACATGCTGTGAACACCCTGTCCATGCAGGCGGTGGTCGGGCACTACAGTATCCCATCCATTGCCCCACACCCTGTGAAGATGCATCCTCGCCAATCCACCCTGTCTGGGCCATACCCACAATACCTTGCTCCTCATTATGCACATATTCAGGCTAATGCTGGTAACAGTGGGACATTGTGGGCCCAGTGAGATGTGGGCAGCCACAAAACAATGGATAGACATACACACACACACACACACATACACTCCTATTGCAGCAATGTGCAAAGATAGGGGTGGTTGGCAGCCCTGCCCGCCACACTGGTCCTGATCACAGTGCCGACATCGATAAACTGTGCAGGAGGTAGTAGTAGTGCTCTGGTGATAACTGCAGCTCCCTGCTGGGGCCAACAGCCTGACTCTCCATGCAGCTTGGATTGTGGAACCTGTGTGAGTGGGTGTTTGTACCCCTGTTCACCGCTGCTTTGGACTTTGCACATGCTGCTGTTGTATCTGCATTGTAGGGTAAAACCTAGGAACATTTTCTGCAGGATCTACAGCTGGGACTTGAACCTGTGACCTTCTGCTTCTAGACACATTGGCTGTGTATACTGCACCACACTGTTGCCATAGATGCACAGTAGTCCCTGGACCTACCTGTACTTTTCCTCAGCCAGACCTTTTATGTTGCACTGCACACCACGTACTGGTACATGGGCATGACCTAGGTCCACTGCAGGCAGGTGTCACTGCCCCTTCCAACACAGGCACACCCCCCCCCCCTGCCATGCTGACATGATCATATGCTGTCAGTGCTGGTATTGCGCAGTCCCAGGCCATCCACTGTGTGGGTAGGCGGTCGCCTAGGGAGCGAGGTCTGGGGTGGGGAGGCATACATGGGCATCCTCACATCCGCCCCATCACAGCCTACCAATATTATGTCCCTTCCGCTTGGGGGAGGGTTGGCTGGGGGAATGCCAGGTCAGTGCCCTGGCAACTGTTAGCTAGGGTGGACCAGGTAGATATAGGTGGATTGTGTTTGGCCTTTGTCAGCTGCAGTCTTGCTGATGTCCGGTTTCTATGTTCCTATGTGCCACCTAGGCGACTGCCTAGTCTACCCTATGCCCCAGCTGCCCCCACTACATGTCCTGCCTGAAGCCCCCTATGCCCCATTTGCGCCATCACCATAGTGGCCTTTCATACTTGGGCACTATGCTGTCGCTGCAAATGGAGCACTACTATCCCTTTTCTTGTGCTCCCTGCCTATGTTGTACTTTGCTGACATTGAAATGGCTTCACCCTCCTGCAAATATGCATCTAACAACAGGTTTTCAGTCCTGGCAATGTTCGGCCCTTCATTCCCCCACGTTAGTGTAAAAGGAGCCTCTCCCCGCCCACTCCCCACCCATTGACCCCTTCTCTCTGCCCTCTCTCCACCCTCTGCGGGACTTATCATTATGTTAACGTGCGTTAACATAGCTGCTGCTACATTACCGCAGTTTAGTAAACATACCCCTAGGTATTAATAACATAAGAAATGCCATACTGGGTCAGACCAAGGTCCATCATGCCCAATATCCTGTTTCCAATAGTGGCCAATCCAGGTCACAAATACCTGGTAGGTTCCCAAAAAGGTACACAGGTTTCACAATGCTTGTCCTGGGGTAAGCCGTGGATTTCCCAGGACCCTTTAATAATGATTTATGGACCTTTCCTCCAGGAACTTGTACAAACATTTTTCAAACCCATCTACACTAATAGCTATTACCACATCTTCTGGTAATGATTTCCAGAGTTTGATTATCTGTTGAGTGAAAAAATATTTTCTTTTATTAGTCTTAAATGGGTTACATTGTAGCTTCATTGCGTATCCCCTAGTCTTTCTACTTTTTGATGGTGTAAACAACCGATTTACATTTACCCGTTCCACTCAATTCATTATTTTATAGACCTCTATCATATCTCCACCCCCCCCCCCCCCCAGCCACCTTTTTTCTAAGTTGAAGAGCCCTAACGTTTTAAGTCTTTCCTCATAGGGGTATCCATCCTGTTTACTATTTTGGTGTCTCTGTATCTTTTCTAATTCAGCTATATCCTTTGTAAGAAACGGTGACCTGAATTGCACACAATATTCAAGGTGTGGTCAAACCATGGAATGATACAGAGGTATTATAATATCTTTAGTTTTATTCTGCATTCCTTTCCTTATGATACCTGGCATTCTATTTGCTCTCTTGGCCGCCGCTGTACACTTGGCAGAAGGTTTCAACGTATTTTCCATAATGACGCTTAATCTTTTTCCTGGGTGGTGTTTCCTAATATGGAACCTTGCATCATGTAGCCATAGTTTGGGTTGATCTTCCTAGATGTATAACTTTATACTTTTCCACATTAAATTTCAACTGCCATTTGAGCAACCAGTCTTCCAATTTATCAAGATCCTCTTGCAATTTTTCACAATCCTCTTGTGTTTTAACAACTTCAAATAATTTTGTGTCATCTGCAAATTTGATCACCTCACTCATTATTCCTATTTCCAGATCATTTATGAATATGTTAAAAAGCAGCAGGCCCAGTACAGATCACTGGATTGCTCCACTATTCACCTTTATCCATTGAGAAAACTGGCCATTTAACACTACTCTCTGCTTTTTATCTTTTAACCAATTCCTGATCCACAATAGTACACTGCCTCCTATCCCATGACTTTTTAGTTTTGCCAAGAGTCTCTCATGAGGGACCTTGTCGAAGCCTTTCTAAAAATCCAGATACTCTATAGGTCCGATGCAGAAATGCAGGATACCCGATTCCCCCTCCGGCTCTCCCTGCACATCCTGAGCAGCAGGATGGGGAGAGCCGGTGGGGGTCAGGAGGGGGCAAGGCAGGGCAGAGTAGGGGTGGGCCAGCCCGGCAGGACATACAGGGCCAATTCAAGTTCTACTTGAAGCATTTTAGATTCATTATATTAGTGAGTTTTTTGTCTGACATGGTCATTTACTGTTTGAGTATAATTACATTATTGACCAAAAGCAAATTCCCTGTTTTTGTCTCTCAGGCTTACATAGCGCTGGTTGTGTTTTGTGAGCATTTTTTGAATCTCTGGCTCTTTTTTTCTTATGTACCCACAGAGTAATATAGGGAATGAGAGATATTCCTTAGTCTTTCTCTAATTATTCATTTTGTGATGCTCATTCTTGATATTGTGTCTTAAATTATTTACAGTTTAGTGGCACTACGATTCCATTATCGATTTGTCTGTCATGCATTCTTATATCTCTCTGTACAGCATTGGGCAAACTTTGCAATGTTTTAGAAGTGATTAGTAGTAGTCTGTGGTTTAAATTCTACCCAAGCAAGCCCCAAAGAGTGGTGGGGAAGGGGGGCTCATATGTCCCAATGTGGGGCAAAGGCTGAGTGCAGCAATTTGCAACTTATTTTAAAATGTTTGCTGTGCTGCTTCCCGCTGCTTCTGCTAAAAATCTTTCTGGCCTGGCAACTGCCCCTCCCGCTGCCAAACTGAAGTCTTGCATTTGCAGCTGTTTTCATGAGACTTCGGCTTGGCAGCAGGAGATGCTGGCTGCCTGGCCAGAAAGACTTTTAGGACTTTTAACAGCAGCAACTGAAGGCAGCAGAGCAAATGTTTTAAAGTAAATTTGCCACTTTAGGGGTTAAGGGCAATGTTGGGGGCCCCTTGTTAGAACTCACACTGGTAGTAATAGTAGTAGTGGATGGCTGTCTGCCTGTCTCTGTCTGTCTATCTTGTCTGGGCTCTATGGGTTTCCTATCTCTCAGACTTGGATATGTCGTCTTTCTGGACCCACAGGGCCTGAAAGACTTCTAAAACTCACTTCACTGTGACACTGATACAGAGACACTGCTGCTTGCCTCCATCTCAAAGCCCTCCCTGTGCTATTTCTCTTTGACTATGCAGTGACTCTAGCTCTGGACCTAACACGATTTTTAAAATTCACCTTTATCTGACGCTAAGGCAGAAACAATGCTGCCTCTCTCTTTTAAGGCCCTGTCTGTGCTCTATGGATGATTTCTTTTTTTTTAAACATTTTCTACTAATCCCTGCCCCAAAGTCATTCAGTTCATTTTAAGGTACATCAAAAATGCTTTCATTCATCCCATTTTGCCATTAGTTTTAACACAAATGCATATCCATGCACACCACGCTGCAAACTGCTCAAAGTCCAAAATACTACCTCCCACAATGGTCTTACCACCATGCAAACTGCACCACCCTCAAAAACTACACCCCTGCAACTGCCCCATCACCCTGCCTACTGCCCCATGACCAAAAACTACTCTGTTGCAACTGCCCCACTGCCCTGCAATTGCTCCACCCCTAAAAATTACAACGCAAATGCCTCATCACCCATACACTGCCCTACTATTAAGATATACTCTTGCAACTGCTGCCCTACCACCCTACAACTGCCTCTATCCACAAAAAATGTCACCCTACAACTTACCCATCTATAAAAAAAATCCCCCCCAATAACTGCCCTGCCATTCCACAAACTGGTCTCCCCAAAGACTACCCACCGCTACTGTCCCACCTTCTTGTTAAATATCCCCCACTTTGTCCCACCTCCCTACAAACTGCCTCACCCCAAAAATCAACTGCCCCACAATTTCCTCCACCACCCTTCCAACTGCCACATCTACAAAATCTACCAACCCACAAAAATACATATACACACATGCATGTGCACGCACACACGCACACATAATAGATAAAAATACAAAATAGAGATGTAGAGACTACTTGGATGCAGGGTTGGTGCTACCACTAGGCAAACTAGGCAGTTGCCCAGAGCACCGGACCTCCGGGGGCACCCACTGTCACCCCTCTTAGGACCTGCAGCGGTGGCAATGGTTGCAAACAACCCCACCAGACAGGAAGTCGACATCAGGCATCAGAGGGGGTGGAAGCAAATAGCCCTGTAGTGCTGAAGTTTAAAGGTAAGCACCATGGAGTTGTTTGTGGCCATTGCCACTGCTGCAGGTCCCGGTGAGAGGTGGCAGCGGCAGTGCCAGTGGCAATGTGTGCCACAGGGGGGTGGGGTTCAAGGGATGAGATTCACCTAGGGCACCTTATCTCTTTGAGCAGCAGCACCAGCCAGTATTCCTACTAAAATGCTATACTATTGCTGTGAACGAGATCTAGCATTTTACAAAACATGGGAGTTTACATCTGCCCAGTTACATCATTGCACCATACCGGCCCAATCGGCCACAGCAGAAAGGAGTGGGAAGGTGACCTCCTCCCCACTCCCTAATGCCACAACCAATCAAGCCGTCTCAGGAATTTCAATTAAGGGCATGCTCAGGCGCCATACACTAACAGACTGGCCCAATTGGCAACAGCAGAAGGGAGCAGGAAGGTGAGCTTCTCCCCATCACCAAAACCGATCAAACCGCTGCAGGAATTTAAATTAAGGGCATGCTCAGGTGCCATATACCACCAGACTGGCCCGATTGGCAGCAGCAGAAGGGAGGGGGAAGGTGAGCTCCTGCCCTCTCCCCATCACCAAGACCAATCAAACTGCTACAGGAATTTCAATTAAGGGTGCGCTCAGGTGTGCTCATGCCTGAAGGCCTTGCCAGAAGACTTAGGTGTGCTCCTTGGGCTGGACCGGGACTAGACATCACCAAGCTAGGAACCTGAACCCTAATCCTCACCACAGAAAGAACAATACAGCCAAAAATCAGCATTGAAAATGCTCCACAACCAGACCACACAATCGACGGCACAACTGAAGCTACAACATGGAGACAGAGGTAAAACACCTAAAGCATAATCATGCGGCTCTCAGACACCATACTGATTATCAGTGCACTCATCCACACTCTAGCATCCCAAATAGGAGAAAACCTCTTACAGGCCAGCAACTACTCAATGCCCATGTTACAGGGAATACAACACCTACCAATATGGCTACACAGCTATAAAGCATTCAGCAAATGACCTAACAGAAGTATTCAGATTCAAATCATCCCTATAGGTCATGGCAACCACAAAAATGCTCCCAGTAACAAGCACATCCAATGTGCAATAATTAACGCGCACTCCATTAACGCGCACTCCCTCCATGGTAGGGGCGAACACGGTGACGGAATTCAAAAAGGCATGGGACAAACACAGAGGATCCCTTTACAGAAATAGGAAAAAAAACAAAATATAGGGTACCATCTAACTTCTGAACCATATAACATCTCAACAAATAGGGATGTCCTACATGGAGTGGTGGGTTTACCCCTGAACAAGGATATGGGGAGGGGTGGCCTGCGCGGAGCGACAGGTGCACCTACTCTTGCCATCTTGCTGGGCAGACTGGATGGACCATGCTGGTCTTTATCTGCCGTCAACTACTATGTTACTATGTTACAAAATACACACAATATCAGACTATGTCCACGATCAAAAGATAGATTTATTGTTTATCACTGAGTCATGGCTAACAGATGCTGATAATGTCTTACTAAACCACCTTATTCCAACAACCTACACTGTACACAATTGCCCAAGAACTAATAGAAGAGGCGGAGGAGTCCTTATAATTATCCAAAATGAACTCAAGCTCAACACACTGAATACAATTGGAACAGATGACAACAACATTTTAATAGCCACAAACAGACACCTCACTGTGTGCCTCACCTACAGTTCCGAACCCAACAACAGAAGTATTTTCAACCATCTTAGAAACAATGTGCAAACACTCAAAACCTCATAAATCTCTCTTGATTCTAGAGGACTTTAACCTCCCAGCCACCATCCCCTAAGAAGCCCACTCATTTCTCCAAGCCATGAGTGCATTACATTTCTCTCAAATACACACAAACAAGGAAGTATCTTAGACCTCATCTTCGTCCCCACAAATATGCTAGTCAATAAAATCATAACCCATCCCATTACAACACCTGTGCCCTGGTCAGACCATCACATGCTCACTTTCAATATAATATTTTGTTCAACCATAAACAACCAGGAAGAACCAAAACAAGAATACAGAAGGTTTGAAAGATTTGACAAAGACATCTACACAAATGAAGTCAAATTACAGCTGACCCACGACATGAACGACCTAGGAGGCATAATAAAAAACTGGAATGAAGTCTTCTCCAATGTTGCAGTAACACCAAGCAACACAAGTTCCAAGCACAAGAGACACATTGCACCATGGTACTGTAATGACATTAGAACACTAAAAAGGATTCTCAGAAAGACGGAAAGAAAATGAGGATGCACTAAAGACAACAAAGACCAACACCTATAAAAAATCAAACAAGAATATAACATCCTAATAAGCAAATGCAAGAAGGAATACTACACCAATTTGATAATGAAATCCTTTAATAAGGCCAGAGAACTCTTTGAAATTGTGCAAACTCTCACAAAAGATCCTACACCACTATAAAACGGTTTCAATCATACCTTGAAGACAGACAACAAAAAGTAACATCCGATAACCTCACCTCAGCACCCTTCCACACGACACAAGGAGTTCCCCAAGGCTCCTCATTATCTGCACTCCTCTTCAACATATACAGTCAAACCTCGGTTTTCATATGCCCCAGTTTTCGTAAGCTTGGGTTTTCGACGTCTTTTTTCAATGATATTTTGTCCCGGTTCTCGTACATCTGCTCGGTTTTCGTACAATTTTAAAATGGTCCGTTCCAGGGGGGGGTCGTTCAGTAAAGTACAGTACTTAGCTTGTTTTTGCAATCCAGCCCTCTTTGCTTTCAGTGATCCTTTGAAAAATACTATAGCAAGAATCAAGGAGTGAGAGTGTGGCTGATCTGATGCTTCTGACATGCTTTCAATTAGAGGACTCCCTGCTGGGACTCCCTGCTGACGGCGAAACTTTGATGGGTCTTCCAAACATGCCAGTCCTGATGGGTCTTCCAAACTTGCTGCTGAGCATTTCTTCCAGTTTGCAATTTGCTTTTGAGACAGAATCGGAGACGGGTGAGAGAGTCGGAGATCAGATTACAGTGCTGTATCTGTGTGTGTGTGCTGTCCTGTGACGATCGGGCAGGTGAGAGAAGTGACAGGAGCTGTTCTGCCTGGCTGAGACTTTGGAGGCCCGTGCTGCTGCAGCCATTGCCACATGGCTCTGGAACGCATGCTCAGCTCTGCGTTCCAGGTTGCCTGAGCGGGAGAATGGTGTTTCCGGTGGCTGTGGCTGGTGCCTTTACTGCAGGCTTTTTTTTGTGGAAAGTGATGTTAAATGTTCATTTATCCATTTCATTAGTCATTTATATTTATTTCTCATTGTTTTCTGTATGAAAAATATAGTTATTCTCTATAAAATATATTTTTTGTGAATATTTTTGGGTGTCTGGAACGGATTAATTGGATTTACATTATTTCTTATGGGAAATATTGCTTCAGTTTTCATACATTTCGGTTTTAGTCAGACTTTTTTGAACGGATTAATCATGAAAACCGAGGTTTGACTGTATATCCAGCCTATTTGCAAAGTATTTAACAAATACAAGATTCAATATGCCATATATGCTGATGATATCATGGCATATACCCCAATCCACCTGGATGCCCCAAACTACACAGACATATCAATATGCATTCACGAAATAACAACATGGCTGATTAACAACAATTTAAAAATCAACATTAAAAAAAACCGAAGCGAACCAATGGAGAAAGGTGAATAGTGGTGTACCCCAGGGATCTGTGCTGGGTCCGCTGCTTTTTGACATATTCATAAATGACCTGGAAAGGGGAATAACGAGTGAGGTTATCAAATTTGCAGATGACACAAAACTATTTAAAGTTGTTATTGGAAAATAAAACAAAAGATATTATAATGCCTCTATATTGTTCCATGGTGAGACCGCACCTTGAATATTGTGTGCAATTCTGGTCGCCGTATCTTAAAAAGGATATAGTGATTTTAGAAAAGGTTCAGAGAAGAGCCACCAAAATGGTAAAGGGGATGGAAGGATACTCCTATGAAGAAAAGCTAAAAAGGTTAGGGCTCTTTAACCTGGAAAAGAGATGGCTGAGGGGAGATATGATAGAAGTCTATAAATTAATGAACGGAGTGGAACGGGTAAACATAGATCGATTGTTTACATTATCAGAATATAGAAAGACTAGGGGACATGCAATGAAGCTACAGGGTAAACTATTTAAGACTAATAAAAGAAAATATTTTTTCACTCAACGTGTAATCAAACTCTGGAATTTGTTACCGGAGGATGTAGTAAAGGCTGTTAGTGTAGCTGGGTTTAAAAAAGGTTTGTACAAGTTCCTGGAGGAAAGGTCCATAAACCATTATTAAGAAGTGACCGAAGATATCAATGCTTGACCCAGTACAAGCATTGTGGAACTTGTGTCTCTTGGGGAAACTGCTAGGTACATATGACCTAGATTGGCCACTGTTGGAAACAGAATACTGGGCTTGATGGACCTTGGTCTGACCCAGTATGGCATATCTTATGTTCTTATGTTCTTAATCATCACCACAGGGGACTCCACATTCACTCCTCCTACCACCATCAACATTTCAAATACACCAATCACTGTAAAAGAGGAAGTTCGGTATCTCGGAGTGATACTAGACAAACAATTTACTCTTCAGGCACACATTAACAAAACATCCAAAACAGCCTTCTTCAAACTAGCAATGCTCCGAAGACTAAAACCACTACTCAGCAAGGAACACTTCCGTATAGTATGCCAGGCAATTATCACACCTGTGCTGGACTATTGCAACCTCCTCTTCCAAGGCCTACCCAAACAATCCACCCATCCCCTTCAAATAGTCCAAAACACCGCTGCCCACATCATTGCTGGTGCGTCACTACAAGACCATTTAACTCCCATACTACAAGATCTGCATTGGCTACCAATCTCCTCAAGAACAAAATATAAATCAGCGCTCACAATCTTCAAGATCAAAAACAACATGTCAACAGATATACTTCAAGAGCTCATCGGAACCAAAACAAAAGAAAGACCGGACAGAAACAGCACTAAACACGCAATACTATCGCCCAGATTATTTGCAAATACCAATAAATCCACATCCATGAGAGCTTTCTCCCTAGCAGCCCCTGCTATTTGGAATGCACTCCCAGAGACGCTACGATCCACAACTGATTTAAAGGACTTCCGCAAGTTACTCAAGACTATCTTATTCATTTAACATTATAATGAAGACCAACAATCACACCAACCTCAATATTAATATGTGAAGCTACAAGACTGTCTACGTCTGAAATACAATGTCACAATTTACAATTGAACACTCCTAGTAAAAGGAGCATGAAGTCACAAGCATGCTTAAATTATTAACATATGATGTTAATGTTAATGTTTACAATTTATTTATTTATTTTATTTAAAGTCTTTTCTATACCGCGCTCTTCAAATCAGCTCGGTTTACAAATAACGGAAACTTTGTCCATGAGTAAGGAGAACCATACTGGACTTACATAAAACAGGGTAGAAAAACTTGGGTTGAACTGGGGAAACTATCTACATACTCTAGGCTAAGGCAGGTTAACGTCTTAGTTTGCTATCTGTATGCTCCTGCTGGGGGGAAGCGGTGCTATTGAGTGGCTCTGGTGTCGTGTGTGGTAGTTGGGATGGGGTGACTGAGGGTGACAGACTGGTGTCTGTGGGAGGGTAGTTGCTGGGTGGTATCGTAATGCAGTAGGAAGAGGTGGTGCTTGAGTGCTTTCCTGAACTGGGTGAGGTCTGTGATTGCACAGATGTCAGGTGGGAGTGCGTTCCAGCATGAGGGAGCATAAAACATGAAGGCCCTCTTTCTTGTTGTCTGTGAGCATTTTGTGATTTCGCTGGGGATAGATAGGGTATTGGCTGTGACTGATCTTTGGGTTCTGTTCGGCGGAGTGGGGTGGATGAGGTCGGTGATGGAAGGGGATGTGAGACTGTTGATGGCTTTGAAGGTGATGAGGAGGATCTTGAATGTTAGTCTAGAGTGGACTGGCAGTCAGTGGAGGTGCTTCAATATTGGTGTTATGTGGTCAGACCTGGCGGCGCCATGCAGTATTCTGGCTGCTGCGTTCATAGCCAGCTGTAGTGGATTCAACGTGCTCTTCGGTAGGCCATGTAGAATGGCATTGGCATAGTCAAAGTGGGGGATGACTAAGGCCTGATAGATTGTCCTGAAGTCATCTGGTTCCAGTAAGGGGCGTAGGTGACGGATTGTGCGAATCTTGAGATATACTGCGTTAACGGTGTTGGTTATATGTGATTTCATATCAAGCTGCTGATCGAGCGTTACCCCTAGGTAGCGTATTGTGGGCCTGGTTTGGAGCTCAGCGTCTCTTACTTTTAGTGCATTTGGTGGAGTGAATGATTGGTCTCTGGTGATGATTAGAGCCTCAGACTTCTTGTGGTTTATTCTTAAGTTTTGGGAGTGGAGCCAGTCAGTTGTAGCATCAAAACAGGCAGTTAGTTGTGAGAGGTCTGACTGGTCTGTGGCAAACGGCATGTAGAGTAACACGTCATCTGCATACATAAGGCATGAGATGCCAAAGGAGTGGGCGATAGCACAGATGGGCTGCATGTATATATTGAAAAACAGCGCTGAGAGGGAAGATCCCTGTGGGACACCCTGTTTTTGCTGGAATGGTTTGGATGTCGTGCGTCCTGTCCTTACATGTTGCCACCTGTCTGAGCGGTAAGATTCACACCATCTCAAGGCTGCATCCTGTATCCCCTTCTCTGCCAGACGTTCTATGAGCAGCACATGGTCAACGGAGTCAAAGGCTGCGGAGATGTCGAGGAAGATTAGAGCATAGCCACTTCTGGGTTTATCTAGTCTGGTTGTTAGTGTGTTGAAGAGGATAGTTAGAAGCGTCTCAACACCGTGTGCTTCTCTGAAACCATGTTGGCATGGGTCTAAGGGCGCAGCGGTCTCAATGTGGTTCTGGATTTGGTGTAGGATGATTTTTTCGATTATTTTGGCCATTAGTGGGATACTTGAGATTGTCCGGTATGAATCGACTTTCTGGGGGTCCAGTTTGCCATTTTTTAGGAGTGGTCTGATTGACGTTTGTTTCAGGCTTTGTGGGAAAACTCCTGTGATGAAGGAGAGGTGGATGAGTTTGGTAAGGAATGGGCTGAGTTCCTTACGCAGTGACTTTACCCAGAATGCAGGGCAAGGATCGTTGGGAGCTGTGGTGGTGTTAATCGAGTTGATGGTGTCTTCGATGCTTTTCGCTGATGGTGAGGAGAAGGTGGATAGTGGAGATAGATGGTGTGGTCTGTTCAAAGGGGTGGGTGATGTCATTTTGACGGTCTGAATTAGCTTTGACTGGAGGTAGTCTGCGTATTCTTGTGGTTCTGGCATGCTGTGTTGTGTGGGGGAAGATTCCTTTGTGAGGGACTTTACTAAGTTGAATAGATCCTTCAGTTTGTTTATGGATTGTTGCAGTATTTCTGCGTGATAGCATCTCATCGATTCGGCCACTTTGTCGCGGTGTTTTCTCAGGTTGGAGGTGTAGATATCCAGGTTGCTGGTGGTGCGGGAGCGTCGCCATCTCCTCTCAAGTTTCCTTAGTCGGCAGAGTGATGTCCTTAGCTCAGGAGAGTACCAAGGGGAAGTCGTTCTTTTTCTTGGAGTTGGTTTCTGTGAGGTTGAGCAGAGGTAGGGATTTGCTGAGGATCTCCTCCTTGTTGAAATGTCAGAATTTTGTTTTTTGGACGGCGTCGGGGGTGGGCTGGCATCTTCTTTGAGGCTGTTGGTAGGGTAACTGGAACGTTATTAGCTTATGGTCAGACCATGGGACTGGTGTGAGGGAGATGGCAAGTGGGAGGTTTTGGCTCGTGACTGACTGAGGAGCGAAAATCAGGTCAAGTTTGTTACCCTTTGTGTAGGTAGGCTCGTTGATCACTTGATCATAGCCCAGCTGGCTGAGAGCATTCAGTAGGGAGCTGGCATGTTCTTCTGGTAGGGCTGGGAGATTGAAATCTCCCATAAGCCAGTTTGGTATGAGTGGGTTATCAGAGTTGCAGGCTAGGTCAATTATTGTTGAAAGGTCATCTGGAGGTGATGATGGAGGTTGATAGATTAGGTTGATGGAGGTGTGTTCATTTGCTAGAGTGATGAAATCCATCATTGTGGTACTATTGGCGTTGGTCTGATGGAGTTGGAGTTCAGTTCTCGTGAGTGCGAGGGTTCCTCCACCCCTGCCGTTGGCTCTGTGGCAGGTGTGTGCTGAGAATTTAGGTGGGGTGAGGTGGTTGAGGATGACTGTGTCAGCGTCTGTGAGCCAAGTCTCGGTGATCAATAGGATGTCCAACTTATAGTATGATATCAGGTCGGAGATGATTGGCCATTTCTTCCGGACTGAATGGGCATTGATGAGAGCGCAGTTTAGGTAGCTGAGTTGTGAGTGTTTTTCTGGTGTGGGTTTCTTGGATTTCTGTAGAGAGATGTAGAGTAAGTGTGGGCTAAGGTTGAGTCTGGGTTCTGTCTTCAGAGGTTGGGAAGTGGTGGTCCATCTCCTCCCTGTGCCTCGTAGGATTGGTATGGGGTTGCCAGTGGTGGAGAAGGCGAGGGTGCTGTGGTATAGGCTGGTGAGGAGGTAGAAGCAGGTTGTAACCATAAGGAAGGGAGCCATTCTACGAAGAGTGTTTTATGGGGTTTTGGGCGTTGGCGCTATGTCGCAGCTGAGTTCTGTGAGCGGGTATAGTTAAAGTGGCAGTGTAGGTGGAGTAGCTGGGGTTGACAAGAGTGTCACCTGAGGTGCAGTTGTATGGGTCTCTGAACTGGGATAGTGCTTTGCTTTGAAGATTCAGGGACAGCTTCACTGGATGTGGTAAAGGTATGCAGTGATAAGAGAATGGTGGGAGAACACAACGTAGTAGTACTTTGAACACACCGTGTAACAGTATTATAGGAACATAAAGTTACAGTGCTTTGAGAATACAATGTAGCAGTATAATGCAAACAAAGTAGCAGTGTTTTGAAACACAAGGTAGCAGTATTATGGCAGTCCTAAGGCGGGTTTAGTTCTGGTATATTAGCTATAAACTCAGTAATTCTTGCAGTAGGGCAGAGATAGAAATTATATTAGAGTTCTCACTTTTGAGTGTAGTCGGCTGGTGGAATTGGGCGTCCGCATCGTTGTCCAGTGAGGTGGCGTTGCTGTGGGGTGCGGTATCGCAGTGGTAGCCTCAAACGCAGTTCTGCTCAGATTCGGGGTTACAGTGATGGGCTGTGATTTTGTCTGCAGAACTCTGCCTATGGTGCCCTGCCTAAGGGCCATGCCAAAGGGCCCTCTAGCGAGGCCCTCAGGCATGGGCCCGCAAGGCGTGGGCGCGCCGGACGACACTTCTGTTTAAAAGCAGCCTGCGGCTGCCCCGATTGGGCAGCTGATGCTGGAGGTGGAGTCCCGGTGCCCCGGCTTGCTCGATCCCCGCCGGGAGAGCTGGAGGAGAGCCGGGGTGCTGGAGGAGAGAGGGCCACGTGCCGGACAGCGCTTCTGTTTAAAAGCAGCCCACTGCTGCCCCGATTGGGCAGCTGATGCTGGAGGTGGCGTCCCGGTGCCCCGGCTCACTCGATCCCCGCCGGGAGAGCTGGAGGAGAGCCGGGGTGCTGGAGGAGTGAAAGTTCATTGTAGAAGCTATTGTTATTGTTTAAAATTGATGTCCTTGTATAGGTTAATATTAAGTTATTGTTTGAAAGCTATTGTTATTGTTTAAAATTAATGTCCTTGTATAGGATAATATTGTTATTGTTTGAAAGACCCCTATGTATAAGTTAATATCAATGACCCCCAATGTATAAGTTAATATTAAGTCATTGTTTGAAAGACCCCAATGTACCCCCTACCCTCCCTGTATATAACCACTTGTACATAGCTCATCCTGTAAATAGCACACCAAGAAATCATCACCTCCACCCCTTGTTAACACTGCATGCCTACCCCTACTGACACAGATCTTTGATTGTTTGAAGTGTAAACCGCTTTGATTTCAGGACAAAGCGGTATATAAATCCTTTTAAATAAATAAATAAATGACCAAGGTGAATGAGAAAACTGTTCAACTGCAACTGCAAGATCACATTGACCAAGCTGCACCACTAGACATCCACCAACATAGCTTCAAACCCAATCACAGCATGGAAACTTTACTCATATCCCTACTAGACAAAATCATAACAAGGCTTCATATTAATCTTCATCGATATAAGAGAAGCTTTTGACACAGTCAGCTATCAACTACTATTACAAAGACTGAGGGAAATAGGCCTTAACAACATCACACTCATGTGGTTCCAATCATACTTAGACCAGAGACAACAACAAGTCCAAATTAGCCTACACATGGCAAAACCATTTAGACAACAGCAAGGGATACCCCAAGACTCATCCCTATCTGCCCTGTTATTCAATCTATATATGCAACCTCTATGTACAGTAATAAGAGAGCATGACATATTGTATCAAATACACGCAGACGATATAATGATTTACACTTAATTCAATACAGACAAACCAGACTACACAAAAATAACCAGATGTTTAGAAGCAATGACAAAATCGCCCAACCAGCACAACCTGGACATAAACTACAATAAAACTGAGACTCTTCACATTACCAGGAACAAAACATTCACCCCTCCCCCCATCAACCATAAAGATATCGAAAAACAACATAACAAGCCTATGCGAACTACATCCAATCCAAATCAATAAAAACAAATACTACATCATTACATGAACCTGTCCAAACTTCCCTTCCGCAGTTTTCAATCACCAACCTCTCACCACCCTCTGTAAAAACCATAAATGAAGTTATTACCTCCATCAACACGACAACTTCACCATCTGACCCATGCCCAGCACACTGGATAAGATCTATGCGCACAGAACTCAGCCCTTTTATAGCTAACATAGCGAAGCTGTCATTTGAATCTGGTGTCTTCCCAGATGCTCTCAAACATCCATCCATCTGACCACTGCTGAAAAACAACCAGCCTGACCGAAAGAAGGAGGACTCATACCGTCCAATCTCTAGTATCCCATTTCTAGCCAAAATTCTTGAGAAATTAACTCTCAGGCAGATACAACAGCATATAGACTCATTTTCCCCTTTAGATCCATGTCAACATGGATTCAGGGAAGTCCACGGTGTAGAAACTCTCCTAACAACATTAATCAATACACTTATCAACGGTATTGACAATCTGAAAAATGGCTTTGCTCTAATATTTCTTGATATAGCTGCTGCGTTCGATTCTGTGGATCACATACAACTACTAAAGCGACTTCATGAGAAGGGAATCAAGAACCGTGCTTGGGACTGGTGCAAATCCTACCTGGAAGGTAGATTACAACAAGTTCGTATTGGTAATGCTACTTCAAATCCCTTTCAGCAGAAACAAGGTGCACCACAAGGCTCCTCCTTGTCTGCGCTGCTGTTCAACATCTATATGCAACCAATCTGTGACATCGCATGCTCTTTTGGTATATCCTGCCTTATGTATGCGGATGATGTGCTATTATTCTCACCGATATCTGTATCATACCCAAACTATACAGTGCTAATCAACTGTTTTAATTCAATAACTGATTGGCTTCTCTCTCAAAACCTCCGTATTAACTTTAAAAAAAACAGAGGTTCTAATAATCACAAGGAATAAATCTTTCCCCTCCATCAATTCTAAAAGTCAGAGATGCTGATCTCCCAGTCAAATCAAATATTCGATATCTAGGAGTAATTCTGGATCAAAGGTTAGACTTCAAGGAACATATAAAACGCACCGTAAAGGCCGTTTACTTCAAGATAAAAACCCTTTGTCATCTGAGACCTATGATGAAGTCTGATGACTTCCGCACCATCTTTCAAGCTCTAGTCACGCCACACTTTGATTATGCTAACATAATATTCCCTGGCTTACCAAATATAACTATTAATCCTCTACAATTAGCCATGAACGCAGCTGCTCGTGTCCTCTGCGGATCATCAAAGTGTGAGCATATTTCCCCCATTCTAGAGAAGCTTCATTGGTTACCAATAAACTGTAGAATCCAATATAAGGCCATCCATACCACCTTTAGGGCCTTCAATAATATTTCTCCAGATTCCATCTCTGATCTCATCATACACACAACAAATAACAGGTCCAGGAGATCTCCTGCTGTTGACACACTACTTATACCAAAAGTTTCCTTAAAAGCTAATCAATCATCCATCAATAGGGCTTTTTCGAATTATGCTCCTAGATGTTGGAACAAACTCCCTCCCAATATCAGAGCAATTAAAGACATCAAACAATTCAAAAAAGCCCTTAAACACCACCTTTTCATCGCACACTTCAAACACCTAAACACCCCTTCCCCTCCCCCATCCTTTTAACCTCATACCTACCCTAACTAACTGTATAGATTTTATATATCTCCAACATGTATTCTTTAGAAATATAAATGATTTCCCTGTTTACTTCCATGTTAATTTTCCTGTTACTTGTAATAGGTCTGTTATATCTGACCAATTGTTGTATTGTTTCAATGTAAACCGCACTGATGACAAATAGCGCGGTATATAAGAAAAATAAATAAATAAATAAATAACACTAAAGCTAGAAATAAAATACCTGAGAGTCACCCTGGACGAAAACCTCAACTTCCAGTCATGCATAAGAAAAAAAAAGCATGCTACAAGATGAAAATCATGCAACAACTCAAACCCCTACTCAACCAGAATGAC
Source organism: Ichthyophis bannanicus (assembly GCA_033557465.1). Lineage (NCBI taxonomy): Eukaryota > Metazoa > Chordata > Amphibia > Gymnophiona > Ichthyophiidae > Ichthyophis > Ichthyophis bannanicus. Next base: position 384,033,343 of record CM066037.1, on the reverse strand, counting down.
TTCAGGACTGTCTTTCGGGCAACAATCACACCAGTACTAGATTACTGCAACTTAATTTATCAAGGACTTGCTAAACACGCCTTAAATTCCTTCCAGATGGCTCAGAACACAGCTGCCTGCATCATAACAGGAACCCCAAGACAAGAACATATAATCCTCATCCTGAAACAACTACACTGCTTCCCAATACATGCTTGTATGAAATTCAAGATCATACTCAATACATTCAAAATCATACACCTTACACCTGCTGACACACTCCAATCACTCATAATAAGAGACCCTGAAGAGCCAACGACAAAAACCACCTCATAAGTACCTAAGAGCAAGACAAGAAGTAAACCGACAACTTGTAACAGGGCATTCTCTCTATCAGCACCAACAATATAGAACTCTTTATCAGAAGATCTCAAGGTGACTACAAGAAACTTAAAACATATTTATTCTCTGAACATTATGAAAGTATCACATAGCCCAGAATGAACATCATAGACCATTAACATTGTTACCCCCAGACTCAAAGTTTGTTGCCTTTGTTATAATGTAACCATTGATTTCAGTTATAATGTAAACTGCTTTGACTTTATGATAAAGTGGTATAAAACCTGTTAAATAAAATAATAAAATAAATAAATAAAGTCAGGGAGGAGACTCTTCTGGAAGGGAAGATCCAAAACATATATAAATCACTCCCAAAGGCAGAGATCCATCTTTGGTACTCAGCCACGTGCTATAAAGAGGGAATGAGTAATTTGCCCTTAAGGGGCAGCTATGGGTGGCCAGCCTTAACTTATTATGCCATCCAGGAGAGCAATAGGACCAGCAACAGTAGAGGAAAGATTAGAGAAGAAGGATGGTGTCTCAGGCTCCAGTCTACACCTTGAACTCCAGAGTGACTGTGTCTGCTGGGCCAGGATTTTCTAGCTGAAGAGGGAGAGCAGCTCTGACTGTGAGGAGACTAGGGTAGCCTCTTACCCTAGGAAGTGAAGGAGAGAGTATTGCAAGTCACCTCTCTCTGCCACCCAGGAAAACCAGAGCCAGGAGCACCTACAAGGCAGATCTGGGTTCCTGCACCACTAGAGCCACCAGCTCAGAGGAGGACAGGAACCATAAGACACTATCTACAATCAGAAGTTAGAAATGAACCAGGGCATTATCAGGGAACTGTGCCTGTGCCTGTGACACTACCAGCTCCAGGTACACTATGGCAAACATATTAGAGCAGGAGCGAGAGGTTCTCACTGATGAGAAGCCACCAAAGTATTAGAGAAGTAATTAATTCAATGTATCAGATTGTATGATAAGAAGGAAAAGAGCTATCTTCTTGCAACATAGTTCTATTTTTTATATCTCAGCCATGATATTGTTATTATTGTATCAGTGACCCTAAAGTTTTAAGTAAACCCATCATTCAAATCACAAAATCTGGAATGGATTCAATTATTTTGGGAAGGGAAGAAGAATGAGTGGATTCCTAGGCATCGGAATGGAGTGGGCCATACAGGCCCTGGTCTCAGCAAAGGTTTGCCCACCATCCACAATTATGGCAGACTCCTGTCTTCACGCAGGAGATTGGATTCCTACGTGCAGGGTTGAAGACCACCATGATCGTGGCAAAGACTCCTGTCTGTCCAGGGGAGATCCCCACATGCAGACAGAAGCAGTATTTGCCATGATCATGGCAGCCTTCCTCTCCTGCCCATGGGGATCTAATCTCCCATGGGCAGACAGGAATGTGCTGCGATCGCAGCCATTCCCTTCTGCCTGCGGGAGATGTGATCCCTGTAGGCAGAACAGGAGGGCAAGGCTGCAGAGGGCTAGAGGTACAGCTTGGGGCAGGGTCAAAGTGGAGCTTGGCTCCCCCAATTGGAGAGGCGTTCCACGGCCCCTGAGTAGATTTTAAATACTAAGGCCTTCCAGTGTATACTGGTCCTATTCAATGAATCCTGCAACTGAACTCCAATAATAGAGAATAAAAGGCTGTAAAAACTCTTGGACTGGTATGACCACTGTCTGCCATACAGTGAAAAGGACCACTATAGAGACTACACACAGGCGGGGGGGGGGGGGGGGGGTTATAGAGATATGCACACATGCATATACACACCCAGGCAATGCAGATATAAACAGATGGGTGTATGCTCACACACGCATACACTCACAGAGGGGTTGGAAAGAATTCCATGAGCCATGTTCTGCATGTTTCCCCACTTGTTATTAGTCTTCTTTGAAAAGAGTATTTTCATAACTCTATTTTCCCCTGATGCTTTTCAAATGAATTGGTTCTCTGCCGGTGTTACTCTCTAGAAAGTGACTAAAGAAAAATGGACGGTCATGTTATTATTTTTCACTTTAACAGCTTTTGTTTCTATTAGTAATAATGCCTATGTCCTGGTACTATGATTTAAGTGGGAGGACCCATCTCTGCACTATTCAGCTTCTCAGTTACTGTTTGCAAGAAACATTATCAAAATATCTAAATTTAATGTGGTTTTAGCTTAGAATTACTACACTACTAAAGTGATCAAATTATAGAGTTTTCTGCCAAGTGAAACTCTGTATGCAATATCACTAGATATTTTCAAGAAAACTGGATAATAAGATGAGCATATGTGGTACTAAAGTATACAGTGATGTAATTCACAAAGGAATAGATTTAGTTGCATAAACAACCAGAGGAAAGAAAAGCTGATATGAAGTCTTTTCTAATCTAAAAGGACTCTGTTTATAAAAGAATTTGGATTTGGATTTTATTACTCACCTTTCTAAGCCTGAGACCAAGCCGTGTTACATTCAACTACATTAGAAATTTCCCTGGCTCAAAGGCCTTACAATTTAAAAGGCCAACTTATTAATCTGTGGTAAAACAGCATGTTCTTGCACTACTTTACCGCAACATATTTATGACAGGATTACTATTTATTACTTATAATTATTATACCACTTTTCCAATTAGGGCTTAAGGCAGAGAAGAGTGCATAAACATAATATAAATTCAAAGCCATATGGTTTAAATCATGTCATCATGTAGCCATTGCTTAACTAATATAAAACAAATAGTCTCATTTCATACAAATATATTGTGAGGCTATGAGATAACAAATAAAATCCTAGCAGGGAAAGCTACTAAGGTGCGTTAATGGAAAAATATGATTTATTTTGCCAAATAACCTGTGGAAATTTACCCTTAATGCACTTTTTTAACACAATGCAAATCAACTAATAACGAGATGCAAAGCATGCAAATGCATGAAAATCAGCTAATTATTATATAAAATGAATAACACAGATTGCGTGAAATTTCGCAAGATGCAGTATTCCTGGGAAGATAATGCTACCTCAAAAGGTGACATTATCTTTTCTCCCCAAGAGTATCAGGTCTCTAATACACAGTTTGAAATTCCTAGGGAGCGAGTTAAAAGGATTGATGCTAGGCAAAAGAACTTTCACCTCTGATCACCTTTTCAGCCAACCCCATCCCCACCCACAATTCCTTGTTCGAACTACTTTTTTTTTTTTGGCAAATAGACCCCCAAGCAGTAGTAGTGCAGGATTACAGCTAGCAGATTCTGGTGGCCATTTTGAAGCTCGGACATGCCAGCTAAGGAGTGTCTAGGGATTAGTTTTACTGCCCCCACCCATCTACCCCCCTCCCCCCCCCCCCCCCCCCCGGAAGGTACCAGGGAAAATACATGGATGGGGGAAAATGGGATCGGGATAGGGGTGTTAGTTAAAAAGACAATTGGAGTGGGGTGGGGTTGAAGAGTCCTGGTTGATGTATCTGCCTCGCCCTTTGAAAGATAGAGGGCTTGTCTTGGGGACCACTACTGAATGCAAATGGAAAATGGATCTCTCTGAAAAAAGCAGAGAAACCTGTATCAATCTTCAGAAAGAATATAAGAATAAAATACGATCAGAAAAGAAATTTACATTTCTAATCTCCTTCACTCAGCAGAGAACTATCCACAATGTTTCTTCTCATTGTGAAAGAAATTCTCCGCAAATGGTAAACCCCAGGATGGTCTTTTGGATATCCAGGCTGAAAGCTTTCCATCCAGTCTAAAGGAAAGGATTTTGCAACTTCATAAGCAACTAGCTCTGTGCACTAATGTTTTTGATCCATTAACTCTGGCAACAAATGAAGATCATCCTCTCTTTTATACCTCTGGCATACATAAAAGCAATTTTTCTGCTTTGGCACCATTAACATAAGAACATAAGAACATAAGACATGCCATACTGGGTCAGACCAAGGTCCATCAAGCCCAGTATTCTGTTTCCAACAGTGGCCAATCTAGGTCATATGTACCTAGCAGTTTCCCCAAGAGACACAGGTTCCACAATGCTTGTACTGGTTCAAGCATTGATATCCTGGGTCCCTTCTTAATAATTGTTTATGGACCTTTCCTCCAGGAACTTGTCCAAACCTTTTTTAAACCCAGCTACACTAACAGCCTTTACTACATCCTCCGGTAACAAATTCCAGAGTTTGATTACACGTTGAGTGAAAAAATATTTTCCTTTATTAGTCTTAAATAGTTTACCGTGTAGCTTCATTGCATGTCCCCTAGTCTTTCTATATTCTGATAAGGTAAACAATCGATCTACGTTTACCCGTTCGACTCCATTCATTAATTTATAGACTTCTATCATATCTCCCCTCAGCCGTCTCTTTTCCAGGCTAAATAGCCTTAACCTTTTTAGCCTTTCTTCATAGGAGTATCCTTCCATCCCCTTTACCATTTTGGTGGCTCTTCTCTGAACCTTTTCTAAAATCGCTATATCCTTTTTAAGATACGGCGACCAGAATTACAAACAATATTCAAGGTGCGGTCTCACCATGGAACGATATAGAGGCATTATAATATCTTTTGTTTTATTTTCCATTCCTTTCCTTATCATACCTAGCATTCTATTTGCTCTCTTGGCCGCTGCTGCACACTGGGCCGAGGGTTTTAACATGGTAACCACAATGACGCCTAAATCTTTTTCCTGGGTGGTGGTTCCTAATGTGGAACCTTGCATCGTGTAACCATAGTTTGGGTTGTTCTTCCCTAAGTGCATAACCTTGCACTTGTCCACATTAAATTTCATCTGCCATTTTGATGCCCAGTCTTCCAATTTATCAAGATCCTCTTGCAATTTTCCACAATCCTCTTGGGTTTTAACAACTTTAAATAGTTTTCTGTCATCTGCAAATTTGATAACCTCACTCGTTATTCCACTTTCCAGGTCATTTATGAATATGTCAAAAAGCAGCAGACCCAGCAGAGATCCCTGGTGTACACCACTATTCACCTTTCTCCATTGGGAAAATTGGCCATTTAGCCCTACCCTCTGCTTTCTATCTTTCAACCAGTTCCTGATCCACAATAGTACACTGCCTCCTATCCCATGACTCTTTAGTTTTGCCAAAAGTCTCTGATGAGGGACCTTGTCAAAGACTTTCTGAAAGTCCAGATACACAATATCAACTGACTCACCTTTGTCCACCTGTTTATTCACTCCTTCAAAAAAACATAACAGATTAGAAAGACAAGATCTTCCTTGTCTAAAGCCATGTTGGCTGTCTCCCATTAGGTCATGACTATCTACATGATGAGTAATTTGATTCTTTATGATGGTTTCTACCATTTTTCCCGGTACTGATGTCAGGCTCACCGGTCTGTAGTTTCCAGGATCACCCCTGGAACCCTTTTTAAAAATTGGTGTTACATTGGCGATCTTCCAATCTTCAGGTATTAGAGATGATTTTAATGATAGGTCACAGATTACTAATAGCAGGTCTGCAATCTCATATTTCAGTTCTTTCAACACCCTTGGATGTATACCATCCGGCCCAGGTGATTTGCTACTCTTCAGTTTATCTAATAGTTGTAATACATCTTTCCGATGTATCGATATTTCCTTCAATTCTTCTGCACCTTTAAATACCACTTCAGTCATGGGTAACATCCCTACATCTTCCTCAGTAAAGACCGAAGCAAAGAATTCATTCAGTCTCTCCACTATCGCCTTGTCGCCTCTTAGTGCTCCTTTAACCCCTTTATCATCTAATGGACCAACTGACTCTCTCACTGTTTTTTTGCTTCGAATGTACTTGAAAAGGTCTTTATTTCACGTTTTTCCTTCCACAGCAAGCTTCTTCTCAAATTCTCCCTTTGCCTGCCTTATCAATGTCTTGCATTTGACTTGCCAGTGCTTGTGCTGTTTCCAGGTTTCGTCGTTTGGTTCTTTTTTCCATTTCCTGAAAGATGCTTTTTTGGCAACAACAGCCTCTCTGACATCACCTTTAAACCATGCTGGCAGTTTTTTGGACTTCCTTCCACTTTTCTTAAAGCGTGGAATACAGCTGGTCTGGGCTTCCAAGATAGTATTTTTCAACAACACCCAAACTTGATGTACTTCTTTAACCTTTGCAACTGCTCCTTTTAGTTTTTTCTTAACTGTTTTCCTCATTTTATCATAGTCTCCCTTTTGGAAGTTAAAAGGTAGTACTGTGGATTTCCTTACTATCCTTCCTCCACTAATTAAATCAAAGGCGATCATGCTATGATCACTATTGCCAAGTGGCCCCAACAACCTTATCTCTTGCACTAGATCTGGTGTTCCACTAAGTACTAGGTCTAATATGGCTTCCCCTCTGGTCGGTTCATGAACCAGCTGCTCCAAGAAGCAGTCATTTATTTCATCTAGGAACTTTATCTCCCTAGCATGTCCTGATGTGACACTGACCCAGTCGATACCGGGGTAATTGAAATCACCCATTATTATTACTGCGCTGTAACTTTTGTTAGCTTCCTTGATTTCTTTGAGCATTTCATCATCCATTTGGTCATTCTGGCCAGGCGCTCGATAGTACACCCCCACTGCCATCACCCTTTTACATGGAATTTCAATCCATATGGATTCTACAGCAGATTTTGTTTCCTGCAAAACTTTAATCCTTTCTGACTCAATGCCCTCTCTAACATAGAGAGCAACCCCCTCCACCAATTTGATCAGCTCTATCATTACGATATAGTTTGTACCCAGGTATCACAGTGTCCCATTGGTTGTCCTCCTTCCACCATGTCTCTGATATTCCAATCATATCTAATCTTTCATTTAGTGCTATATATTCTAACTCTCCCATCTTATTTTGTAGACTTCTAGCATTTGCATACAAGCATTTTAGAGACTGTATTTTATTCATATAAATTTGGCTATTATTAGACATGGATAATTTGGCATCTTTAAGCTCTGTCTGCTCCATACTCGAGGGCATTTGGGCTACTTTACTCTTTTGTGGAACCTCTCTGCTTTTGGTAGTATCCTTCAAGGATACATTCTTCTGAACCATCCGCTCTTGGGCAACTCTCGGCTTTCCCCTAATATCTAGTTTAAAAGCTGCTCTATCTCCTTTTTAAAGGTTAATGCCAGCAGCCTGGTTCCATTAACAATGCTATATTTGGGTAAACTAGTGAACTCACTGAATGCAGTAAACTTCCCGGCTGATGCCATTTTACCTACGTTGTTGAATGACTGTTGGGAGAAGCTTTTCATCTGGTATGGTGCCTGCTACCTGGGGACTCTCAGTTGTTTGCCCATTGTTAAAGAACTCTAACCTAGACCCTTCATCACCAGAGAGCTACAGACCACTTTCTAACCTTTGCTTTCCAGCAAAACCTTTAGAGAAGGCTGTAGTTGAGCAATTAATCTGATTTTTAAATTCAAGCAATACTTTGCATCCACGTTAATCAGAATTTGTAATTATCATAGTATGGAGACAGCTTTACTAGCACTTCTTAATGAGATAATCTTGCACTTGGACAGCTGGAAGGATGTTTTGGTGATTCAGTTAGACCTTAGTGCAGCATTTGACACCATAGACCACTCCCTGCTGCTGGATCGGTTACAATGATATGGGCTTACTGGTCAAGTCCTAAACTAGTTTTGATCATATTTCTCACAAAAGTTCTTTCAGGTGTCAGCTTACACCACAACATCAACTCTCCAATAGTTTTCTTTCAGTGTCACTCAAGGCTCCCTTTTAGCCCCAACACTATTTAATCTTTTGTTGGCACTACTGGCAACCGTGATTCAGGAGATGGGCCTCACTGCCTACATAAATGGGGATGACATTCAGCTTTTAGTAGCTGCTGATGTCTGGGATTCTAGTTTTGAGGCCAAACTGAAAATACAACTAAATATGATTTCTTCCTGGCTAGAAGAGAACAAGCTTGTTTTAAATAAAACAAAAGCGGAAGCAATTTGGCTGTCATTCAGGGGTAATACAATCCCTTTTAGCCCTAGAATGAAATCAGTCCCAACCACAATTAAGGATAAAGTACTTGGGGTCATCTGGGATAATAATTTGTCCTTTAACTCCTATATATCCCAAACCATTACATCCATTCCTTGGATTCTAGGGCTTTAAGAACCTTGGTGCATGCCCTTGTGATAACACAATTGAATTATTGTAATCTTTGCTTAGTGGTGCCTCTCAAGAAGAATTGAGGCTTCAAGAATTGAAGTTCCTGTATGGTGCCCAAAGAAGAGACCTTGGGGTATGTTTACTAAACCCTCTTAACGTGCGTGCTGTGTTAGTCTGCAGGATGCCATAAAAGGAGTGGGCGTTCCGGTCAAAAGTAGCAAAACGGGATTAACACGCGCTCTTGTGTGCCGCACACATTAGTGCACGAGAAACGCGCGCGAGAAGCATAAGCAGGCACGCTGATGTGCAAACAGAGGAACAGGGCTGCAGTATAATGGTGAAGACACTGACAGATGGTGTAGGGGTCATGGGTTCAATCCCCCACTGTGTCCAATGAATAAGGCTGGCTGAGGCACTACCATTTATGTGTGATATTGCATTATGAGGCATTTTAATTTTATTTTAATTACTGCTGCTAGCAAACACACTCTCAAAGTGCTGTAACATAAGGTGCTGCATAAGGCACCCATAAGGTACCCCAGAGGGCACATTTTAAAGTGCACTGTCCGCCAAAGCACCCTACAATGTTGCTTAAAGGGTGGCCTATAGGGTGCCATATAGGGTGACCTATGAGGCACGGCAAGGTCATAGCACTGTTTTTGATGGCAGCACTGTGCATTTAAACGCATGAAAATCTTAAGTAGGTGCACTGACATGCAAGGAGGAGCAGCAGTGTAGCACAATGGTTAAGGCACTGACTGATGATACAGGGGTCATGAGTTTGATCCCCAGTGTGCCTAATACTTAAGGCTGGCTGAGGCATCAGCATTGACATGTAAGTATTGTTTCCTGTGGCACTTTATTTGTATTTTATTAATTGCTGCCAGCAAACACACCCTCATGTGCCGTAACCTAAGGTGCCGCATAAGGCACCCTATAAGGCACTCCATAGGGCACATTATAAAGTGCACTGTCCGCCACGGCACCCTCTAATGTCCCCTATAGGGCACCCTATAAGTCACTCCATAGGATACTGTATAGTGCACCTTATATGGACGGTAACCATAAGGTGCCCTATAGGGTACCCTATAAAGCGCCCTCTGAGGCAGCTTATGGGTACAGTACGCTGAGGGTGTTTTTGCTGGCAGCACTAATGTACATTAAAAATAGACAATACTTTGGACAGCCCTATCAAATAGCCCCACTGTGGGCTTGAACCCATGACCTCTGGCTCCACTGGCAGTGAAGTAACCAGTGGGCTACAGCTCTATAGCTGCTAGCAAGCTCCTGGCTGGCTGCAGAAGGACTGCAAATCACCACACAAACAGTCTGCTGTGGTCACCAGGATAGGGTTAGCCCACCCGTAACCATGATGCACTGCACATGCAAATCAGCCATCTACAGATGAACACAAGATGGGGTATGCACCCCCACAGCACCTCGGCCTGATAGGGGGAACTGACCATGTGTGTTACTGGCACAGAGTAGCTACAGACCGTCACATTGTGCGGGTACTGTGCTCACCCTGAGAGTGTGGTGGGGCGCCCAGCACCAGGTCCACTGCACCTTACATAGCAGAAATAGGCCATGCTGTAGGTCCTCAGCAGTCCTAGTGTGTGAGATAGGTAGTTCCTGCAAACACCCTTTGGATACATCTGTATTTCTCAGTCAGGTTTGACCCTTATGGACCCATAGGCAGATTATGTACTACCACCCAACCCACCCCACCCTCTGGGGCTGAGGGTGGGAAAACAATGTCTCCCACCAACAGATCCACATTTTACGTAACTGCAATGGCAGCAGTAGAGAGGACCACCAACCGCAGTTCTGCTGGGGAACAGACACCCTACAGGGCAGTCAATGCAGCTCTGTACATATCAATAAAGCAATAGCAGACAGACATTAGGCCCAGAAATACTCAGCTGCACCCCACCACTTTCTGACATTTTCCTGCAGACACTGCACAGTGTTCCAGCAAGACACATACTAGCTGCAGACAGTCTGATAGCTGGTCCATAGAGCATGTTCCTGGAGGAGATGCATGCACCCAGAACTGGGATGTCAGCATACACACCAAGCAGATAAATCAGTGATTGGGCCCCAAAAGGGAATCCAGAAATATCACATAAAAAAATAGGGCACTATGGGGGAACCTAGCCATGCAGTGGTCACTGCTCAGTCAGGGTGAGAATGAACTCCCAGCAGGACATACTGTGGCCACCCTGTCTGTGCAGGTGGTGGCTGGGCACTACAATGTCCCAGCCATTGCCCTATTCCCTGTGCAGATGCATCCTGGCCAGGCCACCCTGTCCGGGCTATACCCATGGTACTTTGCTCCTCATTATGCACATTGGCAGGCCAATACTGGCAACAGTGCTGGCAGTGTGGGCTGTGGAGGGTGTTTGCAGACACCACACACTGGATAGACAGACACACACTTCCACACCTATGCCAGCATTGTGCTACTATAGAGGTGTTTAGCAGCCCTGGCCACCACACCAGTCCTGGGCACAGTGCAGGCATGGATATGGTACGCAAAACTGTTGGGGGTCACTACCCAGGGTGGTAAATACTGTCAGAGACCAGACCTGAAGCACACCCCACAGACATCAGAAAGGTTGCTATGATGGAGCTCAATCAGCGACCTGTGCTTAACGTAGGAATTGCTATCTGCCAGTAATCATAGCAACCTTTTGATAGCTGTGTACCATATTCCCAGGTGTAGGGTGCCATTGCTAAGGTATGCAAGTGCTAGTATTGGGAGATGCACGCAGGGCCCAATGTCCTGCCTCTCCAGGGGGCATTGGCTAATGGAGCCTGTGGGTGTGGGTGTGTCTGCCCCTGTTGGCTGCTGCTTTACGGCAGAGGTTCCCAACTCCAGTCCTGGTGTGCCAAACACTGTTCGGGTTTTCATGCTGTCCCTCATGAATATGCATGAGATACATCTGCATACCATGGGGGTGGTGCATAGATATGCAGCACAGGCATCTTTATTAGAGGCAGCATGGAACCTGAATGGTGTTTGGCCCTCCAGGACTGTATTTGGGAGACTCTGCTGTAGGTAATGCGCCTGTTTATGGAGTCTGTGCTCTGTAGGGTAAAATGTAGGTGTTTTGGGCATGTTTACGTCATCTGCAATAAAGGTTCTGTCTGTATTAGCACGTTGTAGTAGTGGGTAAAATATGGGGACTGGGTTGGCAGGCACCATAGCTGGGACTTGAACCTGTGACCTTCTGCCTCCAAACACACTGGTTGTGTGCACTGCACCACCGTGTTGCCACAGAGACAGTGCATTCCCTGGTGATACCATGACTGTTTGTCCGGCAGGGCCTGTCTGTTGCAGTACATGGCACCCACCTACACAGGGCTAGGCCATGGTCTGCTCTGGGCAGCTGCCACTGCCCCCCTCCACCACCAGTACCCCTCTGCCACCATGCTGACATGCCCTTCTGCTGGTGGTGCTGGTGGTGTGCAGTCTCAAGCCATCCAGTGTGCAGGTAGGCAGCTGCCTATGGTGCATGTTCTGGGGTAGGGGTGCCTGCATAGGCATCCACGCTTCCCCCCAACACCGCCTGCCAATGTTCTGTGCCCTTGGAAGTACCTGCTGGGTACTATCCCCTGTGACACTGTGATAAACACTCTCGTGCCCATGTTGGGCCCTCATCAGTTGCTTTCTGGCTGCTGTTCAGTTTCAGCATTCCTAAGTGCCACCTAGGAATCTGCCTAGTCCGCACTGTGCCCCAGCTGCACCACAGCATGTGCCGCCTGCAGCCCTCTGTATCCCCTTTCCCAGCATCTGTCCAATTGCCCATTCCGACATGCCCGCCCTGCTGTTGTGGAACATGTGCATGCCATAGGTAACCTGTCCAATGGAGAGGGAAACCCTGATCAGTGCTATTTCACTGTGGGATCATTCACCTTATTTATTTACATTCTCTTATATACCGCGCTATTCTGCATCATTGCGGTTTACATTGAACAAACTGAAATTACATTGAACAGGGCATTATAACTTGGAGTTAACTATTTTACAGGGAACATGGGCTATGGAGGGTTAAGTGGCTTGCCCAAGACCACAAGGAGCACCTTTGGGACTAGAAACCCCAGTCCTTCCGGCCCAAGGCTGCTTTCCTCTAGTGGGATTTGAACCACCGACCTTCCGGCCTGAAGTACCTTGCCCCAACCACTAGGCCACTCCTATGTATGGGGACGGAGCATAGACCCTTCCAAAATTCATGTTTATTTTTGGGGGCTTTCTTGGGAGTGTTTTTTGATGTTTCCCATTACTATCACTATTGCCCAGCTTGATTATGATTTTTTTTTATTTTGTTGGGGTCATTTTCAATGTTTATTTGCACTTTTGTTCCGTGCACATGTATCACACTTATCACTTTTTTGTAGGTTTCCCTGGTTTTGCTGTACATTGCTGACAGAAATGGTTTCTTGTCCCTTTAAATCAGCTCTAACGCGAGATTTTCACTTGCGTTAGTTTTGGCCTCGGATTTCACATCGTTAGTGTGCGGGGAGCCTCTCCCCTCCCACTCTCCACCCATTGACCCCTTCTCTCCGCCCCTGGGGAGCCTTCCTCCGCCCTCCGGGAGCCTTTCCCCGCCTTCAGTGCTCATTTGCGCTGCTGTGCGCATGAGCGCACACTAAGGCACTCTTTTTCCCCCGTAAAGCGTCATGCACAGCGCGCATGTTAAGAAGGTTTAGTAAACATACCCCCTTGTCTTACCCCTTCTGAAGGAGCAATACTGGCTGCCCATATCCAGAAGGAGGAGTCGTCTAATGGTTGGAGCAACAGCCTAGCACCCAGGAGATCTGGGTTTGCTTCCCACTGGCATTTCTTGTGACTTTAGGCTAGTCATTTTACCCTCCATTGCCTCAGAAAGAAAGGCCTTGCAATCTACCTCTGGTCATACCTTGCCAAGAAAACTCAGAGGCTGCTGGGTTGCAAAGAGTCAGCATTGACTTGACAGCACTTAAAAAAAAAACATTTAAAGGTTTTTATTAGCCCATAAGACGTATTATACATTTCTTCCTCAGTACCTCAGTGATTTCTTGATACTTTATGTGCCTGCAAGAACACTGATATCCTCCCAAGGAAATTATCTGTCTCTTCCAACAATAACTAGATTGTGATTAGTTGGGGGTTTTTTTTCCAAAAAGTTCATTTAGCTATCTCAGTCCCCAACTATAAAATGCTCTCCCCCGGGATTTATGATCAGAAAGCTCCTACAGAAAATTCAAAAAGTTTCTCTAAACTTCCTTTTTTTCTCAAGGCTTTTAGTGAGGTTTCTTGGTTTATTTGACATGACCTGAGTTTATAAAGTAATTGATTTCTGAATTTAGAGTCTCCCTAATGTCACAACTTATTTGTAAGTCTTTGGTAAATGTTGTTGTCCTATTTATCCCCTCCCTTTTTGTATTAAATTATGGTATTATATTGTTGGATATGTTCTATTTTGGTTTTGTCTGTGTTTTTATGATTTTATTCTGTTCTTTTATTTCATGTATGGCTCTGTTTTCCTTTTAATCATTTTGCACACTGCCATGCTGTATAATCCAATGGTATTTATTAAATTATTTTAAATAAATAAATAAATACTTATTTATTTGTTGTTTGGGTTTGTGTGTGTGTTTATTATTTATTTGTATCTATAATTTGGCTGGCTTTCTGGACTCTGTTGTTTCTCTTCCCTCTGCCGTAGTAAACTTTGTATCATCCTTTTTCAACTACTGACTTTTTAGTGCCCTCCAACCCTTCCCTCATCCACTCACCCCATGCTTTATATTTCTTATATGGTCTTCGTGGGGCTCGTTGACACTGTTACTCTCAGGTGCACCCCAACCCATTGGGATTTCTCTCCTGTCTCCATATGATATCTCCTCTGGTCTGTAGTCTCTCCTCCCCTTCCTTTCATATGGCTCCATATCATTTTCTCTTCTAAATGTTAACTTTCCCTAATCTTTTCCCCTCATTCCAATTCCAAACCCTTAGCCCTTATCATCTACTCCTTATCCTCTTTAACTCTCCTGCTATTTTGTTTTTTATCCTATCATCTGCTGTTGAACTTCAAAGTTTTCTTCCTCTCATTCAGCCATTTCCGCTCTCACTCAGCACCGCACCCTCTTCATCCCCATGCCTCATCTTCTCTCCCCTGTGCCCTTCTGTTCCTTCTTCTTCTCTTATCTGGGTATATCAAGCCCAATCTTGGCCCCTCCTAGGCATTTCTATCACTCTCTATGCAAATCTATCATCTCTAATCTCATTCATAGTTCTCTCTTTCCTCCCTCCTTTCTCCCTTTCTTGTACATCTTATAGAATGTCCACTCTACATCCAACAAATTTACCTTCATTCAAGATCTCTTAATCTCTAATGCTCTGCATCTTCTTGTTTTCACTGAGACTTGGCTTATCCCTGAAAACTCTGCTTCTGTTGCTACCCTCTGTCATGGAGTCTGGCTATTCTCCCATATATCTCACCTGGCTGGCCATGGCAGTGGTCTTGGGTTTGCTGCTTTATCCTTTCTACCAATTTCAACCCCTTCTTTCACCTCAGTCTCACTCCTTTTCTTCATTTGAAGGACACTCCATCCACCTGTTTACTCCACTATCTCACTGGCTAGCTGTCATTTATTGACCCCCTGACAAGTCCACCTCTTCCTTTCTTACTGACATTGATTCCTGGCTTTCTTTCATTCTGGACCCATCTTCCCTTTCCCCCATTCTTGGGGATTTTAACATTCATGTGGACTCTTAGCCTTAAAACTCCTTGCCTTAACTCCTCATTCAACCTTCAACTGTGTTCTACCGCCCCTGCTCATCAGCATTGCCACTGCCTCAACCTCATGTTTATCTCCATCTGCTCTACTTAAAAATTATCCACCACAGCTCTTCCATTATCTGACTATCATCTGCTAACTTTCATTCTTACTTATCCCCACCACAGTCTCATTCTTTCTCAATACATTTAGGAGTCTTTAGACTATTTACCCCTCTACTCTCTCCACTGCTGTCTCCTCTCCTCTTTCTTCCTCTCTGTCTTCTGTGTCTGTTGATGAGGCAGTCTCTTCCAAAAACACTATAGCTCCTCCCATTTCATGCCCGGTGAGGTATATTGTACCCCAGCCTTGGCTGACCTCTAAAATCCACTACCTACATTCCTGTGCACATTCTACTGAGTGACTTTGGCTCAAATCCTGTACCCATGCTGACTTTCTACATTTCAAATTCATGCTAAACACTTTCCAGTCTGTCATGGTACTTGTCAAGCAAGAGTAGTATGTCCATCTGACAAACTCTTGCATCTGATCCTCACAGTCTCTTTGCAATGTTCAATTCTCTCCTCAAACTGCCTCTGCTCCCAACCTCTCCTTCACTTTCTTCGCAAACTTTGGTTGACTACTTCCACGATAAGAGTCACAAGATCAGTCTTAAGTTCTCCACAGGACCACTTTCATCTCCCCCTTCCCCTCCACACTCTCAAAACCTTTCTTCAATCTCTGTTACTTTTTCTTCCTTTTCTTTTTTTTAAATTATATTTTTATTAAGTTTCAAAATTGTACAAAATCATACAAAACCCACCCATGAAACCCCCTCGCCCTCCCCCGAATAAATGCATTGAATTCATGGTCTTCTTTTTTTAAAATCATAGAGGAAGAAACTACGGATCTTCTTTCCTCCTCCACACTCATTACTTGCTCCTCTGATCCCATTCCCGCGCACCTACAAAGTTCTATTTCTCCCGCTGTCATCTCATCCCTCTATGATATCCTCAACCTATTACTTTCCAGTTCATCTGCTCCTGTGACTTTCAAACATGCTGTAGCTACACCTCAAAAAACTTCACTAGATCCTACCTGTCTTTCCAATTATTGACCCATCTCCCTCCTTCTTTTTGCATCTAAATTATGCAAACATGTGGTTCACCACTGCTGTCTTGATTCTCTTTCCTCTCAAGCCATTCTGCAATCTAATTTCATCCTTTACATTCTACAGTAATAGCACTTGGTAAAGTCCCCAGTGACATGCCCTGACCAAATCCAAGGGCCTTTACTCAATCCTTATCCTTCTTGACCTATCTGCTGCTTTTTGGCACTGTTGATCCCCGCCTTCTCCTCAATATCCTGTTCATGCTTGGATTTAGGAAATCTATTCTGTCTTGTTTCTTGTTTTTTCGTCTCTCCAACTGCACCTTTAATATATGTTCTGGCAGATTTTCCTTTGCTGCAATCCTGCTTTTAGTCTGTGTACCTCATGGTTCTGTCTTGAGACCTCTTTTTTTCTCTCTTTATACTTATTCTGTCTTGGTTATTTTTTTTTCGCCCTCCCGATGGAAGTGGTGGGGGCAAACACAGTGACAGAGTTCAAAGTCGCATAGGACAGACACAGTGGATCCCTTTACAGCAACAGGATAAAATCAAAATAAACTGAACCATCTAATTTCTCAACAAATAGGGGTGTCCTACACGGAGCGGTGGGTTCACCCCTAAACAAAGATGTGGGGAGGGGTGGCCTGCACAGAGTGGCAGGTGCACCTACTCCTGCCATCTTACCGGGCAGACTAGATGGACCATACTGGTCTTTATCTGCCATCATTTACTACGTTACTATGTTATTCCTTTGGTCCCTGATTTCCTCCCATAGGTTTCAATACAATTTTTATCCTGATGATTCTTAAATTTACCTCTCTGCACCTGAAATCTTATCAAGAATCTAGACTCGTATCTCAACCTGCTTGTCTGATGCCGCTGACTGGATGTCAACCTGCTTGTCTGATGCCGCTGACTGGATGTACTACCACCATCTGAAATTGAACATTATTGCCAAGACAGAGTTTCATATCTTTACCC
This sequence comes from Ichthyophis bannanicus, assembly GCA_033557465.1. Lineage (NCBI taxonomy): Eukaryota > Metazoa > Chordata > Amphibia > Gymnophiona > Ichthyophiidae > Ichthyophis > Ichthyophis bannanicus. The sequence goes on along the minus strand of CM066037.1, from coordinate 384,016,071 downwards.
CTACACTCATCTCCCACTTCATTCTTTTTCTTTTTCTGTGGATCACACTACTATTCTCTGTGTCCTCAGCTTGGAACTTTGGAGTCATCTTTGATTCTTCTTTCTTTCTCCGCATTATCTCTTGTTAGTGAGTGGATGCTCAGAATAAATAGACCTCATCTAACCAGGACTGAATTGTTATGGATATGCCCGCTGTGCCTTTGTCCTCAATTTAGTTGCTTATTTGGTTAGCCAATTTATAGTCTGCTTTGAGGGTGATTTCAGGGGATGTCCAGGGCAGAACATGCAGAAAAATACCAGGGATGTCTATGTCTCCAACTGATTTCAAAAGCATAGACATCTCTGGCATGAACATGTACATGGGCAGCCCACATAGACATCCCAATTATAGACACTTGGGTTGGGGATGTCCATCTCAGGCAAGCTCACATGGGGGATGTCCAGTAGCATAACAAAGTGAAAGCACGAGCACTTATTCCCTGTCAGCGTTTGTTAAGATATTGTAAACTATAGAGGGTATTAGTGTAGCTCCTTCTCCACACTTTCCAGACATTTGCCTGATAAAACAAGCACTTTTGAGATGCCTGTTTGTGCCTGGAGCAGGTTTAACCTTAGACGCGATTCAGGATGTCCAGGGCATTTCTGAGATCAGGTAGAGACATCCAGGTTCTTAGGAGTGCCCTAGACATGGCCTAGCACATCAATCTGAAGCTTTGTGCTGCTTCTGATGTTCAGATGAATGCGCTGACTTGATCAATTGATCCTATGTTCTAATTTAAGAGGTTCAAGTAACTAACAGTACCCCCTGATGAAGACTACGCCGAAACACGGCCATGTAGGGGTCAGTGAATAAAGGAATTTTTCCTTTCTTGCTCTTGTGTGTTTTGTGGAGTCTTTGCGAGACAGTACATGTACTTTTTTATCCTATATAAAGGACATGTTACACTTTGCTCTCAAGTGATTCTACATTGCTGGAAAGACCTTCTGTGAGGACTGCAAGGTTGTCCAGAACACATGCAATTGCCTTTTCTATTGCAGCACCAATACTGTGGAATAGTCTGCCAGCAGGAATTCAACTAGAGCAAGATGTCAAAGATGGCTTAAAGCACACTTATTTGAGGAAGCATTTTCCTCACTGTCCAAGTATTCCGTTTTATAGCTGTATTTGTCTGTTTTTAATGTTTTAATGTTCATGTTTAGTCATCTACAGGTTACCTCCCTCTATTTTTGAAGTTAAGATGTTTTTATGTTTGCTTTGATTGCATCTTCTTGCTATATAGGGAAGAAGATGCAATCATGGCAAACTTAAAAACTGACGCCTTTCAATTTGACTAATGGTTGCTCTTCTTGACTAGCTTTTGGGAGTTAGTGCTCTCTTTCTCAGATCAGAACAGAACAAAGAAAAGATGGCATTACCAGAAAATATAAATAAATCATAAAAGGCATTCCAGTGACACTGAAGAGGAAAGCTGTATGTGGGGATGGCAGAAAGAGAAGAGGAAAGGCTGGAATAAATAAATAAAAGGAAAGGAAAATATATTATTTGTACGAAATGGCATTTGGAGAACTACTGCTCCAGTTGTTATTACAATTTACTGGCTATCATTCTCTAAGGAATCAGAAACAACATAATTCCATTACACTTTTCTGTCTGCAGGGCTCTGTGGTATCTGTAGAAGCAATCTGTGTGAATGGGAGCACATTCTTGGCATTCCAGAAGAGGCAGCCTGCCCTGTAAGCTGCCCTGGCACAAGAATGTACTTAGGGGGGTCTCTTACTGTGGGATTTCAACTCTGGCTTTGTGACATCAGTAGCAACAATGTTTCTTGCCATATATGGGCAATGCTACTGTTTCAGCATATACAGAAAGGCACCAATAGCAAAGCTCTTCTGGATAAACCATTAATTTAACAATGGACCAACATGCTGAGCAGAATGTAATGTATAGCCACCCACAGTTTTACCATATATGTTGATGCAATTAATAATAGAGCAGTTATTTTGATATGGAGATGTGATAGTGTTAATTCTTTACTCATTGATGCATCCACAGAAGTTATTTCTATCATTGGAACCCAAATCTCCATCTTCCCAAGGGCTCCTGCAGGGCTGTCCACTGAAAAGGTTCATCCATCCAAATCTTCCAGGCGTGAGGCTCATAGAAAAACAATTCACAGTAATGTGACCCTGCAGAAAGCCTTACAAGGCTGCCAGGCAGTCATTCATGTCTACCCCTCTCCCCCATCCCCCATCCCCCATCCCCACCCCAGCTTCTCTCTTTACTGATCTTTTATAGCATATACAAGCAGCATAAGACCTAAATTACTCTGCACTATTTAAACCTGATACAACTATATTGCTTCTGCACTGACCTGATGAAGACAGTATAATTCTTGAAAGCTAGACACAGAGAGGGCAATATTCATCAGCGTGGATAAAGACATCCATAAGTTAGCCATATATCTTTATGTGTATATTCAGCCAAAATGTGCTCATAAGTCAGACTGCTGACTATGCAGTTCTAATATTTTTACTTTCTGTTTATCGTCAAATTAAACACAAGTGTTACTTGGTACAGAAAGGTGCTATAAAGCAAACTACATTCCCGATAAACAGGAAAGAAAGAACAAGATAAAAAAATACTCTAGTATACTAAAAACTGAGAAAAAATGGTAGGAAATAGAAAAATAAAGAACATTGTAATATGAACAGGAGCACGGGCAGGGGAATTTGCCTTATTCACATATGGGCAGTCACAGGCCATCCTCTCTCTATCTTTCCCACAAAAACAGTAATTTAGTTCCGTGCTGTCAATCATTAATTAAATCAGTAGGTTCTCAACGCAGTCCTTGGGGGCATACACAGCCAGTTATGTTTTGTGGATATCCACAATGAATGAGCATGAGAGAGATCTGCAAGCACTGCCTTCTTTATATGCAGATCTGTCTCATGCACTTTGTAGATATCCTGAAATCCCAACTACCTGGGTATGCCCCAAGGACGAGGTTGAGAACCACTGATTTGGTTAATGGTTAACAGCACTTTCTTAAAATCCAACAAAAAACATAATGGGGATTACTCAAAAAGCACATATTTAATATTGTCAAATTTAAGGAAACGTTTATAAGGAAAAGGTAGTACCAAAATGCATGACCTCCTGACCTCCTTTTTCTGAGGAGCCAGTTTCTCTTCTCAAATCCTAGTAATCCAAACCTTATACCCATAAAACAGAGCTATCCTATTCTTGAAAAGCAGACCTAAGGCATGCTCTCTTATCATGAGTTAAAACAAAAGAAACTTTCTCCATGAGAGAGTTCTTAGGAATCTCAGACAAGAGTAGACTAACAGATGAAGAAATACCACCAGTGGGTTTCTCTTCCCAAACTGTTTTCTTCTTCCAAACAGTGAGAAAAAAAAAGGTTTTACTCATTGGGGGAAGAGGTTTCAGGAATTTTGAGTATTTCCTGCATATCAGTCTCAAATAAAGCCATCAGATTGATAGGCACAGCTCGTGGAAAATTCAGTCCTAAATTTATTTGGATAAGGTTGCTTTTTCTCCATTTCTGATGTAGTTAAATCCCGCCACTATCTGGATAACCTTTGGCCCAGCTCTGGCGCAACTCTAATCTTTCCCATTTTCCCCATTTTATCCACATTTCCTTTGGCTGTGCATTGATTTATAAAATCAAAGGTTATCTGTTCAGAGAGGCAGAAATTTTAAAGCAAAGGATTTATCCATGTAAGTTTGAAAGTTAAAGGCTAACGGGCCCTATTACTAAGTGCTGCTAACCAGTTAATGTGCATTATAGCATGTGACAGCTGGCTGCGGCGAACACCAATGCATGGTCATGCCAGCTACTGACTGCCAAAATGCACATTAACTAGCACTCAAGTGCTATTGTAGAGAGTGGGTAGTTTAGAGGCAGAGCTAATGTACAAAGAAAGCACATTAGCACACAATTGCAGTTATTGTGACAATTAGCATGGGTGCTCCTAACACCTCCTCTATGGGTGTTGTTAGATACTGTTCACCCACATTAATGTGCCACATGTGAAGGAGCTTAGGTGTGCGTCCGCTGCTAGGGACATGCTGGTCACAGCCTCGACAGCTAATTCCGAGGTTTTGCCCTCAACATGCATTTGCAAGTGCTAAACCTTAGCTGGCTTTAGTAAAAAGGCCCCTAAGTCTTTTTTGAATATGTATGCCACATTTATTGTTGTTGTTGTTGTTGTTGTTTGTTGACCTTACATGGGCTCAAACAAAGAAAAGCAAGGACGGCATGAATTAAAAGTCAGAATACGCTAGACTCAGAATACTGTGCTGAAGAAGAAGGCTATTTTCAATTCATCGTTACTTTAACATGCGGGAAAAAGGGGATCAAACAATATTTACAAATCTTAACTAATAATGCTATAATCACATTTGGGTTAGATGATTTCTGTTTAGTGGAAACTAAAGATCACTAGGCAGAGAAAAAAGCCACACTGACCCAGTGTTAAATTGTGAGATTGACATTGTTGTCACACTGAATACTAACTGACTGTGTAAACAGAAATTCCTTTAGTTGAAGAGAAAGATGCATTGACAGAGAGTGAGTACTGGACTAGCAGGTTATTTTTAGTTTATATATAGGTGGTTATTTTAGAAGCCCTATTTGTGATTTAAATATGCATAAGCAGCCATATCTACGTATAAATCTCATCCATGTGTGAATGGCCATTTTAGAAAGGGTCCAGTTTACAAATGGATAACCATACCATAACAAAAATGATGGAAACGTGTGAGGGGTGTGACTTTGGTAAAACAAAAATCTAGATGCGTATTCCCCATTTCATTTAGGAAATGTACATGTAAGGCAAACATTGTCCATGTTCAGATTTACACCAGCTCCCTGGCAGAAATAGGTACTTGAAAAGTGTTCCTTTTGGCTATCCCTTTACAGGAGGGATTACCCCCTTATTACCCCTAATATTTAATCCCCCCTCCAAAATGAAATGAGGTAAAGATCGAGTCCTCTGTAGTTAAACAAGAATATCTGCATGTCTAGGTTTGCAAAATCACTTTCTTAAATTAAGTTCCTGTCAACCAATTAGGTTTGCAAAATGGCATTTCTGTCAGTTTTTCCCAAGTGTGAAATGGCTCCTCCACTGCATGTCGATAGCAATCCTCATACATTCCTGCACTTTCCTTTGTCCATGGCCTGATTTAAACAATCACAACCATTTTGAAGAGCAGAGACACGTTGATTTTATATCAGCCTCACACAAGCACACACTCTCTTCTGAAATTGACACAAATTTACAGATGTTTTCACTTTCACATCCCTCCCACCACATAAAAGGCCTTTCTAAAATGTGCCTTCACATATCCTAATTGCATTTGTCCCCTTTGATTCTTAAGAAGATGTTTCTTTGTATTGTCCTGACATTATAAGTATCATAAATATGCTACAGTGAGTGGAAGAATAGCCTAGTGGCCAGAGCACTGGCTTGATACCCAAGAGACCAGGATTTGATTCCCATCTGACACTCTTTGGGCAAGTCAGTTAACCCTCTATTGCCTCAGAAGAAAAGCCTGGCAATCTACATCCAGTCACACTGCCAAGAAAACCCAGGATCTACTGGGTTGCCAGGACTCCGCATTGACTCAAAGGCACACATTGCATTGTGAATATGTTGCATGAATGTTGGCTATAATGCATTGTTTGTATTTTGCTGATATTGTATCATTTTTCTGTAACATGAATGTTCCAATGTGCAGTTCTATGTGTATATTACTTACACTGTTTCATATAATTGCTATTACTCAGATATAATTCACCTACAGTATCTTAAAGTTGACCACATTGTTCTAATTATGCATTTGGTCATTTTACCGTGGTTATGCTGTTTCCACAATGTAATTTGTTTATGTCAAGTTATACTTGTTGTGCACTGCTTTGGGTGAATATCTTCATTAAAGTGGTTACTATATCTTAAGAAATCAATAAAATAAGTAACTAATGTACCTGGGTTGGGAAAGTGGCATCTGTCTGTTGGTCATAAGCGCATCTGCCATGAGACAGCTTGCCTTCCCCATGCAAAGTAGCAGTGATCAAATTCCAGGCTCCAATTCAAATATAGTTGCTCACGATGGCTGATCTCCAGCCTCCTTGTCTCTCCGAACTAGTAGAGAAATTGGTCTACTTTCATCTTCATGACTTCATTTAGAAGGCTCGTATCCTCCACATTTACCAATCCACCTCCAGGAAAGGACACGGGATGCACAGGAAAGGATGGAAATGCTCAAAGAAATCAAGGAAGCTAGCAAAAGTTACAGTGCAGTAATAATAATGGGTGATTTCAATTACCCCGGCATCGACTGGGTCAGTGTCACAACAGGACATGCTAGGGAGATAAAGTTCCTAGATGAAATAAATGACTGCTTCTTGGAGCAGCTGGTTCATGAACCAACCAGAGGGGAAGCAATATTAGACCTAGTCCTTAGTGGAACACCAGATGTAGTGCAAGAGATAAGGGTGTTGGGGCCACTTGGCAATAGTGATCATAGCATGATCGCCTTTGATTTAATTAGTGGAGGAGGGATAGTAAGGAAATCCACAGTACTACCCTTTAACTTTCGAAAGGGAGACTATGATAGAATGAGGAAAACAGTTAAGAAAAAACTAAAAGGAGCAGTTGCAAAGGTTAAAGACGTACATCAAGCTTGGGTGTTGTTGAAAAATACTATCTTGGAAGCCCAGACCAGCTGTATTCCACGCTTTAAGAAAAGTGGAAGGAAGTCCAAAAAATTGCCAGCATGGTTTAAAGCTGAGGTCAGAGAGGCTGTTGTTGCCAAAAAAGCATCTTTCAAGAAATGTAAAAAAGAGCCAAATGATGAAACCTGGAAACAGCACAAGCACTGGCAAGTCAAATGCAAGGCATTGATAAGGCAGGCAAAGAGAGAATTTGAGAAGAAGCTTGCTGCGGAAGCAAAAACGCGAAATAAAGACCTTTTCAAGTACATTCGTAGCAAAAAACCCGTGAGAGAGTCAGTTGGTCCATTAGATGATAAAGGGGTTAAAGGAGCACTAAGAGGCGACAAGGCGATAGCGGAGAGACTGAATGAATTCTTTGCTTCGGTCTTTACTGAGGAAGATGTAGGGATGTTACCCACGACTGAAGTGGTATTTAAAGGTGTGGAAGAATTGAAGGAAATATCGATACATCGGGAAGATGTCCTACAACTATTAGATAAACTGAAGAGTAGCAAATCACCTGGGCCGGATGGTATACATCCAAGGGTGTTGAAAGAACTGAAATTTGAGATTGCAGACCTGCTATCAGTAATCTGTGAACTATCATTAAAATCATCTCTAATACCTGAGGATTGGAGGATCGCCAATGTAACACCAATTTTTAAAAAGGGTTCGAGGGGTGATCCGGGAAACTACAGACCGGTGAGCCTGACATCAGTACCGGGAAAAATGGTAGAAACCATCATAAAGAATAAAATTACTCAGCATATAGATAGTCATGACCTAATGGGAGACAGCCAACATGGCTTTAGACAAGGAAGATCTTGTCTTACTAATCTGTTATGTTTTTTTGAAGGAGTGAATAAACAGGTGGACAAAGGTGAGTCGGTTGATATTGTGTATCTGGACTTTCAGAAAGCCTTTGACAAGGTCCCTCATGAGAGACTTTTGGCAAAACTAAAGAGTCATGGGATAGGAGGCAGTGTACTACTGTGGATCAGGAACTGGTTAAAAGATAGAAAGCAGAGGGTAGGACTAAATGGCCAATTTTCCCAATGGAGAAAGGTGAATAGTGGTGTACCCCAGGGATCTGTGCTGGGTCCGCTGCTTTTTGACATATTCATAAATGACCTGGAAAGTGGAATAACGAGTGAGGTTATCAAATTTGCTGATGACACAAAACTATTTAAAGTTGTTAAAACCCAGGAGGATTGTGGAAAATTGCAAGAGGATCTTGATAAATTGGAAGACTGGGCATCAAAATGGCAGATGAAATTTAATGTGGAGAAGTGCAAGGTTATGCACCTAGGGAAGAACAACCCAAACTATGGTTACACGATGCAAGATTCCACATTAGGAACCACCACCCAAGAAAAAGATTTAGGCGTCCTTGTGGATACCATGTTAAAACCCTCGGCCCAGTGTGCAGCGGCGGCCAAGAGAGCAAATAGAATGCTAGGTATGATAAGGAAAGGAATGGAAAATAAAACAAAAGATATTATAATGCCTCTATATCGTTCCATGGTGAGACCGCACCTTGAATATTGTGTGCAATTCTGGTCGCCATATCTTAAAAAGGATATAGCAATTTTAGAAAAGGTTCAGAGAAGAGCCACCAAAATGGTAAAGGGGATGGAAGGCTACTCCTATGAAGAAAGGCTAAAAAGGTTGGGGCTCTTTAACCTGGAAAAGAGACGGCTGAGGGGAGATATGATAGAAGTCTATAAATTAATGAACGGAGTGGAACGGGTAAACGTAGATCGATTGTTTACCTTATCAGAATATAGAAAGACTAGGGGACATGCAATGAAGCTACAGGGTAAACTATTTAAGACTAATAAAAGAAAATATTTTTTCACTCAACGTGTAATCAAACTCTGGAATTTGTTACCGGAGGATGTAGTAAAGGCTGTTAGTGTAGCTGGGTTTAAAAAAGGTTTGGACAAGTTCCTGGAGGAAAGGTCCATAAACCATTATTAAGAAGGGACCCAGGATATCAATGCTTGAACCAATACAAGCATTGTGGAACCTGTGTCCCTTGGGGAAACTGCTAGGTACGTATGACCTAGATTGGCCACTGTTGGAAACAGAATACTGGGCTTGATGGACCTTGGTCTGACCCAGTATGGCATATCTTATGTTCTTATGTTCTTAACCATATTCAACAGCATCTACCTGCATACAGATTGAAGTGGTGACTCCCTCGTTGTCCAACTGGATCTGTCGGCCACATTGAATCTGTTAACCATCTCTTCTTCCTTCAAAGCCTAGGATCTATAAGTATCAAGGACACAGTCTTTAAATAGTTTAAATCATTCTTGATTGACCAATCCCAATTCATCTCATTGACCTATCAATCTTCCACCGCTAGCGGGCTCACTTTAGAGTGCCACAAGGTTTGGTGTTCTTTCCAGTCTTCATTTTTAATAGCTAATTCTTTTTCTGGTGTTGTATTGCAAAACGGAAATTTTTTGTGATATTAGGTAAAGCTCTGCTTTTAGAGTTCATTGTTTCCTTTTACTAGCCTTCCATTCATAGCAAGCACTAAAGGTCAATGCAGTAAACCGGTGCTAGACACATGCTGAAGATGACTTTAATGCGATCCGACAATGCATATTTTTAATAACAGATGCAGCAAAGATAGGGCATGCAAATGACCCCCACATTAACCGTGTGCATGCAAATGAGCCATCAGAGCATTAAACTGGGAGAGTAAGCCAAACACATGTGCACAAAAAGTTGTGCTAGTTTGACTGGTTCTCTGGGCACCGCTTAGCTAATTTGCATAGCAACCCCGACAGTATTTTGATGGCATAGGAGGACAATTGCGACATCTGGAAAAGTTCCCCGATGGCATCAAAATACTGTCAGGGGCAGTGCCCCACAATAAAATGATTGCTGGTGGTGCAGCAGCCCCAATCCCACCCCTGACTGCCATATAAGGCATAATCTACTTTATATGGCAGTCTAACCTCACCCAGTGCATCCCAGGACACACTGCACAGGGCCAGACACTACCATTTTGCAAGATGGCCAACGCAGAGTTAGAGCGCATAGGCAGTGCTCCCACTTAAGGTGAATTTGGGGGCCACCAGACTACCAGGTAGGGGCCTCTAGACCACCAGGTTTTTGTTTATTTAAGGGAGCGAAGAGGCCAATAGATCACCAGGATTTTTTTTTTATTTAATGGGGTGGAGGGGAAGGGGCCACTAAATCACCTGGCTCTCTTTTTACTTAATGGGGGGGGGGGGGTGAAGGGGAAACTAGCTTCTTTTTTTATTTAATGGGGAGTGAGAGGGGATGACCACTAGACCACCAGGGATCATTTTATTGTGTGGCATGGCCCCCAACAGCATTTTGATGGCATCGGGCCTTTTCCCAATGCCTGATCATCTGAGGAGGAAATGATCTAGGCATCAGGGAAAGCACCCGGTGCCATCAAAATACTGTTGGGGGTACGCTTTAGAGGTTTACTTCTACTCAGACCCTGACATAAAAATTTTGGCACTGTGTCTGGTTGTGAAATCCTCTACGCCTGTCTCTGCATCAGGCGTAGTTATGATTTGCATACCAGCTTGGCTGATTATAAAAGATTTAAATAATTCAAGTTCATTTAAATATACGTTGCATTAGCTGGGCGCTAGTTTTTCTGCCGGCGTTTGTGTCTGTTTCCTGCATTTGCAGGATCATTAAAAATGCTTAAACATGGCATTAGGGGCCCGCGCTAGCTTTCTGCATTGCCCTGTTTGAACTCTCTGACCTCATCAGGTGTTACATCCCTCCCTATCCACCTCATGTGAGAATTCTTTCTATATAGGGCAACTCCCGAATTAGCTTGTTGACAAACAATTTGTCATTCTTCAAGGAGCTTTGATTAGGTAATTTTATAAAGGGAACACATTAATCTGTATTCTTCAGTCACATCATATCAACATTTACTAATGTAAAATAAGAACTGCCTTGTAAGGAAGTGGGGCTACACACAAGGACATAGAACAGCACTGTTAAAACACACATAACAGCTTTCTTGGAAGATTCTCTGGATGTCATCTCAAAACGTAACACTTTGGTAGTTCAGTTTGTTTCTGAATCTGCCAAATTGCGGGTTTTGAGAGCGTATTTTAAACATCGGCGTGTTCCCTTTTGTGGTCAGGCCATCCAAATCTTCCCAGATGTCTGTTGTTATACGCAGATTCGGCGTAAACAGTTTTTGCTATTAAAATCACAGGTAGTGGCTCTTGGGGCAACCTTCTTTCTTAAATTTCCCTGTCGTTGCGTGATTACCCTTGGGGGACAAACTTTTGTGTACAATGATGTTAATGCCTTGAAAAAACTTTTGGATTCAAAAGCGGAGGGAGGTTCGTTAGTGGAGGAATGATTTTGTTTTTTCAGCTCCCCCTTGTGGGGTTTTGTAACCTCTTATTTCCTATATTAGATTGATTCTTTTTGTTGTTTGAGGCGATTTCTCCCCTTGATGTGTTTCCTTTAATTGTGGGAAAATTTTCTTTATTGTATTTTGATATTTTCTTCTTTCATGTTTTTGTTTGTAATTTCTTGATGCATTGGAAAATCCTTAAATAAAAATTAAAAAAAAAAAACCACACATAAAAGAGGTTAACTTATTTTTCTCTTAAAGGACAGCTGAGGAAAAGTTAGGGACTTTGGTAGGTCTCCATCATTTACTTCAGCAGGTACCAAAGTTCCACCAGCTGATCGATGGCTGGGAAAAATCATATTACCAAAGCTCTTGCCCTCATTATAGCTTATGCTTCTGTATAGGCAGAGAGCCCAATGCCAGTTGAAGGACTGGTTCCATATGAAAGATGCCTGCAAGCAGAAGCCCTCATGAAACAAGTGGAGAAGCTCAGAGAAGAGGTAGTGAGGCTGAGAAGCATTTGAGACAGCATGAAGTACATTGAAGAGATGCTTCTTGAAACATCCAAGCTCTCCAACAGAGGTGAAGATGGCTGGCTACAGAATGAAGAGAGTTTGACATGAGTTACCAGAGAATGCAGAATCAAAATTCCAACTCTTCTAACCCTTGCATTGAAGTACAAGTATGCAGCCCTGGAAGTGGAGGACAGTATCTGAATTCAAGAAAGCATAGGACAAACACAGAAGATCTCTAAAGGGAAAAAGGGGACTGTTGTAGTTGATTTGGAAGAGCAGACTAGATAGGCCATGTGGTCTTTTTCTGCCATCATGTTTCTATGTTCTCCCAATCTATGACACTCTCCAGTCCTTAATAACACACGTCACCTCTTTACAGATGACATCCAAGTATGCATCCGCACAGGAACAGACCCTGCAAAAGCCATCTCCAATCAAAATAATTGTCTCTTAGCAGTAGCTCAGTGGCTTCAACAAATATAAACTTAAGCTTAACCCACCCAAAATCCTAACTTCTTTGGATAAACTGACATAAGTATCTCACAAAGGATATAAAAAGACTTGAAATTATTCAGAGGAAAATGACCAAAATGATTTGAAGCCTGCGTCAGAAGACATATGAGAAGAAGTACAGCCAATAGAAGGAACAAACAAAGTAAAGTGATAAGTGAACACAGCTAACTAAAAGCATAAATATAAATATAAATAAATAAAAAGTTGCATAATAACAATCAAACATACTAAAATAATAAATAGTAAAACGATAGTATGATAAAACTCTAAGTTATACATATAAGCAAATAAATATAAAGAGTAAAACCAAAACAATATAAAAAATATATATCACAAATATAATGATTGTTAGCATTAAAAAGAAATAACCGCATGTGTGACAATTAAAAATCAAACACATGTATAAAATTTGAAAATAAAATAAAACATATGCTACAAAGGATGTGACTAAACCATAAAGGATAAAATGAAAAACAAAATCATACCTGTATATCATGTACTTCTATTATTATAAATGCTCTTCCTTAAACTCATAGAGGAGGCTAAAACTTTAAAAACATAATAAACAGTATTGTTAACACAAAAAGGGAAAGAATCAAACAAGAGAAAGAAAAGGGGGATGAGGACGACAAATAATGAATCAATAAAAACTGTCAATGTCGATGTACACCTCTTGAAAACTACTAAGCCAAGAGGAAAAAACAAAAAAAGGAATAGGGTAGTCTATGCAAAGAAAAACAACAACAAACTAAAAGTTACCTGTGTAAGATAGGACCCCATAAAATCAGAGTCTGCTTATAGCACCATAGTACTATTCCTATAAGGGGAATATTAAAATGATTATGTAACTTCCAAAATAATTTATAAAAATCATTCTAAACCAAAACAAAAGGGCTAACCCATTGTAACTTAAAAAATGTGTTAGTTCAAAACGTAAAACTTACAATAACTCGGTAAGTTCAGCCTTCTTGCCTTCAATTGGATTTTAATAAAAAAAGAAGGGGAAACTTCCACTGTGCATAAAATGTGTAAAGGCAATATAATGCTCCGTCAAGCATTGCGTAAACTTTGAAATGTGTAAATCAAACCTGCCTCCAATTGGCTAAACGTGAAAAATAATAATTATATATATAAAATATATAAAAAAGATACGTGAGGCTCCACGGGGCATACTTATAATGGCTAATATTAATACTGCCTATGCACCTCTGATCGGCATACAAGATTAAGAATAACTACAAGTGTATCAAAATGTGGCATACCGCTGTATTAGGAAGAGCCCCGCCGAACAAAGGCACTCAAAATCAAAAATTAAAACGGTGAATCTAGTAACATAATCTCTATCAACCGATAGGACAAAAATGAATATTGAAACTAAGCCATAAAAATGTAAGAGAAAACAAGAAAGTTAAAAGACTATGTAGCAAGATGTGTTACATAAAGACGGAGTAACCACATTAGATCAGTTAGGGTGGCATAAAGACATAAGGGTATGTTTACTAAAAGCCCGGTAAAGTGCGGGCCACGGTAGAGTGCGGGTGCCATATAAGGAGTGGGCGTTTCGCGTTGAAGAAGGAAATCCCTGATTTGCATATGCGCTAAGGTGCGCGGTGCCCATATGCGCCCCGCACCTTAGCGCATGAGGTGGCTGCGCGGGAGGAATAAGTGGCGTGCTGATATGCAAACAGGAGAGCAAAGCTACAGCACAATGGTTAAGACACTGACCAATGGTGCAGAAAGCAGGGGTTTGATCCCGCAGAATGCAGACAGCTGGCTGAGGTTGCTATTTTAGGAGGCATATAAATAATGGGCGTCATAAAGTGGTGCGCTAATGTTTTTGAGGCAATGTACTACTGGGTGGCATAAGTGGCGCATGGATGTTAAAACAGATGAGCAGAGCCACAGCACAATGGTCAGAACATTGACTAATAGTACAGGGATCAGGGATTCAATCCCCCACAGTGCCCAATGAACGAGGCTGGCTGAGGCATTGTGTATCATGGGCATGAGTGCTTTAGGGGGCATGTTATTTTTATGTAATTATCATTACTAGCAAACGCACCCTCAAAGCATGTTAACATGAGGTGCCCCATAAGGCACATTTCAAAGTGCACTGTCCGCCAAGGCACCCTAGAATGGAGCTTATAGGGCGCTTTAGAGGGTGCCGTATGAGGTCCCGCAAGGTCAGAGCACTGTTTATGATGGCAGCACTGTGCAGTTTAAGGAATGAAAAGCATTAGTAGGTGCACTGACATGCAAGGAGGAGCAGCAGTGGAGCACAATGGTTAAGGCACTGACTGCTGATACAGGGGTCATTAGTTTGCTTCCCAGGGTGCCTAATACATAAGGCTGGCTGTGGCATCAGCTTTGCAATGTACATATTTTTTCCTGCAGCACAGTATGTTTATTTGATTAATTGCTGCCAGCAAACACGCCCTCACGTGCCGTAAGTGAAGGTGCCGTATAAGGCACCCTATAAGGCACTCCATAGGGCACATGATAGAGTGCACTGTCCGCCACGGCACCCTAATATGTCCCCTATAGGGCACCCTATAAGTTGTGTCACAGGATAATGTATAGTGCACCTTATATGGACGGGAACCATAAGGTGCTCTATAGGATGCCCTATGGAGCGCCCTCAGAGGCACCCTATGGGTATAGTACGCTGAGGGTGTTTTTGCTGGCATCAAAATATGTACATTAACGAAAAATAATGCTGTGGAAAACCCTAGCAAATAACCCCACTGTGGGTTTGAATCCATGATCTCTGACTGCACAGGCAGTGAAGTAACCATTGCGCTACAGCTGATAGCAAGCCCCTGGCTGGCTGCAAACAGCCTGCACGTCACCGCACAGACAGTCTACTGTGCTCACCAGGATAGGGTTAGCCCACCAGTACCCATGATGCACTGCACATGCAAATCAGCTGTCCACAGATGAACACAAAATGGGGAATGCACCCCCACAGCACCTCGGCCTGGTAGGGGGAAGTGACATGGTGCACCCCCACAGCACCTCGCCCTGGTAGGGGGTACTGACTGGGTGTTTTACTGGCACAGAGTACCTACACACCGTCACATTGTGTGTTTACTGAGCTCACTCTGAGTGTGCGATGGGGCGCCTAGGACCAGGTCCACAACACCTTCCATGGCTGAGGGAGGTCCAAAGCAGTGTTAATGTGTAAGATGGGTAGTGTCTGTACAAACACTGTCTCAGTCAGGTGTAGCCCCCATAGACCCCCAGGCCAAGGGTGGCAAACATGGTCTCCCATCAATAGAGCCACCTTATAACTCCCTGCAAAGGTGGCAGTAGAGGGGAACATAGACCCCAGTCCTGCAGAGGAACAAACACCCCACAGGGAAGTCAATGCAGCTCACATCCATAACACAATAGCACACAGACATTAGACCAGGATATGGTAAGCTGCACCCCACCACTATCTGATATTCTCCTGCAGCACGCCATCAGCCACTGCACCCTGCAAGCTGCTCCATCAGGACACATACCAGCTACAAACAGTCTGCTAGTTAGTCCATAGTGCATGTTCCCAGTGAAGATGCATGCACCCAGAACTGGGATGGCAGCGTACACAGATATATCAGTGACTGGGCCCCAAAAGGAAACCCATATCTATCACATGAAAAAAATACTATATAGCACTTTGGGGGTGCCTAGCCATACTGTGGTCACTGCAAGGTCAGGGTGAGAGTGATCTCTCAGCAGGACATACTGAGGTCACCCTGTCTGTGTAGGTGGTGGCCGGGCACCACAATGTCCCAGTCAGTGCCCTATGCCCTGTGCAGATGCATCCTGGCAAGGCCACCCTGTCCGGCCTACACCCATGGTACCTTGCTCCTCATTATGCACATTGGCAGCCCAATACTGGCAACAGTGCTGGCAGTGTGGGCTGTGGAAGGTGTTTGCAGCCACCACACACTGGATAGACAGACAGCCACCCCCACACCTATGCCAGCATTGTGCTACTATAGAGGGGTTCAGCAGCCATACCCACCACACCAGTCCTGGACACAGTACATGCATGGTTATGGTACTCATTACTGTTAGGGGTCACATTCCAGGGTGGTAAACACTGTCAGAGACCAGACCTGCAACACACACCGCAGACATCTGAATGATTGTTATGGTGGAGCTCCATGAACAAACTGTGCTTTACGTAGGACTGGAGATCTGCCAGTTATCATAGCAAACGTTTGATAGCTGTGTACCGTATACCCAGGTGTAGGGTGGCATTGCAGAGGTATGCAACTGCTAGTATTGGGAGATACAGGCAGGGCCCAATGTCCTGCCTCTCCAGGAGGCATTGGCCAATGGGGCCTGTGGGTGTGTGTGTGGGTATGTCTGGCCCTGTTGGCTGCTGCTCTACGGCAGGGTTTCCCAACTCCAGTCCTGGTGTTCCAAACACTGTTTGGGTTTTCATGCTGTCCCTATGCAGCACAGGCATCATTATTAGAGGCCGCATGGAACCTGAATGGTGTGGGGCCCCCCAGGACTGCATTTGGGAGACTCTGCTCTAGGTAATGCGCCTGTTTATGGTGTCTGTGATTGGTGTGTTAAAATATAGGTGTATGACCAATGCATATGTTCTTAGCTATACAGTTTTGTCCTTACTATCACGCTTTAGTTGTGGGAAAAATATGTAGACTGGATTGGCAGTAGCCCCAGCTGGGATTTGAGCCTGTGACCTTCTGTTCCTATACACACTGTCTGTGTGCACTGCACCACCCTGTTGCCACAGATATGCTGTGCTCCCTGGGGAGTCCATGACTGTACATCCAACAGAGCCTGTCGTGGTGGACGGTGCCAGCCTGCACAGGCCTAGGCCACTGTCTGCTGTGGTTTGCAGCCGCCGCCCCCTCCACCACCTGTACCCTTGTGCCAACATGCAGACATGTCCCTATCTGGGAGAAACATATGACCTGAGTGAGTTGTAGCACTCCAGGACTGAGTTTGGGGGACTCAGCTGTAGGTAATGCCCATTGTTATGGTTTGTGTGCGGTGTAGGGTAAAATATAAGTGTTGGGACCATGCTTATGTTCTCTGCAATAAAAGTATGTCTGTACTCTCACTGTTTAGTGGTGGGTAAAACTATGGGAACAGGGTTGGCAGGAGCCCCAGCTGGGATTTGAACCTGTGCCTCTCTGGTCCTACAGGTACTGGCTGTGTCTGCTACACCACACTGTGGCCACAGAGACAGTGCAGTCTCTGGAGATAGGAAACCTGGCCGCAAGAGTCAGACACCCGGCTCTGCACAATTTTACTGTGGGCTCGTTTATCTTGTATGGGGACAAGGGTGCACAAAAAACTCAAATATGCCCTTCAAAAAAGGGGAGAAAGATATAACAACAAGCTGCGCAACAGTGATATCAATGGGCAACCTGAAATACACTCCCCGGAAAGCTCCATTACATTGCAGTGCTTTTGAAAGAGTCTACGGAGTGTAGACCCTTCCAAAAATCATTTCTATTTTTTGGGGCTTTCCTGGGAGTGTTTGTTGTTGTTGCCCATTAATAGCACTGTTGCCCAGCTGGATTATGATTTATTTGGAATTTGTTGTGGTCATATTCAATTTATATTTGCGATTTACTTCTGTGCACATGTATCACACTGCTCACGTGTTTTAGGTTTCCCCGCTTTTGCTGTACATTGCTGACGGAAATGGTTTCTCTTCCCTTTAAATGCGCTCTACTCGCGGTAGTTTTTACATGTAAATTCGGCCCCGCTCCTGTGCGGGGAGCCTCTCCCCTCCCACTCTCCACCCATTGACCCCATCTCACCGCCCCTCGGGGGCCTTCCTCCGCCCTCCGTTAGCCTTTCCCCGCCTCTATCGCACATCAGCGCACCGCAAACGTGCGTGTTTTCGTCGCACGTGTGCGGGGCCTGTTAATGTGATGCGAACGCGTGCGGGGCACTTAAGAGCACTTAAATGCATCATTTTAGAGCGCTCAAGTGCGCCCCGCACAAGTGCACAGTTTAGTAAACATACCCCATAGACAGCCGCCGTGAAACCATCCTATGTATGTAAGGTAGCAACACACTAATTTGACCTACTTAATCAAATAAACAAGACCGTGACAGCTAACCAGTAGCTGCATTCCAACAAAACGGATGATAGCAAAGCCGATAATGAAATTCACAAAACAAATTACTCACATTACAAAACCACTGAACTGCGTAAAAACTGTGCTGCCGCGCACTGGCTGAAAAGTCAAAGAAACGCCGACGTCTGCGCATTAGGCTGTATTTAAAGGAAGGGGGAGGGGGATGACATCACATAAGATGCAAATGCAAACACTATCTTAACACACCTATTATATGTATGCCAATATAAATATGTAGATTGTATTCAATAGATGCACTAAGTAAATATTAAAAACATAAGATCGATTTACAACAAAGGGAACCCGCAAAAACCATTTGACCACACTGATCCAAAAAAATGTGAGGGGAAAAGAACACATATAATGGCGTGACTAGATTATATGTCAGAAAATCCAAAAGGATGATGCATTAGGTCATAATATAAAACCCCCTAAAAAAGGGGGGGGGGGGAGAAACCACCATATGCCATCATCAAAAAATACTCAAAAGAATTTTATATATATTAGAAAATTGTTGATTAAAAACGAAGAAAGTGGAGCCAAAGGAAGACATAAAAAAGGAAATAATCTTTCTGAAACATACATTATCCTGTTGTCACAAATATTCAACATATGTGGAAAGACTAAAGGAACACTGAAAGATCCCTATCCATATTCAAACCATCTGGATATAAGCTATTTAAATTATAAATATAGCGCTGTTCAAGGCATAAAAGAGTGTTATTAATATTGCCGCCTCGCCAGTTTAATTTGACTTTTTTTATAACAAAATATTTTAAATCAGATAATTTATGCCCTGCTGCTTGCCAATGGGAGACGTGAAGACCTAAATATGTATAACCTAGAGGAGAGGCAGGACAGGGAAAATATGATACAGACCTTTAAATACTTCAAGGATATTAATGAACGAACAAACATTTTTCAAAGAAAGGGAAGCTGTAAAGCTAGAGAGCATGAAATGAAACTGCAAGGAGGTAAACTTAAAAGCAATGTCATGAAATACTTTTTAACTGTAAGGGTGATGGATGCTTGGAATGCCCTCCCGATGGAGGTAGTGAGGACAAATACAATGACAGAATTCAAAATGGCATGGGACAGACACACTGGATCGCTTTATAGCAAGATTAAGGGGTATGTTTACTAAACTGCGTTAGTGCAATTCGCGTTAGGAGCCATGGTAGTGACAGAAACCCCAAATAAGGACATGGGCGGTACATCGTCACCACTAACGCACGTTCAAAAAATCAACGAGCGTTACCGGGTGCCGTGGCGCGTTACTGCGCGTTAATCATAAGAAGATGTACAGACACAAAGCACTGAAACAGAGCTGTAGCACAAAGGTTACGGTACTGACCGCTATTACAAACAGCATGGGTTCGAGTCCCCAGTGTGCCTAACGCAGAAGGCTGTCCCAGGCATCACCCTGTACATTACAGAGGGAATGAGGAGGCATGTTTTTCGTTACATTGAGTATTGGTGTCAGAAACACACCCTCGGAGTGTGCCTAGCCACGTACATTGCTGCGTGCGTTGGTACGGGCGTAGCCCCGTGCGTGGCTGCACGCGTACAATCGTGCATGGGTATGTGTGGTTTTACGTGCGTGGGTACGTGTGTTTTTACCAGTGTGGGCATCTTATATTACAGACTCTGTAGGGTGTCTTGCACCTATGCATTATGCTAGCAGATGTACGTGTGATGGCCTATGGTTTATCAGAGCCTGTGAGCAGGTGCTGGAGTTTCACAGGGTTGGATTGTGCCAGTCACACCCATGATGCACTGCACATGCAAATCAGCTGTCCACAGATACACACCATGGGGAATGCACCCCCACAGCACCTCGGCCTGGTAGGGGGAACTGACCATGTGCACCCCCACAGCACCTCGGCCTGATAGGGGGTACTGACCGTGTGTTGTACTGGCACAGAGTAACTACACACCGTCACATTGTGCGGGTACTGTGCTCACCCTGAGGGTGCAGTGAGGCGCCCAGCACTAGGTCCACAGCACTGTCCATGGCGCAGGTCCAAAACAGTGTTACTGTGTGAGATAGGTAGTTTCTGCAGGACCACCTTGGACATCTCTGTTCTGTTTCAGTCAGGTGTAGCCCCCATGCACCACCACCCTCCCCCAGGGCAGCAAACAGGGTCTCCCATCAAAAGATCCACAGTCTACCTCCATGCAAAGGTGGCAGTAGAGGGAAACATTAACCTTAGGCCTGCTGAGGAACAGACACCCCACAGGGCAGTCAATGCAGCTCTGTACACAGCCATAACACAATAGCAAACAGACATTAGGCCTGGATATGGTATGCTGCACCCCACCACTATCTGATATTCCCCTGGTACAAGCCATCAGCCACTGCACCCTGCAAGCCACTCCATCACAACACCTACCAGCTGCAAACAGTCTACTAGTGCCCAGTGGAGATGCCTGCACCCAGAACTGGGATGTCAACATACACAGCAAGCAGATACATCAGTGACTGGACCCCAAAAGGAAACCCATATTTATCACATGAAAAAAATGCTAGATAGCACCATGGGAGTGCCTAGCCATGCTGTGGTCACTGCACAGTCAGGGTGAGAGTGATCTCTCAGCAGGATATACTGAGGTCACCCTGTCTGTGTAGGTGGTGGCCGGGCACTACAATGTGCCTGTCACTGCCCTATGCCCTGTGCAGATGCACCCTGGCCAGGCCACCCTGTCCGGCCTATACCCATGGTACCTTGCTCCTCATTATGCACATTGGCAGTCCAATACTGGCAACATTGCTGGCAGTGTGGACTGTGGAAGGTGTTTGCAGCCACCACACACTGGATAGACAGACAGCCACCCCCACACCTATGCCAGCATTGTGCTACTATAGAGGTGGTCAGCAGCCATACCCACCACAACAGTCATGGGCATAGTACAGGCATGGATATGGTACACAAGGCTGTTGGGGGGTCACTCCCCAGGGTGGTGAACACTGTCAGAGACCAGACCTGCAGCACACACCGCAGACATCAGAATGATTGTTATGGTGGAGCTCAATGAGCAAAATGTGCTTAACGTAGGAATTGATATCTGCCAGTTATCATAGGGAACGTTTGATAGCTCTGTACCATATACCCAGGTGTAGGGTGGCATTGCTAAGGTATGCAACTGCTAGTATTGGGAGATACAGGCAGGGCCCAATGTCTTGCCTCTCCAGGAGGCATTGGCCAATGGGGCCTGTGGGTGGGTGTGTGGCCCTGTTGGCTGCTGCTTTACGGCAGAGTTCCCCAACTCCAGTCCTGGTGTTCCAAACACTGTTCGGGTTTTCATGCTGTCCCTCATAAATATGCATGAGCTACAGCTGCATACCATGGGGGTGGTGCATAGCTATGCAGCACAGGCATCATTATTAGAGGCAGCATGAAGCCGGAATGGTGTGGGGCTCTGCTTTAGGTAATGTGCCTGTTTCTGGTGTCTGTGTTTGGTGTGGTAAAATATAGGCCATGCGTATGTTCTCTGCAATAAAGGAGTGTCTTTACTATCACTGTTTAGTGGTGGGTAAAGCTATAGGGATTGGGTTGGCAGGAACCCCAGCTGGGATTTGAACTTGTGACCCTCTGGTCTATACAGGCACTGGCTGTGTCTGTTGCACCACACTGTGGCCACAGAGATAGTGCAGTCCCTGGAGTTAGTTAAACCGGCCTGACGAGTCAGAAACCCTGCTCTGCAACAGGTTTACTGTGGCCTCATTTACCTTGAATGCAGACAAAGGTGCACATAAACCTCAGAAAAGACCTCAGAAAAGGGGCACACACCCATAACCAAGCAGGGCAACAATGATATCATTGGGCAACATTACACAACACTCCCAGGACAGCTCCATTACAATGAAATGATCTTTGAAAGGGTCTGCGGAGCGTAGACCCTTCCACACATCATTTCTTTTTTATTTGGTGCTTTCCAGGGAGTGTTGTTCCTTGTTTCCCATTGATATCACTGTTGCCCAGCTGAATTATGCTTTTTAAAATGTTTCTTGTGGTCATTTTTAATGTTTTATGTGAAATTTTGTTCTGTGTACATGTATCACACTGCTCACGTTTTGTGGGTTTCCCCGGTTTTTCTGTACATTGCTGACAGAAATGGTTTCTCTTCCCTTTAAATGCCTTTAACGACAGGTTTTCATTCGCGTTGGAATTGAGCTCAGAAATTCAGCGCGTTAGTATGAGGGGAGTCTCTCCCCGCCCACTCTCCGCCCATTGACCCCTTCTCTCCGCCCACTCTCCACCTTCTGCGCTGTTTTAACGCGCTGCGGAGGTTTACGATCGTTAACTGCGGTTAATGCGCGTAAAGTACGTTTAACGATCGTTAGCACGTCAGAACGCGCGGACTGGAAAGGGGGGCTGTTACGTCTTGACGGACTGGAAAGGGGGGCTGTTACTTCTGGAGAGAAATCTGAAATTGTGAGTATATACTTCTGGGAATTTTTCTGAAAGGAATTGTTTTTCTTTTAAAGCTAATTAATCTGTGAACCCACTATTTTTTTTGTTAAATCAGTCAGGGCCTAGTAGCAACAGTTTAAGATTCAATTTAAAAACACAGAAGAGAACTTTCTGGTTACCTTTCATACCCAGTAGACAGCTGTAGTTTAAATTTCATAGTCACTCAGGGCCTAGCATCAGCAAAGTACTTTTAGTTTCAAATTAAAACACAGAAGAGAGCTTTCTGGTTAAATTTAGAATCCAGCAGAGAGCTTGTAGTTTAAATTTCATAATAGGTTAGAGCCTAGTAGCAGCAAAGAGCTATAATTTAAATCAAATCAGAATATAGTTTTCCTCAGCAGCACAGGACAAGGTACTGTGTAGCAGCCCTATGATAGAATGAGGAAAACAGTTAAGAAAAAACTAAAAGGAGCAGTTGCAAAGGTTAAAGACGTACATCAAGCTTGGGTGTTGTTGAAAAATACTATCTTGGAAGCCCAGACCAGCTGTATTCCACGCTTTAAGAAAAGTGGAAGGAAGTCCAAAAAATTGCCAGCATGGTTTAAAGCTGAGGTCAGAGAGGCTGTTGTTGCCAAAAAAGCATCTTTCAAGAAATGGAAAGAAGAGCCAAATGATGAAACCTGGAAACAGCACAAGCACTGGCAAGTCAAATGCAAGGCATTGATAAGGCAGGCAAAGAGAGAATTTGAGAAGAAGCTTGCTGCGGAAGCAAAAACGCGAAATAAAGACCTTTTCAAGTACATTCGTAGCAAAAAACCCGTGAGAGAGTCAGTTGGTCCATTAGATGATAAAGGGGTTAAAGGAGCACTAAGAGGCGACAAGGCGATAGCGGAGAGACTGAATGAATTCTTTGCTTCGGTCTTTACTGAGGAAGATGTAGGGATGTTACCCACGACTGAAGTGGTATTTAAAGGTGTGGAAGAATTGAAGGAAATATCGATACATCGGGAAGATGTCCTACAACTATTAGATAAACTGAAGAGTAGCAAATCACCTGGGCCGGATGGTATACATCCAAGGGTGTTGAAAGAACTGAAATTTGAGATTGCAGACCTGCTATCAGTAATCTGTGAACTATCATTAAAATCATCTCTAATACCTGAGGATTGGAGGATCGCCAATGTAACACCAATTTTTAAAAAGGGTTCGAGGGGTGATCCGGGAAACTACAGACCGGTGAGCCTGACATCAGTACCGGGAAAAATGGTAGAAACCATCATAAAGAATAAAATTACTCAGCATGTAGATAGTCATGACCTAATGGGAGACAGCCAACATGGCTTTAGACAAGGAAGATCTTGTCTTACTAATCTGTTATGTTTTTTTGAAGGAGTGAATAAACAGGTGGACAAAGGTGAGTCGGTTGATATTGTGTATCTGGACTTTCAGAAAGCCTTTGACAAGGTCCCTCATGAGAGACTTTTGGCAAAACTAAAGAGTCATGGGATAGGAGGCAGTGTACTACTGTGGATCAGGAACTGGTTAAAAGATAGAAAGCAGAGGGTAGGGCTAAATGGCCAATTTTCCCAATGGAGAAAGGTGAATAGTGGTGTACCCCAGGGATCTGTGCTGGGTCCGCTGCTTTTTGACATATTCATAAATGACCTGGAAAGTGGAATAACGAGTGAGGTTATCAAATTTGCTGATGACACAAAACTATTTAAAGTTGTTAAAACCCAGGAGGATTGTGGAAAATTGCAAGAGGATCTTGATAAATTGGAAGACTGGGCATCAAAATGGCAGATGAAATTTAATGTGGAGAAGTGCAAGGTTATGCACCTAGGGAAGAACAACCCAAACTATGGTTACACGATGCAAGGTTCCACATTAGGAACCACCACCCAAGAAAAAGATTTAGGCGTCCTTGTGGATACCATGTTAAAACCCTCGGCCCAGTGTGCAGCGGCGGCCAAGAGAGCAAATAGAATGCTAGGTATGATAAGGAAAGGAATGGAAAATAAAACAAAAGATATTATAATGCCTCTATATCGTTCCATGGTGAGACCGCACCTTGAATATTGTGTGCAATTCTGGTCGCCATATCTTAAAAAGGATATAGCAATTTTAGAAAAGGTTCAGAGAAGAGCCACCAAAATGGTAAAGGGGATGGAAGGCTACTCCTATGAAGAAAGGCTAAAAAGGTTGGGGCTCTTTAACCTGGAAAAGAGACGGCTGAGGGGAGATATGATAGAAGTCTATAAATTAATGAACGGAGTGGAACGGGTAAACGTAGATCGATTGTTTACCTTATCAGAATATAGAAAGACTAGGGGACATGCAATGAAGCTACAGGGTAAACTATTTAAGACTAATAAAAGAAAATATTTTTTCACTCAACGTGTAATCAAACTCTGGAATTTGTTACCGGAGGATGTAGTAAAGGCTGTTAGTGTAGCTGGGTTTAAAAAAGGTTTGGACAAGTTCCTGGAGGAAAGGTCCATAAACCATTATTAAGAAGGGACCCAGGATATCAATGCTTGAACCAATACAAGCATTGTGGAACCTGTGTCCCTTGGGGAAACTGCTAGGTACGTATGACCTAGATTGGCCACTGTTGGAAACAGAATACTGGGCTTGATGGACCTTGGTCTGACCCAGTATGGCATATCTTATGTTCTTATGTTCTTATGTACCGCACCTTAGTAAACATCCCCCTAAATCCACCAAAGAACTCAACACATTCATCCAAAAGATAGTGAGCATCTCTCTCACCCAGGGTTACATGCCAAAAGCCCTCAAGCAATCTACTATCTGCCCCATTCCTAAATCTACTTCCTTCAACAGTACCAACCCTTCAACCTACCGCCCAATATCCAGTCTCCCATTCCTGGCTAAAATACCTGAAAAAATTGTACAGAGACAGCTTCAAGACTACATTGACGAATTCGCCCCACTAGATCCCCACCAGCACAGATTCCGTCCAAAACATGGCACTGAGACACTACTCATGCATCTATTCAATAACATAATCAAAGGAATAGACAAGATAAAGAAGGGCTTCCTACTAATATTTATCGATATATCTTCGGCATTCAACACAGTTTCCCATCACATCCTATTGAAGCGCCTAATGGAGATTGGACTACAAGATACCACAATGAAATGGTTCCAATCATACCTTGAAGATAGACAGCATAGAGTAAAATCTGGGAACCTCACCTCAGAACCCTTCAAGACTACTCAAGGAGTCCCCCAAGGCTCATCATTATCAGCTCTCCTCTTCAACATCTATATTAAGCCCATATGCAAAATATTTAACAAACACATGATACAATATACCATATATGCTGATGACATCATGGCATATAACCCTATTCAACTGGACTCCCCAGACTATACCACTATATCAAACTGCATTCAAGAAATAGCAACCTGGCTAACTAACAACTTAAACATCAACATAAAAAAATGAAGCAGTTATCATCACGAGGGACTCCACATTCATTCCTCCTACTGCTATCAACATATCCAATACACCGATTACAATAAAAGATGAAGTTAGATACCTTGGAGTGATTCTAGACAAGCTACTCACCCTCCAACCGCATATCAACAAGACATCCAGAACAGCTTTCTTCAAACTCGCAATAACCCGGAGACTAAAACCCCTCCTCAATAAAGAACATTTCCGTACAGTATGCCAGGCCATCATTACACCTCTGCTGGACTACTGTAATATACTATTCCAAGGTCTGCCTAAACAAACCACCCGTCCCCTACAAATTGTCTAGAACATTGCTGCCCGCATTGTTACTAGAGCTTCAATACAAGACCATATAACTCCAATACTACAAGATCTACACTGGCTACCAATCTCCTCACAGGCAAAATATAAATCAGCGCTCACCATCTTCAAAGTTAAAAACATCTCAGCAGGAATACTACAGGAACTCATTGGAACCAAAACAAGCAAATGACCAGACAGAAACAGCACCAAAAACAAAATACCAACACCTACTCTATTCACAAGAACAAACAAATCCACATCCATGTGAGCCTTCTCCCTTGCTGCCCCTGCTATCTGGAATGTCCTCCCAAATAATCTAAAATCAACAACAGATATAAAAGAATTCCGGAAGCTACTTAAAACCACCCTATTCATTAAACAATTCAATGAAGACCACCAATCCGCTCTAACCACCCCACAAAATGAGTTACACAAGACATGACATCCACAACATAAAAACATCCTATTACTCTCAATAAAATGTATATAGCCCAATGTAGATAGCTCAACCTGTATATATTGCACCCCAAATCAAGATCTACCTATCCACACACTCACGAACACTACTATCACAACCACTGCATGCCGACACTCCCTCACTACCCTACTTGATTGGTTTGCAGTGAAATCCTCTTTGATTCAAGGATAAAGCGGGATATAAATACATTTAAATAAATAAATAAATCAAAATAAAATCAAAATAAACTTAAACATCTTTTATACTTCAACAAATAAAGGGGGGGGGGTTGACCTGTACATAACAGTGGGTACAACCCTAAGCTAGGGCATAAAGAGGGGTGATCTGCATTGAGGAATGGGTAGAAACACTCTAGTCACCTTACTGGGTAGACTAGATGGACCATACTGGTCTTTCTCCGCCATCATATACTATATTTCTATGTTATGTTATTAAGGGAGTGGTTGTCCTTTGAGAAGTGCTCATTTACTGGGCTAATATTCTGTTTTTCTCTGTTAACAGTTTATGGTGTATCTGTGAAGGTTGATACGTGTCCTCAGTTTTCGGCTCGTTTCTCCAATGAAGCACCCTTCTTCACATTTTTTGCATTGGATCATACTACGGGCCCGATATACCAAAGCAGTTATATGGTTTACAGACCAGTAAACCGTGTAACTGCCTCTAAGGGAGATATTCAGGAGCACTAACACGGTTAGTGCTGCTGAATATTCCTGGATACCGTCACTATACGTCCCGATGCTACATAGTTAGCATCGGGGGCGTTCAAGGTACAGTCCAGGATCAAAAGCTGTCCTAACATTTGCTGCTGAAGCTAACCAGGCTATATAATGAAAATTCCCCAAGGAGCCAAAAAATTAATTAATTAAAAAATATATTACAAAAAAAACAAATTAGGCTCTGCATGGAGGGTCATTGATGTTATAAGGGCTTGTGTGTGGTAGCAGGTATTTTGCACCATGCCGATTATAAGCCCATGGTTGCTGAGACCTTCTGTGTAGTGTTTGTTTGTTTAAATTAGAACACAATGAACATTGAAGTTTTTTGAAAAGTAGTTTTTGTGATTGCTCCTGATTTTCAGCATCTGATACTTCTCCTCTCAGTGTCCAACAACAGTCGGCCAGCATTGATGGGTTGCAGTTGCCCTGATACAACTTTTCCATCATCAAAATGTCCTTTCACAATATTCGTCGCTGACTGCACCAAGATTAGCACAGAAGAAGTCCAAGTGTGAATGCAGAAAATGAATCTTCAGCGACATGTTGCACTTCATGTATGCTTGAAGCATGTTGTCAACCAGCTGGATGTAATTTGGTGCCCTGTAATTGCCAAGAAAATTCTCAACAACATCCCTGAATGCCTTCCATGTGATTTTCTCAGGCCCCACTAGCAGACCTTCAAACATCTTGTCATTGATGATGTGTCTGACTTGTGTACCCACAAAAATCCCTTCCATAATCTTGGCAGCAGTTATTCTTGGAAACATCTGTCTCAAATATTACCTTCCTTGTTCATCGCTTTCACAAAGTTTTTCATCAGTACAAGTTTTATATGAAGAGGAGGCAAAAATATCTTACTTGTGTCAACAAGTGGTTCATGTGCCACATTTTTCTATCCTGGAACCAAATGCTTATGGAGCGGCCAGTTCTTTTAATGTAATGAGACTCTAGCACGGAAGTCCCATTCGAAATTGAAACAACAGTACTTGGTATACCCGAATAGTAGTAGTGCCACTACTTTTAGACCACCACAGATGTTCCAGTTGTAGTTGTTGTACTGTATGTGTTTCAACAACAGTTCCATGTTTTCGTAGGTTTCTTTCATGTACAATGCATAGACACTAAGGGGTATGTTTACTAAAATGCGGTAAACGTGAATAACGCGCTTTGTATGATGTTAACGACCGCAAGTGTAGTATAACGCGCGTAAGCACGCGCCAACGACCGTTAACGTCATACTCCGCGCGTTAACCATAGTTAACGATCGTAAAGCTCCGCGGCGCATTAAAACAGCGCAGAAGGTGGAGAGTGGGCAGAGAGAAGGGGTCAATGGGCGGAGAGTGGGCGGGGAGAGGCTCCCCTCATACTAACGCGCTGAATTTCTGAGCTCAATTCCAACACGAATGAAAACCTGTCGGTAAAGGCATATTAAAGGGAAGAGAAACCATTTCCGTCAGCAATGTACAGCAAAACCGGGGAAACCTACAAAACGTGAGCAGTGTGATACATGTGCAAAGACCAAAAGTTCACATAAAACCTTAAGAATGACCACAAGCAACATTGTAAAAAGCACAATTCAGCTGGGCAACAGTGATAGCAATGGGCAACAATGAACAGCACTCCCTGGAAAGCACCAAAGAAAGAAATGATGTTTGGAAGGGTCTACGCTCCGTAGACCCTTTCAAAGATCATTTCACTGTGATGGAGCTTTCCTGGGAGTGTTGTGTAATGTTGCCCAATGATATCATTGTTGCCCAGCTTGGTTATGGGTGTTTGCCCCTTTTCTGAGGTCGGTTTTGAGGTCTATGTGCACCTTTGCCTCCATACAAGGTAAATGAGGCCACAGTAAACTTGTTGCAGAGCAGGGTTGCTGACTCGTCAGGCCGGTTTAACTAACTCCAGGGACTACACAATCTCTGTGGCCACAGTGTGGTGTAACAGACACAGCCAGTGCCTGTAAGACCAGAGGGTCACAGGTTCAAATCCTAGCTGGGGCTCCTGCCAACCCAGTCCCCATAGTTTTACCCACCACCAAACAGTGATAGTAAAGACACTCCTTTATTGCAGAGAACATACGCATGGCCTATATTTTACCACACCAAACACAGACACCAGAAACAGGCACATTACCTAAAGCAGAGTCCCGCAAATGCAGTCCTGGATGGCCCCACACCATTCCGGTTTCATGCTGCCTCTAATAAAGATGCCTGTGCTGCATAGCTATGCACCACCCCCATGGTATGCAGATGTAGCTCATGCATATTTATGAGGGACAGCATGAAAACCCGAACAGTGTTTGGAACACCAGGACTGGAGTTGTGGAACTCTGCCGTAAAGCAGCAGCCAACAGGGCCACACCCACACCCACAGGCCCCATTGGCCAATGCCTCCTGGAGAGGCAAGACATTGGGCCCTGCCTTTATCTCCCAATACTAGCAGTTGCATACCTTAGCAATGTCACCCTACACCTGGGTATATGGTACACAGCTATCAAACGTTTCCAATGATAACTGGCAGATATCAATTCCTACGTTAAGCACATTTTGCTCATTGAGCTCCACCATAACAATCATTCTGATGTCTGCGGTGTGTGCTGCAGGTCTGGTCTCTGACAGTGTTCACCACCCTGGGGAGTGACCCCCCAACAGTCTTGTGTACCATATCCATGCCTGTACTATGCCCATGACTGGTGTGGGGGGTATGGCTGCTGACCATCTCTATAGTAGCACAATGCTGGCATAGGTGTGGGGGTGGCTGTCTGTCTATCCAGTGTGTGGTGGCTGCAAACACCTTCCACAGCCCACACTGCCAGCAATGTTGCCAGTATTGGGCTGCCAATGTGCATAATGAGGAGCAAGGTACTATGGGTATAGGCCGGACAGGGTGGCCTGGCCAGGGTGCCTCTGCACAGGGCATAGGGCAGTGACAAACACATTGTAGTGCCCGGCCACCACCTACACAGACAGGGTGACCTCAGTATGTCCTAATGAGAGATCCCTCTCACCCTGACTGTGTGGTGACCACAGCATGGCTAGGCACCCCCATAGTGCTATATAGTATTTCTCACATGTGATAGATATGGGTTTCCTTTT
This sequence comes from Ichthyophis bannanicus, assembly GCA_033557465.1. Classification (NCBI taxonomy): domain Eukaryota; kingdom Metazoa; phylum Chordata; class Amphibia; order Gymnophiona; family Ichthyophiidae; genus Ichthyophis; species Ichthyophis bannanicus. The sequence continues at coordinate 383,985,324 of CM066037.1, read as the reverse complement.
GGGGCCCAGTCACTGATTTATCTGCTTGATGTGTATGCTGACATCCCATTTCTGGGTGCATGCATTATGGACTAACTAGCAGGCTGTTTGCAGCTGGTATGTGTCTTGATGGAGTGGTGTGCAGTGGCTGATGGCTTGCTGCAGGAGTATATCAGATAGTGGTGGGATGCAGCTTACCATATCCAGGCCTGGTGTCTGTCTGTGTACAGAGCTGCAGTGCCTGCTCTCTGGGGTGTCTGTTCCTCACCAGAACTGGGGTTGATGTTCCTCTCTATTGTCACCTTTGCAGGGAGGTAGAAGGTGGATCTATTGTTAGGAGACCCTGTTTGCCACCCTTGGCACTTGAGGGGGAGGACATGGGGGCTCCACCTGACTGCAAGGTGTTTGTGCAGAAACTACCTATCTCACACATTAACACTGCTTTGGACCTGCGCCATGGACGGTGCTGTGGACCTGGTGCTGGGCGCCTCACTGCACCCTCAGGGTGAGCACAGTACCCGCACAATGTGACTGTGTGTAGCTACTCTGTGCCAGTACAACACACGGTCACTTCCCCCTACCAGGCGGAGGTGCTGTGGGGGTGCATTCCCCATGGTGTGTATCTGTGGACAGCTGATTTGCATGTGCAGTGCATCATGGGTTTGACTGGCACAATCCAACCCTGGGAAGATCCAGCGCCTGCTCACAGGCTCTGATAATCCATAGGCCATCACACGTACATCTGTTAGCATAGTGCATAGGTGCATGACACCCTAAAGTGTCTGTACTATAAGGTGCCCATGCTGGTAAAAACACATGTACCCACGCGCGATTGTACGCACGTAGCTATGCACGGGGCTACACCCGTAACAACGCACATGGCTATGCGCATTGCGAGAGTTTGTTTCAGTAACAACTACTGAACGTAAAGAGAAATATGCCTCCTCATTCCCTATGTAATATATAGGGTGCTGCCTGGGACAGCATTCTGCGTTAGGCACACTGGGGACTCAAACCCATGCTGCCTATAACAGCGGTGAGTACACTAGCCATTGTGCTACAGCTCTGTTTCCATGATTTGTGTCTGTACGCCTTCATATGATTAACGTGCAGTAACGCACCACGGCGCCCTGTACCGCTCGTTAGTTTTTGGAACACGCGTTAGTCGTTACGATGTCCCGCCCATGTCCTTTTTTGGCTTTTCCTTTTACTAACGCGGCTCCTAACACGAACTGCACTAACGCGGTTTAGTAAACATACCCCTAAGTATTGAAGGGTGAACATTGCCATTGTATATCAAAACAGCTTTCAGGCTTAACAGTGATGAATCTATATAAAAAGGTGCCATTGTTGTGGGTCATGCTCACAACCCAAAGCCAAGAACAACCCATCAGTGTCAGTGCAGAAACAGAGATTGTCATCCTGAGCAAAGAATTTTTTCATATCTTCTTGGCGGATATGAAAGAAAGACATTTTCGTACCTGACGACAGTGAACCCTGTCAGACGGCTGCCTGGGTGAGAATTTTTCACAGTCTTGGCAAGTGCATATATCTATATGATTTGCAAGGTATTGTGGGCAATGTAGTTCATTCACACCAGATACAGCTGCTGACAATAATTTAATTGTGCTCTTGGGTAAAGCCAATAAGATATTTATTTATGGGGTTATTTCTCCCAACACAGATATGCTTGGTAGCACATAAATTAGGTTACTTGCTTTCAGTGTTAACTTGGAAAAACAAAGTTAAAATCAGGAAAACAATAAATGAAAAGCCACAAAGCAAGAAACAAACTGTTCTTTTCAGGTTAACTTCTGATTACTTCCCACATAGATACAGAAGTGATTCTCTCCTAGCTCACAAGCAATTAGGTAAGGCTTAATTGCTAGCAGTTACCAGCTGAAACCCCTTAGCTGGCTTGCCTTCCACTGTGTGGGTCAAATCCTGCTTCAGGAGCTTTTCTGAGTAGATTAAAGAACAAATTTGTATTTCTTTGTGATGGTTGCTGTACTTTATAACAGAAAGTTACCAACGGAGTTTAGATAGAGAGCAGTCCATATAAACAGGATCCTCATCTGCTATTATTCCCCCTTGTTCAACAAGCATAGGTTCAATATCATGGATTGGCACAGATGAATCTCTCAATGGAGCATTTTCAGGAGAATACTTGTTTCCCTGCTGTCTTTCAAGGTTATAGCTAGGGCATAGATCAGTGTTCATACCTGAGCTTCCATTGCTGCTAGAGTTCCTCTCTATATAGCCTGGCCAGTATGTAGTCCAGTTCTTATGTCCAGCCTTCCAATCCAGATCCCTGGACACTGGATCTCTCTTCACATACCTTCTGGCACGGGTCTTAGGGTCCCTTCCACGTGCAGCCGTCTCCCTCACAGGTAGCGTCTGGTGATTCCTAGCTCTGCAGCACCATTCCTCTGGCTTTCCCCATTCCAATGGTGTATGCTGGCCCTTGAAATGCCTCCCAGTATACGTACTGCTTTGGACTCTTCTAGACCTCTCAAAGGCTTTTCTCCTCTTTCTTCCAGAGGGTCTCTTTCCCTCTCTGTCCGTCCGGTTTGGCTTCTGCTTCTGATAATCCTTCAGATGAAACTGAGGATAATTCTCTGGATATCCAAGGTGATCATGAAGATGGTCATCTGTAGAATAAACTCTACTCTTATTCTGCTTAGATGAGTGATCCTCCCTAACACAGCGCAGCTGTGCTGAATCAGGCCCTGCCCTTTGAGATGAGTGCTTAGGGATTACCTCATAGCCCTCCTGATTGAACACACGTTTCCTCACTTCAGCTCCTCTAATGGCTGTTGGAAACCTGATGCATTCTGGGACTGGTAGTCTTTTATGGCAAAATTCTGTTTTCATATTTCTACCAGAACTGACAGGTTGCTTGTTCAGAGTCACTTCACCTTTTCTATAGCTCCTTCCTGAGCTATGATAAGCTTCTTTATCACATACCCCCCTGCTTAAGTTATTACGGACTGGTTTAACTGGTGAAACTTCTTTCCTACAGTCCGTAATACCTACGAGAGTGTTATCATTTTGAAGCTCACTTACTTCCTGACTGGCTTCAGGGACATTATTATTTACAGGCCTCTCCTTCCAAGACTTAAGTACATTAATATGGTAGGTCTACCTACGCCCTCTTGCATTTTCTACCACATAAGATACTGGGCTCACTTGTTTAACAACCTTCCAGGGCCCTTTCCATTGTACTTCAAATTTTGGGGCTGTACCTGCTACTTGAACCAAAACCTTTTCACTAATGCTTAATTGGCGGCTTTTGGCCTTCCTATCATACCACCCTTTCTGGCGCACTTGACTGTCCTGCAGGTTCCTCTCAGCAACCTGCGAAGTCCTTTTCAAACGTGCTCTCAAGTCACATAGAAACAGTGGCACCTCCTGACTTCCTGGTTCAGGATCAATCCATTGTTCCCTCAAAATGTCTAACAAACCCCGTGGAGCCCTACCATACATCAATTCATATGGGGTTACACCTAGGAACACCTGAATTCTTTCCCTGCAGGCATACAAGGCAAAAGGCAATAACATATCCCATTCTTTTACCTCTCCTGCTAACCCCCTTCTCAACATTTGTTTGAGAGTTTGGTTGAATCTCTCCACCAAACCGTTTGATTGTGGATGGTAGGCTGAGGTTTTTACGTGATGAATGCCAAAGGCATCCCAGACCTGGGCCAAATATTTGGATACAAAATTGGACCCTCGGTCAGTCAACACCTCTCTTGGGAATCCCACTTCACAAAACAATTTTACTAGCTCTAAAGCTATTGTTTTTGCAGAAACATTCCTCAATGGTATGGCCCAGGGAAACCTTGTTGCCTGATCTACCATAACTAGGATGTATTGGAAACCTCGGGGCGTTTTGACTAATGGGCCTACAATATCCATGGCAATGCGACCAATTGGGTCTGTAATAATTGGCATGGGAATCAATGGCACCACCGGTGGGTGAGCCGCTGTAACTCGCTGACACGCTGGACACGCAGCACAAAACTGGGCAGTTTCTTTGAAAATACCTGGCCAGTAAAAATGCTTAAGTATTTGATCCAGCGTTCCTTGCATCCTTTTATGACCTCCAACTGGATGATCATGTGCTAGTCTAAGTACTAGCCCTTTGAAAGTTGTGGGTACCACCAATTGTTTACGAATGGTCCCATTCCTAGGGTCCTGACTCTCTCTATATAATATGTCATTATCTAGTCTGAATCTGGGCAACTCCTCCCTGACCTCCTGAGCATACTTAAAAGCTCGGGTGAGAGCTTGATCAGCTCGCTGCTCTTGTGGAAAGTTAGGAAACTTTGCCACTAACTCAGCTAGCACCCAGGGTAAACTTTGACCAGCTAACATCTCAGCCCTACCCTGTGCTCTGCAAAGTCTCTCACGCCGCTTTTGTGCTTTCAACTTTCTTACTTTACCAGATGATGGGGTTATTAAATCATCATGAGAGGGTAAGTCTCCTAATAACTCTGCCTGCTCCCCCTCCTCCTTCTGCTGGCTCTCTATCTTAGCCTGCGAGTGGGTGGATACAAGGCCCCTCTTATTACCCATAGTTTGGCCTTCTGGAAGCTGAACCATCTTTTTAGCTAGGGACTGAGGACTTCCAAAGAAAGGCCCGGGAGCTATTTCCATTATTAAACCTTCTCCCTCCTTCTTTCCTAGCCCTTTCACTAGCCCCTGCTCAAATCTTGGCCAGTCCTTTCCTAGAACCAAATCAAAGGGTAGCCTAGGCACCACTGCCAACAGGACTTCCTCTTGTTCCCCCAGGCACTTAACCTTTAGCCTATAGGTGGGATATGATGTTGCAGCACCATGAATGCATCTGATGTGAACTTGGCTCTCAGGGGTTCTAGGCACAAATCCTTCTTGGGCCTCTATCCTCTTCCAAAGCCTTTTTGACATCATACTCTGGTCTGCCCCAGAGTCTAACAAAGCATTTGTGGTAATTCCTTGCACATCAACCATCAAAAGAAATCCTTCTTTGGGCTGTTTTAAATCCACACCCACTAAGCTAGTGTGTGTCTGGCATCTCTTTTCTAAATGTCCCCATTTCCCACACTTGAAACATTTCTTTCTATTCCACTGTGTCATCTGGTTTGATGCAGTACATTCATTTTCAGAAACATTTTTAATTATTTTCTTTTCTGATACAGCACATCTTGCCTCAGCACCAATCTTCAGAGGGCCACCCATTCTATGGCAAGCCTGCGTGGCTTCCAAGAATCTCTCTGCTAGCATGGTTGCCTCTCCAAGATTTTGGCAATTTTGCTGTATAAGGAAAGTGTGCAAATCTTTAGGCACCCCAGACATAAATTATTCAAACATTATAATGTCTAATAACATTTCTACCGTCTTTTGCTCAGGCTCCAACCATTTTACAGCTAAACCTCTGATTCTCTGACTCAGAGCCCTGGGTGTTTCACCCACTCTCAATGTAGTAGCTCTAAACATTCGCCTATACTCTGAAATAGACAACCCTAGGCGATCTCTAATAGCAGCCTTTACATCCTTATAATTCAAAGCCTAGGCTGCTGGCATTGCTCTATAAGCTGCAAGCGCCTCTCCAGTTAATGAGGCTGCCAGCCTTACTGCCCACTGGGTCTCTGGCCATGCTAATGCTTGTGCCACTCTTTCAAAAGACTCTAGAAAATCATCAACATTATCATCTGGAGTTAGCTTCCAAAAACTAAATGCCCCAATCCCTTGATTGAGTCCCACACTGTCCACATGTGGTGTACCAGTATTCACTGCTGGTCTTGCATCTGTTCCACTTTGGTTCTGCAGCTGAACTAGGGCTTGCACCAGATCAAGCACTGGCTTTTGCTGGTCCATTAAGGCTCTCATAGCAGTGTCCTGAGCCTGCTGTGCTAGCTCCTGCTGCCTGCTGAACTGGGCTGCCATCCACTGAGCTAGTTCCTTTGAATCCATCTTGAACCCTGTAAGAAAATACACAGAAAAAAAACACAGTGCACCACCTTCCAAACAGGTGTTTTTTTCTACACTCTTTTTTTTTTTTTAATTACCCCTGTGCTTACTCCCATCCACCACTAGACATGCCCAGGTACTTATTACCTTGTGCTAGTGATGAATCCAGCTCTGCACAGGGTCTTTTCCTCCTGGGACAGCTTCCTGGAACAACCCCTTTTCCTCCAAAGTGTAGTTGAGGGAAAATCTTTTTTTTTTCAGCTTTAAACTTGAACTGTAGTTGTAATCCTCAGCAAGTAAATCCCCTTTGTGCAAAAGCAATCCGAAAAACTACGCCATTTGTCAGACGGCTGCCTGGGTGAGAATCTTCACAGTCTTGGCAAGTGCATATATCTATATGATTTGCAAAGTATTGTGGGCAATGTAGTTCATTCACACCAGATACAGCTGCTGACAATAATTTAATTGTGCTCTTGGGTAAAGCCAATAAGATATTTATTTATGGGGTTATTTCTCCCAACACAGATATGCTTGGTAGCACATAAATTAGGTTACTTGCTTTCAGTGTTAACTTGGAAAAACAAAGTTAAAATCAGGAAAACAATAAATGAAAAGCCACAAAGCAAGAAACAAACTGTTCTTTTCAGGTTAACTTCTGATTACTTCCCACATAGATACAGAAGTGATTCTCTCCTAGCTCACAAGCAATTAGGTAAGGCTTAATTGCTAGCAGTTACCAGCTGAAACCCCTTAGCTGGCTTGCCTTCCACTGTGTGGGTCAAATCCTGCTTCAGGAGCTTTTCTGAGTAGATTAAAGAACAAATTTGTATTTCTTTGTGATGGTTGCTGTACTTTATAACAGAAAGTTACCAACGGAGTTTAGATAGAGAGCAGTCCATATAAACAGGATCCTCATCTGCTATTATTCCCCCTTGTTCAACAAGCATAGGTTCAATATCATGGATTGGCACAGATGAATCTCTCAATGGAGCATTTTCAGGAGAATACTTGTTTCCCTGCTGTCTTTCAAGGTTATAGCTAGGGCATAGATCAGTGTTCATACCTGAGCTTCCATTGCTGCTAGAGTTCCTCTCTATATAGCCTGGCCAGTATGTAGTCCAGTTCTTATGTCCAGCCTTCCAATCCAGATCCCTGGACACTGGATCTCTCTTCACATACCTTCTGGCACGGGTCTTAGGGTCCCTTCCACGTGCAGCCGTCTCCCTCACAGGTAGCGTCTGGTGATTCCTAGCTCTGCAGCACCATTCCTCTGGCTTTCCCCATTCCAATGGTGTATGCTGGCCCTTGAAATGCCTCCCAGTATACGTACTGCTTTGGACTCTTCTAGACCTCTCAAAGGCTTTTCTCCTCTTTCTTCCAGAGGGTCTCTTTCCCTCTCTGTCCGTCCGGTTTGGCTTCTGCTTCTGATAATCCTTCAGATGAAACTGAGGATAATTCTCTGGATATCCAAGGTGATCATGAAGATGGTCATCTGTAGAATAAACTCTACTCTTATTCTGCTTAGATGAGTGATCCTCCCTAACACAGCGCAGCTGTGCTGAATCAGGCCCTGCCCTTTGAGATGAGTGCTTAGGGATTACCTCATAGCCCTCCTGATTGAACACACGTTTCCTCACTTCAGCTCCTCTAATGGCTGTTGGAAACCTGATGCATTCTGGGACTGGTAGTCTTTTATGGCAAAATTCTGTTTTCATATTTCTACCAGAACTGACAGGTTGCTTGTTCAGGGTCACTTCACCTTTTCTATAGCTCCTTCCTGAGCTATGATAAGCTTCTTTATCACAACCCCCATCCTTGCAATCTTGAGCTTAAGTCCCTCACCAGGTCATTCAATTCTGAATGAGTTGTTAGATAAGGCACACTGGACATAATTGGTTCAAAATCTGGATCCATGTCATTTTCCATGTCTGGCCCATGCATTGTGGCATCTTCATCTGCCTCATCTAGGCTGCATGTCTCTGGTGGCTTCAGTACTGGTATACTGTCATCATACAGCATTGGTCTCATGGCTGAAAGCAAACTAGGGTATTCAATACATTTTTTATTTTTAGCAGAGAAGTTGGATACATAGGTCAGACAGAAGTAATAGTCCGTCATGTGATCCTTCTGTTCTTGCCATATCATCAGGACTGCAAACGGCATTGACTTCTGAGTACCTCTGAGCCAAGCTCTGAGATTGACAGCAAGCCTTTAACCTCCTCTGTGACACCCCTTATGATATCCTTACCTAAGTATTGTTCTCTTTTGCTTCCTCTGCTGATATACTACTGCTTCTGTTGTTGTCAAGTGCCATCGAGTCGGAATCAACTCAAGGCGACACTCTGGATAGCTATCCTAAATTGTGTTTGGTCTTCAGTCAGGCGGCTCATTGTTGACAGACTGGTACCCGTAGCTGCTGTTATTGTATCAATCCATCTCATTGCTGGCCTTCCTCTTTTGCTTTGACCTTCTATCTTGCCAAGCATGATGTCTTTCTCTAATGATCTCTCTCTTCGCATGATGTGTCCAAAGTATGAAAGTCAAAGTCTTGTCATCTGAGCTTCTAAAGAAAGTGTAGGTTTGATCTCCTCTAGTACCGACTGGTTTGTTCTTTGGGCAGTCCATGGTGTACACAGTATTCGCCGCCAGCACCATAATTTAAAGGCATCAATTTTCTTCCTGTCTATCTTTTTCACTGTCCAGCTCTCACATCCATATGATGTTATTGAAAATACCATGGCTTGAACAAGTCAAATCTTTGTATGGAGAGAGACAACTCTGCTCTTGAGAATCTTATCTAGGTCTTTCATAGCCATTCTGCCAAGAGCAATGTGTCGTCTGATTCCTTGACTGCTTGTTGTTTCTTTATGATAGTTGATCCAAGTAGGTTAAAGTTGTTCACGATTTCAATTTCTTCTCCTTCAACGATGAACCTGTGGATTATGCCAGTTGTCATGATCTCTGTCTTCTTTACATTAAGTTGCAGGCCCATTTTGAGACTATGTTCTTTGATTGTGAGAAGCAAATGTTTCAGATCATCTTCACTTTCAGCCAGTAATGTGGTATCATCAGCATAGCGAAGGTTGTTGATGAGTCTTCCACCAATCTTTACACCTCTGTTGTCTTCATACAGTGCTGCTTCTCTGATGATTTTTTTTGCATATAAATTAAACAGGTAGTGGGAAAGTATGCAGCCTTGTCTTACACCTTTGCTTATTTTAAACCATTCTGTTTCTCCTTGTTCCATTCGAACTGTTGCTTCTTGATCAATGTACAGATTGTACAAGAGTACGATCAGGTGTTCTGGTATACCCATGCTTCTTAATGTGGCCCAGAGTTTCTCATGGTTTACACAGTCAAATCCTTTGCTATAGTCGATAAAGCACAAATAGATATCCTTTTAGTATTCTTTAGTCTTTTCAAGAATCCATTTCACATCCGCAATGATGTCTCTCATTCCTCGCCCTTTCCTGAACCCTGCTTGCACTTCAGGTAGTTCTTGTTACAGGTATGGTTGTAGTCTCTTTTGAATAATCTTCAGTAGAATCTTGCTGGCATGTGGGTTCAGAGCGATTGTGCGATAATTTCCACAGTCAGTTGGATCACCTTTCTTTAGTATTGGTATAAACACAGATCTTTTCCAGTTAGTTGGCCATGATGTTGTCTTCCATATTTCTTGGCAGAGCCTTGTAAGTACGGTAACAGCTGCATCAGATTGCTGTAATACTTCTATGGGAATGCAATCAATGCCTGGTGCTTTGTCCTTTGATAAGGCTTTCAATGCTGCTTCAACTTCTTTCATCACCAATGGTTCCCGATCATAAGGTACAGGTTGAAACGGCTGTTGGTCCACTTGATCTTTATCATATAAAAACTCTGTATATTCCTTCCATCTTTTCTTGATCTTCTCAGCATCATTCATCATAGAACCTTGAGCATCTTGTAACATTCCAATTCAAGGCTGGAACTTTTTCTTTAACTCTCGTAGCTTTAGAAAAGCCGATCTTGTTCTTCCTCTAATAGTTTCTGCTTCTATTTCCTTGCATGCGTCATTGTAGTACTTTTCCTTGTTCTGTCTTGCTTTGGAAATCTCTGTTGAGTTCTGTGATTGTCTTTCTTTCTCCTCTGGCTTTAGCTTCTCTGTGTTTCTGGGCAATTTTCAAAGTTTCTTCCGGCATCCATTTTGGCCGTTTTTTTCTTTTTCACCTTTTGTAGAGACTTCTCGCTTTCTTCCAACACAACCTTCTTGATGTCCTTCCATAATTCTTCTGGAGCTCTGTCATTTGTATCTAAAGCAGCAAATCAATTTTGCATGCAGTCTTTAAATTCCAGTGGTATATTCACAAGGTCATATTTTGCTGCATTCATGAGTGGTTTGCTCTTTTTCAACTTTAGCTTGAGTTTGCATTCTAGTAGTTGATGATCTGTACCACAGTCAGCTCCAGGTTTTGTCTTTGTTGATGTTATAGAGCTTTTCCATCGTTGACTTCCACAGATGTAGTCAATTTGATTTTTATACAATCCATTGGGTGAAGTCCATGTGTACAGTCGCCACTTGTGTTGCTGGAAGAAGGTGTTTGAGATGAATAGATCATTGGTCTTGCAGAATTCTATCAGTCTTTCTCCAGCTTCGTTTCTATTGTCAAGTCCATATTTTCCAACTACTTTGTCTTCTTCTTTGTTGCCAACGTTTGCGTTCCAGTTTGCATGTTTGCATGCATGTTTAAATGTTCTGTCAATTTCAGCTTGTACTTGTTCATAGAACCCTTCAATTTCATTCTCTTCTGCAGCTGTTGTTGGGGCATATACTTAAATTATAGTTGTGTTGATACACATTCCTTGGATACAAATAGAGATTAAGTGTTCGCTGACTGCATTGTATTTCATTACAGTTCTTGTAAGTTTCTTCTTTATTATAAATGCAACACCATTTCTTCTTTGTCTTTCATTTCCAGCATAGTAGACCATGTGATCATCTGATGCAAAGTGCCCAATGCCAGTCCATTTCAGTTCGCTGACACCCAACAGATCAAGTTGTACACGTTCCATTTCATTCTTGACCACCTCCAACTTCCTTTGGTTCATGTTTCGTACGTTCCATGTTCCAATGTGTAAGACATCTTTACAGCTTCTGACTCTCATTTCATGCGCAGCTACATCAGCAGTCAGACGTCCCGAGGGCTTTGATTCAACCGCATCATAAATGCTGGCTTTACTCTGAAAAGTCTTCAGCTCTTCCCCAGTAGCTAGTTGAGTGCCTTCCGACCTGGGGGTCTCATCTTCCAGCACTATAGCACAATTTGTTTTGTTGTAACTATCCATTGGGTTTTCATGGCAAGATACCGGGCTTTTCTTCCGCACAGTTTAAGTTTGGTGTTGTTGTCATTGTCACAGAAATGTGATCCTCTGCCATCAACACTATCCCATTCTGCTGCTGCCCAGATGGGTGGTTTGTCTTGGTCTGGCACCTCAGCTGAGACCTGTCCATCTTGGGAGACCCTGCCAGTAGTTAAACTACCGATAGTTTAGCTCTGAGCATCACTGATGCACACAAGCCCTCACAGCATGACAAGCTGCAAACCAAGTGAGGGATACTACTGCTTCTACTTCTCTCCTATATTATTGTGGCATTCTTTTAATTTTCCTATAGCGTAGACATGTTTATTGTAAACCGCTCTAATGTCTCGACAAGGGCGGTATATAAAGTGTGGAAATAAAGATAAAGATGTTGCACAGCAAATATGAGGAGCCCAGGATTTGTCTTGATCGCCAAGTTTACAAATGAAATAGAGCTCATACGCTTGCTTAATAAGTGCAATCATGTTGTGTCTTTGAGGCTTAAGCATATACTCACCACAAATGTAACACAATGTATTGTGGCTGTTGCAACATTTCTGCTGTAACAAGTCATTGTTTAGTACACAAACTGCTATCAACGTCATGCATAGCATCTGTGTATAAAAGCTGATTTTATAGCCTGTACTGCCAGCATCCATCCAGACTAAGCATGCCTATGCATTCCTGAGCAGTAGCATTTCCATTGCACATTGTGAGCCTGCACTGAATGTATGCCCAGACATGCCTGGACTAAACAAAACTAGCTTACTTTCTAGGCAACATATGAGTAAAAATGGTGCATGATAGAAGTTCAAGGTGATTTTCTTGATCAGCAACCCAAAATCCATAAGATACACCCACAATTGTTCATGAAGCAAAATCTTCATTGTCCAGTGTTCTCATTCAGGATTATAAGTTACCACAAGTTGTACACGTTCCATGTTGTTTCTTTTCTTGTATTGCAGTAGATCCTCTCTGAGTGTTTTGAGTGAGGATGCAATTTTCTTGGAGATAATTTTGTTTAAAGGATTCTGTTAGGGCTTTAAGGTGTTTATTCCTGTCTTGAGGCTCAAAGCAAATGCTGTAATAACTTGTAGCCTGGCTGGTTAGAATGTATTTTTTATATGTGAAGGATGGAAACTAGAGTTGCATCTCAGTTTGTTTCCTGTATATTGAATTTTGTAAGTGTTATTGCAGTTTGAAACTATAGTTTCTAAAAAGTGAATGTTTTCCATGGAATAGTCCATTTTGAGTCTGATTGTAGGATGACATGTATTGAAAGAGTTGTAGAAATGTTTAAGGTTCTTTTCTTTTTTCATTTCAAATTATAAATATATCATCTATGCCCCAATAATATCTGAAAGGTGTGTTGTGGTAACCATTCAGGAATGTCTCCTTTAATTCTAACATAACAAAGGTTGACATACTGTGGTGCCATTCTGATGCCCATGGCCTTTCCCATAATTTATAGATAGATGTTATTAAAACTGAAGTAGTTGTGGGTTAGGATGAATTAAATTAGCTTTACAACAGCTTCTGCTATATACTCGTGATCTAGGGAAGTTATCTCTAGGAATCTTAACATACTGCTATTGTGGTCTTCATGGAGGATATCGCTGTACAGGGATTCCACATACATTGTTACAAGGAGAGTATCTAGTGATAGTTGTCCAATATTCTTTAATTTGTTTAGAAAATCTGTAGCATCTTGTAGGAAGCTGTTTCTCTGTTTTTATGTATTGTCTGAGAGTTCTCTGAACACCTCTTTTATGTATTTCTCTGCATCCATGATTACTACAGCACCTCTTTGTCTGCTGGTTTGATGGTGATTTTTCTGTTCTGTAGATTTTTAATTGCATCTCTTTCTCATGAGGAGAGATTGTAAACAATTTTCTTCTATTTATTGGACAGTTATGTTTTTATCCTGTGTCGAAAGCATCCTGTGTGGTTACCAAGTTTGTGATTATGTCCATCTTTTGGTGTAAAGTAGGTATTCTTTCTTTTGATTTTGTAATCCAGTGTATTGGAAGTTCCTTCTCTTTTATGGAATTGTAGTAGTGTATTTAGACAAAACCAGGCAACTGCCACGCCAGAGTAGAATTCAATCTCATCAAGTTTGGTGGAGGTGCAGAATGTTAGTTCTTTTGACCATATACAGATCTCATGCTATGATAGCTGATGATTAAAGATTTACTAGTCCCAAATCACTTGCAGTCTGGTCAGTTTGTGATGGTTAGTTTGGTGGCTTTTTGATAATTGTCCTTCTGGTATTTGCATGTTCTGGTTCTGGCATTTGTATTTAACTAGTAGGTCCAGAGCTTTAGGCAATTCATCCCATTTGCTGATCTGGTCTTTGGCCTCAGGTGTTAAATTGTTGGACTGAGAGAAGCACCATTGGAGGCTTTTCCTACTGCAGATGCATTGACTTTGTGTTGTTCCTTCCTCCATTATTGAGATTCAGGAGATCCGGATCTGGTAGCGGTATTGTGCAGGGCTGAGCAGATTCTTTACCAGAGCTGCATCTACCAGATATAACTTGAGTCTTTCACTGTGGGAAAAGAAACCTGGTCCAGATTCCCCAGATCTAATTTGAATCTAGTGCTGCAGGGGCAATTGCACTCATCCCCATTTAATCACCATTGCTAAATAGGTAAAAGCTAGATCTTCCACAGATCTAATTTAAATTTGAATAACCTAGATATGGAGGATTCAGCTTTTAGTTATTTCCAGAAGAAACTGTGGGTAAGATACAGCCAATAGGAAGGCTATGGGAGTACAGCACTGGAATGTTGCTATAGTGACAGGAAGGGAGAAGGGGACAATTCCTGTGCTGTAGAAATGAAGTTTTTGCATGCGGTGGAAGACGGAAAATAAATGAAGTCACCTCAATCCCCACCAGGGCCCATCAGACAAGACCAGGCAACTGCCTAGGGCAGCAGCTTCTGGGAAGGAGCATCAACATTCAAAGCAAAACAATACGTATATTCTGATAGCCACACAAACTCAAAGAGCCATCAGCACATTCTTTTACCTGCAGAAAGAGCAGGCACATACATATATAGAACATAAGGTCAGTATATAAAGGTATGGGGTCCAATATTGATTTGGGAAAGCTATGAGCCCCTACAGTGCATAGCCGTGCTCGCCTACCCTTAACCCTAGATATTCAATGCTGGGGTCATATGCGGCCCTGGCATTGAATATCCAGGGATCGCCGCAAATGCCGGTAGACGCAGTAGCTAACCAGGCAGCAGCAATATCTCTGCTGCCCAGTTAGCACTTGTTGCTGCCTCTGCTCCACCCTGGAATGCCCCCAACACACCCCACGGCTAACTGGATAGCATCAGGGAGCATAGGGGAGTTAGGCAGGGATATTCAACAGCACTAACCATGTAAGTGCCATTGAATATCCCCATTTAAGGCATTTGGACTGGACTGTAAACCATATAAATGCCTTTCAAATATCAGGCCCATGATGTCCTGTTATGCATTTTAGAGAATTATTGTTGGAAGGATGATGTTCAGATGATCATTATTGTTGAGTTTAATCATCAAAATCTCGGGGGAGGGGGGGTGAGGAAGTTGAAAGCTGAAGATTTACTTAAGATGCCCACTACCTTGCACCAGTCCTGAAGCCGGCCTTGTTTGTAGGCCTCAAAATACACCAGATTGTTGGATCATTTTTATGATGGGACCCATATTAGTACTCGCATTAAACACATTTATTCAATATTCTCACTATCTCATTGAGATATCCAGTACCTCTAGTTTGGCACATCTTCAAGGCCAAAGGTTCAAACGACAGCAGGAACAGCAAGGGAGAGAGTAGGCATCCTTGTCTTTTCCCTCCCCCAAGAGAGAAGGATTCCATTAGTTTACCATTAATAACAATTTGGGCTGTAGGTTCTTTAGACAAGACTTTTATGCAGTTCAAAAGGCACCTCTATCCCATACTGCTCCACCACCCAGAAAAGGTAGGCCCACAAAATTTTATCAAATGCCTTCTTGACATCAAGACTGGTTAAAATAGCATCCCTTTGTTTTCCCTCGCATAACACCACTATAACTACTACTTATTTGTATAGGACCATAAGGCATACATAGTATATTTAGTGGCCCTTTTACTAAAGTGCTCTATGCAGTTAGCATGGGTTTGGGAGCATGCTAAGAGTGCACTGTAGCCTACTGTATATGTTAGTGTGTGGCCATCCCAGCACAGGCTGATTTCCATGATAACTGTGCCTTGCATGTTAGAGTGTGCAATGGGCAGGTTAGGGGTAGAGAATGGGCACAATGTGCACCGCATGCTGATTGCACTCTTGCAATTAACACAGGTGCCATAACCCCCCCCCCCCCCTCAGTAAGTGAAGTTAACTGAACTCATGGTAACGGTGTCTCATGTTACCAAACTGCACTATGCATTAACTGCCAAGAAAATACTGTACATGCCCCCAACAATTAACGTGATGGCTTTGCACTTAATGCACCTCAATTTTGCATGCTACTGATGGAATAGGTGCAAAACAACAGCACTCTTTAGTACAAGGGCCCCATAGTTTGTATTATCTAGGGTACTGTATACAATCCCTAGAGAGGTTAACTCAGCCCCTGATCTACTGCAGGATAGCTTCTCAACTCATCTCATACCTAGATGCTGACATCTTCTGTGATAATAGTGCTGCTATATGAAGAGTTCAGTCATCGAAGCCCCCTCCATGGCAGGCACCTCTCTGCTTCATTATTATGGCTGCAAGCAGTAGCCAATCTGGAGATAGAACTGAGTTGCCAAGTTACCCAGTTCCAGGACTGAGATTTTAAGCCAGTCCTGGATTTCTGACAATCTCATCCTGATGCATTATGGGACCTGCAGCACTGATTTTAATGCATAAAATCAGGGACTACAGCATAAGCACTGACAAGTTAGATGCAAGGCAGGCAAAGACAGAATTTGAAAAAATCCTGTCTTGGAGGCAAAAATGCAAAATAAAAACATTTTCAAATATATTCATAGCAAACATCCTGTGACAGAGTCAGTTGGAGTATTAAATAATAGAGGGGCAAAAGGGGTGCTAAGGGTGGACAAGGCCATAGTGGAGAGACTGAATTCCTTGCTTCGGTCTTTACTGAAGAAGATGTAGGGAAGTTACCCATGCTTGAAATGGTATTTAAAGAATTGCAAGAAATATTGAATAACTGGGAGGATATATTGCAACTAGTTGATAAAATGAAGAGTAGCAAATCACCTAGACCAGATGGTATACACCCTAGGGTGTTGAAAGAACTGAAATATGAGGTAGCAGACCTACTATTAGTAATCATTAAAATCATCTGGAGAATGGCCATTATAATGCCAATTTTTAAAAAGGGTTCCAGGGGTGATCCAGGAAACTACAGAGCAGTGAGTCTAAGGTCAGTACTGGGCAAAATAGTAGAAATCACTATAAAGAATAAAATTACTGAACATGTAAGATAGTCATGGTTTGATGGGAGAAAGCCAATATAGATTTAGCCAAGGAAAGTCTTCTCTTACTAATCTGTTATATTTTTTAGAAGGTATGAATACAAAGGTAAACAAAGGCGAGCCGGTTGATATAGTGTATCTGGATTTTCAGAAAGCCTTTGACAAGTTCCCTCATGAGAAACTCTTGGCGAAATTAAAAAGTCATGGGATAGGAGGCAGTGTACTATTGTGGATCAGGAACTAATTAAAAGATAGAAAGCAGAGAGTAGGGCTAAATGGCCAATTTCTTCAATGGAGAAAGGTGAATAGTAAGTACCCCAGGGATCTTTGCTGGGACCACTGCTTTTTAACATTTTCATAAATGACCTGGAAATGGAAACAACAAGTGAGGCGATCAAAATTGTAGATTAAACAAACTAAATATTCAAAGTTGTTAAAATACAGACAGATTGTGAAAAATTGCAAGAGAACCTTGATAAATTTGAAGACTGGACATCCAAATGGCAGATGAAATTTAATGTGGACAAGTGCAAAGTTATGAACACTGGCCTGGGAACCCAGAGAAGAGGATTTGATTCCCACCAGCACTCCTTGTTGCCTTGGGCAAGTCACTTAACCCTCCATTGCCTCAGAAAAAATCCAAGTTATCAATGTCCCTGTTTAATGTACATTACCAGGTTTAAGGGGTATGTTTACTAAACGGCGCTAACGGCGCAGCTGCGACATTATCGCGCGATACGTAACGTTATTGAGCGATAATGGTGCTTTACCATGCAAGAACATCACGTATCGCGCGATGTCTGCGGCGGCGTTAAGGTGCGCAGAGGGTGGAGGAAGGCTCCCCAGAGGGTGGAGGAAGGCTCCCCAGGGGCGGAGATGAGGGGTCAATGGGCAGAGAGTGGGCGGGGAGAGGCCCCATGCACACTAACGCCGTGAAATGAAGCTCTGAAAATTAGTGCCAGTGAAAACCTCGCGCTAGAGGCACATTTGCAGGAGAGAGAAACCGTTTCAGTCAGCAATGTACAGCAAAGCCAGGAAAACCCAGAAAAGTGATAGTAGTGATATATGTGCAGGAACCAAAAAGGCAAATAAACATATTAAATGACCAGAACCACATTTCAAATCCCCATAACCAAGCTGGCCAATAGTGCTACTAATGATAAACATAAAGCAACACTACTGACAAAGCGTAAAAAGGAAGATATCATGTTTGGAAGGGGCTATGCTCTGTCCCCCTACAAAGTGAATGATCCCACAGTGAAATAGCGGTGAGCAGGGTTTTCTCCTTTATATTGGGTGGGTTTGTTATGCTGTGGTCAAGATGGGGCACAGTGCGGACTAGGCAGATGCCTAGGTGGCACATAGGAATGCCAAAACTGTAAAGCAGTAAGACAGCAACTGACGAGGGTCCAACATGGGCACGAGTGTGTGTCCCACAGTGTCACAGAGGATATTACCCAGCAGGTACCCCCAAGGGCACAGAACATTGGCAGACAGTGGCGGGGGGAAGTTCACATGTCCATGTAGGCACCCCTACATGAGAACCCACACCATAGGCAGCTGCCTACTGGCACACTGGATGGCCTGAGACTGCGCACCACCAGCACCACTGGTATAAGGGCATGTCAGCATGGTGGCGGAGGGTTGCTGGTGGTGGAGGGGGCAGTGGCATCTGCCCACAGCAGACCAAGGCCAAGCCCTGTTTAGGTGGGTGCCGTGTGGTGCAACAGACAAGGTCTGTCTAAAGAACACTAATGGTAGCCCCAGGGAACAATTTGCCTCTTTGACAACAGTTTGGTGCAGTACACGCAGCCAGTGTGTTCAGGGTCATGAAGGTCACAGGTTTAAGCCCCAGCTGTGGCTTGTGCAAACCATGTCCCCATATTTTACCCAGTACTAAACCGTGGTAATAAAGATGGAACTGTTATTGCAGATTAAATAAACAATCCATAAACGCCTATATTTTACCCTACAGGGCACAGACACCATAAACATGTGCAATCCCTAGAGCAGAGTTTCCCAAATGCAGTCCTGGAGGGCCAAACACCATTCAAATGTCATGCTGTCCCTAATAAATATGCCTGTGCTGCAATTGTATGCAACGCCCCCATTGTATGCAAATGTATCTCATGCATATTCATTAGGGACAGCATGAAAACCTGAACCGTGTTTGGCCCACCAGGACCGTAGTTGGGAAACTCAGCCCTAGAGCAGCAGCCAACAGGGGCATAAACACCCACACCCACAGGCTCCACTATCCAAAGCCTCATGGAGAGTCAGGCTGTTGGGCCCTGCATGGAGCAGCATCTCCCAATACATTCCCACTTGCATACCTTAGCAATGCCGCCCTTAACTTGGGAAAATGTTACACATATATCAAAAGGTTGCTATGATTAATGGCAGATAACAAATCCTAAGTTAAACACAATTTGTTGACAGAGCTGCATCATAGCAACATTTCTGATATCTGTGGAGTTTGTTTCAGTTTTGGTTTCTGACAATGTTTACCACCCCGGGGAGTGACCCCAACAGTATTGCGTACCATAGCCATGCCTGCACTGCGCCCAGGCCTGGTGTGGTGGCTGGACTGCCAAAAACCTCCATATTTGCACAATGCTGGCATAGGTGTGGGAGTGTGTGTCTGTCTATCCAGTGTGTTGTGGCTGCCTACACCTTACTGTGCCCACACTGCTTGCACTGTTTCCAGTGTTAGCCTGCCAATGTACATAATGAGGAGCATGGGACAGACAGGGTGGCCTGGGCAGGGTGCATTTGCACAGGGCATAGGGCAATGGCTGGGACATTGTAGTGCCCGACCACCACCTGCACGGACAGGGTGGCCACAGCATGTCATGCTGGGAGGTCACTCTCACCCTGACTGAGCAGTGACCACAGCATGGCTAGGTTCCCCATAGTGTTATGCAGTTTTTTTCTCAATTGATATTTGTGAGTTTCCTTTTCTGGGGCCTAATCACTGATATATCTGCTTGGTGTGTGTGCTCACATCCCATTTTTGGGTGCACACAGTTCCTCCAGGAACATGCACTATGTACTAGCTAGCAGACTGCAGTTAGTATTTGTATGGCTGGAGCACCTTGCAGGGTGGAGGCTGACTGTGTCCTCTGCTGGTGAATGTCAGATAGTGGTGGGGGGCAGCTGAGCTTTTCCAGCATACTGTCTGCCTGCCATTGCCTTATTGATACGTACAGATCTGCATTGACTGTCCTGTAGGGTGCCCATTCACCAGCAGGACTGTGGTTAATTGTCCCCTCTACTGCCACCATTGCAGAGATATAGAATGTGGATCTGTTGGTGGGAGATCCTGTCCCCCACTCTGAGCCACAGAGGGGAGGATAGGGTGGGGTGGGGTGGGTTGGGTGGTGGTACATAATCCGCCTGTGGGTCCAAACACCCCCCTTCACTTAAATCATGTGACCATGGCACCCACACAGGATATGCACTTGTCTGGGTGCATCATAGTCCACAAGGGTAGATGTGAAATACAGATGGACACAGGCATATCCTAGGAGTGTTTGCAAGGTCTACCTATCACACATTGGCACTGATGGGGACCTGCAGCATAGTCTATCTCAGCCAAGCCAGCTGCTGCGGACCTGGTGCTGGACGCCCCACCTTATCCTCAGGGTGAGCACAGGACCCACACAATGTCACGGTCTGTAGCTACTCTGTGCCTGTAACACACATGGTCAGTTCCTCCTACCAGGCCGAGGTGCTGTGGGGGTGCATACCCCATCTTGTGATCAGCTGTAGACTGCTGATCTGCATGTGCAGTGCATCATGGGTGCGGGTGGGTTTACCCTATCCTGGTAACCACAGCAGACAGTTTGTGTGGTGACCTGCAGTCTTTCTGTAGCCAGCCAGGGAGGTGTTATATAATGTGCCCTATAAAGCGCTCTATAGGGCACATTATAAGGTGCCTTGGCGAACAGTGCACTTTATAATGTGCCCTATGGAGTGCCTTATGCAGCACCTTAGGTTACGGCACTGGGTGTTTTTGCTGGCAGCACTAATTTAAATTAAAAAAGGAAATGCCTTAGACAGCACTGATTTAAATTAAAGGGTAATGCCTCAGACAGCCTTATTACATAACACCACTGTGGAATCAAACCCATGACCTCTGCCTCCACAGTCATTGCAGTAACCAGCGGGCTACATCTTTATTCATGCTAACATTGTGCTGGCATGAACTTAGGGTTAACGCGTGTTAGCGCGCCACCGTGCATGCACAGCGTGTGCGCCATGCGCAGCATGAGCATCATCGCGCATGAGCGGCATTCCGCATGCGCGGTGTGCATGCGTGCGTCAGCAACCCAGTCACTTCCGTGAATATGGAGAGGCGCTTACATCAGCCAGCCTTCACCAGGCGTGATCTAAAACTCCTCGCAAACCTGATCTGCACAAAGCAGACCGGGTTATTTCCTGGATCATCCAGAAGGCAAGACCTCCACCGCGTCAGGAGGGCATGGCGCCGCATCAATTCCCACTAGAGGACAGCAACCTTGGGCCGGAAGGACTGGGGTTTCTAGTCCCACAGGTGCTCCTTGTGGTCTTGGGCAAGCCACTTAACCCTCCATAGCCCACGTTCCCTGTAAAATAGTTATCTCCAAGTTATAATGCCCTGTTCAATGTAATTTCAGTTTGTTCAATGTAAACCGCACTGATGCAGAATAGCGCGGTATATAAGAGAATGTAAATAAATAAATAAATCACTAGGCACTTTAATCGGATTGCTGACTACCCACGTGAGGTAAGTGAATGGGGTCAGGTCACACGATGCAAGGTGTGCAACACAATAACCAGCAATCAATGCACATCTTACATGTACAACATGGGAGAGGCAACATTCTGTGGTGCAAGCAGTGCTGAAAGTAGGTGTGGATGCTGCTGTGTGCAAGTATGCCTTGTCCACAGGAGGCCATGACCTGCTCACGGAGGTCAGGCATAAATCCTGTAGGTATGGAAGTTTCTGCTGTTCATGTGTTTACATACACCCTACCCCCAGGAGGCCTTGATCTGATTACAGAGGTCAGGCTCAAATCCTGCAGGTATGGAAGTTGCTGCTGTTCATGTGTTTATATCCACCCTACCCCCAGGAGGCCTTTATCTGATTACAGAGGTCAGGCTTAAATCCTGCAGGTATGGAAGTTGCCTGCTGTTCATGTGTTTGTATCCACCCTACCCCCAGGCGGCCTTGATCTGATTACAGAGGTCAGGCTCAAATCCTGCAGGTATGGAAGTTGCTGCTGTTCATGTGTTTATATCCACCCTACCCCCAGGAGGCCTTTATCTGATTACAGAGGTCAGGCTTAAATCCTGCAGGTATGGAAGTTGCCTGCTGTTCATGTGTTTGTATCCACCCTACCCCCAGGAGGCCTTGATCTGATTACAGAGGTCAGTTATACATCCTGCTGGTACGGTACTTATATTTATTTATTTATTACAATTTCTTATATACCGCACTATTCGCCATCAGCGCGGTTTACATTAAAACAAAAGACCAGAACAACAGGCTGTTCGGTTTTACAGAGAACAAGGTGTACAAACTTGGATAACATGGGTGAACTATTTACATGAAATAGCTACAAATAGGCGTTATGACAAAGCTCTAGAAGTATCATGTAGTTACTTTCTTTGGTGGAGTTAGCTAGGCGTCATTGCTGACTGGGTAGTACTTGAGGAACAGGTGATATTTGAGTGCCTTCCTGAACTGGGCTAAGTCAACGATAGCACGAATGTTCAATGGTAGAGCATTCCAGCATCTTGGGGCGCAAAATTTGAAAGCTCTGTTTGCCGTTGTCAGGGTGCATTTTGTCAAGGCCTTCGGAATTGTTAGAGAGTTTATTGATGATGGTCTGCTGGATCTGTTCGGTGGAACGGTATGAATGAGCTCTGTAAGTGAGGAGGATGAAAGACCATTGATGGCCTTGAAGGTCAGTAGTAAGGTCTTGAAAACAAGCCTTCCATGTATGGGGAGCCAGTGAAGCTGCTTCCGGATAGGCGTCACATGGTTGCTCCTAGAGGCCCCATGGGGGACCCTTGCTGCGGCATTCATGGCAAGTTGTAGCGGGTTCAAGGTAGATTGTGGGAGGCCTTGTAAAATGGTGTTAGCATAGTCAAAGTGAGGTAAGATTAGTGCTTGTTATATAGTCCGGAAGTCGTCTGGATCTAATAAGGAACGCAGGTGCCTGAGTGTTCGGATCTTGAAGTATATTGCTCTTACTATGTTACCTATGTATACCTTCATATCAAGACGTTGGTCCAACGTGACCCCAAGGTATCTTATTGTGGCTTTTGTTTGCAGATCTGTTTCCTTAACTCTTACTTGGGGTGGTGGAGTGAAATTGTGGTCCCTCGTGATGAAGAGCACCTCAGTTTTCTGGTGTTGAATACAGAGGTTTTGAGATTGGAGCCATTCTGAAACTGCGTCAAAACATTCTATCAGGGGGGAAAGGTCCATTTGATCTGTAGAGAACGGCATGTAGAGCAGTATATCATCTGCATATATCAAACAGTTCACATTGAAAGATCTGATGATATTGCAGATGGGCTGCGTGTATATGTTGAACATGAGTGATGATAGAGAGGAACCTTGCGGTACACCTTGCCTTTGATGGAAAGGTTTTGATTCTACAGCTCCGGATTTTACGTTGCAATCTTCCAGCCAGATATGATTTACACCATTTGAGTGCAGTGCCGCAGATGCCCTTCTCTTTCAGTCGCCCCAGGAGAAGATCATGACTTACTGAGTCGAATGCTGCAGCGATGTCTAAGAAAATAAGCACAAAACCTTGACGGATGTTGTCGATGCCTGTGATTATATTATTGAAGAGGGTGGTAAGGAGGGTTTCCATGCCATGAGACTCTCTGAACCCTTGTTGGCACTGGTCTAGAGGGGCCACGGAGTCTATGTGATCTTGGATTTGCCTTTGTACCTCTTTCTCAATTATCTTAGCTAGGAGAGGTATACTAGCTATGGGTCTGTATGAGTCGACCCTCTGGGGGTCTAGTTTGGAGTTTTTTAAGAGTGGTCTAATGGATGTATGTTTGAGTGCTGTGGGGAAAGAACCGGTTGTGAATGATAGGTTCATAAGTCTTGTAATGAAAGGACTGAACTCACTGCATAGCTCCTTTATCCAAAAGGCTGGGCAAGGTTCAGTTTGAGCCGTGGTGGTATTGAGAGATGTGATTGTATCCTCAATGTATTTTGCAGATGGTGTGGAGAACATAGATAGGGACATTAGGCCTTGCTGCTGTTTGGGTGTTCCAATCCACCCTACCCCCAGGAGACCTTGATCTGATTACAGAGGTCAGGCTTAAATCCTGTAGGTATGGAAGTTGCTGCTGTTCATGTGTTTACGTCCACCCTACCCCCAGGAGGCCTTGATCTGATTACAGAGGTCAGTTATACATCCTGTTGGTACGGTACTTGCTGCTGTTCCTGTGTTTACATCCACCCTACCCCCAGGAGGCCATGACCTGACTACAGAGGTCAGTTATACATCCTATTGGTACGGTAGGTGCTACAGTTCATGTGTTTACATCTACCCTACCCCCAGGAGAGCCAGACTTGATTACTGTTGTCTGTTTGAAATCCTGGTGTCAGGGTACCTGCATCTGTTGTTGTTGCACCGCTGAGCACAAACACCAGAAAACCCACACCTGATCACAGAGGTCTGTTAAAGCTGCTGGTGTCAGGGTACCTGCAGCTATTGGGGTGTCACTTCTCTGCCCAATCCCTGGGAGGGCCTAGACTGGATAACATAGGTCTATAGCTCAGCTAGGTGGGTTTGTGCATGCTCCGGTTACATTCAGCCACAATTGCCCTATTCACAGGAGGCCTAAGTCCTGACCACAGAGGTAGAGTTGTAGGTCTGATGTCATGGTAGTGGCCCCTGCTGATGTGCCTGGCCCACCCAATCACCGGGTGAGATCAGAACACATCGCACATGTTCCTTAGAGAGCTCATGGTGCCACGGTGGATGTGTCGGCTGATGTGTGTGGGTGAGCCAAATACACAGGTGTCTGCCGCAGCATACAGGGAGTTTGCAAATCCCACTTTTGGAGACCAACGTGACCACCACACACATGGCATGGTGCACCCATGTCATGCAAGGAGGGTGTGGGAACAGGGTAAGGGGGCCGGGGGGTAGCACACAGTACACGTAGCTGGCACCCAACACATGGGCAGACCCACAGCCACACATGCATGTGGAGCTGCCAACAGGTAGTAGAGGACCCACTGGCCAGAGCAGCAGCAACAATCAGCTGCCTGCAGTGATGTGTGATATGTGATGGCCATCCACCAGAGATATCCTCCCCCTGATGTTTCCACCAATTGCATTCCCCCCCAGGTGGAGGACCTTCGGAAAAAGGGACGGGAGTTGCAGCTGCACTGCCTGGATGTCCTTGAATGCCTACAAAGGAAGGCACAACAGGAACATGACGGTGAGTGTTACAGCCACTGCAGGGATGTACAGCATGTCACAGTGAGCCAACAGCCTGTGTGTGGCCACACAATGTTTATGTGGTGTGGGAATGGCATGATGGTGTCCTAATGACTGTCTTCCCCAACAGAGTCCGCTGCTGCTGGGGAACGGGCATCCACATCTGGGACACACACCACAGGGCCCACAGCTCCAGCCCAGCCAAAGGAGGAGGAGGAGGAGGAGAGGGCAGAGCCAGAGGATGACTCTGCAGAAATGGAGTGGGCAGAGGGTGGTGTGGGGTGGGAGGGAGGGGAAGGTGAGGGTCACTCCGGTGCACCGGTGGGTGGGTGGGAGGATGATGCGCAGGAGGAGGAGGAGAGCATGGAGGGTGAGGGCGAGATTAGGTGGGAGGTGTCAGGGGGGTGGAGGGGGGAGAGGATGGCCCTCTGGGTGCAGTGACACCACCACATGCTACAGACAGGGCCCACGCACATGCCACCACACAGACTCTGGGTACCTAGGGAGGATGTGGTGGCAGGTGCATCCGGGACCTGTCTGTGGCAGTGCTTGGTGTGCTGCAATGGCAGCAGACCCAGGACTGCACCATGCAGTGGCTGGCAGGCGCCATTCAGTGGCTGGCTGCTGAGATGCACATGCAGCATGCAGCTGGTATGGGGGGGGTGCATCTTGGCAGCCATCCCCTGATGGGCAGCCCCAGAGTGTCTGAGGGGCAGAGTGGCAGCCACACACATGCCCTGCGGTGCCATGTCACTTGGGCCACAGCATGGGTCTACCTGTAAATATTAGCCATATATGTAAATACACAGGTTTGGTTATATATCACACTGGTCACGTGTTTTACTTATAGACAGACTGTTGAAGTGAGCATGGGACATGTGTGTTCATCCCTATGTGTATGTGTATTAGACATAGGTAACATTCATGGACCGTCTCCACACTCATGTATGGGGTCTGACCATGTGCATAGCCGTCAGTGCCCCCTGGTGCCCCTGTGATGTACCGCACTGCTGTGTGTACCACCAGCTATCGACACATGCTTGCTGCCTGTCATGTATAGGCAGCATATCTGATGCACCATGCTCGTAGGGGAATAGGGGGGTATGTGGTAGGAAGGATAAGATGGACTGCTGTACCCAGGGGGATAGCTGGTGAGGCCAAGACAGGTGAATGTTGGTCTGGAGGGGGAGCAGTGGCTCACTACAGGCGCAGGGGGAGAGTTACCTATGTCTGCCTGTGTCTTATACAATCATCTGCAGCTAAACAGCCACGTAGGCCCTGGTGTGGGTCAGAAGGAATGGCACACATGTGGGTGGAGCAATGGAGAGGATATGGGGTGTGAGAGAGTGACCGATCCGTAAAACATACATGTACCACCATAAACATATTACTGCTTAACTGGAGAGGTAGGGTATACCCCCACACATAGGTAGAAGGGTGCACACATGGCATGGTTCATGGCACACAGGGCATGGTATAACATCTATGCGTTGATTGGTGGTAGTGCATACACCACACCCCTAAGGGAAATGGGGAGGCACATGTAACCAGGGTGACAATATGGGGGACAGGGTACTCAGGGGAGTACAGCGGCAAACATGCACATAGGTATAATCAGGTTTAGTCATCTTTATTGGCACACAGTGACCTGTTCCCTGCAATCAAGACCTGCGTGGTCACCCACATCCACGGCGACTGCGGCCCAAGCAACGCCGTTGTTCTGGTTCCACTGGTGCTGCCTCTGGGGCTGGGGGTGGCTGCTAGGAACACCCAGCCATGGCCTCTTGAGCATCTGCAATCCGCAGTAGCGCCGCTGCCATCACTTCAGCTGTCATACAAAAAACCCCAAATATGATGGAAAATTGAACATATCTAATACCCATCCATCAACAAGCAAAAACCCATCCTTCTCACTTCATTTCTTGTGTCGGAGCCTGCCGAGGGAGGGCTGGAACAGCATAACCAACCCCCTCCAGATGGCAAACTTCTTTTATTTTATTTTCACCCCAAAAAGTAATTAATCAGTCACTTATCTTCATAAATATAAAACCAAACTCTTCTCATTCGCTTCTTATTCACCGAAGTTTCCTAGACCATGGGATGCTGTTCCAAGGGATGCAGAGCAGAGATGGCATCCATCTGTCCAAGAAAGGTCAACGCATCTTTGGTAGTAGACTGGCTAATCTACTGAAGAGGGCTTTAAACTAGATTCGTTGGGGATGGGTGAAGAAAGCCCCCAGGTAAGTGAAAGCCCCCAGGTAGGTGATACATTAAATACCTTTATGGAAATGGGTAACAGGAGTAACACATGGAAAGCAGTGTGTATTAATGCCCGTAGCATGGGAAATAAGATCCCTGAAGTTGAAGCTTTGGTGGGAGTGGCTAACTTGGATTTAGTGGCAGTTACAGAAACATGGTTCACAGAAAACCATGACTGGGATGTAACTATACCTGGCTATACTTTATTCAGAAAGGACAGGGTAGGAAGAAGGGGAGGAGGAGTGGCACTATATGTAAAAACTACTATTAAAGCTTTGGAATTACAGAGCTTAAAAGGGAGAGAGGAGGCATTGTGGGTTAAACTAGAAAGAGGGAAAGAGAAATCTATTTGCATTGGTGTGATATACAGACCTCCCTCACAAGAGGAAGAGGTGGACAGAGAGTTAATTGAAGACATACGCAGCATTGCTAGGAAAGGGGAAGTGCTACTGCTAGGAGATTTCAATATGCCATTGGCACATTCCTGCTGCAGTATCATCTAGAAGTAAGGAGATCCTGGATTCTCTACAGGGAGAACTATTCAGGCAATTGGTAACAGACCCCACACGTGAAGGGGCCATACTGGACTTGGTGCTTACCAATGGTGAGAGTGTTTCTGATGTTGTAGTGGGAGATCATTTTGCATCCAGTGACCACCAGATGGTGTGGTTCAGTATTAGGACTAGGGCTGTTAGAATCCATTCCAAGGTGAAGATCTTAGACTTTAGGAAGACTAACTTTGCAAAGATGGGCCAATACCTCAGGGAGTCGTTAGTGGGATGGGAACAGCTGGGGGATGTAGAAAAACAGTGGGCAAAACTGAAAGGGGGTATTTTAGGGGCAACCAACCTTTTTGTTAAAATGGTAAATAAAGGCAAAAGGAAAAGGAGACCGCTATGGTTTTCGAAGGAAGTAGCTGAAAAAGTGAAGAAAAAGAGGGAGGCCTTTATGAAATACAAGAGATCACAGAGAGAGGAAGACAGGCATCTGTATTTGGAAAAACTTAGAGAAGCTAGCAAAGTAGTCAAGAAGGCAAAGATTCAAAAGGAGGAGGAAATAGCCAATGCAATAAAATGGGGGGATAAGACATTTTTCAGATATATTAGTGAGAAGAGGAAGGGCAAAAGTGGTATTGTCAGACTCAAGGGTGCAGGGGGGGAATATGTAAAAGCTGATAAGGATAAAGCGGAATTGCTTAACAAATATTTTTGTTCTGTGTTCACAGATGAAGAACCAGGAGCAGGACCTCAGAAAACACCCACAAATAAGAACAGAAGCGAGGGACATCTTGAACAATTTTCAGAAGACTGTGTTCGTGAGAAACTAGCTCAACTTAAAGTAGGCAAAGCGATGGGACCGGATGGGATACACCCTAGAATACTGAGGGAACTTGGGGACGTTCTAGCAACTCCACTGACTGACCTTTTCAATGCCTCGTTGGAGTCGGGAGTGGTGCCAAAGGACTGGAGAGAGGCTCATGTGGTGCCTTTACACAAAAGCGGAAGTAAGGATGTGGTTGAAAACTACAGGCCGGTTAGTTTAACTTCGGTGGTGAGTAAATTATTGGAAACGCTGCTGAAAGAGTAAATAGTGAGGTTTCTGGAGTCCAGCGGATTACAGGATCCTAGGCAGCATGGATTCACCAGAGGCAGGTCTTGTCAGACAAATCTGATCGATTTCTTTGACTGGGTGACCAGGGAGTTGGACCGAGGGAGAGCTCTAGATGTGGTGTATTTAGATTTCAGTAAAGCCTTTGACACTGTTCCTCACAGGCGACTTATAAACAAACTGAGCACCCTAGGGATGGACCCTAAAGTTACTGCTTGGGTTAGAAATTGGTTGGGTGGGAGGCGACAAAGAGTACAAGTAAATGGAGCTCACTCTGAGGAGAAGGATGTTACCAGTGGTGTGCCCCAGGGATCTGTCCTTGGTCCGATTCTTTTTAACATCTTTGTTAGTGATATAGCAGAAGGGCTGTCGGGTAAGGTTTGCCTCTTTGCGGATGATACCAAAATCTGTAATAGAGTAGACACCCAGGAAGGTGTAGATAACATGAGGAGGGATCTAGCTAAGCTTGAAGAATGGTCTAGAATTTGGCAGCTGGGATTTAATGTTAAAAAATGTAAGGTCATGCATTTGGGCTGCAGCAATCCAAGGGAGCAATACAGTATAGGAGGAGAAGTACTTTTGTCCACTAAAGAAGAGCAGGACCTAGGCGTGGTTGTGTCTGATGATCTTAAAGTAGCTAAACAGGTAGAAAAGGCGACGGCAAAAGCTAGAAGGATGCTTGGGTGCATACGGAGAGGACTGGCTAGCAGAAAAAAGGAGGTGATAATGCCTCTGTATAAGTCTTTGGTGCGACCTCATTTGGAGTATGGTGTGCAATTCTGGAGACCGCACCTTCAAAAGGATGTGAACAGGATGGAGTCGGTGCAGAGGGTTGCTACTAAAATGATTAATGGGCTTCATTATAAAGCATATGAGGACAGACTTAAGGATCTTAATATGTACACCTTAGAGGAAAGGCGGGATAGAGGTGATATGATTGAGATGTTTAAATACCTCCGTGGCATAAATGTTCAGGGAGAGAGCCTCTTTCAATTGAAAGCAAGTTCTGCGACGAGGGGACATGGGATGAGGGTGAAGGGAGATAGATTCAGGAGTGATATGCGGAAATATTTCTTTACAGAAAGAGTAGTGGATCCGTGGAATAGTCTCCCAGTGGAGGTGGTAGAGATGAGGACAGTAACTGAATTCAAAAAAGCATGGGACCAACACAGAGGATCTCTAAAGGTAGAAAGTGGACTGTTGTAGTTGTTGTTATGGAAGGACAGACTAGATGGGCCTTGTGGTCTTTTTCTGTCATCATGTTTCTATGTTTCTATGTTTCTATGAAGTAGTTGCTAATAGCAAAGTTGCACGACGTGCACGTTTCTGGAAAACCCTGTTTCAAGTGCTCCAAACTTTTCATTCATGATGGACTCTCACAATTATACTCACCAGTTGTATGCTCACATTCAAGATTCTTCTGTTTATAAATTGTTGGACATTGATCCTATTGATGATTTAAAAAGACAGATCCGGTCTATTGTGGAGGTAGCATTCCAACGTTCTTGGATCACTTTAAAGGAAAGTAAATTTTTGCTGGTGACACATCCTAAGGTTCCTACAATATACCTTGTACCAAAAATCCATAAATCTTTGACATCCCCCCCAGGACGACCCATAGTCTCTTGTCGCAATTCAATCTTAGAACCGCTTTCAATTTTCTGCGATGTTTTTTTGAAACAGGAGGCAGGAGCAGTACCATCGTTTTTGAAGGATTCAACTCATTTTTTGCAGATTATTACAGATCTTACGATTCCAATGGGTGCCTTTTTGGTGACCTTATATGTAGTATCGCTCTACACCAATATTGATCAGAATGAAGCATTAACACTGTTGGAACATTCTTTTGTTTTTGCTCCGGCTCGACTTCCAAAATCCTTTTTGTTGGATTTGGCACGATTGGTGTTGACACGTAATTATTTTTTGGTTGATGGAAATTTTTACCAGCAGATATCAGACATTGCTATGGGGGCCACACTGGCACCATCTATAGCCACTCTTTATATGGGTGAAATGGAGGAGACCCTGATTAAACAGTCAGTTTTGTATCAACATGTGCTAGTTTGGAAAAGATTTTTAGACGATGTCTTTTTCATCTGGACATCTGATTTACCTTCTCTCCATATTTTTGTTGGCTGGTTGAATTTATTGAAAACTAACATCAAATTCACTGAACATAAAGCAGTAGATAAAATTGAATTTTTGGATGTGTTGATATCTGTGGAAGGTGATAGGTTGGTGTCTTCACTATACCGCAAGTCAGTTCAACGCAATAGTTTACTTCACTATCGCAGTCATCATTCAGGTCCTTTAAAACGGGGCCTTCCTTTTGGCCAATTTTTAAGGCTTCGAAGATTATGCCATTCTACATTGGACTTTAAAATACACGCTTCCGAATTAACACATCGATTGCTGGATCGTGGATATCCTGTACAGATAGTTTCTCGAGCATATCGACGGGCGTTATATGTCCATCGTGAGTGGCTATTGGATCCTCAGTACTCATTGTCATCTTCACAATCTGAAAATTTGGTGGTGGGAGTGTTACCTTTCACTGAACGCAGTTCGGACATTGTAAAAATTTTACGTTCTCATTGGCCTATGCTAAGTTTACATGAGTGTTTTAATAAACTCTTACGTTTGGCTTTTTCACGGGGACCGAATTTGGCTGATAAATTGGTGAATACATCGATGTCTTTGGATAGACCAATACCGTCAGGGTATGATGGTGGCCACTCCCCTTGTAATAATTGTATTTATTGTGCAAAGACTATTTCAGGTCTTCGTTGGCAGCATCCTCACACTCATCGGGAATATGTTCGAAGATGGAAAACAACATGTCTTACCCCTTTTGTGGTATATTTTCTAAAGTGTTCCTGCAGTCTTTTATATGTGGGACGCACTACTCGATCCATACGTAAACGCCTAGCAGAACATGCTTCGAGGCTCAAAAATAAAGTTTTGACAGCTCCAATAGTGGAGCATTGTGATTCTCTGGCTCA
Organism: Ichthyophis bannanicus; assembly: GCA_033557465.1. NCBI lineage: Eukaryota > Metazoa > Chordata > Amphibia > Gymnophiona > Ichthyophiidae > Ichthyophis > Ichthyophis bannanicus. The sequence goes on along the minus strand of CM066037.1, from coordinate 383,953,261 downwards.
CAGCTTTAATGAGTTAGCTTGGACAGTAATCGATCACGTACCTTTTGATCCACGGGGTGGTGATCGAGAATTGAAATTACAGCGACTGGAACAACGATGGATCTTTGAATTGAATTCTGTCCACCCTCACGGTCTGAACCGAGAAATTGAGTGGAATACCATTCTATAACTTCAGCTGTTGAGTTTTTGGTCTGATCAAAGTTTTTAGCCAATTGGAGTGTGGATACCTCTGGTGGTGGGGAAAATCCCACTTCTGATTGGTTGATCCCCTGTTTAAATATCAGGTGTCTATCTTGTGCCATTGAATGAAGTTCAACCCGGGACCGCAAGGACGGCGTTTTTGTTGCATGAATGAAAAGTTTGGAGCACTTGAAACAGGGTTTTCCCGAAACGTGCACGTCATGCAACTTTGCTATTAGCAACTACTTCGGTGAATAAGAAGCGAATGAGAAGAGTTTGGTTTTATATTTATGAAGATAAGTGACTGATTAATTACTTTTTGGGGTGAAAATAAAATAAAAGAAGTTTGCCGTCTGGAGGGGGTTGGTTATGCTGTTCCAGCCCTCCCTCGGCAGGCTCCGACACAAGAAATGAAGTGAGAAGGATGGGTTTTTGTTTGTTGATGGATGGGTATTAGATATGATCACTTCAGCTGTGGCACCCATCTGGCTCATCTCCTCCTGAATGCCCATCAGAACCTGACAAATGGCTGTGGGTGAGACACAAGGTGATGTGTGCGACATGTGTTGTACCCCCCCACTGTGACTCATACACATGTCTGGCATATCCCAACAGACCGGTCCACAGACCAATCATGTATGCGATGGCTAGCAATGCAGTACCATGTTTACATCTGTGTGTCCCATGATCCATCCACAGGCCAGGAAATGATCCTGCTGAGGGGTCGTGGAAATCACAGATATAACACATGGTACTGTGCTGCACTTCAGTGTGTCACTGCTGTATCTGTGCACTGGTCGTATGGGATAGGTTGGATAATGTGGGGATTCATGGCACACAGATAGATATCTGGGGGGCGCTGTTCACTCTAAACCTGACGCACAATACTGAGTACCCTGACTATCTATGCTACGTACCACTACCCAGGGAGAGGGGTCCGGCAGGTAAACTGTATAGGTGATCTGGAGTAGGTGTGTACCACTATACATCTCCATGGGGTATTTTGTGGTGAATAGTAGGCGGATGTATGAGCTCATTAGCATGATGACACCAGATGGCACATGCTACAAGGGGGGGAATGCACATGGCACACATCCCCACTACACATACAGAACTATGTGCTATGGTGTCATAATATTAGGGGGCACATGGAATGTTATTGTGGATGTTATGTCAACCCCCAGGGGGCTTGTTGTGTATTCTGTTACCCACCTTCTGCATCGCGCTTTGCTGAAGCAGTATGAGCCCGCAGCTCCACAAGGATGATATCCATGCTGATGTGTTGGGTGCGTGATGTCCCCGATGCCTGCGTTGTGGGGTGACTCCCCTCTGACTCTGCATCCTCCACAGCCCGTGTGCTGCTGCTACTGGCCCCCACTTGTGCATCGGCATCTGCTCCCCTATCCTCTGCCTCGGGCAGCACAACATTTCCTGGGGTCTCCCCGCCAGTGCTGTCCGCGTCCCCGGACTCGCCGGCCTCTGGCCCCTTGGCATCCTCTGGCACCAGCACATCCCCCTCCTCATATGCCTCCATGGCCTGGATGTCACCTGGGGGGTAGAACAGGCTACACAGCAAGGATGAGCTAGCGCAGGTCAGATATCTACACCTGTGTAGTACATCCCCGCCAATAGCAGTGTGATGTCTGCCTGTACCTGCTGTTGCTACACTTACAATGGGGACAGCACATGTGCGTACAGTTTGCTATACCTGACAGGGGGGAGGGGCAGCCTCTCGCACTGGTGGAGCTGTGTCACATTTGCTGTTATGTTGGGGGGAATGGTGCTGCAGCACTAGGTACGCACTGTGCGTGTGACCTTGGATGCGGACTCAGCGTTACATGTGGCCAGGGTGCATGTGTGAGCCCTGAGTGGGATTGTGGCCTGTCATAGTGTGTATGAGCGATGTGTATGCATTGGCCTGAGTGGTATGGATGGCAGGTGTCGCAGCATTCATCCAGGTCAGCCAGACGTGTGTAGGGTCTTCCGCTTTCATAGCCACTGTGTGGTGTGTGTGGACAGCTATCACATACTCGGTGTGTATGGTGGGTTATTTCAGGGGATGGGTGGAGTGATGCTGGGCATGTGGTTGCACCATGGGTGGGGGTCATGGGAATGTGTCTGTGGCACTGCAGTACCTGTATAGAAGATGGCCCCAGGTGGTGTGGGGTCTTGGCTAGGTGCAGTTGGTACGGCTGGCTAGGTGCACTTGGTACGGCTGTGGCAATGTGCACCCCAATGTCTTTTGAGGGTGGGTGGGGGATCCACACTATATGTTGGACAATGACAGAGTGTGATGTGTTGGACATCTGTGTGATGTGGTCATTGGGGTTTGTTTGCATCTACCTTGCCATCACAGTGTGATAGCCCTTCCTCTGTCACTGGTCTGGGATATGTCCCTGGACAGGTAATCTCATACACACATCATAGCTGTTATAGGTGGTGTGTGTGGGTCCCCCCAGGTCAATGTTTTCTGGCCTAGATGTATGTCCCTCCTGTCTGTGTCCCCCTGTTATATAGTGGTGTGTGCCTGACTGCAGATATATGCTGTTCTGTATGACCTATATGCCATGTACGAATAGCTGCTGCATGTGCTGGGTTCATGGGGTGAAGGGTGTTGTGCCCCCCGTATGTACGGTTATCCGGCCCACTCATGCGCAGTCAAGGGGGGGTGGCACTCCGTCTGGCTGGAGGACTGCCCCCCCCGGTTCTGTACACCTGTGCAGTGCTCTACGACGTCCAGGACTGTGGCTGTCATGCAAGCAGCCCCAGGTACATGTCACACCCACCCTGTACCTACACAGCCATGTTTTTCTGGATATGTGGACCCAAGTTACCTGTGTTAGGGCACACATGTTCTCAGGACATAGGCCCCCACCTTCCCGTCCATGGCTGGCATGTACTGGGCCGTGAGTTGTACATGTGCAACATATCTCTGACCTACCGGCCTGTGGATGGGCGGTGTCCAGCACTTCAGGCAGTCCACGCAAGTAGATGGGGCCAAGATGGTCTGCAAGTTCCTGCTCCAGGGGTGTCAGGGTTGGGGAAAAGGGACCACCCCCTCCAGTGCCCATGGCATGTCGCCTCTCCACCACCATGTGTGCACAGACACCACGCTTAATATCATTAAACCTTTTCCTAAGGCTATCCAGTTCCCTGGATGGCCCCCCTGCATGGGCTATGGCCTCCTCGATCTCCTCCCACACGTGTATCCATGTGCCCACAGTGGTGCTTGTGCTCAGTCAGCCATAGAGCACCTCATACCGCTCCAAAACACTGGCCAGCAGGATGTTGTTTTCCTGCTGGCTGAATTTAACAGCCCTCCTCTGTTCCTCGGCTGGCACCGGTATATGCCTACGTTTGGCGCTGGGTGGCCACTGGATGGGCTACGACACACACGATGGGCCTGCAGCCAAAACCACAGGCCCACCTCTCCCTCGCGGCTCTGGGTCCCGCTGAACATGTGTCTCACCCTCCTCCCCCCTGTCATGTCCTGCCGCTCCATCTCACTGCCCTCTGTGCCCTCTCCCTCCCTGTCACACATCTTCACTCCTCCTGTTCTTCGCCTGCTCCCCCCTCCCCTGCCCCTCGGCTCCTATGCTCCATCTCACGCCTGCACTTCACCTCACCTCCCCTCCTCTCCCTTGCGTGTGCTCCTCAGATCACCTCCTGTCTCTCTCTCCTGCTCCTAGCCTCCCCTCCTCTCACTCTCTCTCTTGCCTGCTCCACAACACACCTCTCCTCACCTGCTATAATCCTGATCTCACACTCGTCTGCTCTACAACTCACCTTCTTTCTCCGTCGCCTACACAAACCCCTCAGCATGTACCACGTGTGCATGTGTATTTATGTGTTTTTTTACGTGTGCGCATCCTTGCGCATGTTGCGCATGCAAAGCAGCACGAGCATGGAGGCTGCGTGCATTATGCACATGCAGGGGGGATGCATAAGGTGTGTGCCCAGGACCATGTGACGAGTACCGGTCCTTGCATGTGACGTAAGGCCGGCCGCATGCGTGTAATGGCACGCAGCACATGTGCACATCTCACGCTCACACACAGAGCGCATGGGCAACGTGGTGTCCCCATGCACATACCTTCCACATGTCCCCTGTGCATGCACAATGTGCACAGCCCCATGCTTGTGATGTTGCGCATGCGCAACGCACGCAAAGACGCGCACACATAAAAAACACATAAATACACATGCACACGTGGTACACACTGAGGGGTTTATGTAGGCAAGGGAGACGAGGCGTGCGGTGTTGGTTGTTGGTGAAGCAAGGGAAGTGTCAGAGGCAGGTTTGGTGTGGAGAGTGGCTGGGTTGGTGAGTGCTGGTGGAGTTGTGTGGCTGGGTTGATGACTGGTGGGTGAGGTGAGTGTCTGAGTTTGAGTGAGTTTGAGGAGTTGAGGGGGTGGAGTTTATGGCGGGCTTTGTGGTTGCTGCATGTGCAGTGGGAGGTGATCAGGGGCTGCGGTTGCCAAACGGGGGAGATGGTGTCCATGGGGCTGAGTCACAGGGCATGGGTTTAGTCCTGCTGCAACACAGACCTGCAGCTGTGGGGGCAGGCCAGGCAGGGGCTATGCCGGCACGGCACAGGAGGCATGCAGAGTTGCAGACTCGCCAGCCTCACCTCTACAGGCCCAGGGCCCAGCTCCAGGGCATGCGTGAGGACCAGGTCATCTCCCTCTACCGCCTGAGCACGGGGGCTATTAGGGAGCTCTATGAGGATCTAAGACCTGACCTCGAGTCCCTGACTGGTCGGTTACATGCCATACTGGGTTTGTTCAAGCTCCTTGGTGCCCTACATTTCTTTGCCTCTGGCTGTTTCCAGTCATCTGTGGCCACAGTGGGTGGCATGAGCCCAACCTTCTCACGCTGTCTCCAACAGGTACTGCGTGCCATGATCAGCCGGGTGGGGAATTACATTGCATTCCCAACACTAGGCAACAGTGGGGGATCCTGAACCAGGCCTTTGAGGCATTTGCCAGGATACCACAAGTGATAGGAGCTATTGATTGCACACATGTTGCCCTGGTCCCGCCCAGAGACAGGGAGGTAGTGTTCTGCAACCGCAAACACTACTATTCCCTGATTGTTCAGGTTGTATGTGATGCAAATATGCATATTCTGAATGTGGTCCCTAGGTTTGCAGGGTCTACCCATGACTCCTATATCCTGCATCACTCAGCACTATTCAGACAATTATGAGGACTGTATACTGCTGGGTATGTATTTCTCATCTCTGACATGCACATGGTGATCCTGTGACTAACCGTATGTGCACATGTCTGTCTTTGAGGTGTATCCATAGTTGTGTGTGTGTCTCATCTGTGTGATCTAATGTTGGGGGAGGTAGTATCCTCTAGCTCTACCTTGCTACGGTGCTGTGTGATGATGGTAGCATGGACACTAGTATTTGTGTCGTGGTTACAGATTATGTTGATTGCAATCTGTACACCTACTCCTTGTTTTGTGTGTCATAACTTCACATGCTGATGCATAGTTGTGGAGTCATGTGCTGTCATATGTTTCTGTCAGGATGTTTTGTGCATTTGGTTTGCACGTACATACTTGTGTCCATTTGGGTGGACATCAGCTCCTGCTTTAACGTTCCACATTTCTTTCTGAAGGTGATGCAGGATATGGGTGTCGGCCCTGGTTGCTGAACCCTGTGCGTCAACCATGGACACGTGCAGAGAGGAGTTACAATGAGGTACATGCCTCCAGCTGCTCTGTCATAGAACGCACATTTGGCATTTTAAAGAGTCGCTTCAGGTATCTGGATAGGACAGGCAGGGCCTTACAATACAAACCACAGACTGTGGCAGAGATCATTATAGCCTGTTGCATCCTGCACAACAATGCTCTCAGGCACCATATCCCTGTCCAAATTAATGAGGATCTGGAGGATGATCCTACGTGCCCTCCTGTATGTGCCCGTGGTGACACACGTGAGGGCACAGCAGTCAGGCGGCAGGTGATTGAGGTGCCCTTCTCATGTAAGTACTGCATATGTTGCCACATACATTTGTTTAGATATGTGTGTACTACTACTACTAGTGAACATTTGTATCCCAATAGCAGTAAGATGCAACACTGCACTGACATGTCACAGACACTGCCTGACGACACAAGGAGCAGGAGACGTTGGATGAACAGTTGAGTCTTTATTTGATAGGGACCCCAACGCGTTTCGGCAACGCCTTCCTCAGGGGGATTACAACTTGAACAAACATTAAAACAAAATAAGAACAATTAAAAACAGATAAAAACAAATAAAAACAATAGGCATGATGTTAAATATATATGCAAAACTACAAAATTAATAACCACATAAAATGCTCTGTATAATAAAACAGTTAAAATAACACAGACAAACGTAGGGCTGAAGAACACAACATAAATGAATAAAGATATAATGAGTTAAAATATACTAATCATCACTATATTTGAACAATTGTAGCTTAAAAACGGGAAAAAAACAAGTGAGAAACAAAGATAATTATAAATATAATAGTAACAGATAAATAAATATATACTAACATGTCTAAAACATAGCAAATAACATAGAAATAATGCACCATATAAACTCATGACGGTTAAGGAGAATAATGTGTGACAAATAGAGGAATATTATTGTATGAAGTGGATAGAACAAAATGGTATACTATTGTATAATTAAATACATTAAAATACCCACTGGTAGAATTAGATTTATATTTGGTCACATATAAATAAATAGGGTGGGAGAGGAAGAAGAAGGGGGAAGGGAGGGGTTGGGGGGGGGGGGGGGGAAAGGGGGAGGGGGGGCGGGAGGGGGGGAGGGGGGGGGGGGAAGAGGGGAGAAGGGGGGAGGGGGAGGGCGGGAGGGGGGGGGGGGAGGGGGAGGGGGGAGGTGGGGGGGGGGGGGGGGGGGGGGGAAGGGGGGGGGAGGGGGGAGGGGAGAAAGGAAGGGGGGAAGGGGGGGGGGAGGGGGGAAGGGGGAAGGGAGAAAGATAGAAAATTGTGCTAAAGACCAGACTTTATGAAAATAAACAAAAGCATGAGCACTGGACTTTAGCAGCGTTCATCATGTGCATCTATTGAATGAGACCGGCGAATTAACAACGAACCCATCATGTTTTAAAATTATAAGGAGCTACTAATTATAAACGGTCCATAAGTATTACCTCCCCTTTTATGTGAAAAACTTCATGATTGTACATAAGCAAATGAATGAATATGTTTAATTTGAAATACCGTTCAAATGCTCAACCACGGGAATGTGTATTGTAGATGTCTATCTCTCGTTCTTGTTGTGCGAGTCGGTAGAAACAATCGCGTTTGTTCTACAACTATATTATGAAGACACAACACATGTGTAAGGATAATTGCTAGAGAAAGGAAGATTATATGAAATAAATAGAGAACTTCAGGGAACACTCACAAACCGGCCACTCAAAGTAACGTGAAGTGCAAGTCACAGGAACTCTTCATGCGGATCGCAAAGCATTGAAAGAAAAACATTCAACCGGGCTAAACTTAAGAACGCTGCTTTTGGCGCCAAAATTAAGTTCACCTGAGTTTGGAAACAGAGTGACAGAAACGAAATGTAATTGTAGGAAGAGAACTTTGCTCCAACCGGTGGATCGGTTCTTAAACGATCTTTAAATGTGTATTCCGAGTAAGAATAATAAATTAAATAGACCATACTATAAAGTTCAATAAATATTAAATAATTAAATTTATATTTACAACCTTAAAAGGTGCTTTTAAGATACTTTATAGCACTACATCATGTGTAACACATGGAGAAGTAAATGTAAAAAATTAATAAACATTAAATAATTAAAACTTTAGCAAAATATCTTACACATGAAAAATAAAATGTTACAATGGAAATTTAGCCGCATATTAATAAGGTTAAAGGAGGGGGGGGGGAGGGGGGGGGGGGGGGGGGGGAGGGGGGAAGGGGGGGGGAAAGAATTAGGGAAAGGAAAAGGGGAGGGGGAGGGGGGAGGAGAAGGAGGGGGGGGAAAAGGGGGAGGGGGGGGGAGAAAGAGAGGGAGGAGGAGGGGGAGGGGAGGAGGAGGGGGAGGGGAGAAGGAAGGGGAGGGGGGAAAGGAAGGGAGGGAGGGGGAAAGAAATGACTTTTTGAAAATAATATAGAGCATACAGAAGCATGAGCACTAGACTCTAGCACCGTTCGTCATATTCATCATCTATTGAATGAGACCGGCAGATTGACACCGAAGCAATCATGTTTTAAAATTATGAGAATAAGAAGATACTAATTATAATAAGTGTTACCTCCCTTTTATATGAGAACTTCATGATTATACATAAACAATTAAATAAATACGTTTAATTTTGAATGAAATAAAAAAGGGGGGTTTAAATGTAATTGTGGAAGAGAACTTTGCTCCAACAGTGGATCAATTCTTGAACGATCTTTAACTGTATATCCCGAGTAAGAGTAAAAAATTAAATAGAACCATATTATGAAGTTACATGAATATTAAGTAATTAAATTTATATTTACAACCTTAAAAGGTGCCTTAAAGATACCTTACTAGGACTTATTCCATAGCACTACAACATGTGTAACATATGGAACAGTAAATGTAAAAAATTAATAAACATTAAATAATTAAAACTTTAGCAAAATATCTTACACATGAAAAATAAAATGTTACAATGGAAATTTAGCCGCATAACATGAGTGGTCTTACAATTTGAAAAATGATTAAGAAAATGTCTGATACCTGAGGGAACATGAATGAAATCTTTTTTGACTGTGATGACATGTGTGCACACTGAACAATTGCCACAGCTATAGTGGCCCTTAACTGTGAGGGGAGGTTTCACTATGGATAGTGCAGAAGGAACGAGTGAATTCTTCAGATTAGAACTCCGTTTATACGCTATCATCAAGCGCTTAGTAGCGAAAGATGGAATAGTAGTGAGGAGATGCCATTCTTGTTTAAGAATGTTAACAATGGCTTTAGAATGTGAAGAAAAAGTTAAGGCGCAAACAATTTTATCCATAGGATCGCGTGTCTTTGATAGCGTATAAATTGTAAGACCACTCATGTTATCTATTTAATTCAGTGTCCCTGTAATAAACTATACATTGGTAAAACTTTAAGACAAATTCGCACCCGTATAATTGAACACCGGAGTAATATACAAAGAAAGCAGTCAGATAAACCCTAGTGGCTCACTGGTTAGATAATAACCATAGCATCAGTGACATCAAATTTGTAGTTCTAAAAACAGTAGTTCCCCATTGGAGAGGTGGCAATATAGACAATACTCTCCTGAAGTTTGAACAACGTTTTATCTATGAGTTTAAGTCCTTAGAACCATATGGTTTGAATCAAGAAACTGATCTTACAGTTTTTTTATAATTATTATTTTTCATAATTGTTTATTATCCATTATTTATCTAATTTATTGTTTAATTTTATTACTACGTTGTCAGCATTACTAATTAATAATGTTGAGATTAGATCGAATTCCCATCTTAACATTTTATTTCATTTTATATTTCATGTGTAAGATACTTTGCCTAGGTTTTAATTAATTAATGTTTATTTATTAATAATGTTTTACATTTACTGTTCCATATGTTACACATGTTGTAGTGCTATGGAATAAGTCCTAGTAAGGTATCTTTAAGGCACCTTTTAAGGTTGTAAATATAAATTTAATTACTTAATATTCATGTAACTTCATAATATGGTTCTATTTAATTTTTTACTCTTACTCGGGATATACAGTTAAAGATCGTTCAAGAATTGATCCACTGTTTGGAGCAAAGTTCTCTTCCACAATTACATTTAAACCCCCCTTTTTTATTTCATTCAAAATTAAACGTATTTATTTAATTGTTTATGTATAATCATGAAGTTCTCATATAAAAGGGGGGAGGTAACACTTATTATAATTAGTATCTTCTTATTCTCATAATTTTAAAACATGATTGCTTCGGTGTCAATCTGCCGGTCTCATTCAATAGATGAATATGACGAACGGTGCCAGAGTCTAGTGCTCATGCTTCTGTATGCTCTATATTATTTTCAAAAAGTCATTTCTTTCCCCCTCCCTCCCTTCCTTTCCCCCCTCCCCTTCCTTCTCCCCTCCCCCTCCTCCTCCCTCTCTTTCCCCCCCCCTCCCCCCTTTCCCCCCCCCTCCTTCTCCTCCCCCCTCCCCCTCCCCTTTTCCTTTCCCTCTCTTCCCTTCCCCCCCCTTCCCCCCTCCCCCCCCCCCTCCTTTAACCTTATTAATATGCGGCTAAATTTCCATTGTAACATTTTATTTTTCATGTGTAAGATATTTTGCTAAAGTTTTAATTATTTAATGTTTATTAATTTTTTACATTTACTTCTCCATGTGTTACACATGATGTAGTGCTATAAAGTATCTTAAAAGCACCTTTTAAGGTTGTAAATATAAATTTAATTATTTAATATTTATTGAACTTTATAGTATGGTTCTATTTAATTTATTATTCTTACTCGGAATACACATTTAAAGATCGTTTAAGAACCGATCCACCGGTTGGAGCAAAGTTCTCTTCCTACAATTACATTTCGTTTCTGTCACTCTGTTTCCAAACTCAGGTGAACTTAATTTTGGCGCCAAAAAGCAGCGTTCTTAAGTTAGCCCGGTTGAATGTTTTTCTTTCAATGCTTTGCGATCCGCATGAAGAGTTCCTGTGACTTGCACTTCACGTTACTTTGAGTGGCCGGTTTTGTGAGTGTACCATGAAGTTCTCTATTTATTTCATATAATCTTCCTTTCTCTAGCAATTATCCTTACACATGTGTTGTGTCTTCATAATATAGTTGTAGAACAAACGCGATTGTTTCTACCGACTCGCACAACAAGAACGAGAGATAGACATCTACAATACACATTCCCGTGGTTGAGCATTTGAACGGTATTTCAATTAAACATATTCATTCATTTGCTTATGTACAATCATGAAGTTTTCACATAAAAGGGGAGGTAATACTTATGGACCGTTTATAATTAGTAGCTCCTTATAATTTTAAAACATGATGGGTTCGTTGTTAATTCGCCGGTCTCATTCAATAGATGCACATGATGAACGCTGCTAAAGTCCAGTGCTCATGCTTTTGTTTATTTTCATAAAGTCTGGTCTTTAGCACAATTTTCTATCTTTCTCCCTTCCCCCTTCCCCCCTCCCCCCCCCTTCCCCCCTTCCTTCTCCCCTCCCCCCTCCCCCCTCCCCCCCCCCCCCCCCCCCTCCCCCCCCCTCCCCCCTCCCCTCCCCCTCCCCCTCCCCTCCCCCCCCTCCCCCCTCCCCCCCCCCTTCTCCCTCTTCCCCCCCCCCCCTCCCCCCCTCCTCTCCCCCTCTCCCTTCCCCCCCCCCACCCCTCCCTTCCCCCTTCTTCTTCCTCTCCCACCCTATTTATTTATATGTGACCAAATATAAATCTAATTCTACCAGTGGGTATTTTAATGTATTTAATTATACAATAGTATACAATTTTGTTCTATCCACTTCATACAATAATATTCCTCTATTTGTCACACATTATTCTCCTTAACCGTCATGAGTTTATATGGTGCATTATTTCTATGTTATTTGCTATGTTTTAGACATGTTAGTATATATTTATTTATCTGTTACTATTATATTTATATAATTATCTTTGTTTCTCACTTGTTTTTTCCGTTTTTAAGCTACAATTGTTCAAATATAGTGATGATTAGTATATTTTAACTCATTTATATCTTTATTCATTTATGTTGTGTTCTTCAGCCCTACGTTTGTCTGTGTTATTTTAACTGTTTTATTATACAGAGCATTTTATGTGGTTATTAATTTTGTAGTTTTGCATATATATTTAACATCATGCCTATTGTTTTTATTTGTTTTTATCTGTTTTTAATTGTTCTTATTTTGTTTTAATGTTTGTTCAAGTTGTAATCCCCCTGAGGAAGGCGTTGCCGAAACGCGTTGGGGTCCCTATCAAATAAAGACTCAACTGTTCATCCAACGTCTCCTGCTCCTTGTGTCGTCTTATATTGCTCGCAGGAGGCCTGCTCCTCCTTGTGTTTACAGACACTGCCTGGCCATCCCAGCTTACAATCTAGTTATGACTGAAACGCAGAAGATGTGAGCAGGGCACAACAGCGGGTGGAGGTGGATTATGTGTGTCGGGAGTAGTAGGCTTATGGGAGGTGTTAAGCTGTAATACCTGATATGTGGCTGATTGGGATAGGGGCTGCTGTACAGCCACAGGTAGTTAGTTTGAGGCTTTTGGTGCAGCAAGGTGAAAGGCGTGTAGTATGGTGTAAACAGTAGGAGAACAGACCATAGATGGGACCAGTTGCCTAGATGTGTGTGTTTCACATTTTTTAATTTGAGCTGATTGATTGGTTGGTATGCTCTGATGAGCAGGGACTGTGTGTTAGTTGTTTCTGTATAGCGCTACATGTGATACATAGCACTATATACATGCTGAGTAGTAGTTGGATTACTGGTATTTGAGATCAGTAAGGGAAGTTACTGCAACACCACAGGTCGGCATAGGTCAGCACGTAGCCTTGACATGGATGCGGAAACGGATAGGGAACCTGTGAGGTGTCCTGACAGGGGGAGTATTATTGCCATTATGTGTGTGGCTGTAGAATAGCCATGCAGTGCAGTGTTGCATATTTTCAGGCAGACAGAGATGATTCAAGGCCAGATCAGCAAGGTGTAGGTTACAGTAGCCAAGCCGGAAGCTGATTAGGGGGGGGGGGGGATTTGAGTTTTAGTTGTGTTTTCAGGGAGGACTGGGGAAATATAGCTGATGACATCTAGACATAAACCACAAGCCTCAACTACATGCTGGGTATGTGTGTAGAGGAGGAGAGTGCAGTCCAAGATAACACCTACATTGCGGACCCTAGAGAAAGGATGTTATGGCCACATACACAAAGATGCTCTGATGGGAGGGTTTAGGTGCACATAAAGGATATCCATGCTTTGCCATTATCAATTTCACACAGTGGGATGACATGCAGCCATCAATGTCAGGTGGCAACCAGACATCGGGGTGTGGTTTGGCAGACATAACTCTGGCGTCGAGAGATATATTTGCAACTCATCAGCACACAACTGTTAATGTAAGTCAAGGTATGAGATATACACACCAAGGAAATGTATATGGACAGAGGATAAGGATGGAGCCCCTGCATATTTTCCTGTGTTACAGGAACTGACAGCAGGGTAGCAGATGACATTGAGACATTAGAACTCACACTGAAGGGGCGTTGGGAGTGATATGGGGGACACAGGATAGTACTGCGGCCTTAAAGGCAAGCAGGGACATGGTAGCGAGGAGAAAGTTCTGTTCCACATTTTTTACAGTAACAGAGAGGTGAGGAAGGGGATAGACAGCGTACGGACCATTGTAGTTTGCCACACACACTTCAGTGATAACTTTAACATGAAACAAATCTGTACAGTGTGATGGGGAACAGTCAGTCTGTCAAGGATCTTGGGGGATCTGCGAGCTGAGGACGTGAAGGTGCAGTGTGTGTTGCACAGCTGCAACATGACATATGTATGTTTCTCTTGTGTTTCTCAATCCACAGGACATACTTGGTGACCCTCCTGGTGCTGTGGTGCATTGGCAGGTGACTATACATCATCCAACATGCAGTAGTCTGGGGTAGGTAGACCTACAGCTATTTTGTCTGTGACGACAGTCAGGGAGAGCACATGTCTGCAGTGATCTGTCATATTGTACATATGTTGTTCACCTCTTTTCCCTGCACCCCCATGCCCCATATGTTGCTGTTGGCACACATATCCACATGTGTTCCTGGCCAGTTTGTCTTCTCCAACACTGTCTCTGGGACACTTCCAACAGAGCTGCGTGTGTGTGCAGGTCCTAGGTGTTTGGGTGGCGGACTGCACATACATCCTTCCCTGACATTGTAGCATCAGCCAACAGCAGTCTATCATTGCATTTAACAGGCCTTTATCTCCACTAATCTCCAATTCTGCACATACAGGTTGTATGCTACTGTTGGCATGCTCACCTTAGCATACTGTGTGGGTGTGTGCTTTTGGGTTGGCTGTGTAATGATACAGCGTGCAGGCATTTTGCATTATCATGTGGTGTGAGGGGTCTGCACACCTGGGGAGCGGTGGTGACTGTGCTATCTCTACCTTACTGCTGTTTACCTTGTGAACATTGTGGACATGTGTTGTGTGTTGTGAGCTGACCTATCGCTTGTGTGCTGACAGACCACCACGCAACAGCATTTTTGTAATACAGATATCGCCATAATGTGGACATGCATCAACAGTGACTGGACATGGGGACATGGTGATTCTACACATTTTGATGACATCTTCTTCCTTCACTGTGATGTGTTGTGGCCTTAGAGAACCTCAGGGGATCCCAAACATACACTTGCTGCAAACACATGGTAGGTTGCACCTTTGGTCTTTTGTGAATGACATCAGCCTTTACATGTTAATGATTTACTGTTTGTCTCATAGACATTTCATTTTGGGTCTCTGTACACGAACGCTGATGTACATGGGGTGGAGCTGTGAAACGCCTGTGTAACATAGGCATGGACGTGACCATATCCCTGTGACACCCTCATCTGCGGTTCCAATTCAAAATGTCCCCAACATGCAGTGTGTTCTGTGTTGTGATCATGTTATGTTTGCCTGTGTGACATTTCCTTATGTACATATTGATGTTTGACTCTCTGCAATTTGGGCTGATGTTGCAAGCAGCATACCAATACATTTTTTATCCTCTTCTGACACAGGGCAGTGAACACACAAAGCACATTTACTACAGTGCATCCAGCGTCACCATCACCCACCTGTTGGAGGACACAACAACACCATAGAACTATCCCTGGGAAATGGTGCCATAGGATGTTTGACCTCTGCGAGTGGGACACATGCCTAGGATGGACAGTATTATTGTTGGACTGCTACTTTGGGCATGACAGGCCTGTCCAACACACCGTTGCTGCTGTGCTCTGGCTGGGTGTCATGTTCTTCGCAAGAGACACACATGACCTTTCCAGTACTGTGGCATATTGGGATGTCACATTTGACTATGCATGCCCAGGGTTTCAAGGACAGTCGTAACATGACTTGTTGGATTGCAGACATCCTTTGCACTTTGGACACTGTGTACTCTTCCCCACATGTGCAGCAGGGACTGACATTGTCGCTGTATGTTGTACATCCTTCTGACATTGTTGTGTTGTTGTGTTTTGCCCATGTGTGTGACATGGAACGCAGGATACGCTCATCTGTTTGGTTCAACACAAGCATACAGCCATGCATGTGGCACAGGGGGAGCAATGGAGATGTCCTCTTGTCCATGTCCACCTACCCCCCACTTGGACATGAAACAGTATTTGCCACGACACCACTTTACTGCACACCAACATCTTGGATTGATGTTTGTAATCACCAAGGGCGTTACAGTGCATGTGTGGCATCACTGTATCATGTTTCAATGTACACGATGCATGTGCATGTGACTGACTATGTTGGTGCAACGCAGCATGTTGCAATATGGCTTCTGTGTGGGTTACTGTAACATGTTTGAACTTTCTTTCCATCTCTATATACAGGTTATTGTGTTTGTTTACTGTACAGACGTGATGCTCTGCATTGATTTACAAACCTAGCATTGCATGTCTGCACAGTCCTATTTATCCTCTGAGGTAACGACACTCACATTGCCCCGTTATATTTGGAGTATGGCAGTGTGAGTGTCCATTTTCTTCCTTCATTTGTGCATTCCATGTACCGTGATATATGTGTACAGACACTGTATCCACACCAACCAGTGCAGGGGGACCTTCTGCATAGTGTTATCTCTGCATGTTTCTGTGGATGGTTTCATTTGAATTATCTGTGTTCATGTGCCTCTGCTACCTGTTAGCATATCCTCATTGTGCATTTGACAATTGTTTAGGGTTACATTGTTGCAGCTTTGATTCCTATATCAGGCATTATGTGACAACTGTAACATATATTTCGATATGTGTGTTTACACTTTCTTATTTTTAACAACATATGCTGTTTCATTTGTGTGCCTCCTGTGTTGGCAGACAGATATGTTTTAAGGAACAGATCGTGATTGATGTGTGTTGGGCCCTCATCATGCACCGCCTACTGTCTACATGCACACATATGTAACTAACGCATTTGGGGCGTGCAGCAGCATGTGGGGGGTGGGGGTCTAATGCATACTGCACACCATGCACCTGATGCACATTATCTCTCCTGCCCATCATCTGTAGATGGGTCAGTGACTTTTCTGTAACATGTGGGTTGCTGCCCTGCAAAATGTGTTTTCAGATTTTCCCCTGGGATCCACTCACCTTGATATTATGATAGGCGGTATCTACACTATCTGTGATGATTAACCAAAATAAAAATATGTGTTTGACGTACATTTGTCTCTGCTGCTGCTTGATCACACTGACACATGTATTTAGTGATTTCCTGGTCATGTACATGGCCCACCTGTGCTCACATCCTTGTACGGTGCCAGATATCTGCCAGCCATTTGCCACATCACTGGGTGTTACAGGTTCCCATACGCACATTCCCTTTGAGGTAATATTTTTGCATTGTGCTTGTTGTGGTTGTTTGGGATAGTGGTTACAGACATATATTGTAATACCATAGGTTGTAGGTTTGATCCCCACATGGGGTTTACTTATTTTTTTCTGTTGTGCTAACCTGACCATTAGGTACCTGCAGGTTCATCACCTATGCACACACACTTCCATCTCTTCACTGTACACCAAAGTGTGCCCTCTGTGCTGCCTATCCGTCACATATTAGCTGTTACATATGTCTCTTTCTTTATAATGTTTACATGGCAGTCCACTTGGGGGGTTGACATTGCTATGGTTCAGCTGCTCTGTGGCATACCTGTTTGCAGGTTCAATTCTCTCCTGTTCTGTTCCATATTTTGCCCTGCTCCACAGAGCATCCCCTGCCGCCCTTTGGGTATAGGTTCTTTCCTCTTCTGCATGCTGTATCCACTGCATAACATTTCATTGTGTGTGTGCATGTAGTTATATGTGGCTCTGGTCCCAATTACAGACTGTGATCTGATCTGTACACACCAGATCTGCATGTGCATTCCATCATGGTTACTGTTGGAGGTTTGCCTATCCTGGCAGACAGCAGGCTTTTTGTGTGATGCCCTGCAGTATTCTTGTATGCAGCCTTTGCTAGTGACCTCACATTGGTGGTGTGGCCTACCAGATTGTGCATCAATATTTGTGCTAATGGTCATAGGTTTGATTCCTCTCTGTTCTCTTTCATTTGTATGCCTGTCCTGCACAGCTACTTTTAATTCCTGTGACAGTCATATCTGTGCAGATCAGTGCTGTTAGCACATTGTACCCTTATCACAGTTGCCAACCATCCTTCTGTCCGTCTATGTATGTCTGCCAGCTGTGTGCCATCCTGCCCTGATGTGCATGCTGCTATCCCATGTCCTGCACTGATACACGTTTCTGCATTGCAGCTCTTCCTGGTTGCCTCTCCTGTGTGTGCTCT
Organism: Ichthyophis bannanicus; assembly: GCA_033557465.1. Taxonomy (NCBI): domain Eukaryota; kingdom Metazoa; phylum Chordata; class Amphibia; order Gymnophiona; family Ichthyophiidae; genus Ichthyophis; species Ichthyophis bannanicus. The sequence goes on along the minus strand of CM066037.1, from coordinate 383,935,511 downwards.
GCATGGCACTGCTACTCCTCTGTCCTCCTGTCATTACACCTATCCTGCCACCTCTACCTCCTCTACTGGACACGTCTTCCCATCCTCTGCCACACACTGTCATTGTTGCATGGCACATTACCATCACCCTGTGCATCGCTATAGCTGCCCCCAATATGTTTGTCCACTTTTCCAACTGCCAAAAGGGCTGGACGCAGATTTGTCTGGTCCATCAGCTCAGATCTACTTCCTTCCATTACTTGTGCATTGTCTTTCCTTGGTGCTCTGTGCAGTGTTAGAGTTGCATCTGTGTTTGGCCCATACCTTTCATGCTTTTCAACTTGGGGGACCTTACTGCCCTTGGCCAACATTTTTTGAGTCACCTATACATCCTTGGGGCATCTTTAGCCACATCTTAGAATCATCCAGCTTATGGGGTGCCTACTATGGTGCCTTGGGATTTGACAAACTTTCGACATGCCCTCTGGGGCACATTATAACCCGCCTTGGCTGACGTGGTGGTTTAGGATGTGCCTTCTGGTGCGCCCTAAAAGGTGCATTAGTTTATGGCACTGGGGTGCGGGTATTTTTAGCCAGCAGCACAGATTGTTGGACTGTTTCTAGCAGGAAAAGGAATTGCCTTGCCCACCCTTATTCATTAAGCCCACTGGGGGATCAAACTTATGACTGCTGTTTCAGCAGTCATTGCATTAACCAGTGTGCTACACCTTTACTGCTATGATTGTAGGTCAGCACACGAAGTTAAGGTTAACGCGCGGTAACGTGCATGGCTCCCTCTATCGCACGATAACGGACACGGCACACTTTATCGCGCGATAACCCGCGATTGCTACCTTAAGACCAGAATGCCCACTCCTTATATGGCATCCTTCACATTATTGCTACAACTAGCGCCGGGAACATTAAGACGGTTTAGTAAACATACCCCTAAATGTCAATGTAAACCGCTTTGATTGAAATGACAAAGCAGTATATAAAACCTGTTAAATAAATAAATGCACCTAGGAAAGAGTAATCCAAACTATGGTTACACAATGCAAAGTTCCACATTAGGAACCACCATCCAGGAAAAAAGATTTAGGCGTCATCATGGATAGTCTGCTGAAACCCCCACCCAGTGTGCAGCAGTAGCCAAGAAAGCAGATTGAATGCTAAGAATCATAAGGGAGAGTATGGAGAATAAAACCACCAATGTTATAATGCCTCTTTATCATTCCATGGTGCAACCACACTTTGAATATTCTGTGCAAGTATGGTCACCATATCTTAAAAAGGATATAGAAGAATTAAAAATGGTGCAGAGAAGACCCACCAAAATGGTAAAGGAGATGGAAATATACCCTTATGAGGAAAGCCTTAAAAGGTTAGGGTTCTTCAACTCGGAAAAGAGACAGCTGAGGGGAGATATGGTAGAGGTCTACAAATAAATGAATGGAGTAGAATGGGTAAATATAAATATGTTGTTTACTCTAACAAAAAGTAGA